>CM042017.1:42653708-43306208 GCA_023525715.1 Cichorium intybus | reverse complement strand
AGGTTGAAATTTCAAGGATCAGATGATATTGTTCTTAATTTTTCTTCTCGATTTCGATTTGGGTAAGCATCATTGAATCTATGATATTTATTAGAAATGAGTTCAGGGTGATAGAATTTACCGGAAGTTTCTTTTAGGGTTTAAAGATCTTTTCTGTTCGTATTTTTGATTTTGTTTTGGTAGTGGCGTTGTGTAGGGTTTATGATGCAAGTTGTTACTAGATTATGATCGAACCTGAAGCTTCATTGGGGCTGTGTATTTTGTGAAGTGTTTGTTTGTTTGTTTGTTTTTTTTTTTTTTTTTTTGGGTCTTAGTGTTGTTTTCTGTTTTTGACAGATCATCAAAATTAACGATGTCTGATCTAAAACGGTTTGAATACCTCAAAATACAACTAGAAGCTATATTTATCAGCAACCAACAACTTTGCTGAAAACCATCTTATTGGAAAAGGAGGATTTGGGAAAGTTTATAAGGGAGAACTCTTCCATTCGGAGGGTCATACCACTGTTGCTTTCAAATGCTTGGATCGAGAATTTGGGCAAGGAGACCGTGAGTTTTGGAATGAGATCCTTATGCTTTCTTTTTACAAGCATGAAAATATCGTGTCTCTCTTAGGGTATTGTGACGATGGTGGTGAGAAGATCCTTGTCTACAAGTATGCATCTAAGAGAGGTCTTGACTTGTATCTCGATAGCAATGATTTAATGTGGGTCAGACGGCTTGAGATCTGCATTGGGGCTGCTCGTGGACTAGCATACCTTCAGGATTCCGATTCTGTTGGGACCCAACAAAGAGTATTGCACCGCGATATTAAAAGCTCTAACATTTTATTAGAGAAAATTGGAATGCCATAGTCGCAGATTTTGGTTTATCTAAATTTTTTCCTGCTAATCTGCAATACTCACTTCTTTTCTCCAATCCCGCTGGTACGTTTGGGTATTGTGACCCGCTATACTTTGAAACGGGATTACTAACAAAGGAGTCAGACGTTTACTCATTTGGTGTGGGTTTTGTTTGAAGTTTTGTGTGGGATGCTGTGCAATGGCAACATTGATAACTCTCAATCTTTTATTGAATTGGTACGAAAGCATTACAAACAGAACAACCTAAATGGAATTATTTTTGGTAGTATAAGTGATGAAATAAACACTAGTTCTTTGAAGACGTTCTCAGAAATTGCTTATCAGTGTTTGAAGAGAGATCGTCGCAAACGTCCATCAATGAATGACATCCTAACAACACTAGAAAGTGCACTAGAATTTCAGGTTTGTCTCAATTTTGTTTCGAGTCACTCATTTTTTTTATTTTATATATTGTTGCTTGTCTTGTTTTATAATCATATGCTATTTTATAATATTAATTAAGAGTTCGATTTCTAAGATTCAACCATAGTTTTTCTTTGCATTATTATAAAATCCGTTAGGCTGAGTTATACGATTCTATGATTTGAAATATACGGTTAACAATTAATAATTTTAGATCCGACAAGTATATGATATTTTGTAGTTTGATTTGATCTTTTTTCATTCTATATAACAGATCATTCCAGGCTCGTTACCGGACTTTTCATGCCCCAAAAAGATGTCTATTGCAAATAAGTTTGAACATCTCAAAATACAACTTAGAGCTATAATATCAGCAACCAACAACTTTGATAAAGACAATCTCATCAGGAAAGGAGGATCCAGAAGAGTGTACAAGGGAGAACTCTTACATTTAAAGGGGCACACCATGGTTGCTCTAAGACTTTTAGATCGTGCATGCGGGCAAGGAGAGTCTAAGTTTTGGAAGAAGATACTCATGCTTTCTATTTACAAGCATGAAAATATTGTCTCCCTCGTAGGCTTTTGTGATGAGAGTGACGATAAAATCCTCGTATATGAGTGTGCATCTAAGAGAAGTCTCGACTTGTATCTCGATAACGTTTATCTAACGTGGGTTCTCCGCCTTAAAGTATGCATAGGGGTGGCTTGCGGATTAGCGTTTCTCCATAATCCACCTAGGAACCAACAAAAAAGTATTACATCGGGATATCAAAAGTTCAAACATCTTACTAGATGAAAACTGGAATGCAATGATCACAAATTTTGGTCTATCTAAATTTGCTTCTGCTAACCAACAAGACCCCTTTCTTGTCGCAAATGCTGTTGGGACATTAGGGTATATAGAACCGGTATATTTGGAGATGAGTTTTCTAACGGACTCAGGGGAGTCGGACGTTTTTCCTTTTGGTGTGGTCTTGTTTGAAGTTTTATGTGGAGAATCGTGTTTTGATTACGCCAAATCTAATGACCTGATGACTCTCATTTATATGTACCGGAAGTGTTACGAACAGAACAACCTAGATAAAATTATCTTTGGTTGTATAAAGTTTGAAATCAATCCTAGTTCATTGAAGCCATTTGCAACTATTGCTTATGAATGTTTGAACGAAGTCCGTAAAGAACGTCCACTAATGAAGGAGGTCTTAAGAGCTCTTGAAACTGCACTCAAATATCAAGTACGTTGCTTATTTTCCTTTCTATTCACTTATTTTTTATAATCATCATTATCTGTTTTTTTTTTTTAAAGGGAAAGATTTATTTGGAACAGAAGATTATAGCGATTATGATTTAGATCATATAAGCAATTAAAATAATAAATCTTATATTTTCCATAGTTCATAAGAGTCTTAATCTGAAATGAACCATGCTTGTACTGGATTCTTCTCACCCAAAATGTCACCAACTTTTCCTCAAGATTCCTTCAATTTCACTGCTAAGTAGTCCGACAAAAGTGTTATTATCGTCAATGTCCGATGGCAAAACAAAAAATCTGTATCTTATATGCATATGGTGTGAATTTAATATGTAGGTATCAAGATCAATTTAACACATACATGATCGAGGATCGAATCAAGAAAGAGTTATACTTACTTGGTAACGTCAAGTTCTTTGAGGATGATGCCATCGTTAGATTCTTTCTTCTTCCCGTAATGGTGTATTGCTAATGATCTGATGGATGGATCTGTTCACTGTGATACTCATACTAATGGTGTTTTATAGAGTGATTTTGAAACGTCCACAAGATTGGTTGAGTATTCAAGGGTCGTTCATTTATTCACTAAACTGAGTATCCAAAGGGTCGTTCATTTATTAACTGAGTTGTGCATTTACACCTTAAGGGAAAGAGAATTAGAACCACACAAGATTAGTCTCTTGAGTTAAAGAAATATGCCATATCCATCATACTACATATCTCTAAGTCTAGGGATTGAGTTGTCATTTTGGCAAAGTTGTGGAACAAAATATCATAATACCCAACATATAATAATATAGTCATAAGGTCACATTTATGTGTTATTTTCCAACATTCTCCCACTTGACCGAGTGACTATATGTATACGTGTTTCTTTATTTGGCCAAGATAAGTTCATCATGTTTCCTATTAATACCAAAGCAGAAAAGTACAGTCTGGTGTATCGTTTTTAGATACGGGACCCCCACCAATCATACAATGATACTTCATATGAAACTTGCGATTAATTTGCGCCAATTGACTTTAGAGTTAAGTGGTGATGCAGTACATTTGTCCATATAGAAAGTAAGTGTGCACAAGTTATTAATATAGACAAAACGCATATAATAGAGAAGTTATAATCAAGTACTTGATAATTAAGATTCAAAATTTCCAGTAAAACAATATGCTATAATTACATTATACTAGGTCTACCCTTAAGCCCATATTAACGACATGTTGTTGGAATACTTTGGGTGGTAGACCTTTCGTCATCGGATCCGCTAGCATATTATTTGTGCTAATATGCTCGATACATATATCATTCTCCTCGACTTGTTTTCGTACGAACAAGTACTTTGTATCGAGGTATAAGCCAGCCCCACTTAAACTATTGTTATTTGAAAAACTTATGGCGGCTGAATTATCACAATAGATTTTTAATGGCCTTTCTATGGAATTGACAATCATGAGTCCCTTTATCAAATTTCTCAACAGCATTCCATGACAAGTTGCATTATAAACAGCAACATACTCAGCCATCATTGTTGATGTTGTCGTCAACTTTTGCTTATGACTCCTCCAAGATATAGGCCCTCCTGACAACATAAAGATGTATCTCGAGGTTGACCTTTTGTCGTCTTTGCGCTTGGCAAAGTCAGAGTCTGAATAACCTATCACTTCCAAATTATCACTTCTTCTGTAAACAAGTTTGTGATCCTTCGTCCCTTGTAAGTATCGCAAGACTTTCTTGGCAGCTTTTCAGTGATCCAGACCGGGATTGGATTGATAACGGCCTAGCATGCCAGTAACATATGCGATGTCGGGACGAGTACAAACTTGGGCATACATTAAGCTTCCAACCACCGAAGCATAACGGATTAACTTCATTTGATCTCGTTCTGCCTCTGTTTTTGGGCATTGAAACAAACCAAAAACATCTCCTTTAACTACGGGAGCAACTGAAGGGGAGCATTGTTGCATGTTATATCGATTAAGTACACGCTCAATATATGCCTTTTGAGACAATCCTAAAGTCCCTTGGGTTCTATATCGGTGTATTTCTATGCCTATGACATAAGAGGCCTCACCAAGATCTTTCATATCGAAATGACGTGACAATAAACGTTTCGATTCGTGCAACAAATCAATATTGTTACTTGCCAACAGAATGTCATCCACGTAAAGGACAAGTATCATGAAATTCCTCCCACTCATCTTGAGGTATATGTATTGATCTACCTGATTCTTAATGAAGTTGTGTTTCTTCATGACTTCATCGAATTTTAAATACCATTGACGCGAAGCTTGCTTTAACCCGTATATTGATTTATTGAGTTTACACACAAGATGTTCTTGACCGTTAAGAATAAAACCTTTAGGTTGGGTCATATAAACATCCTCGTGTAAATCTACATTAAGAAAAGCTGTTTTGACGTCCATTTGATGCAACTCTAAGTCAAAATGAGCTACAAGGGCCATTACGATCCTAAGGGAGTCCTTTCGAGAAACAGGTGAGAAAGTTTCTTGGTAATCAATACCCTCCTTTTGTGTATACCCTTTAGCGACCAATCGAGCCTTAAATCGTTCAATGTTTCCATTCGGGTCCAATTTGGTCTTAAAGACCCACTTGCATCCAACAGCTTTGCAACCCTTTGGCAATTCAACAAGTTCCCAAACATTATTCTTTTTCATGGAATTAAGCTCATCAAT
The DNA here is from genome assembly GCA_023525715.1 of Cichorium intybus. Taxonomy (NCBI): domain Eukaryota; kingdom Viridiplantae; phylum Streptophyta; class Magnoliopsida; order Asterales; family Asteraceae; genus Cichorium; species Cichorium intybus. The sequence continues at coordinate 43,301,000 of CM042017.1, read as the reverse complement.
CATAGCTTCATTCCAATCGTTTGATTGATCACATTTTATGGCATCACTATACGTAATAGGGTCACTTTCCTTCCCAATGTCAGGATCGACCTCATTTAAATATGTGATATAGTCATCAAAATTCGTGGGCCGCCTAGATCGTTGAGATCGTCTTATAGGCTGTTGATTTTCTTGTATTTCAATGTCAACTTCTTCAATGGGTTCATTTTGTGGTGTTTCATTTGCCTCTATGTTCGAAGAATCATTTTCGTGAGGCATGTTGTGTTGACTTGATTCTCCTAGTGAAGTGTTAATGGAAACACGCACTTGAATAATGGGTGCCTCTTCATTATACTCTTGGAGATTAAAGTCGCTTGATAAACCACTCCCACTGATGTTGACATTCTCAAGAAAATCAGCATGCTTCGTTTCTACAATTCGGGTACTATGTGACGGAGCATAAAACCGGTAACCCTTAGACCTTTCAGGGTACCCGATGAAGAAGCAACTTATGGTTTTCATGTCTAGTTTCTATGATTTAGGATTATACAGTTTTGCTTCGGCTGGACAACCCCACACCTTTAAATATCATAAACTTGGTTTTCTTCCTGTCCAAATCTCAAAAGGAGTTTTAGGGACAGATTTTGAAGGAACTCTATTTAAGATGTGGACTGCCGTTTTTAATGCCTCGGTCCATAGAAATTGGGGCAAGTTTGTGTTTGCAAGCATACTTCGCACCATGTCCATTAGAGTCCTATTCCTCCTTTCGGCAACGCCGTTTTGTTGAGGAGTACCAGGCATGGTGTATTGGTTAACAATCCCATTATCCTTACAAAATTCAAAGAAAGGGCCAGGTGCTTGACCAACATCTGTATGTTTGCCATAATACTCACCACCCCTATCCGATCTCACCACTTTTATTTTACGGTCGAGTTGATTTTCAACTTCAGCCTTAAAAGTTTTGAACATTTCTAGAGATTCAGATTTTTCATTTATCAAGTACACATACATGTAACGAGAGTGATCATCAATGCAAGTAATGAATGATTTATGTCCACTTATGCCCATAGGAAAAGGTCCACAAATGTCAGTATGAATCAGTTCAAGTAAACCTGAACTTCTTGTGGACCCTTTCTTATTGCTTTTGGTCATTTTCCCTTTCATACACTTAACACATTTATCAAAGTCAGAGAAGTTAAGGTTTGGCAATACTTCATCCTTCACGAGTCTTAGCATTCTATCTCGTGAAATATGGCCTAAGCATTGATGCCATAACATGGATGAAGTTTCCACTTCTCGTTTTCTTTTACTTAAGTTCTCGTTAATATTAAACGATACTAAAGATTCCATAAAGTGATTGTCGAAACGTAATCTATAGAGACTTCCGTCTAAGCAACCATGGCCAACAATTTGGGAACCGGAACTAATAATAGCATCATCATATCTAAAAGTAAGAGTAAAGCCTTCTTTTGCCAATTTAGATACTGATATCAAGTTACACAGGTAATACCCGGTACATAAAGAGTATTATTAAGACTTAAAGTAAAACCACTTTCCAAAAGTAAAGGAAGCGATCCAACAGCTTCCACATTTTAGTCTTCTCCGTTTCCAACTTTAATTGTTCTTTGCCTTCTTTCCAGCTTCTGGATTGTATGGAATCCCTTTCTTAGCTAACCACTCCTTAAACTTGGGGCAATCTCGCTGAGTGTGTCCTTTCTTATGACAGAATTTGCAACGAGGCTTGAAGTCAAACTTACGGGCACCTGTACTTGCTTTATGGACCTTGCTAGAACCCCCTTTTTCAATGACATGAGTTTTTCCTTTCTTCTTATCGAAATTTGTGGTTGTAGTGACATAGGCAATATCACGCTTCTCAACTTTGAGTCGTTCTTCTTCTTGGACACACATGGCTATTAGCTCACTCATCTTCCATTTTTCCCGTTGTGTGTTATAGTTGATCTTGAATGGACCAAATTGAACGGGAAGGGATGTCATGATGAAGTTAACGAGGAAACCTTCACTTATTTCCATTTCCATGCTTTTCAATTTGTTTGCCATGTCAGTCATCATCATAATATGTTCACGTACACCACTCGATCCGTCATACTTTGTTGTCAACATTTTGAGGATGAGGGTACTAGCATGAGCTTTCGATGTACCTCGAAATTGTTCCTCTACAGATTCCAGATAGGTCTTTGCATTTTCAGAGTCAGGGATAGCTCCACGTATGGCCATTGAAATGGAGTTCTTTATGATCATAAGCGACATGCGGTTTGACCTTTCCCATTTTTCATAAAACTGTTTTTGTTCAGTAGTGCTTTTTTCAGTAAGAGCTACGGGAGGGTCAAAACGCAAAGCATGATCGAGTTCCATTACTCCCAATGCTAATTTTAGAGAATCTCTCCATGTCGCAAAGTTAGTCCCGGTCAAAGTTTCGATCACGTGACTTGGGGAGATAGTGGATGTTGAAAAAAAATTATTGTTTAATATATGCAAAGAAGATACTAAAATGATTTTATGGGATAACAAGGTGAATCATGTCATTATACCTATTATTAATACCAAAATAATAGGTTGCATAAACATCCTTATCCAATTACCGGTTTCGCTTTGCCTAAACCGATAATGGAATATTGTGACATCTTTAATTTTATGTTACGCTACACAAATATTGCAAACACCTTTGGGCAGAAATACAAAACTTGTGCATATTATGCTTAAAAGTTCATTGTATGAGTCACCCATTCGACTAGCCTTTGGGTTCGTTGAACATCGTCTCAAACAATTGCTTAATGTGGCGTTTAATAAACTTTAACATCAAACTTAAACAACCTTTCTTTGGTCCAATCACTTAAGGCTAACATCAAAGTTACCACTTATCAATCGGAACTATAAAAGTTCTTAATTATTAAATTTATAAAAAATGATTCGTTAATTTGATAAAATCAGAAGTGTGATTCTATAAAACAATTAAATTGCTCAATTTCTTACGGTGGAAAATACTGATATTAAATTGTGACTTTGATGACAAGTTAAATGTAAATAAGTGAGATATCCAATTTATGAGAATATCACATTGCATACAAAATCCATATCTATTGGTAAATAATAATAATAATAATAATAAATAACACTCGTTTAAGAAAAGGTAAAGTTTGGGAGCAAAGCAAAATTAATGGAACTAATAATGAATGCTTATACCTTTCTGTCAAATCAGCAGTTATGAAAAAGTTGGCAAAACCAAATTAATTGAAAAGGAAAAATTATTAACATATTCATTAACCATCATGATAAATAATTCAATACTTACAATATATATATATATATATATATATATATATATATATATATATATATATATATATATATATATATATATATATATATATATATATATATATATATATATATATATATATATATATATATATATATATATATATATATATATATATATAGAGATTCGAAAACATAAATTCAGACATCTTGCTTTACACACACAGTTGTACCATGAATACAATTGTAAAGGCATGGTGTGTATTTCAGTAAATATACAAATCTACATAACAAAACTTTAGCCAAGTGTATATATATATATATATATATATATATATATATATATATATATATATATATATATATATATATATATATATATTAAAATAATAAAATTTGATAGTGCATGTTTTCTTTCTCATTAAAATGATTGGCTTTTGTCAATTTCCACCAAAAAAAATAATATTATTATTATAACAAAACCCATTCAAAATGGTGGACAACAATTTAGAATCATGAAAACGACATCGAATGATAAAATATCATCCCTTATTCGTTGATCATTTACCAGTATTGAAGAAGAAGAAGATCAGATAAATCAACTTACTTACGCCATTTACTCGATCCAACAAATAAAGATGGCCATGACAACAATGTTTATGCGAAAAGAAGTACAGATAATCATCAAGTAAGTAATTTATTTAACGCATTCCAATTTAGACTCGTCTATTTTCAAGAATCAAAACTCCGACAGACATTTAATAAAACTCAATTCACCTGGTCAATTTTAGTGTTCGTATCTTTAACATGAAATTCGATGATAGAAATTAGGGCTAGACAAGTCAAGTTAAACCTTGCTCTGATACCAGATGTGAATTTAATATGTAGGTATCAAGATCAGTTTAACACATACATGATCGAGGATCGAATCAAGAAATAGTTATACTTACTTGGTAACATCAAGTTCTTTGAGGATGATGCCATCGGTAGATTCTTTCTTCTTCCCATAATGGTGTATTGCTAATGATCTGATGGATGGATCTGTTCACTGTGATACTCATACTAATGGTGTTTTATAGAGTAATTTTGAAACGTCCACAAGATTGGTTGAGTATTCAAGGGTCGTTCATTTATTCACTAAATTGAGTATCCAAAGGGTCGTTCATTTATTAACTGAGTTCTGCATTTACACCTTAAGGGAAAGAGAATTAGAACCACACAAGATTAGTCCCTTGAGTTAAAGAAATATGCCATATCCATCATACTACATATCTCTAAGTCTAGGGATTGAGTTGTCATTTTGGCAAAGTTGTGGTACAAAATGTTAGGAACCGGACCGGGTACACGCAGCGGAAATACACTATCACACACACAAACTTACGAAAATAAAGCAAGAAGAACACAAGGAATTTTACGTGGTTCGGATTCGGTGCAAATCCTACGTCCACGGGCTGCAACTAGAGAAATCTTATTAACTCAATAAGATTACTATTACAATTGTTGGTGCATTTTCCTTCAAGTGAATGCCTATATTTATAGGCTTGAGAATGCATAAAATATATATAATTCTACCCCTCATTTTTGAAAAACTAAAATCTTCACCAACTTCCTTTGAATTCAAAGTTTTACCTAACAATCTCACACTTGAAGATTTTGAACAACGTAGTCTTTCTCTACTGTCATCCAACTCCAGTAATCTTAAAACAACCAAGTATTCCAAGCCTCCAGCTCCCAAGAACAAGCTAAACTTAGTCCAATTTCTCTAATTGCAGCCACCCCTCATCTTCAAGTACTAGAAGGGCCAGTTGAAGCTCCCACTAGCTCCAACTCAGCCGTGGCTAATCCCACCACCGACTCATCCTCTGTCTCAACCGGTTTGGACACTCCACCAGCTCTAGAGATACACCGAGGACCACTAACACTCTCTAGACTTTGCAAACTTCCAACAGGAGAGAATTTTCTAGTCTTAGTCTTCAAAACCCAACGGCTCTTTATAACTGTACCCGGAACACACCCCGTGCTCCCACTGTCACAAAATCCCCTGAATAGTTTAGACTTTCCGACTCGTTCAGCTAACATCCCTTTGGCTCCAGAATTCATGTTTGCAAAATGAACTCTTTTAGCACTAGATTTAGCGAACCAGATTTTGTCATGCTTAACGGGGACGGTCATACTTCCCTCAGCAGGTACCGCAACAATATACAATGACCCATGCCTCATACCTTGGGCAATCACCGAATTACCATTGACCACCCTCCATTTACCACCACCAAACCTTACTTCCAGTCCTTGTTTATCCAGCTGACCAACAGAAATCAATTTCTTCTTCAGCTCCGGAATCACCCTGACATTCTTTAGGTTCCATGTAGTTCCCAATGAAGTAACCAGATCAATATCTCCTATGCCCGTTACTTGAAGCATCTCGTCATTTGCTAACCGTACCTTCCCAAAATCTCCTTCTTTTAGATTCACCATCGTTTCTCCGTTGTCCATGGCGTGAAACGAAGCCCCTGAATCCATGACCCAAGAGTCTACACAGTTTTCCATACTGAGTATCAATGCATCTTCCTGATAAACATTCTCAGCACCAACACTGTTTAATTCTTTCTTTGGACATTGACTCTTAACATGTCCCACATCTTGGCAGTTCCAGCACTTCACATTCTTCCAAGTTCTAGATGAACTTCTTCCCCGACTCCCACTGCTCCCACTATTTCTGCTATTCCCTCTACCTCTTCCGATATTTAATAACTCAGAAGAAGAAGATCCACCTTGATTCTTGCGTCTGGCATCCTCGCCAAGAACCAAATCTCTAACCCCTTCAAAAGTCATACCACCGGTCCCCACTGAACTTGTAACAGCGGTTACTGTTCCAGACCAGCAATCAGGTAGTGAAGCTAGTAGCAGTGAAGCTTGAGTCTCGTTATCAAATTTAATTCCCACAGATGACAATCTGGCCAGAATTGAATTTAGATTGTTAATGTGAACCGTAACTGAACCTTCCTCATTCATCCTTGTAGTGAACAGCTCCCTCATCAAGAACACCTTGTTAGCCGCCGACGGTTTCTCATACATGTTCGTCAGAGCATCCATCATACCACGTGCCGTGGTTTCCTTCATGATGTTGAAAGCAACGCTCCTTTCCAACGACAATGTAATAACCGCCTTAGCTTTCTTGTCCTTTGAGTTCCACGCATCTTCAGCAGCTTTTTTCATTTTCTCCGGTTTGTCTCCAAGTACCACGTCCAAATCTTTCTGACATAGCAATGCTTCTAATTGCATTTTCCACCAGCTAAAGTCAGAACCGTTGAACTTCTCGATTACAACCTTGTCTTCAGCCATTACGACAAACAAGTTTTATAGTACTTTTGTGTGACAGAACAGTACCCTTCAAAGTACCAAGACACCTTTAATACGATTAATAGAAATTAGTTTCTGATGTGGAAGATCAGACAAAACTGCAACCACAGAGCATACTCTAATTTCTAAAACCGAGAGCTCCTCCGAAACCCGAAGCTCTGATACCGGTTGTTAGGAACCGGACCGGGTACACGCAGCGGAAATACACTATCACACACACAAACTTACGAAAATAAAGCAAGAAGAACACAAGGAATTTTACATGGTTCGGATTCGGTGCAAATCCTACGTCCACGGGCTGCAACTAGAGAAATCTTATTAACTCAATAAGATTACAATTACAATTGTTGGTGCATTTTCCTTCAAGTGAATGCCTATATTTATAGGCTTGAGAATGCATAAAATATATATAATTCTACCCCTCATTTTTGAAAAACTAAAATCTTCACCAACTTCCTTTGAATTCAAAGTTTTACCTAACACAAAATATCATAATACCCAACATATAATAATATAGTCCTAAGGTCACATTTATGTGTTATTTTCCAACATATGGTTCAAGTACACTATAAATAGACAATTAAATTATCGTTTATGAAACGTTTCTCTATCATCTTATTAAACTAGCAATCACTGCGATCAAATAATTTTAGTATATTGCGTTTGTTTATACATTCTATTTTTCCGATGTCGCGTCATAATACTATTATATGATTTAAGTCGTATAACTAAATTTACACCTCCTGTTAAGGTTGCACCTCCACCACCATCACCTCCTCCACTTCCGCCACCACGTTCAAAGGGCAATAATGTGTACACAACTACTTCTACTTCCAAAGAGCTCTAATGTGTATCTTGTAATCTGGGAAAGCCCATGTAAAGGAAGGAAGTTTATGGAATGTATCTTATAAACTGGGAAACCAATAAAGTTATGTGGATTTGTTTGATGGCAACTACTAGTTTGTATCCATGGCATAAAAAATGTATCATATTTTGGTTTAGATTCCTCGGTAACAATTGTGTCTCTTGATAAAAATGATGGGTAGTTGGATCTTTTAGACGTTTGCTTATACATTATATGATTTCTAGTGTCGCATGTATTACTATTATCTTGTTCAATTTGTTGCAAAACTAAATTCACACCTTCTGTTTAAGGTTACACCTCCACCATCCAAGAGCAGTAATGTGCCCTTGATTCTCAGTTTCCGCTCCTTTAGGAACCTGAACCATGTAATGTCACTTGGTAGTGATTTTAATTGGATTCCAGCACTAACTACAAATGCATGTTGAGAAATAAGTTTGACTCCTCAAATTCTATGATCACAAAACGGTACATAATTAAAGTGTGTAACTGATTCAAAAATTTTACATATCAAATCAAAGCTATTAGGCTGCTTTTCTTAAATTGTACAGAACGGGATGAGGCTAGACAACTTTATTGGGATATTTTCGTTGATGAGGATGAGAAGTACATTTACGTGTTTTGCATAGACAAAAGATTGAAAGTGAGTGCCTCCCCCCACCTTTTTTAGCTGCGACAAAAATTACAAATTTTGTCCTATTGACATTAGTCCCCCAAACATAGTATAACAACATTTGTTGTGTCTTGTCCGCGTAACAATCATTGAATTGTTTGGAATTTCCGACATATAGTTATGACTTATTTTGTGAGGACACAACATCTGGTTTTGAGTCCTTTGAGTTTCTTTATGAAGGTTAATGTTTGGGGATTAATCTCTCTTTCTCCAACAGAAGTTAATTTTTTGTCCACCAAATTTTTTTCCAACTGGTTTGATCTAAATAGAAATACCAGTTGAAGTAAATAAATAGAGTGAAGTCCCTGTTATCTTGCATTAGGTCTCAAGGGCGTCTAAAACATCGAAGATGCAATATTTGGTGATATGAATGTTCAGTCTCTGCACAACTTAAAAAATCAAGCAACTTAATGTGATATGAATTTTCTGATATTCAGTCATAGGTCTGATCCAGACAGTGGGTTTTAAGCGGTTCTACATATCAGACCATGTTATATTTTTTGAGGCATCTATTTGTAAATGGCATAAATAAATAATGTATACTTTTGTAGTTTTTGTAATTTTTTATGTTTACAAGTAAAATCTGGTACTAAACCGGTGCAATTTTTGGTATCTGATATTTGTAATTGATAATGTTTTAAGTTAAAAAAGTAAATCAAATAATATATTTTGTTGAAATTTATAATGTTTACAGGTTAAGAGTGTTAACAAGCAATGTTTATAAGACAAATCAATTTTTTATAAGAATGTGATTATAAATAATGTTTATAAAAAATCAGACCATACAAGACAAAAGATCCTAAATCAATTCGATATTTCAGAATCGGATAGGGGTTGACCTTTTCGGCAAATGTTGACTTGGTTTTTCTTGGGCCAGGCCGAACCGGTCTCCCCGTTGTAAAAATCTATACATTGAAATGAATTCGTGATTATAATAAAAACAAACTCAACCGACCCTAAAGATTCACAATTTAGTGTATCAAGTAGCAAGTTTCATCTACGATCTTGGTTATGTTGGATGCTTTGATCAAACGGAAAAATGATCTTATTCACTTTTCCCCGATCCAAGAAAACAGGTACCTAGTTGTGGAGTTTCGTTCATGAATTTTTGAACCCCAATATAAGAATAAGAAGATGAACTCTTTGCAATGATTTGTAAACCGAAGAACAAGAAGATAAACTCTTTGCAATGATCTGTAAACCGATTATGCTGATCTATAACCTCCACGACATGTTGGAGGTGTGTGAGAGAGAGAGAGAGAGAGAGAGAAGGCAAGGCTTCATTGCTATTGAAAAAACTGCATGATCGGTGCTCTCTTTGCGACTACTCTCGTTGGAAAAATGATTGGGTCATTTGCACCGTCTTTCTCCCTCGCGTGTATTGTTGATGCACTTTTTCTCATGTTGGTTAATTTTTAATAAAAAGAGTAAAACATAAATGCAGAGCCTTGACCTTAGATCTTTCTCATGTTGGTTAATTTTTTTCAGTTGATCTCAAAAGCTCTCTCTAAATCTCTCAACAATGCGACTCATGAATTTATGTATGCATTTTTGTATCTTTGAATATGCTCATCATCATATGTATATATAGATGAAGATATACCCTAATATGACAGATGGTAGGGATATGGAAGATCTTGAGTCAAACCGAGAGCTCAACCCACAATGGTAAGTGTATATACTTATAAAATCAGTCTATCCACAATTTTGTATTATTAACATAATAAATATGAATGTAATGATATATATATATATATATATATATATATATATATATATATATATATATATATATATATATATATAGGACTAGGATCAAATATATCCATACAAGTATTGTGTAACCTTGAAACTCAATCTGGACCATTCATTTAAAACACATTCTTTTAAGAATGTACAAAATTTAGTTCATTCTTTTAAGAATGGTAAGAACTCATTCTGTCAAAAACTCATTCTGTCAAGAATGTGTTTTTTTCATTGTTACGAGAATGAAATCTGATGGCCAGGATTTGGTTACAGGATAACACAATAATTGTCATTCTTATTATAACATAGCCCTATATATATATATATATATATATATATATATATATATATATATATATATATATATATATATATATATATATATATATATATATATATATATATATATATATATATATATATATATATATATATATATATATATATATATATATATATATATATATATAGCTAGAAGTTCAAATAAGACCATGTAAATTTTGTGAAATCGGGAGAGTCAATCCTAGCCACTCATTTTGGAGATCAAAAAATAAAAAAATTAAAATAGACTAAAATAATGAGAATTTTCAAAAAGAAAATTCTACTTATTTCCGCTACTTATTCTATCTAAAAAATTTTTAAAAAGAATTTAAAAAATAAAAAAAAAATTCGAAACAAAACCTGGAAAAATCAAAAAAAATATTTTAATAGAATGTTACACAAAATAGTGTAATATTCTACTAAAATATAAAAAAAAACGTTAATTTTTTATTTTTTTGATTTTTTTAAAAAAAATTTGAATAAAAAATGACGAAAATAATAAATAAATATATTTTTCAATTGTTTTAATTTATTTTGCATATTTAATTTTTTCTGTTTTATACCAAAAATAAGTGGCTAGGATCGCGTCTCCCGGTCACACGAAATCTAATGGTCTCATCTGAACCTAATCATATATATATATATATATATATATATATATATATATATATATATATATATATATATATATATATATATATATATATATATATATATATATATATATATATATATATATATATATATATATATAATGGTCCCAAAATTATCTAACAATCTCCCACTGGACCACGAATATCTAAATGTACATATAACTGTATAAGCGCTTTAATGTACGTTATCATAACGTTGCTACCTTCCAAAAATCTTGTCCATTAATCATAAATATATAGGATCAAAGCAGTCTTTGTCACAATCAACGTAGCAAAACGTGTTAATGATCACATATACAAGTACAACTAAATGATATAGATCAAACACAAATATGTAGGTCTAACTTCAAAATAAATTTTCTATGAGTTCCTCTTTAACTTTACATGAGATCTGACAACGCCTAGTGATATCAAGTATTTTAGACGTTGTTGAGCCCTGTTCTTGGTAAAATTATATCATATATGCATGGGTATTCTCACTTTTCGTGTCAGGACTTGTCTGGAGAAAAAGAACAGAAACAGGGACTAAAAGTGTACAAAAAGGAAAAAGTATGGAAAGAATGAAAAATCAAGAGAAGACGCACGCGCGCCGCGGGTTTTGGACTTGCGCGACGCGGATGTAAGGCGGTGGAACACATTCAAATGCCGAAGAAACGGGGGAACGGATAAGTACGCGCACCGCGGATTTCACATTTGCGCGGCGCGGTCACGGGAAATTTGCAACTATAAATAGAGGCATTTCCAGCCGAAAACCCTAGCAAAGACTTGGTGTAAACATCGACCTAGAAGCTCTTTGACTCGAGGATTCATTTCAGCAAGCTCATATTTGGTATTTCATGTTTTTTGGATTTAATTTCCTTTTTAGTAGTGAATATTCTTGTGGTTAAAGTCCTTGGGAGTGACAACCACTGACTTTGAACCTTTAGGTTTCTGATTTTGAAGCATTTGGTTACTGATTTTGTAATTGGATTTTGGTTTTGGTGAATGCAATCATTCGGCTAAGTTAATATTGTTTCTTTCGGTATTTCGGATGTTAGTTTGTGTTTTGATTGTTGGATTATGTTTGGATTGTGTTTTGGACTTGGTTGGAACTGTTTTCCTTTGCTGAAAACAGTAGCTAATTAGGTTAGGATCAAACATTAAACCTTGGCTATTAACTTTCTCATAGGATTGTTAGTTATTAGCTAGTTTATGTTATGCTCGGTTTTGCTAGTTTGAATGCCTTCAATTGCTCCTGATTCAGAGATGCACTTCTGAGTTCAGAAAGTAACTAGGTATTTTGGACATAGCTAAGCTTGGATTGGGTGTTTGAATATTGCTTTAAAGTAGATAGATAGAAATTAATTCCTCCGACTATAGCCGTGACACTATTAGTTGGTAATCTCTCATCTAGGCTGACCACGTAGCTCCTGTGGATCGACCCTGACTCCACTATACTAGTGAATGTTAGGTTATTTCTTATTTTTGACCGCATGACGACCTCTGCGTGCACGTCAAATTTTGGCGCCGTTGCCGGGGAGCTGTGAGCTTAGAATAGGTGAGTAGTAGGAATTTGTTTCTTGCTTTTTGAATCTTCAATTTGGTGTAATTTCAATTTTTGGTTTTGATTCTTGTGGGCGTATTGCACCAGTGTATGCGTACCCGCAGGGGAGAGCAATCATCCCCATTACAGTTTGATTCTGAAATTGAACGTACTGCGCGCAAACTCCGTGCCCGTAGGCGTTTGAACATCATGAATTATAGTCAAGTCAGCAGTAGTCCAGTTAGTGTTGCCCAGGACCCAGCAGGTGAGGCAACTGGGAGGTTTTCTATCCCTCCACTTTCAGAATTTCAGTTTGGGAGTTCGAGTGCGTCTGGTGGTGCAGTTTCAGCCCCTGCACCCATACCATCATGCACTCCACCATCTATTCCACCATTTGTACCCGCTTCTCAACCACAATCCACCAATCCCTTCACATCTGCTATGACTTGGGGAGAGCCGACCCGAGATGGCACCCCAACTCCTAGACAGCATACACCAATATCACAACCACAACCAGCCCTCTTTAAACCGCAATCTACATACCAACCAACACAACCTATACATTTTCAACCACCGCATCAACCGCAATACCAATATCCGGAGACGGATGAATTGTATGACGAAGAAGATGAAGGATGGGTGCCACCGGCACCGCAACCACAATGGAACCGAGGTCGAGGACCTCCCAGGCGAGCACCACCATACCAACCAGGTCAGCGGGAGTACAATGATCATCTTTACGGTAACCCCGCTCAACCCTTACATTTTGCACAACCGAGACGGCAATCGGTTGCATCACATTTCCAACCGCGGGAATATGATGATTCGTCGCCGATCTATATTCCTGATAACATAGATTCGCAAGTAGAGATTAGACCCCAGTTATTAGGAATATTACCAGAATTCAGAGGATATAAGCAGGATGATCCCTATAATCATTTGTATGAATTCTTAGCGATCGCTAACGCCAACAATCCTAGAAACACAAATAGAAATATTTTTAGGCTTAGACTGTTCCCGTTCACTCTCAAGGATAAAGCCAAGTATTGGTTTACATCCTTACCATCAAACAGTATCACTACGTGGGATCAACTCAAGGCGAAGTTTCTTCAAGAATTTTACCCAGCGAGCAAAACAACTGAAATCAGAAGAGTTATCCAGGATTTTCAGCAAAAGCCTGGAGAGGCTTTTCATGAAGCTTTTGACAGATTGAAGGAGCTGCTGCGATCTTGTCCACATCATGAGATCCCCAGATGGCAATTGGTCAAATTATTTTTCGAGGGAGTTAGCGAAACACATCAAGCCATGATAAATGCCTCCTCCAGTGGGACATTTATGTGGCAAGATCCAGAAGAAGCTTGGAGATTTTTGGAGCAGTTAAGCAATGGCTCAAAAGCAAACTTCTCCACCAGGAAGACTACAAGTACGGCGGCAACAGTAGGGGTCGATGCTGATTGGAAAAAGGAAGTGAAAAAGGAAATCAGTGAATTGAACAGAAAGTTTGATAGACTTATGGCAACATTACAAAATGGACCGCCAAATTCGTCACAAGAAAGTCAAGGAGGATCTAGGATGCAGGAAGCTAATCAAGTTTATGGCCAGGGTCAAGGTCAACACAATAATGGACGACCTTACAGGCCATACAACCAAGGACAACAACAAAATTTCAGGCAGAACAATTATCAGAATCAATCGAATACTCAGCCTAGAAACCAGCAGCCAGCAAACAATGGAAACAACAACAACAACAACAACAGGGGACCCACCAACGCTACCAACAATGTTCCAGGGACCCAAGAAGAGATGATATCAAAGATGTATGATATGGTTACAGCAACACAACAACAATCTCAGGCGAACGCAAAGGCCATCGCAAATATGGAAAGACAAATAGGTCAAATGGCTGCAGATCAACAGAAGAGAGATAATGGCAAATTACCTAGTGCTACTGAAGTCAATCCTACTCATAACCAACGTCCTGGGAAGGAGCAAGTCAATACTGTTGAATCAGGATGGCGGAAGGTTACTCTGGAGGATTTGTTCAAGGTAGGGAATGAAGTGGAACCAGAGGAAGAAGGAAAGGCTTTAAAGAGCGAGGAAGGTGAAGAAGGAGGAGTTCCGGTTGAGAATAGCATTCAACCCAAAATAGATGAAAAGGTCCAAAAGGAAGAGCAAATAGCCATTGCAGGGATTAAGCAAAAGAAGAAGAATAAGAAAGAAAAGAAGAAGCAGGAAGCAACTAGATCAACGGGACCCTTAATGAATCAGCCCCTATGGGATGAGCTTAAGGATGCCCCCGAGGACACCAGGATTTTACAAGAAATGTGCAAACAAAATGGGAAGAACAAAGCACCTACGCCAAAAACGGTGAGATTGACTGTGAGGGCTAGCGAGGCATTATTAGGAACACTACCCAAGAAGGAGAAGGACCCCGGATCACCATTGATCACTACAACCGTAGGGGACGTAGTTATCCAAAACACCTTACTGGATTTGGGAGCAAGTGTTAACATCTTACCAGGATATCTGTATGACAAATACAAGAATGAAGAAATCGAGCCAGCTGAGGTTGTACTGCAATTGGCTGACCAATCAACTAAGGTATCTAGGGGAAAGCTAACCAATGTCATAGTCAAAGTTGGCGACTTTTTCTACCCCGTGGATTTTCTGGTGATGGAATATGAAAGTCCGGATGATGCGCCTGCGCTTATCTTAGGACGGCCATTCCTAGCTACTGCTGGTTCAGTGATCGACTGCAAGACTGGAGACATGGATATTTTCTTCGGGACCAGGAAAAGGAGATTGAATATGTTTGGGAATCCAATCTCGTTACCTTCGGAAGAAAACGGCAAACCAGCAGACAGAAAAACATTAATGGAGCCAGGAACCAGGAGCAAAGAAAAGATATGGACACGTACGGGGGAAGGTGGAAAGGAAGAAGTTCTAAAGGAGACGAAAAACCACCCGCTGTCCGCCATCGACAAGGAACAACTGCTGGAAATGATAGAGATGATGGAAGCAAGGCATCAGCAATATGAAAGAGAATCCAGAAAACGAGAGGCGAATGTTTTTGAGCTACTGAAATCTCAACAACAATGGATCAGTGGTGTGAGTGATCGGATGAACCAACTCACATCCCTTATGACAATGATGGCTAATAATTTCATGCCAGAATATCATCAATTGTCATCAAGAAGCCAAGAAGAAGAAGAAGGGTCAGCTTAGGAGATGCACGTCTGGCTGAAGACGTTAAACTTAGCGCTTGTTGGGAGGCAACCCATCGTGTCATAAGTAAGTTTTATTGTTCTTAGGATTAATTTAGAAAATACATCAATCGTCTGCAGGAATTAGTGGTTTGAAGCAAGTGTGGGGTCGTGTGAAAAGGTTTTGAAATTTTCAAGGCCGCGCCGCGGATATTTTCATTGCGCGACGCGGGTTCGGAACTCAACCCGATGCGCAGGGGTTGAATTGGCGACACGCGCGCCGCGGAACAGGGAAATGCGCGCCGCGGGAAACGATCAGACGGTTTTCGCCTTTATCCGGTGAGCCGCGGCTCACAACTCAAATCACACGACTCGGAGCTCTGGTGATCAAAAAATTTTCGTATTTTTCTTGCTTATTGTGTTGCTACTACCAAGGTACACTCTTTTAACTATCTATTAGCTGTTTAAACTAGTTATTAGGTAGCTAATTTTAGGGTTTAGTCCAAAAAGTTCAAAAACTTAGAATCACTAATGCTAGCCCGTAGGGTGTTTGTTTTGCCAAATAGACACCCTAGATGAGTTAATCGGAACCTAGACTACCTTGTGGTATCGTTGAATTGAGATTTAGCAGGTTAAAATGGGGAATTGATCCCGGGTTTGCAAACAGGCATACGCCGCGCCGCGCCCTTGCTCTTGGGCCGCGCCGCGGTTCGGTAGGGAAGAAAAGGGATTGATTTTGCAAAAATTTTTGTTTTGTGGCTATATTTTCTTTTGTAGATAATGTTCAGATTGAACCACGCCTTCCTTCAGTTTCCCGCAGAGCTCGACAGTTCGGTAGAGTATGTCTCGCGGAGGAACGCATTGATTCGTCGCCGAGTGCTCGAGGCGACGGTTATAGACCGAGACATCCTGAGGGATGCAGGGCTTTGGGATGCGATCGAACCATTTCTGCATCGCACCTGGACCCACGAGGAGGCATCATTCACGTGCCGTGGCTGGGACCGGATTATGGCCACGGACGAGGACGTGGTCTATACAGAGTTGCTACTGGAGTTTATCTCCACCATCCAGTTCGCACCGCGGGCGGGGGACCCACGCTCCAGACTGGTGCGTTTTCGTCTGGGAGGTGTGCACAGGGAGTGCAATCTCCGAGAGTTCGGGAGGCGCACAGGCATTTACACTGAGCAGGACCTCCAGCACCGTTACTTCACCCGGTTCTTCGGGTCATGCATCCAGGGGGAGCCAGAGCGCCCTCCCAACATGGAGGTTTGGACACCGTTGTCCAATGTTATGTACGAGGCGGGGACCTCGAGGGAGAGCCACCTACGCGACCCACTTCACCGCCTTATGCACCGTATCGTCTCCACCTCCATCATGCATCGGGAGGGGGGCGAGAAGGTGTCGGGTGATGATATGACATTCTTGTGGGTTCTCCTCGACCCGTCCCGATTCCTTCATCTTCCCTCTGCCCTCGCGATTGCCTTCTCCACCCACGCGACCGGCGCCTCCTCCAGCAGCCCTTTAGCCAGGGGGTACTTCGTTACCCGCCTGGCCCGCTCCTATGGCATTCTTACTGCCCCAGTAGCTGCCTCTCTGACTGCTCTGTCTCCATCGCGCACGACAGCACGCACTTTGGAGAGGATGTTGCTCATTGAGCAGCAGCGACCAGGGCAGTACATTCGGGCTCCGATCGAGCCTCCTCAGGCACCTCAGCCTGCATACGCCCAGCCCGGCAGGAGACGCCGGAGGCCAGAGCCACCAGCACCAGCGCCGCAGCCACAGCCGGATGACTCATCAGCCCTCAGCCGGCTGGAGGCCAGAGTCACACAGATTGAGGGCCAGCTCACGAGAGTCTTGGACCAGCTCGAGTGGATTGGGGAGGTACTTATTCAGACTGCATCTGCGCAGGGTCAGCGCCCCCGACCATTCCCAGCACGATCCCACGATCATGAGGCTGGACCCTCCAGGCCACCGGGTAGTGATTGATGTATCTTTTCCTTCTTTCTTTCTTTCTATTTTCTTTTTGGGATTTATCTACAAACTTATGACACTTCTATCTGTATATTGCTGTTCATATTTTATTTGTCATGTTTGTTTTTAATTTGTTTGTTAAGTTATGCATGATATATCAAATTGAGAGGGAGTTGTCTCAAGACAAGTGTGGGGTCACCGTGCCCCTTCACTTGTCTTGACCACCGGCGTGTCCTACTGTAGCGCTACAACTCCAGCAGATGAATCGAGGATCTTTTTGTATGCATTATACCTGTGATATCGAGTACCAAGCAGTCAATCGTCCAAAAAGGGGTAACTCTTTCTCCCTTGTTTTGAAACTAATTTTGTACAACGGGGACGTTGTACGGTTTTAAGTGTGGGGTGTGGACGGTCGAAAGAGATATTTTTGAAATTTTTGCAGAACTGATCAATTTTTCAATTTTTAGCAATATTTTTCAAAATCTTTAATAAATTGCAATTTTGAAACGGATGGTTTGTGATTGTTGATAGCATCAGTATTTTTCAAGAAATACTGTTTAGTAGTGATCATGCTATTAGTTAGTCAAATAGGTTGAGTTTTACGAGTTTAGAAGATTGAGCCGTTTTAGAATTGGAATTTAGGAAGGAAATGTCAATCTGTGGCCTTTGTTGTTCGAGCCGGTAGGTCTAAAATGGGTGGGCCTTATGCACCTTACCACCTAAGATCGTCTGGTCTGGGATGGTATTTCTGAAAGCTCGCTACACGGACAACATCGAAAGTCATGGACAATTCCTTAATGGCCTTTAGAATCTGAATGAGTAAGTACACTTCATCGTGGACAGAAAATTCGTAATCAAGGGTTCTCTAGAAAGCCATGAATTCCAAAGAACAACTCAATTATGTTTTCACAAACTATTCCATTCTAACTCGAAGAGCAATAAGCTTTGAAACTAAACACATTCAAAAACTGTTCGAGTCTCTATTACAATTTGTTAAAAACTCTCTTGCTTGGGGACAAACAAGGCACAAGTGTGGGGTGTTTGACAACGCCTAGTGATATCAAGTATTTTAGGCGTTGTTGAGCCCTGTTCTTGGTAAAATTATATCATATATGCATGGGTATTCTCACTTTTCGTGTCAGGACTTGTCTGGAGAAAAAGAACAGAAACAGGGACTAAAAGTGTACAAAAAGGAAAAAGTATGGAAAGAATGAAAAATCAAGAGAAGACGCACGCGCGCCGCGGGTTTTGGACTTGCGCGACGCGGATGTAAGGCGGTGGAACACATTCAAATGCCGAAGAAACGGGGGAACGGATAAGTACGCGCGCCGCGGATTTCACATTTGCGCGGCGCGGTCACGGGAAATTTGCAACTATAAATAGAGGCATTTCCAGCCGAAAACCCTAGCAAAGACTTGGTGTAAACATCGACCTAGAAGCTCTTTGACTCGAGGATTCATTTCAGCAAGCTCATATTTGGTATTTCATGTTTTTTGGATTTAATTTCCTTTTTAGTAGTGAATATTCTTGTGGTTAAAGTCCTTGGGAGTGACAACCACTGACTTTGAACCTTTAGGTTTCTGATTTTGAAGCATTTGGTTACTGATTTTGTAATTGGATTTTGGTTTTGGTGAATGCAATCATTCGGCTAAGTTAATATTGTTTCTTTCGGTATTTCGGATGTTAGTTTGTGTTTTGATTGTTGGATTATGTTTGGATTGTGTTTTGGACTTGGTTGGAACTGTTTTCCTTTGCTGAAAACAGTAGCTAATTAGGTTAGGATCAAACATTAAACCTTGGCTATTAACTTTCTCATAGGATTGTTAGTTATTAGCTAGTTTATGATATGCTCGGTTTTGCTAGTTTGAATGCCTTCAATTGCTCCTGATTCAGAGATGCACTTCTGAGTTCAGAAAGTAACTAGGTATTTTGGACATAGCTAAGCTTGGCTTGGGTGTTTGAATATTGCTTTAAAGTAGATAGATAGAAATTAATTCCTCCGACTATAGCCGTGACACTATTAGTTGGTAATCTCTCATCTAGGCTGACCACGTAGCTCCTGTGGATCGACCCTGACTCCACTATACTAGTGAATGTTAGGTTATTTCTTATTTTTGACCGCATGACGACCTCTGCGTGCACGTCAAGATCAAACTTCAAATAACTGCAAATAGTGATGGAATAAATTTAATTCTTAATTTTGTATAGAAAAACATAATTGTTCTTCCCCCAAAGAATAAAGCGTCAAAATAAAATGCAAAACTCCTAATAAAACAAAATATCATCAATTTTTATCACACCCATGTGTGTAGAATGCTCGCGAAAGACCTTGGGATGTAATCTCTTCATGAGCGGATCCGCTATCATGGAGGCTATAGACTCAAATTCTTATATTTTGGATGGTCCTTAATTTTAGAATAATTATATTTTAAGGACTTTTTTGGTATATGGTTCTATTTGTAATGGAGGATATTGGGAGAAAATCAATGACATTATATAGTATATGACACCACATTACACATGTTATGATGTGTATTTAACCTATGATATCAACTTTTATGAGTTTGTTATCTTAGTGGCTTCCAAGTCAAGTTTACAAACTAATCAGATCCATTTTTCTTTTTAATGTCCTGGATCGAACGCATTTATGCAAATAATTAATTATAGTGATATCAATTTTTTAAGTGTCGTTACTTATACGACTTCAACTATGCTGTCATTGTTTGTTGTCAAGCATGTTATCCAAAATGTTGTTATTTGAGTAGCTACATATCAATCTCATACTCCAACTACAAGTCAATTCCTAGGGAAAGTCAGTGCAACGCAAATTGGTCGTCTGGCGCCAGTAATAACCAAGTATATAATTTATTTCTTTCTAAGGTGACACCTCCGGACACATTATACGAAACACAAGTTGGTTACAATGGGCTTATACATGATGCTAACGAGCTGCATAAAGATAAGCAAATTGCTTATGATTAGCTTACATATGATGCCAAGGACTCAAAAAATGATTATAAAAATTATTGATGTTGACTGATGATTCAAACCTGCGTCTACAAAGGCTATAGGTGGAAAATTGTGAAGGTATATTAAAGTCTGATGATGCTCAATATGATAACAATAATACTGAGCCCAACAATATGATAAGGATAATTCTTGATTTTATTTTTCTTGTTTTGAAGAAACTAAAACTACTTTCTAGGGATTGCCTCATATATTACCATTGCCTAGACTCTTCACCTACAAACATAACCCATCACTTACCTACAAACCTTCTTCACATATCAAAGTGCTTCAACTATTTAAAAACAAAGTAGGTATGAAACTAGTATTCTAAATGAAATGTTATCAAGAGAGATTTCATATTCGAACCATCGTATTTGAAAAAAAAACTGTCTCGAAGCAGTTTATCATGCTAAATATCGTAAATAGCGGATTACAGTTGCAATATATGGGAATACATGAGTTTTTGAAGTTTGTAAGTGGGTGGACAAGCACACTTATGCAAGAAAAAAATTGCATCCCTAACATTGCCCAACCAACAAAAAGTGTGAGTCATTTTATAAAGAGTATATTAGCTTATAGTACATGCAACATGCTATATGGAAAGCAATTACCCAGATTCTCATTAATTGGTTCAATATTCATATTTCCTACTTGCAAACATAACGGGCAAAATTCTATGCTCTACAACTATTGAGGGGTACCCCAAAGAAGGTTTTCTAAGACTTGTTGTATATTGTTACAAATTAGAAACGACAAAACCTTGATTAGTATCCACCTTAAGAAGGATTCCAACCATCACTTTAAATACTTCTTTCGCTACTATCAGATGCATGGTATGATTATTGTCCAAATTTTTGAAATTTCATTTAAGTCAACTAATAATATGTAGATTCAGACATAAAAAAATGCTTGTTATTGCTTATCGCAATTGTTAGTTCTCACCTTGAAGGGAAATGCTTTGGAACTATGTTCTAAGCGATGCCATATATGGCAACAAGAAAATCCTGCCACTTGCTTCCTGAGTCTGGAAACTAGAGAGTGTAGACTCATATATACATATATATATATATATATATATATATATATATATATATATATATATATATATATATATATATAGTTTATATCGAGGTCGAAAGAATGTATTGAGGATATGGAGAATTTAACATCATATTTACAGGACTAATTCCATTTACCTGACAATCAAAATTATGTTCCCAAATACATATCATAGCCTACGTTTTCGTCATTTGCTCATGAATTTGCATGTAAAGATTGAAACAAATCATAGAATGGAGATGGTATTCTGGAAAAAATGCAGAATGTGTGATATCCAAGAAAGTTTATGTAACGCCCCAACTTTTACAAACCATTTATATTACACAAAAACATATTTTACAAAATGCGGTTTAACAAAACCCATTGTATTTGTTTAAATACGACAAGGGGTGTTACAAATTACATATCATACAACCATAATGTTTAAGGGAAAGGATTTAACCAAATACCAATACATGTAAGCTGTAACCAGCTCCACTCCTTCACACTCTATGATTTATTTTACAACTTAAACTATCTTACATCTTCGTACCTGAACCTGGAATACATGGCATAAAAATGGAATACGTAAGACAAAAATGTCTCGTGATTTACGTGAGTTTTAGACTCAAACATTTAAATTCTTTTTCCAACTTTTTCGTTTAAATTCTTAACACATAATATCTGTCCAAAACTTTATAGTAGTGGCATAACATAACTCTTTACTTTTCAAAAATCATTTCATAGCATACTTTGTAAAAATTAGCATCTTTCTTACTTTCTTTGACTGGTATTATAAACTCGCTGGATTTTTATACTTAGGGCTTTAATCACCATAAGTGATACCCCAAGTCTCTACAGCTAGAAAGAACGGATCAATCCTCACCGGTAGAAGTTTCTTAGGAAATCTACTTCGCGATGGGGCTTTTTCCCCAGTAGACTCCATACCTAACCCGGGTAGGAGGAACACGGCATGGTTCCCTTACTAACATTGCTTGCTACAAATATCAGTCATACAAAATACTTTCTGCTTACTTAAACATTACTTGTACACATAATGGCTAAATGCCAAGCTTTTGACTAAAACATGTTTTTTACCACATTCTAGGCTTTTGCCAAAATCATACATATATGGTTTATAATCCAAAACTCATTTTCCACACAATTGGCTCATAGACCAAATCATACTTTCAAATGTAGCATTTTACTTTCCAAATGAGTTAGAAAATATCACTCTTGCATATAGTTTCACACATAAAAATATTATATGAAATCTTAATATACTTACTTGCCATGTACCCCAAAATGGGAAAAATATCTCATGTACTCACCTTATAGTTCTTGAAGAGTTGATTAAGTGTTTCTTGGTTCTTTACCCTTCCGATGTTGCTCAATCACTTGACTTGCACCTATAGTTAATATATAATACATTAACATTTATTTCTATTGACTCTATAACTCATTAGAGTCCTTATAATACTATCATGGGTCATAACAGTTATATACCTTTTAAATGACCAACTTTAATTAAGTCGTATATTATACGTATTTTACTACAGTACCCTCGGGAGGCCGTATTTTCATTTTGACAATTTTCTGTATCATTTTGGACCATATTGGACTTGTGTTCAAAATTTGAGGTCAAACGGACAAGTTTAGCATCAAGTCCAAAAATCAAGCTTCACTTGGCAGGAGACTCATTGAAAAACTGCATTTATTTCCCTGGCGCCGCCTCGCGTCGCGACGGGTATGTGTGTCGCGTCGCGACCTTAAGGTATGATGCCTTATTTGACAATTTTCCAAACTGCAATTGCACTATGTCCTTACATTAAGTTCTTAATACATGACTTTATCAATATACAATCCTTCTAGGACTAAAGTAACAACTCTTTCATACAATTAAACCATAAGATCATCAGTTCCATCCTTTTTGCTTGAAATTTTCCTGTAACACCCAATTTAACACCAAAAACCATTTTAATGAATTTTCAAGCATGGAACTGATTTCTTACACTCTTTATGACTCTTTGAGCTTATTAAATCATTTGAAATCAGTTTCAAACTCATAAACCCATTTCTAGGGTTCTTGAGCTAAAAACCCACTTCTTGAAATTTAACCAAAATCAATGGTTATATCTTGTTTTGTGTGATGTTCTGAACTAGATGGAGTATGTGATTTCTTTGTAGAAACTTCATGCTCAATTCCAGTTTGGAGATTACCCACAAACTTGAAACTATTAACTTGGATCATAGAAACCTTACCTTAGAAGCTTGGAATCACCAATTCCAAGTGTTGATTCTTAAATCCTTGCTTCAAAGTTTCGTGAGCTTGAAATCCCTCGTGTTCTCCATCCCTCTAGCTCTCTCCCGAACTCTCTATAATCTTCTGGGAACTATGGGAGATTTTTCTCCTATTTATAGTTCCATAATTTCACTTTACCCCCCTCAAGTTCTACTTCTTCCATTATGGCACCAAAATCAAACTATTATTACATAAAGTTTATTTTCTTACATTTTTACCCCAATAACACAAAAATATTTTACATCAAGGTCCAAAACATGGCAAAAGACTAATTTGCCCTTTTTCACAACTTTAATATTACACACGATTATTTTACATTTTATTTTAAAATTTGCGGGTTCTTACAATCCCCTCCCCCTTAAGAGGATTCCGTCCTCAGAATCTCTTCATAGTTCGTAAAATCTGGGTATTTTTTCTTCATGCTTTCCAAAGTTTCCCAAGTCAAATCTGAGCCCAACGAGTGTTTCCACTTGACCAACACTAGATCAATTTCTTTGTTTCTCAGCTTCTTAGTTTTTACTTCTAACATTGCTTCCGGCTCTTCAACTAGTTTGTTGGGTGTTTCCACTCTTAATTCTTCTAGCGGAATGGTTAACTCTTTCTTTCCAAAGTACTTCTTAAGATAACATACATGAAATGTATCATGTATTCCTTTAAGTTCTTGTGGCAGTTCCAGTTTGAATGCTTGTAATCCAATTCTTTTCAGAATTTTGAAGGGTCCAATATATCTTGGACTCAACTTTCCTCTCTTACCGAATCTTATCACTCCCTTCCAAGGTGATAATTTTATCATCACCAGGTCACCCTCTTTTAGGTCATAAGGTCTTTTATTCAAGTTGGAGTAGCTTCTTTGGCGATCCTATGCTGCTTTCATATTTGCTTGTATCACACCAATCTTCTCCTTTGTCATTCTCACAATTTCTGGTCCAGTGATTTTTATTTCTCTAGCTTCTAACCAACACACTGGTGTTCTACACTTCCTACCATATAAAGCTTCAAAAGGTGGCATCTTGATGCTTGAGTGGTAACTGTTATTATACGAGAATTCTACTAATGGTAAATGATCATCCCAATTACCTCCAAAATCAATGGCACATGATCCCAACATATCCTCCAATGTCTGAATAGTACGTTCACTTTGTCCATCGGTTTGAGGATGATAGGTTGTACTCATCTTGATTCGGGTTCCCATCCTTTCTTGTAGAGAATCCCAAAAATTTGACGTGAATCGAGGATCTCTATATGATACTATAGATAGTGGTGCTCCATTGTTGAGTCTCGTAACCAACAAAATAAAAGAGTTGAAATATGGTTTGAAATGATTTGTTAATTACCAATATTTCGTGATTGCACTACTTGATATAAATACTAACTATGTAGTATAAATGGCAAGCAGGGTCGATCCACACAGAGCGATGGCCTAATGGATTACACCTTGATTCACGGAAGTTAAACTTGTAAAGAAAGTAACCAAAAAGGGGGGGGGGGGTTTGATGAATAGTTGGACCACAATTATATAAATGTTGAGAATAAATAACTTGGGACAAAATATAGAATGATTGTTTTTATAATTTGGGGACAAATTCTGGTTTTGTATTAGTAGTCATATGATTGGAAATAACAATAAGAATGATGTTTATAACTTTAATCTTTCTAAGTTGGTACTTTATGTATGCCGAAAGCTCGCGCATACACCATTCACCTAATGTACCTTAGTCAAGAGAAGCTCGTTAACTAAGACTAATCTTACTAATCAAATCTAGATAAGATCATAGAATTTGAATGAAAGATTGTATTATGTTTTATGTGAATGTTCCCAACAATGTTCAATACTCCTAAACAAGCGTTGAAGCGTTAAAACATGAGATATGATTTTCACATAATTAAAGATGATTATCACAAATAACATTTTATAAAACAATTACGGATTTTATAATTTGTATGACTAGATTGATTATTATTTGAGATCAAATGGCCAATATGAAATAAATAAAAACCAAACACTTGTTAAATCTCAAAATCATATCACTAGAAAGATATAAAATCAAACATCAAACTTTATATTAAATCACAATCATAATCCTTAATACAAAACCAGAAAATAAGGTTACTAGCCACTCATGACTAGTAAAAGAGAAATGAACTTACAAAATGAAGATAATCCACACTTGAAGTTGCACACAAACACAAACACAATGTATCTAGAGAGTATTCAGAAGATAATGGAATAAGGGATGGTTCTAAGGCTAACCAAGCACATCTATTTATACTAACACACCAAGGGTAAAATGGTAATTTGGACAATGGCAAACATCATCATTCCAAGACCCACTTTCTTCATCACATGGCCTCAAAATCAGGTTGGATCTGCATCTGGTCGTGTAGCATGAGGATGACAGCACAAGAAGGAATAAACAACTCAAAGTGGGCCAAAAAGCAGATCTGGTCACCAGGAAGAGTTACACGGCCGTGTAACTTCTTGGGCCAAGATTACACGGTCGTGTAATCCTGCAATTCTCCTGGACTTCCCTTGAGCTGACGTGGCATCATACATGGCATAACAAAGTTACACGGCCGTGTAACTTTTGCCCACAAAGTTACACGGGCCGTGTACACTACTGTCTTCGGGATGAGAATTTTGCAATTTCTTCGTTTGAGCTCTGTTTCTTCTGAAATTTCTTGTGTAGCCTCCCATTGTCATCCAATACAAGATTCAACCCTCAAAAGTACCTGAAAACAACCACAAAGTGTGAAAGTAGATTGCTATTCTTGAAATCCCGAAAAACATGAAAATATGCAATAAAGATAATCAAATGCAAGATGAAACAAGATGTATGAAGATTTTTAAAACATGGTCAATGTATGAAGTTGTAACTAGATCAAAATTAGATTTAGTTGTTGAAAGCAAAAAGGATGAAATGAGGCTTTCAAACAAGTAATCGCTTTATTGTATTTTTGTGGAAAATTTTCATTTTAAATGACTCGAGTGATCACTTGGTTCGGTCTTTTCTTTTATATATATATATTTTTTATTATTTTTTATTATTATTTTTTATTTTTTTTATTTGACCAATCTTTTAGAACCAAGTGAAACAATTTCTGGATTTTCACCATAAAAAGAATTTCACAAAATTTGTGCTAAAATGATTAGACAAAATATTTTTATGATATTTTTATAAACATAAATGAAAATTTTAAACACACTAATGACCAAAATAATATAAACAAGGTCATATGACATCTATTAACACCTAGTACCACACAAAACCAAAAAATGTAGAAAATAAGATTTTTGTCCATGACTTTGGAAAATCGCGATTTTGAGATAAACCTTATGTTTAATAGACAATATGCAAATGTATGGTCATGAGGGGGAACTAGTGCAACTTCCATAGTATTTCTCCTAGTCGATTACACACATTGATGAACTCACAGGTGAATAAAGCGTCCTTTGCTAGAATAGTTTTGATTCAATTTCATGTGTGTTTTATAATTCTCCCAATCGTATCTATGCTAGAAAATTAATAAAAAGAAGTTCCTAATGAAGATCTAGGGTTTCAAAAGATGGTGATGTTGCATGTAGATAGGGGACAAAAATACAAGAAGTTTAACTATGAGATGTATTATGGTTGCAATTTAAAGGTGTCACATAGGTGAGAAGCAAGAGATAACAAAAATGCATGCAAAAGTTTAAAAATAATGCAGGAAATAAAATATTTTTGAATTTTTGTTGTTTTAAAATTTAAAAAAAAAAGGATTTGTTTCCCATCCCCAAGCTTAAAATAAATGCAGTGTCCACAATGCATTAGGGAAGGAGATAGAAACAACCTACTGAGGGTCGGGGAAGGGTCCCCGTGGTGGAAATGGAGGGTAAGGGTATGGTGGGAAATATGGATTAGGTGGGAATTGAGGGGGCTGGAGTGGTTGGCTTCCAGGCTGCTGCTGCTGCGGTGGCTGCTGTGGGTGCTGATGTTGCCATGGGTTAAAGGCAATGGATCTTTGTATGTCAGAGAGGATAGACATAACATCTTGGTTATGTTTATACTGGTTCTCTCTAAACTGCTTAAAGTCTTGGCGCAGCTCCATTTGATGTGTGTCAATTTCACCAAGATTATCATAGATGCCTTGATAATCAAGGCGAAGATCCGCAAGCTGGGAGTTGATTCTAGAAAATTCCTCCATGTAAAGGTTGTGTTCGGGAGGAAATGAGCTAGCAGAACTTGAAGGGCCGGGCTCTTGAGGCTGTCTCTCGGGCTGTCTCGGTGGTGGGTTGGGCTCTTGAGGGGGTAGGGGTAGGCCCATGTTGGAAGGAGGCTTCCAATTTGTGCTAGAGACTGGTTGGCTAATCGAAGTATTCGGGCATTTCGGTTGTTCACCCTCAGATAATCGCATCCGTCGGCTTGCCAAATTTCGTCGGATTCTGGGCGGCAAAATAACCTCATACCCTCAAGAACATCAGAGGTGAGGTATCGCTCACCTCTGATTATCTCAAGGTTATCAGGAAATCTGATGCCCAGGGATGGATGTTTGGCTATTATTGTGATAATGCCACCGCAATGGACCTGGCCAGATGAACTTCTACTTAATTTAAGTAGTTTGTACATGATCCAGGATCCAAAATTTGGGGTTTTAGGCCCTGGATTGATCATGCAGTAGAGAAGCTCAAGCTCATTTAAGCCGGCCTTGCTTATCTCTTCTTGTGGGAAGAAGATAGAAGCAATGATGCTGTGGGTGACTTTGAGGACGGGGTGGATGATGCTGGAAGCCTTGGCATTACTGGGACGGTAGAAGTTTTCTGTGGAAATTTTGGTCCAGAAAGTGTCAACTTCTCGGTGGAACAGTTTGTTCAGTTTGCCTCGTTGGTCATATGTGTTGGCGACCGGCGCGCCAATAAGCTCACACAATTGGGTTTGTGTGATTTGGTATGACCTGTTGAACAATCTAAAAGACAAAACTGTAGTATGAACGTTAAATTCAACAGACGACAAAAATTCAATAGTGGGGTTGGAATAGCTTTTTTCGCTTATATTCATCAACCCTTCCCAACCAACATTGGACAGGAGTTTGCGTACTCCTGCCTCTATGTGTAAGTCTCGCAAAGTTAGGACATCTACGAATTTTTGGGCTTGCCCAATTCGTTCCAAGAAGTTATAAAAACGGGCCTCTTGGGCATCGGTCATAAATGCGATACCCGCATCGCCCATTTCATAATCCTGCTGTTCGGGCTCCTCATCGGAAGAGCCACTAGAGGACGAGTATACGATTTGCCTTTTACTACCCCTAGAGTAGGTACGGGACGATGATGCCATATTTTTTTTTTAGTTTTTATCAAAGGAAATTGAACAAAAATAACACACAAACAAATAAAACACACAAATTTAATCACAAAGGCTTCCCAAATCAAACTCAATAACCAATTATCTAGCCAAAAATCAAAAATTATGAAAATTTTGAGTTTGGAAAGAATGTACCAAATTGAAGCTTGCACAATGGTGGTTTGGTCTTGATTTCTCCTTTTCTTGCCTTCCCCAAGCTTGAACATAAACAATTTCACAATTTAGCTACAAAAATTCAAAACCCTCATTTTCTAGGGTTTCAAGAAATCCGAAAATAACCATGGATTTTTATGTTTCTTGTGGTCAAAATGAAGGAAAAGATGAGAAATAGTGAAACTAACCTTTGGATTTTAACAAAACTTGAAGAAATTAGAAGAAAATGTGTAGAAATCGATATGTTCTTGTGGTTGTTCGACTCGGCAGTGGGCAAGAGAGCAAAATCGCGCATGAAAAGTGAAGAAAATGAAGTCCTTGGCTTCTATATTGTGCGAAAATGACATTTTTACCCCTGGCCTAAGTTACACGGCCGTGTAACTTAAGCCTTAACTTTTACACGGTCGTGTAATGGTGTGTTTTGACCAGTTGCGATTTGTACCATATTACCAAGTTACACGGTCGTGTTATTTTGGACACACACATTACACGGTCGTGTAATTTGGAATTTTGACCGATACGAATTTTTACCTTTTGATGTTACACGGCCGTGTAACTTCAAGGTATAAAGTTACACGGTCGTGTACCATACTGTTCATTTTTTTCGTTTTTCGTATTTTGAGCCTCGGTAGTCCGTTTTCAGTTCCGATCGTTTTCTCATGTAGGTAATTGAAAGTTATAAACAGAAAAATTATAAAAACACAAAAAATCACACTTTTAAAAATTGACAAAAATACCCCCGGGTTGCCTCCCGGTTAGCGCACTTGTTTAACGTCGTTGGCTCGACGCATGGCTCCCAAAATTTGATTATTGGGAGCGGGCCGCTCGTCTAATTTTTCGTCTTCAACGTTTTGCTCGACGAAATTTTCGTAGAAAGGTTTTAGCCGGTGGCCATTTACTTTGAAAATTTTTCCAGTCGTGTCGCTTCTTATTTCTACTACACCATAAATAGAAATATTAGTTACAATGAATGGTCCCACCCATCGGGACTGAAGTTTTCCTGGAAAAAGTTTTAGACGGGATTGAAAAAGTAACACTTTTTGGCCAATCTCAAAGCTCTTTCGTGTATTGACTTTGTCATGGAAGGCTTTGGTCTTTTCTTTGTATATTTTAGAATTTTCATAGGATTCGTTTCTTATTTCTTCCAATTCTTGGATTTGAAGTTTCCTATGAATTACATTTTCTACAAAGTTTTGATTTAAGCGTTTGATGGCCCAATACGCTTTGTGTTCAATTTCAACCGGTAAATGGCATGCTTTTCCAAATACAAGACGGTAAGGAGACATACCTATTGGTGTTTTATATGCGGTGCGGTATGCCCAAAGAGCATCGTCTAAACGGATACTCCAATCCTTACGACCCGTACTTACCGTCTTTTCCAAAATAGACTTGATTTCTCGATTGGAGATCTCGGCTTGTCCATTTGTTTGTGGATGGTAAGCGGTGGAAACTCGATATAGGACTCCGTATTTCTTGAAGAGCGCCTCTATCGTTCGGTTGCAAAAATGTGATCCTCGATCACTTATAAAAGCCCTCGGCATTCCAAATCGACTGAAAATGTTAGCTTTTATAAAATCTGCAACTACTTTGGAATCGTTAGTCCGTGTGGCTTTTGCCTCTACCCATTTAGAGACATAATCCACTGCTAGAATTATGTACATATTTTCAAAGGATGACGGAAACGGGCCCATGAAATCTATACCCCATACATCAAATATTTCACAGAAGAGTATGGAGGTTAGTGGCATTTGGTCCTTTGGTCTTAGGTTTCCAACTTTTTGACATTGCTCGCAAGATTTGCAAAACTTGTAAGCATCGGCAAAAATAGTGGGCCAATAAAATCCAGATTCAAGGACCTTATGGGCCATTCTTTTAGGACCAAAATGCCCTCCACAGGCTTCAGCATGACAGAAGTTTAGAATAGAGTGTACCTCACGGAGATCTACGCATCTCCTTATGATTTGGTCTGGACAAAACTTCCACAAGTAAGGCTCATCGCACACATAATGTTTTGAATCTTTCTTCAGTTTGTCCTTCTGAGCTCGAGTGTAGTCTGAGGGGAAATTTTTCGTAACCAAATAGTTTACCATGTCAGCATACCATGGTGTGATTGTCTGGTTGGTAAGCAGCTGTTCATCTGGAAATGAATCATTTAGCGGGGTTGGATCTTCATTGTTGATGATCCTACTTAGATGGTATGCAACTAAGTTTTGCTTTCCGCTTTTATCTCGGATTTCCAGATCGAACTCTTGAAGTAGTAGGACCCAACGAATGAGCCTAGGCTTCGCATCTTTCTTTGTCATCAAATACTTTAACGCTGCATGGTCAGAAAAAACAATGACTTTAGTTCCCAACAAATATTGTCGGAATTTTTCCAAAGCAAATATGATGGCAAGAAGCTCCTTCTCTGTTGTTGAATAGTTGCTTTGGGCGGGGTCCAATGTTTTCAAAGCGTAGTATATGACGTGGAGAACTTTGTCCTTCTTTTGCCCCAACACCGCCCCTACCGCATGATTACTTGCATCGCACATAATCTCGAACGGTAGACTCCAATCTGGCGGTTGAATGATGGGTGTGCTTACTAACAGGTTCTTCAAAGTTTCAAAGGATTGTTTGCATGCGTCAGGAAATTCAAACTCTACGTCTTTTTGTAGAAGTTCGCACATCGGTCTTGAGATCTTTGAAAAATCTTTGATGAACCTCCTATAAAAACCTGCATGACCAAGAAAAGAACGGACCTCTCGGACACATTTTGGGTAGGGTAGAGTTTTAATAACATCAATTTTTGCGTTGTCAACTTCTAAACCCTTTGCTGAAACAACGTGTCCTAGTATGAGTCCTTGGTCAACCATAAAATGACATTTTTCGTAATTTAAAACCAAATTGGTTTCAATGCATCTTTTCAAAATTTTTGTCAAATTATTTAAGCACTCTTTAAACGAATTTCCATACATAGTAAAGTCATCCATAAACACCTCTATAATCTCTTCAACATACTCGGAGAAGATACTCATCATGCACCTTTGGAATGTGGCGGGGGCATTGCAAAGCCCAAAAGGCATCCGCCGGTACGCAAACGTGCCAAAGGGGCATGTGAACGTTGTTTTCTCTTGATCTTCCGGTGCAATGGGTATTTGGTGAAAACCTGAATATCCATCTAGACAACAATAATGAGTTTTTCCCGCTAACCTTTCCAACATTTGGTCGATAAAGGGTAGTGGGAAATGATCTTTACGAGTAGAGGAGTTTAACTTTCGATAATCAATACAAACACGCCACCCGTTTTGCACACGGGTGGGTACCAACTCACCTTGCTTGTTTTCCGTCACCGTGATTCCGGTCTTCTTTGGGACAACCAGGATTGGACTTACCCACTTGCTGTCTGATATTGGGTAAATCATTCCTGCGTCCAATAGCTTAAGAATCTCTTTTTTCACCACCTCCATCATGGGTGGATTGAGTGTTCTCTGGGCTTCTCTTGACGGTTTGTACTCATCTTCCATGAAAATCTTGTGCATGCACATCGATGGGCTAAGTCCTTTGATGTCGGCTATTGTCCAGCTGAAGGCTTCTTTGTAGTTCTTTAGCAGACCCATCAATTCTTTTTCTTCTTCTTCAGACAGTTTGTTGGAAATGATGATTGGTAATGTATCCTTTTCTCCCAAGTACATGTATTTTAAATGGTTGGGGAGATCTTTTAATTCCAACTTTGGGGCCTGTGAAATGGAAGGAAGAAGTTTTTCGTTAGAAATTTGCAATGGCACTTTTGGCAAATCATACCTTGCTTTCTTTTGGTGGTCTAGGTATGATGCGATTTCCAAGATTTCTTGACTTAGATCGAACTTCTCGATAAGCTCCTTTGTCTTCTCCTTGTCTAAATTTTTGTTTAAGACTAGAGCTAATAAATCAGTGTTAGACAATTCGAAACATTCTTCAACTAATGGGTTGATTACATCAATAAAATTTAAAGACGAAACAGTTTGTGGATAACGTATAGCATAAAAAATATTGAAATTTATGATTTCTCCATCAAATTCCATGGAAAGCGTTCCATTGAAAACATCAATTTTTGTTCTTGCTGTGCTCATGAAAGGTCTTCCCAAGAGTATAGAACAAGAATTTGATGTTTCGTCTCCACCCATATCCAAAACGTAAAAGTCAGCGGGAAATACTAGTTCATTAACTTGTACCAAAACGTCCTCTAATACACCTTTTGGGTGTACTATAGAGCGATCGGCTAGTTGAATTATCACCCCGGTGCTTATTAATGGTCCTATTTTTAATGATTTAAAAATAGAGTAAGGTAGGACATTAATCGAAGCACCAAGATCTAGCATGGCTTTTGGAATGTAGAGATTTCCCATTTTACATGGAACAGTGAAAACACCCGGATCTTTAAATTTTTTCGGTAGTCGTTTTTGCAAAACGGCCGAGATGTTTTCACCGACTGTAATAGTTCCACTTTCTTTTAGTTTCTTTTTGGAGGTATAAAGTTCTTTAAGAAATTTGGCATACCTAGGAATTTGTTTGATTGCATCAAGTAAAGGAATATTTACCTCAACTTTCCGAAACATGTCCATAATTTCTTGATCTTCCTTTTCCTTCTTTGTGTTTTTAAGTCTAGATGGAAAAGGAGGAGGGGTGATTTTTACCTCAACTTTGGATGGTTCCTTGGGAGCTTCGCTTCTTGAATCGGTATCGTCTTCGATCTCTATTTCTCTTTGTCTCTCTTTTGACAAGCTTGGTCTGTCATAGCTTTTCCCACTTCTTAAAGTAACAGCATTTACATTATGTTTGGGATTTTCTTGAGATTGAGAAGGTAACTTACCTTGAGATTCCATCTTGTTGACAGAAGTGGCTAGTTGAGCCATTTGTTGCTCCAGGTTCTTGATGCTAGCTCTTGTTTCTTGCTGAAATGAATGCGTGCTTGTGGCTAGACTTTTCACGATGTCTTCTAAGGACATGCTCGTGCTTGCTGTATTTTGTGGTGGAGGATTTTGGTAGTATTGTTTAGGACTCTCCTGGTATTGGTTACGGTTTTGATTGGACTGGTAGTTCCAATTTTGGTTGTTCCGGGGTTGATCAAACTGTCTCTGATTTTGCCCGGTAAATCCCCCCATTGCTTTTGCTTGTTCTTGATCTTCTTGTAACTCGGGACACATGTCAGTTGGGTGTCCGTATTGCAAGCAAATTCCACATGCTCTAACCGTTGGTTCAACTCCTTTTTCTTTTGTTAGTTGCATCACTGCTTTGGTTAGTTCAGAAATTTGATTTTCAAGATAAGGAGTGTTTACCTCTTTTACCCCTCGTGGTGGATCTACATACCATTCGTCTTCTCCTTGGGTATGCTTAGATTCTTCCGCCATTTTCTCGATCAATGCTCGTATTTGGGTCGGTGTTTGATCGATTAACGAGCCTCCACTTGAAGCGTTTATTAAACGTCTCTCCATTGGTGTTAGACCTTCACAAAAATATCGGAACAATTGGTAATCGGAAATACCATGTTGCGGGCATCGGGCACACAACTTTTTGAATCATTCCCAATACGTATGTAAAGCTTCCTCTTCCCTTGCTTGATTCCAATGATTTCCCTTCTCAGACTTGAAGCTTTCGTCTCCGGAAAATACTTGTCAAGGAATAACCGTGCAAGACCATTCCACGTTGTGACCGACCACGGTGGTAGGTCATATAACCATTCTTTGGCTGAGTCTAGCGATGAAAAGGGGAGTGCCCTTAGCTTAATTTGGTCTTCCGAGACATCATGTGGTTTCATTCCTACACACACGACATGAAATTCTTTCAAAAATTTATGCGGGTCTTCATTTTCTACTCCCCGAAATTGAGGTAGTAAATGAATAAGCCCGGATTTCAATTCGAAGTTTGTCATGTGCGGGTAGGTTATGCAGAGAGGTTGTTGGGTGACATCTTGGGTTGCCCATTGGTGAAGTGTTCGTTCAAGAGGTGGATTTTCGGCCATTGGAGTGTGGTTTATGTGAGAGGGAGGTGTATGTGGGGTGTTGTTATCTGATTCGGATTCTGTTTCTATTTGTGATGAGGAAAGGTCTTGCCAAATGTCTATGATAGGAGGGTTTGATGAAGAAGCGGTTTGGGAAGTTTGCTGCTTCTTGCGAAGTTTAACTTGTTTCCTTAGCCTTTTTGCGGTTTTCTCAATCTCCGAATCAAGTTCAAGAGGCGTACATGTTCGTGAAGATCTTGGCATTAAATATTAGTAATACCGTGCTCCCCGGCAACGGCTCCAATTTGTTGAGTGTCGTAACCAACAAAATAAAAGAGTTGAAATATGGTTTGAAATGATTTGTTAATTACCAATATTTCGTGATTGCACTACTTGATATAAATACTAACTATGTAGTATAAATGGCAAGCAGGGTCGATCCACAGGGAGCGATGGTCTAATGGATTACACCTTGATTCACGGAAGTTAAACTTGTAAAGAAAGTAACCAAAAAGGGGGGGGGGGTTTGATGAATAGTTGGACCACAATTATATAAATGTTGAGAATAAATAACTTGAGACAAAATATAGAATGATTGTTTTTATAATTTGGGGACAAATTCTGGTTTTGTATTAGTAGTCATATGATTGGAAATAACAATAAGAATGATGTTTATAACTTTAATCTTTCTAAGTTGGTACTTTATGTATGCCGAAAGCTCGCGCATACACCATTCACCTAATGTACCTTAGTCAAGAGAAGCTCGTTAACTAAGACTAATCTTACTAATCAAATCTAGATAAGATCATAGAATTTGAATGAAAGATTGTATTATGTTTTATGTGAATGTTCCCAACAATGTTCAATACTCCTAAACAAGCGTTGAAGCGTTAAAACATGAGATATGATTTTCACATAATTAAAGATGATTATCACAAATAACATTTTATAAAACAATTACGGATTTTATAATTTGTATGACTAGATTGATTATTATTTGAGATCAAATGGCCAATATGAAATAAATAAAAACCAAACACTTGTTAAATCTCAAAATCATATCACTAGAAAGATATAAAATCAAACATCAAACTTTATATTAAATCACAATCATAATCCTTAATACAAAACCAGAAAATAAGGTTACTAGCCACTCATGACTAGTAAAAGAGAAATGAACTTACAAAATGAAGATAATCCACACTTGAAGTTGCACACAAACACAAACACAATGTATCTAGAGAGTATTCAGAAGATAATGGAATAAGGGATGGTTCTAAGGCTAACCAAGCACATCTATTTATACTAACACACCAAGGGTAAAATGGTAATTTGGACAATGGCAAACATCATCATTCCAAGACCCACTTTCTTCATCACATGGCCTCAAAATCAGGTTGGATCTGCATCTGGTCGTGTAGCATGAGGATGACAGCACAAGAAGGAATAAACAACTCAAAGTGGGCCAAAAAGCAGATCTGGTCACCAGGAAGAGTTACACGACCGTGTAACTTCTTGGGCCAAGATTACACGGTCGTGTAATCCTGCAATTCTCCTAGACTTCCCTTGAGCTGACGTGGCATCATACATGGCATAACAAAGTTACACGGCCGTGTAACTTTTTCCCACAAAGTTACACGGGCCGTGTACACTACTGTCTTCGGGATGAGAATTTTGCAATTTCTTCGTTTGAGCTCTGTTTCTTCTGAAATTTCTTGTGTAGCCTCCCATTGTCATCCAATACAATATTCAACCCTCAAAAGTACCTGAAAACAACCACAAAGTGTGAAAGTAGATTGCTATTCTTGAAATCCCGAAAAACATGAAAATATGCAATAAAGATAATCAAATGCAAGATGAAACAAGGATAAAAAGGTATGACAACATGCCTAAAAATACACTTAACATCCATGAAGTCTGATCACTTCATCAATATACAACTGAGCTAGTGCTCCAAGTGGTGTAGTTTCTTTGATCGCGAGGAATAGGGCACTTTTGGTCAGTCTATCGACAATGACCCATATACTGTCATGTCCTCTTCACGTTCTCGGCAGTCCCATGACAAAATCCATGGTCACTTCTTCCCACTTTCCTACTGGTATCTGTAATGACTGCGCATTTCCATATGGCACCTGATGTTCTGCTTTTACTTGTGCACAAGTCTCACAGTGTGATATATACTTTGCTATTCTCTTTTTCATTCCTGGCCACCAGTAATGCTGCTTCAAATCTTGATATGTTTTCGTACTTCTAGGATGTATAGAATACTTGGATTTGTGAGAATCATCCAATACTATCTTTCTAGTTGCCCCATATTTTGGGACCCAGATGCGTCCTTTAAAAGTACGCAGCCCTTGCGTGTTTGTTTCAAACACCACCTTTTTCCCAAGCTTCTCTTTCTGGATATTATCTCCCGTTAACGCACCATCTTGAGCTTCTTTAATCTTTTGAATTAAAGTTGAAACTACTTCAATTCTCATAGAACTCCCTTTAACAACTCTTTCACGAATCTTTCGGCTTAGAGCATCGGCTACTACATTGGCTTTTCCTTCATGATAGATGATTTCACAATCATAATCATTCATGAGCTCAATCCATCGTGTCTGTCTTAAATTTAATTCTTTTTGGGTGAAAAGATATTGTAGACTTTTGTGATCTGTATATATCTTACATTTCGTCCCATATAGATAGTGTCTCCAAATCTTCAATGCAAATACAATTGCAGCTAACTCCAAATCATGAGTAGTATAACGTGTCTCTGCATCTTTTAACTATCTAGAAGCATAAGCAATGACTTTGCCCTGTTGCATAAGTACGCAACCGAGACCTTTATTGGACGCATCGCTGTACACTACAAACTCTTTTGTGCCTTCTGGTAAGGATAATAATGGGGCTTCACATAACTTCTTTTTCAATATCTCAAAAGCTTCTTGCTGCTTTTCTCCCCAAACAAACTTCACTTCTTTTCGAGTTAGCTGCGTCAGTGGCACTGCTATTTTAGAAAAATCTTGAATAAACCGTCGGTAATAACCGACTAATCCAAGAAAACTCCTGACTTCTGTAGGTGTTTTCGGTGGTTCCCACTTCATAACCGCTTCTATCTTTGCTGGGTCAACTTTAATTCCATCAATCGAAACAACATGGCCTAGAAATTGAACTTCCCGCAACCAGAAGTCGCACTTTGACAACTTCGCGTATAACTGTTCATTCTTCAGAGTACACAACACCTCACGTAAATGCACTTCATGCTCCGCTTCACTTTTCGAGTAGACCAGAATGTCATCGATGAAAACGATAACGAACTTGTCAAGAAAAGGTTTACAGACCCTATTCATAAGGTCCATGAACACAACTAGGGCATTTGTGAAGGCGAATGGCATCACTAAAAATTCATAGTGACCATAACGAGTTTGGAAAGCAGTATTGCAAACATCTTCATCTTTCACCCGTACTTGATGATATCCAGAACGAAGATCAATTTTAGAAAAATAGCTAGCTCCTTGCAACTGATCGAATAAATCAACAATTCGCGGTAAAGGATATCGATTCTTGATTTCACTTTATTAAGCTCATGATAATCTATACACATACGCATAGTACCGTCCTTCTTCTTGACAAACAACATTGGAGCTCCCCAAGGAGAAGAGCTGGGACGAATAAACCCTTTGTCAAGAAGTTCTTGCAACTGTGACATGAGTTCTCTCATCTCTGTAGGAGCAAGACGGTACGGCGCACGAGCAATAGGACTTGCTCCAGGAACAAGGTCAATGCAGAACTCGACTTGCCTAATAAGTGGTAAACCAGGTAAGTCATCAGGAAACAATTCAGGAAATTCATTGACCACTTTTATGTCCTCCATCTTCTGCTTCTCTTTCTTCCCATTCATCACATAAGCGATAAATGATTCACACCCTTTATGGATGCATTTATGGGCTTTAATAGCAGAGATAAGACTTTGCATATTCTTTCGTCGTTCCCCATACATGTAAGCTTTGCTACCATCAGGCAATTTGATCGATACTATTCGTTTCCCACAAAGAATTTTAGCATTATGAACTCCCAACCAATCCATCCCAATAATAATATCAAAACCCTTGATCCCGATAGGCAGTAGATTAGCTTTTAAAATTCGTCCATTAATCTCAATCGGACATTTCTCATACACATGACGTACCATAACTTATTCTCCATTTGCGACTTCTATGACACAGGTATCATCTAAGGTTTCTTTGGAATATTTAGATGCTTACTAAATTCATGGGACACAAAAGAGAAATGTGCTCCAGAATCAAAAAGAACATAAGCAGGTTGTGAGTTTACAATTAGTGTACCTGCCACCACATCCTGATCCTCCTTGGCTTCTTCAAAAGTCATCTGAAAAGCTCTTCCTTTAGTCTTTGCCGGCTCAGTCTTTCTATTACTTGCTGTAGAAACTAACGTCTCGTTCTTCTTCTTTGGGCAATTGAAACTATAATGGCCTTTTTCATGGCAATTATATCCTTCACCTTGCAATCCTTGGCTTGGTGGCCTGGAAGACCACATTTGAAGCACCTACTAGTACCTTT
Organism: Cichorium intybus; assembly: GCA_023525715.1. Lineage (NCBI taxonomy): Eukaryota > Viridiplantae > Streptophyta > Magnoliopsida > Asterales > Asteraceae > Cichorium > Cichorium intybus. The sequence continues at coordinate 43,261,075 of CM042017.1, read as the reverse complement.
CTTGCATTCACCACCGTGCATTTTTCCACACTTCTTGCATTCTTTGGCTTTACTTTTCCTAGAAAATCCTGATGAAAAGCGACTCTTCTTACTTGCTCCAGAAAATCCTGAAGACTTTCGTTTCTCCCCAAGAGTTTGATGTTCTTTAGCCTTCTTCTCTATCATACTTTCAACTCTAGCTGCAGATTCAATGGCTTCATCAAGAGTAGTAGCCTTACCAACCTCCAACGAATAGTCCCTCGGTAATCCACTGACATAACGATTTATTCTCCCAGCTTCAGTAGGTAATGTATCTTCCAGAAAAGGTAACATCTCATAGATCTTCTTGGTATATTCATCAACTGTCTGCTTCTCTTTCGTAAGAGCAAAGAATTCATTGACTAAATTCTCTCGGTGCCTAGCAGAGCAAAACTTGCCTTTCAATCGCCTGGCAAACTCCTCCCAAGAAAATGCATCCACAATCGCACTTCCCTTTGTTCGGTGAAGAGTATTCCACCAACTAAGGGCTTCGACCTTTAACATTTGAGAAGCAAACCCTACCTTCATATCCTCTTCACAACAGCAGATCCGAAGAACCTGCTCCATTTCAGTCACCTACCGAATAGTTCATCTCCCTGTTAAATTCTTTAGGTCGACAGGACATAAAGTCCTTAAAGGTACACACTCCTTTGGTCTTGAATTGTGGTTGTGATTTGGAAGAAGAATCTCCTTGAGAAGAGGTCTGAATTGGGTCAGCACCCTCCGGAGCTATACTTTTCACATTATCTTCAGTTTGCGATTTAAATTTTTCGCCTAGTCGTTCATCCAGAAGACGAGTCATTTCTTGTCTTGTTTGTGTTTGCGAGTCATGCAATAATTTTTGAATTGCCTCCAATGTCAATGGAGGTGGATCAACATCACCCCTAGAATTGCCTTCATCATCGGCTTGGGGCGGTCGGTGAGGAACAAGAGGCCTTGGATTAGGACATGGATTTCCCGCATACGATCCTTGGCCACTTCTAGTTCGCATTTTGTTATAAAATTCCAATACTTTAGTATTTCGTAATATGTCATAAATATTAACTTACTACTTCTTCCACCAGTTTCCCAGTATTCCCTCGTGGCTATACTAGGCTCAATACGCGTCCTGTGATTATGATAATACGGGTCCATATTACCATAATCACCTACATATGTTGTTCCCAATGTTTCCGCTCGGTTCCACTGTTCACTAGTATCAACTAGCTACTTTTACTCATAAATATACCCATATAATTCTATTAGAAAATAATGTCTCAATTCCTTAAGACATAATAAAACTACATAACCCACTCTAACTCCCTATTACACAAGTCTAAGCCTAGGAGTGGAATGATCCAATCCTAATTCGCTTAAACTATGGCTCTGATACCAACTTGTAACGCCCCAACTTTTACAAACCATTTATATTACACAAAAACATATTTTCCAAAATACGGTTTATCAAAAACCATTGTATTTGTTTAAATACGACAAGGGGTGTTACAAATTACATATCATACAACCATAAAGTTTAAGGGAAATGATTTAACCAAATACCAATACATGTAAGCTGTAACCAGCTCCACTCCTTCACACTCTAGGATTTATTTTACAACTTCAAACTATCTTACATCTTCGTACCTGAACCTGGAATACAAGGCATAAAAATGGAATACGTAAGACAAAAATGTCTCGTGAGTTACGTGAGTTTTAGACTCAAACATTTAAATTCTTTTTCCAACTTTTTCTTTTGAATTCTTAACACAGAATATCTGTCCAAAACTTTATAGTAGTGGCATAACATAACTCTTTACTTTTCAAATATCATTTCATAGCATACTTTGTAAAAATTAGCATCTTTCTTACTTTCTTTGACTGGTATTATAAACTCGCTGGATTTTTATACTTAGGGCTTTAATCACCATAAGTGATACCCCTAGTCTCTACAGCTAGAAAGAACGGATCAATCCTCACCAGTAGAAGTTTCTTAGGAAATCTACTTCACGATGGGGCTTTTTCCCCAGTAGACTCCATACCTAACCCGGGTAGGTGGAACACGGCATGGTTCCCTTACTAACATTGCTTACTACAAATACCAATCATACAAAATACTTTCTGCTTACTTAAACATTACTTGTACACATAATGGCTAAATTCCAAGCTTTTGACTAAAACATGTTTTTACCACATTCTAGGCTATTGCCAAAATCATACATATATGGTTTATAATCCAAAACTCATTTTCCACACAATTGGCTCATAGACCAAATCATACTTTCAAATGTAGCATTTTACTTTCCAAATGAGTTAGAAAATATCACTCTTGCATATAGTTTCACACATAAAAATATTATATGAAATCTTAATATACTTACTTGCCATGTACCCCAAAATGGGAAAAATATCTCATGTACTCACCTTATAGTTCTTGAAGAGTTGATTAAGTGTTTCTTGGTTCTTTACCCTTCCGATGTTGCTCAATCACTTGACTTGCACTTATTGACTTGCACTTATAGTTAATATATAATACATTAACATTTATTTCTATTAACTCTATAACTCATTATAGTCCTTATAATACTATCATGGGTCATAACAGTTATATAACTTTTAAATGACCAACTTTAATTAAGTCGTATATTATACGTATTTTACTACAGTACCCTCGGGGGGCCGTATTTTCATTCTGACAATTTTCTATATCATTTTGGACCATATTGGACTTGTGTTCAAAATTTGAGGTCAAACGGACAAGTTTAGCATCAATTCCAAAAATCAAGCTTCACTTGGCAGGAGACTCATTAAAAAACTGCATTTATTTCCCTGGCGCCGCCTCGCGTCGCGACGGGTATGTGTGTCGCGTCGCGACCTTAAGGTATGATGCCTTATTTGACAATTTTCCAAACTGCAATTGCACCATGTCCTTACATTAAGTTCTTAATACATGACTTTATCAATATACAATCCTTTTAGGACTAAAGTAACAACTCTTTCATACAATTAAACCATAAGATCATCAGTTCCATCCTTTTTGCTTGAAATTTTCCCGTAACACCCAATTTAACACCAAAAACCATTTTAATGAATTTTCAAGCATGGAACTGATTTCTTACACTCTTTATGACTCTTTGAGCTTCTTAAATCGTTTAAAATCAGTTTCAAACTCATAAACCCATTTCTAGGGTTCTTGAGCTAAAAACCCACTTCTTGAAATTTAACCAAAATCAATGGTTATATCTTGTTTTCTGTGATGTTCTGAACTAGATGGAGTATGTGATTTCTTTGTAGAAACTTCATGCTTAATTCCAGTTTGGAGATTACCCACAAACTTGAAACTATTAACTTGGATCATAGAAACCTTACCTTAGAAGCTTGGAATCACCAATTCCAAGTGTTGATTCTTAAATCCTTGCTTCAAATTTTCGTGAGCTTGAAATCTCCCGTGTTCTCCATCCCTCTAGCTCTCTCCCGAACTCTCTATAATCTTCTGGGAACTATGGGAGATTTTTCTCCTGTTTATAGTTCCATAATTTCACTTTACCCCTCTCAAGTTCTACTTCTTCCATTATGGCACCAAAATCAAACTATTATTACATAAAGTTCATTTTCTTACATTTTTACCCCAATAACACAAAAATATTTTACATCAAGGTCCAAAACATGGCAAAAGACTAATTTGCCCTTTTTCACAACTTTAATGTTACATACGATTATTTTACATTTTATTTTAAAATTTGCGGGTTCTTACAGTTTGGCTATGTTACAATATGCAATTCCCGCTCAATATGCATCGCTAGAAAATAATTTTAACAAAATAAGTTCAATGGTGTGCTTTCATGGGGTTCATTATAATATAATGAGCTCCAATAATGCAGAGTCGATCAATGTGTTACTTAGAGATGAATGGAAACTACCAATAACAATGTTCATTGAGTTTTTTCTTTACACGATACAACAATGGTATTTTTAATGTTGTAATGTAGAGGTAAATATTTAAACATAAAAAATAGAACTATATTTTAGTATTAAATGACAAAATATATTATTTTACTTTGTAGCAGAAATTCAAAAGCCAATTACCCCCGTATGCTGAAAAGGTGATTGAAAGGATGATGGTTGAGTGTGCACAATAATTGGTCAGAAACAACACCTATGAAATCCATGAATACAAGAGGAACGGTATCATCAACATATAAGAAAAGACATGCACATGTAAGGAATGACATTGTAGTGATATTCCAAGTGGTCATGCGATAACGACTTTCATAAACATAAGATTTACACACTACCATCAAAATGTTAGAGACTTTAAGAAGGTGTATCGAACTCAAAACATAGAGGCCATGCATCTTGTGTTAGCTCCCACTAAGTACGAATACGGAGATAAAGTGATCAAAGTAGTGCCACCGCTTATGGAAAAACTCCAAATTAGACGCTAGCACAAACCAGAATCATGTTCCATCCTAAGGGGAGGGTTTAATAATAAAAAAAATACAATGAGCACACACACATTACATGTCCATCACCATTTCAAATGGATTTGAGGAAGTGAAAATCATCATGTAGGACTAAGTCGAAGTCTAAGATGAATATAAGTCAATCACATAGTTAACAATATCATATGTTTGATTTAAATATTCCATAGAATTGAATATCTATCGAATAAAGTTTTTCATTCACAAACTTAACAGTCTTTGTACTATTCATTTAGTTATGTATCGTACTTCAAGCATCACACTCGTCATTCAAATAAGAAGTTATACAACTGTTGGTCGTCGAATTACCAAACAAATAAAAGAGTAATGTAGTATGGATGCAGTTTATAATGATGGGACAGAAAATGTGATATGTCAAAAGACCTCTAAATACTTTTCAATTAAGAATAGTATAGTAGTGGTACGAGTCGAACCCAAGGGAATTGAGGTGAGTTAATCTCTTGACAAGTTTTCACACTTCTAGAGATTGGGACAAAGAAATATAAAGTTCAAGAGGGGGGGGGGTTTGTCAAGTCGCTTGATAAACAGAAAATAAGTAAGAATGTGATTTATATAATTAAACGGACAATCGGCTTCTAGTCTAATAAATCTTGTCGCATATTCGTACCTAGATGAAATTAAGAGTTAAGTAATGGTTCTTGTCAATGGAAAGTGACAATAACACATCAACTTAGAAGAGATCCAAATTAATATGCTGAATACTTCAATGGTCTCTATTTATGAAAGAAGTATTGTTTTCTCATATATATAAGTAAATATCTCAATGGTCATCTTGAAGAGATAGATGTATCTCAACCGAGACAAGATACTACTTAAATATGTGAGTTTTAATCCAAATTCAATATTCCGTCCCTTTAGATGAAGGAACTAAGAACAAGCATGTAATTTAAGACATAGAAATTAATCGGGACAAAAGAAATATGCATCACTAATATAGAACAAGGAATAACACTAAAATTCTATAAAAGGTATGCACAACACAATGGTCAACTAGTGATTAATGCTATAATTGACCAAGAGTGACGCTTTATGTTCTTTTGTTGGTTCTTTACTCCTTAAGAACTTGATTGATTTCTCGTATCAAGCCTTTAAAGAGTGAAGTTATTTCTAAGATGTTACCAACAATGATCTTCAAAACAATTGAAAATACATATAACTATAATTGGTTAACAACCGACATATAGTGATCAACTAAATTCCAAAGTAGGGACCAAATTTGTAATAAAATTTAAATGACAAAACTAAAACAAAACAGTTTTAATAACTTCAAAACTTCATTCCAAGCAAAAATATTAATGACAAGAAAGATAAATGACTAAAAGCCGAATGTTATGAGACTTAGCCACTCATGTTAGCTAAAATCTGCATAATTGCAAACAAAGACATTCAAACTAGCTAAGAATTCAAGAATAAGAGAGAGTGTTTCAAGTATATTCAAATGTGTTCAAGTGTATTTTTAATTCCTCTCAAATGCTCTTTTTATAGTCTTCAAATGGCCTTGAAAAGATTTCAGTTCAGATTAATCAAATGGTGAAAACCCCATGCCTCAAAAGTTGATTTGCTGGAAGATTCCTGCTGCACATGGCTTACAGCAAGAGCATGACTCGTGCATATATGAGCACGACTCGTGCCAACCAAAGTAGCTTGCTATTTTTGACTTCCCAGCATGAGCACGACTCGTGCACATGTAGTTATAAAAGAGCACGACTCGTGCTCCTTGAACAGGGGACTTTTAAGGCTATTTCTTCCGTTTCTCGCCCGATTTGCTTGAAACTTGGTGTGAGGCTTCCTTTTGATATTGTATGGTGGCCCATATTTTTTAATGCCTTCAAAACATACCATTTTATACAAACAAATGGTTTTTGCTCCAAAATGAACACATTAGACCGAAAACATGCATATAGCACGTTTTAAAGGCAATAAACGATGTTGAATGCGGTAAATAAACGTGCAAAAAGATGTATAATTATACACCTATCAAACATCCACAAGCTTAAACTCTTCTTTGTCCTCAAAGAAAACAAGAAAAACTTAGACTAATGGGTGTAAGAAGGAAAATAAAAAGAAAGTGTGAAACCTTTTTAAGTCAAATCGCGCCAACATTATCACTGGCAATGATATGGTTAACATATCGTCTCTGTATTTGCCTAATATTTCACATTTGTGAAATAATAGATTGTACTAAGAAACAAATATTCGTTAAACAATAGCATAGCCACGTCATATATTGATTATAACACCACTACCGTGACTTTCATCGCATTTAGCAAGGGCAACACAATACAAGGTCAGTGCTCACAATTTTTCGCTCTTCTCATATCTGCACACAATTCGCTGATTGCGACTCATAAATTTCTTCCGCCACTCATATGGAATTAGGGTGGTGTTTACACTCGGATGTCAAACTTGGATTCATGTTAATATAACTTTGCCTCAATTATCACATCGACCACCTTTTTTATAACTTGTCAATTTGTTCGAATGATCTTCCAAAATTTTAAGTACAAAATATTACAACTCGATAAATATAATACAAGTACAAAAGAGAATACACACTCTATTTTTGGATTTTCTTTGAAATGAGTAAAATAGTTTGGCAATTATTTTGAAAAGCCATTTTTTTTTAGATTTTGAAAGATACAAACTATCTTTTATTTAAGGGAAATGAGATATAAGCATTTGTGCTTATTCTATTTTTTGGAAATTTATTTCTTAATCAACACACATGTTTGGTTCTTGGTTTTATTTTTATTTTTTTATTTTATTTTTATTTTATTATTTTTTTAACCAATTTTTTAGAACCAAACAAAATATTTCTGGAATTTCACCATTTATTGGACTTGACATACAAATATAAAGATTTTGTTTTTGAAATTAGAATTATTGAATGAATAATAATTTCAAAATTTTTGCTTAAAAAGGACCAACTCGGTCAAGAAAAACGATACGAAATTTCGGAGATCTGGAAAATTGACATGTTTGAAACAAAGGTGTTGGTCAAAGTGTGATTACGAAGGGAAAACCTGTAACATTAACCAAGCCGATTGCACACATTGAGATTCTTACAGGGTATCTGCACATTGTATTGCTGTACTTGCTAAAAATAGATTCAGTTAAAATAGATGTATTACAAACTGTTCATACGTGTGTATGCTAAGTACATTTGACAAACAAAAGTTTTTTAACACAATCTAAAATTTTGCAAAGTGAAAAAATTTAATCACAAGGTAGATAGGCAACCATAACATTGAAAATAAAGATGCAACATGATTTAACAATCAAAAGTTTTCACGAGGGTTAAGAAAAGAAATGCGATAAATAACAAATGTTTTAAACAATTTTTTTTTTGTTTTTCAAAATAAAGAAAAATAACATAGAAGTGAAAAATACTAACATCTAACATCGTATATACCTCCACAAGCTTAAAAATAAGCGTCGTCCTCGAAGCTTGCAGAAAGTCTACTGTGGTCCTGGAGGTGGCGGGGGGTGGCCGAGAGTCCAATGATACACGTGTTGCATCATTCTCTCCATCTCTCTGTTGTGCCGCTGCTGAGCGGTCACATAGTAATCAAAGTCTGCCCGCAATGCATGAACATTGTCGTCAATTTGGACGACATCTTCTCGCAGGTAATCAATCTGCTCCTGCAAGGCTCCATAATCTCCCCATCCCTGCTGCTGCTGTGGTGGCGCATCCTCGTTGACCTCCTATTTATCTTCTTCTCCTCCTACATTGGAGGGTGGCTGCCAGTTGGTGTTGCTGGCTGGATTGGCCTGTGGCAATGTCTGCACATCATCATCATCGATGATCAGGTACGGTGTGTGATGAGGGCCAACAACCCAGGTGTTGTGCCTCGGCTCTCGGTAGTACAATTTCATGTACTCCAAGACTTCTCCTGTGAGGGTGATTCCCTCCTCTAGTGGCTCCATAGCCTGTGTTTTCCGTACATGAAGGAGTCTGGCTAAGAGAGTCACCAATCCTCCTCCATGTATTTCTCCCGCAGTCTTCTGGCTTTCTTTTATGAGACGGTCGCACACATAAGCTCCAAAATTTGGTTTTAATGGACAGTTGGTGACTGCGCACCAAAGGAGCTACAATTCCTTAGAATTGATTGTGCTCGTCTCTCTCCTGGGAAATATAATGGAGGCGACGATTCTGTGCAACACCTTTAAAACTGGATGTATAATGCATGAGGCTTTAGCGGTTCTCGCAACATATCTGTCGATGCTTGTTATGTTGCTCCAGAAGGCATCATTGTTCATGTCTGCTTGTCTACCCCTTCTGTCGGGTCCAAATGTGTTTTCCGTTGGACTGTTGATTAGATGACAGATTTGGTCGGTAGTCAAGGATATTGGTTCGTTGCATAACCTGAAATTCAAAGTACCGTGATCTAAAAAGGCAGAAGACATAAACTCCAATGTTAGTATTCGGTAGGTGGAAGAGGCGGTGTTCATTAGTGTCCCCCATCCCAGATTGTTTAATAGTGTTTGAATGCCATCAAACACTCCCACGTCTTGTAAAGTGTCCACACAAATGAATTTTTGGGAAACGACCTCCCTTTCTTGCAAAGCCAAAAAGCGGTCTCTTTGGCCATAATCTGAAAATTTGATATCGCTGACATGAGGGGGAGATTCGCTCCTTGGTTGTGAACTAGAGGCTCCATCCCTGGTTCTCTTTCTGAATCAGTCAAAAGCCATTGCAATCTGGACAAACAAAAATTAGCAAAAACAACACCCAAGTTATGAATCATCAAGGAATTTTTGTATATTTGACAGTGTTTTGGTTTGGGATTCCCATGATTTAGAAGGCATCAAATGATTCATCATGTCAAAATTAAGCTAAAAAGGTTGAAATTTTCATGATTGGGACAAAATTCATCATCTTAAATTTTGGATGAAATGGATGTTTCAAAGCTCAATTCACACCACATTGCACATCCACAAGCTTGTATGTGCAATGGATTAGAACAATTTCATCTAATTCAAAATTTCAAGAAAAATTAGGGTTCTTGGTGTTCTTCCCCAATTTGGGTGATTTTGCCCTAATCATGTTAATTTCAAGATAATCAAGCAATACAACATCATAGAAACACTAATCTAACATATAAGATCACAAATTTCAAACAATAATCATCAAAATTGAAATTTCTCAAAAACTAGGTTTTTGGAAATTTCTTGAATTTTGATGATTTCATGGATGAATGTTCGATTTGATGCATGAAAAGTGTTAGAAAGATGAAGAATAGCAAAAATTACATACCTTTTGGGCTTAATTCGGTGGAAAAATGAAGTTTTTGGGTGTGTTTGTGGGGTTCGGCCGAGAGGAACACGAGGGGGAAGAGAGGAGTTTGAGTCGTGCGTATGAACAAGTCACATGAAAATGATCTTAAGCTGTCCAGACCAAGCACGACTTGTGCTATTTTATTGAGTTAGGGAGCACGACTCGTGAGTTTTAAAGGGCATTGATCTTTGCTTTTTTAACAAGCACGACTCGTGTGTATTTGTACAGGGGAGGAGCACGACTCGTGCAAACCCCCTGTTAAGAAAAAATTTTCATTTTTTTCCGCTCGTTGATCCTAAAATTTTTCCGACACTTCCAAACACCTTATTATATGTTAAAAACATCAAAAAGCCAAAAATTTTCAATCAAAAACATGGTTAAGCACGTGAAAGTGAAACACACAAATACCATAAAATGAAATCGGGTTGCCTCCCGAGAAGCGCGCTTGTTTAACGTCGTTGGCTCGATGCGGACCCGTGTTTGAGCTTTAGGACTCATACACGGGGGCTAAGGAAAGGTTATCCTGGACATTCCTTCATGCCCACTCCTTCTTGATCGGTAGAGAAACATTCGATGAACCGTTTGAGACGGTGTTTGTTTCTCGTCTGTTTTGGCATAGGAGGTGGATCTATATTTTGCAAATTCAGATCATGGTCTTGATGATCGTGGCGATCCACAGGCTTGGACTCTTCAGTAAGTCCAATAGTTGTTTCATTCATTGAAACCATTGCCATGTGTTCATTAGGCAAAAGTGTATCATTTTCCCTTAAGTCCTCGGGAGACACATCACTTGGGTAGTGGGTGGATTGATCAATATTGAAGGTTACAACTTCACCATCGAATTCCATAGATAGGGTACCGTTAAAAACATCAATTTTTGTTCTCGATGTTTTTAGGAATGGTCTCCCTAAGAGTGTAGAACTTGAATTCAGTGAGTCGTCATTTCCCATATCGACAACATAAAAGTCAGCGGGAAAAACCAAGTTATTCACTTAGACTAATATGTCTTCCAATACGCCTTTTGGACGTACCGTAGACTTATTGGCCAATTGAATAACGACACCGGTGCGTTTCAATGTTCCCTTTTTTAAGTTTTTGAAAATAGAAAGTGGTAGGACATTGATAGAGGCACCGAGATCAAGCATGGCTCTCGGTATGTTTGTGTCTACCAATTTACAAGGGACCGTGAATACGCCCGGATCCTTGTACTTTGGTGGCAATCTCTTTTGTATGATTGCCGAGACATTTTCGTTGACTTTTATGGTTTCATCTCCTTTGAGTTTCTTTTTAGATGTGCAAAGTTCCTTAAGGAACTTAGCATATCTAGGAACTTGTTTAATAGCCTCAAGTAAGAGAATATTTACCTCCACCTTGCGGAACGTAGCCATGATTTCTCTATCTTCCCTTTCTTTCTTTGATTCTAAGAATCTTGAAGGAAAAGGAGGTGATGGAGTATGGCTTGGTGATTCTGCTTGTTTTGTGCCTTCTTTTTCTGCAGCCTCAGGCACACTAGGATCTTTGCAAACCTTCCCGCTTCTAAGGGAGATGGCGCTCACGTTATGTCTTGGGTTTGCTTCTGTTTGAGCTGGTAATTTGTTAGAATCCAGCCTACTTTCCAACTTGCTAACCGTTGTTGCAAGTTGTGTCATTTGCTGTTCCAGATTTTGGATGCTTGCCCTCGTCTCTTGCTGAAAAGATATCGTGTTTTTAGCTAAATTAGAGACAATTTCTTCTAAGGACATACCTGAGGGGTTTCTTGGTGCGGCATGTTGTGGTTGTTGATACCGAGGATGGTAGTGAGGCCTTGGTTGAGCGTTTCTCCATGGTTGGTTATTGTCAAAATTTCTGGAATTTTGTCCCGTATGGTCACCTAAAGCATTTATATGTTCATTTTCGTCTTGCAAAGATGGACACATATCGGTTGGATGAACGTGTTGGAGGCAAATTCCACAAGCTCTTGCCTTTGGTTCGATCCCTCTTTCTTTTGTTAACAAAATAACTGCTTTCGTTAGTTCATTTAATTGAGTTTCAATAAGAGGAGTACTTACGTGTTTGTCTCCTCGTGGAAGGTCGGGATACCATTCGTCTTCCCCGATTGAGTGTTTCGAGTCTTCCGCCAAAGTGGCAATTAAGGCTCGGATTTGGGACGGGGTCTTGTCTAGAAAGGCTCCACCACTGGAGGCGTTGATAATTTGCCTATCAAGATGAGATAAGCCTTCACAGAAATATTGGAGAAGTTGGTGTTCCGACAAACCGTGTTGTGGGCACCAAGAGCAAATTTTTTTAAATCTCTCCCAATATGTGTGTAAGGACTCTATTCGTCCTTGATATAAGGTGAGAATTTTTCTACGGATGCTCGAAGCTTTTGGCTCCGGGAAGTATTTGTCAAGGAATGCTTGAGAAATTTCATTCCATGTTGTTACCGTCCCTGATGGGAGGTAGTACAACCATTCTTTGGCGGCATCGTAAAGAGCAAAGGGGAATTGACCTTAGCTTGATTTGATCATCGGTCACATTATGCAGTTTCATACCCGAACATACCACATGAAACTCCTTAAGGAATTTATGGGGATCTTCATTTTCCAAACCTCTAAAGGTTGGAAGTAAGTGTATGAGCCCGGATTTTAGCTCAAAATTCTCCACATTGGGATAATTTATACACAAAGGTTGTTGTGTATCTTTTTCGGGCACCCCATTGTCTTAAGGTCTTTTCTTCGTCACCCATTTTTAATGGATTAGTATAAAAATCAGAAATAGGAGTAGAAGTAGAAGTAGAAGGTGGTGTAGGAGAGAGTGTTGATGTAGTGTGAGATTTTTGGTAATCAAGCTTCTTTCGAAGTTTGGTTTGTTTTCTTAATATTTTTGAAGTTTTTTCGATTTCTTTGTTGATCTCTAGAGGTGTACCTGTTCGATCAGATCTGGGCATAAAGAGTTAATCATAAGCCAATTCCCCGGCAACGGCGCCAATTTGTTGGTCGTCGAATTACCAAACAAATAAAAGAGTAATGTAATACGGATGCAGTTTATAATGATGGGACAGAAAATGTGATATGTCAAAAGACCTCTAAATACTCTTCAATTAATAATAGTATAGTAGTGGTACGAGTCGAACCCAAGGGAATTGAGGTGAGTTAATCTATTGTTGTAACGCCAAAACATGTTTATTATGTAATTATAATAAAAATGGCAAATTGGTCATTTTACCTTAAAAGGGTAATTTGGTCTTTTGGACAAAAAAGGACTTGTTTTGTAATAATATTTTGAGTCTTGGACTTAAAATGTTATAAAATCTGATTTTTGTCATAAACTTTGTTAGTTGTGGAAAAAGTTTAAGAAATGCAACTTTAAGGACCAAAATGCAATTTCTGGAAGTATAAAAGGTTGGAAGCTTCTCCCATTTGTGTACAGATTTGGAGAGGTTACGGGAGAGGGTTTTTGTGATTGATTTTCAGAAATTTTAAAGAGTTCTTGAAGAATTGAAGCTTACAATTTGATTTTTGGCTTCAAAGGGTAGAATTGGAAGTTTTGGAGGTAAGTTTTCCAAGTTCTAGTTTGTGTGTTCTTGATGAGTTTTTGTAGAACTCAAAACTGCATTTGCAGTTATAATTGTGTGTTTAAATTGATGTAATACTTCCATTAAGTCATGCTAATAAGGGCTTAATTCAAGAAAATGGAAGTAGATTGTTATTTTTGATGAATTTGAAGTTTTGGGGTTTTTGGAACTAAGAACTCTAATTCTTCATATGATTGATTGAGTGGGTTTTGAGGGTTGAAAACCTTGTATTAATAGAAGGTTTTAGCCTAGGAATAAACCCCAAACGATTAAGTCGAGCAATTTAAAAATGGAAAATTTTAAATTTCTAGCACAAAATCGGAGTTTCTGCACATCTGTTCAGCGCTCGCGACCCGACCAGAGGGTTGGTCGCGACCCGAAGAAGGGTCTTCGCGACCCGACCATAGGGTCGGTCGCGACTCGACCCCTGGGCAGAAACCATTTCAGCCTCTGTTAAAATTTTGTGAATTTTCCAAGTTTGATTTTTATGTTAGGCTTATCCGATTGACCTGAAATTTTAAACATAGGTCTAAAATGACAGATTATATGATTTGATATATGACAATACCAGATAAGCCGTAAGTCTGATATAGACAAGAACGGAGCTGTGAGTCAATAAATATGAATGATATGACAATATCAGATAAGCCGTGAGTCTATAATAGACAAGAACGGAGCTGTGAGTCAAACTTATATAAGACAATACCGGGTAAGCCGTGTGTCATCGAGATGACAAGAACGGAGCCGTGAGTCTAGGCAAAAGCGAGATAAACCCGTGAGCCATATATGATTTTGTATTGCATGAGAATGCATATTTGATTTTGTATAGAGAATTTTATTCTTATACATGTTATATTTGATTTGATTACTCATTGGGCTTTATAGCTCACAGTTTTATTGATATGTCCCTGCAGGTGAGCGTGATCCCGCCAAGGGAAAAGATAAAGTCCGTGACTGAGGACTTAGTATTTGAAGTGACGACCCGGCTTGAAGAATGTATAATATTTTATGTATTGTACTTCGTGATACGCTTGTACTCGTATTGTATTAACTAATACCCCTACTTATGGTTTGTTTGTAAAATATTTGGTTTGAAAAATGAAAAATTTTTGGGGTGTTTTTGTTAATAAGTCGGGTGTTACAAGTTGGTATCAGAGCCGTGGTTTAAGTGAACTAGGTGCCTTAGATTAGATTCCTAGACTTAAACCTTGAGAGAAAAACAGGCAAATGGACTGTTAGATATATATAAGTTTGTTATTATATATGTAATCTAACGGTTTGCTGAATTTTGAAGTATGAGAAATACAAGGAATAATCCCACTGGTGTAAACTAGCGTGGAACCTCAAGAAGTGGACCAGTCCGGTCACGCGGCTCTGTGGGACGAAGAGCAAGAGCACCAGCAAGGGAACCGGTGGGAGAAAATCCACCTGATATTCAGGCAATAGTGGAAGAAGTGTTTAGGCAAATGATGCCTACGTTAACGAATAACCCCAACCCGAGTGGCAATCCTAACCCGAGTGCCAATCCTAATCCTAGTGAAGAGGCTGCAAAAAGTATTCATGACAGGCAGCCAGAAGATGAAAGCCAGGGAGAAAGTCGTGCCCGGGCAGTAAAAGAAACTCAAGGTGGGGAAGCTTCGACAAAGAAAGTTGGGTGTACTTACAAAGCCTTCCTTGGTTGTAAACCAAAGGAATTCTCGGGGACAGATAATCCGGTCCAAGCCATGGAATAGATTATGCATATGGAGAAGGTGTTTCGAGTTAGCAAATGTGCGGACGATGACAAGGTAGAATTTTCCACAAATCAACTTACGAGTAGTGCACTACATTGGTGGCAAATTTACTACAAGTCTCTGAATCTTGATCCAACCCAATCTGTGTCTTGGGAACAATTCAAGATTAAATTCAATGAAGAGTATTGTTCCGAGGTAGCTGTAAAGAAACTGGAGGATGAATTCCTGCACATGGAACAGGTTCCTGATCTGTTCAAGAATACACTCTTAGCTTTCTGGAGAAAGCAAGATTTGCAAAACATCATGTCAGTACCGAAAAGAGGAAGATTGATATGTATGTCTGGGGGTTGACGACCCGAATTAGAGAAATTGTGCAACCACTGAAACTGCCTACCTTCCGACAAGTGGTGGATCGAGCCACAAAAAGGCAGACCGAATTGAAGCGACAGGAAGATGAAAAGAAAGCCATGGAAACTAAACGAAAGGCGGAAGACCAAGGTTGGACGCCTCAGAAAAAGTCGCAACAAACCGGGTCCAAGAGTAAAAGCCAGAAAGACGAAGGAAAGTGGTGTGAAAAGTGCCGAAAAAGACACACAGGCAGTTGTCGCAGTGATACAGTATTAGCTAATTGCCGAAACTGTGGGAAAACGGGTCATTCTACACGGGAATGTCGGGCGGAGCGAAGATGTTACCAATGTGGAGCTACGGATCACATTCGTCCGAATTGTCCCCAATTGAAATCTGGAGTATATAGTGATAGATCCAGGGATGATCAAGGAGGGAAGAAAGAAGAGCCGAAGAACAGGGGACGACCAGTGGCCTCACGAGCTTTCCAGATGACCGTGGAGGAAGCCCGTGAGAAGACAGATGTGGTTACAGGTATCTTTACTCTCAATACCATACCTGTATATGTTATATTTGATCCAGGGGCTACACACTGTTTTGTGTCGGAATCCTTATTGCCCCGCCTGAATGTACCGTTAACTCCAATGGATGAAAGCTTAGAAGTGGCTATAGCGGACGGCATATATGTGTGGGTTTCTGAACATTTGGAAGATTGTCAGCTTAAAATCTACGGGACCACTTTCCCTATAGATTTGAAGCCGATGACTACCAATAAATTCGGTGTAATTGTGGGGATGGATTGGTTGGCAACGAATTATGCCAACATGGATTGTAGAAATAAAAACATTATAGTGTTATCACCGGAGGGAGAATGGATAAAGATTCAGGGTGAACGACCTCGGTTAAGAATGCCAGTTATCTCCTTTGCTCAAGCCCGAAGCTGTATTAGTAAAGGAGGGATGTTTTATTTGGCATATGTAGCGGCGGCTAAGCCAGTCAAAGTGGGAGTAGCAAATGTAAACGTGGTAAACGAATTCTCAGATGTGTTTCCAGATGAACTTCCAGGGTTGCCACCAGATCGACAGGTTGAGTTCACGATTGAACTAATTCCGGGAGCTGCTCCTGTTGCTCGAGCTCCATATCGTTTAGCACCTTCAGAGATGGTGGAACTGCGAAAGCAACTGGAAGAACTGTTAGACAGGGGTTTCATCAGACCGAGTACATCGCCTTGGGGAGCCCCTATTCTGTTTGTCAAGAAGAAAGATGGGTCAATGCGTATGTGTATTGACTATCGGGAATTGAATAAGATCACGGTGAAGAACAAGTATCCGCTCCCACGAATTGATGACTTGTTTGACCAGCTACAAGGAGCATCCTACTTTTCAAAAATTGATCTGAGGTCGGGTTACCATCAGCCGAAGATACGGGAATCTAACGTTCCAAAGACAGCTTTTCGCACACGATACGGTCACTATGAGTTTTTGGTGATGCCTTTCGGGTTAACCAATGCTCCAGCCGTATTCATGGATCTTGTGAACCGAGTGTGTCGACCGTTCCTTGATACCTCGGTGATAGTGTTCATAGATGATATCTTGGTGTATTCGCGAAGCCAAGCCGAACATGAAGTGCACCTGCGACAAGTGTTGGAGTTGCTTCGCAGAGAAAAGTTGTATGCTAAATTTTCCAAGTGTGAATTTTGGCTAAGAGAAGTTCAATTTCTTGGCCATGTAATTAATGCCGAAGGGGTGAAAGTCGACCCAGCAAAAGTTGAAGCCGTGATGAAGTGGGAACAGCCTCGAAGTCCAACTGAAGTAAGAAGTTTTCTTGGTTTGGCAGGTTATTACAAAAGATTTGTCGAAAATTTTTCCTCGATAGCTGTCCCGCTGACCAAGTTGACCAAGAAAGGTGAAAAGTTCACGTGGGCCGAAAAGCAGCAAGAAGCATTCCAGAAGTTGAAACAAGCCTTGTGTGAAGCACCAGTGTTAACACTACCGCAAAGTGGAGAAGAGTATGTGATCTACAGCGATGCTTCAAGAATTGGCCTTGGATGTGTATTAATGCAGAAAAGTCGAGTAATAGCTTATGCGTCCCGCCAACTAAAAGACGCTGAGAAGAAGTACCCAGTTCATGATCTGGAATTAGCTGCGGTGGTTTTAGCATTAAAGCTGTGGAGACACTATTTATATGGTGTGAAATTTGTTGTCTATACGGACCATAAAAGTTTGAAGTATTTATTTGATCAAAAAGAGCTTAACATGCGACAGCAAAGGTGGATGGATCTCCTTAAAGACTTTGACTTTGAAATTCGGTACCACCCTGACAAGGCGAATGTGGTGGCAGATGCTCTAAGCCGGAAAGAAGCACCATTGAAAGTTACATCCGCGTGTATGGGTGTAGCAAGCCGGTTACCAGAATTGATTCGTTCGGCACAAGAAGAAGCGTGTAAGCCGGAGAATGTAAAAATTGAACGAATGGTTGGATATTTGAAGCATCTGGAAGAAAATGCTCAGAAATTGAAGACTTTAAGAGGACGTGTATGGGTCCCAAAACAAGGAGAAGCGCGGAACTTGCTTCTAGAAGATGCACACTATAGCCGATACGCAGTTCATCCGGGTAGTACCAAGATGTACCGGACGTTAAAACCGTTATATTGGTGGCCCGGAATGAAAAGAGATGTTGGAAGATATGTAGAAAGATGTTTGACATGTTTGCAAGTGAAGTCAAACCATCAGAAACCGTATGGAGAAATACAACCATTGCCGGTTCCAGAGAAGAAGTGGGACCATATTACCATGGATTTTGTAACAAAGTTGCCACGGACACCGCGAGGTTATGATTCTATATGGGTGATTGTGGACCGATTGACTAAATCGGCACATTTCATACCATATAAAGAAAAGTAAAGGGTAGATCAACTGGCGAAAATCTACATAGATGAGGTGATTTTTCGGCATGGATTTCCAGCATCGATTGTATCTGACCGAGATAGTAGATTTACTTCCCGGTTTTGGCAAAGTCTACAAGAGCAGTTGGGTACAAAAGTACTTATGAGTACTGCATACCACCCGCAGACCGATGGCCAAAGTGAAAGAACTATTCAAACTTTGGAAGACATGCTAAGAACTTGCATAATAGACTTTGGTGGAAGCTGGGAAGATCATTTGCCTTTGGTAGAATTCGAGTACAATAACAGCTATCATTCCAGCATTCAGATGGCCCCGTACGAAGCATTATATGGAGCACCGTGTCGTACTCCGACCTGCTGGACTGAAGTTGGGGAAAAGCCGTTAGCTGGACCCGAAATTGTAGCACAGACGGAAGAAAATATCAAACAAATTCGAGAAAACTTGAAGGTAGCTCAGAATCGACAGAAGCAGTATGCGGATAAACGGGTGAAACCGATAAAATTCCAAGTAGGAGATATGGTAATGCTCAAAGTATCCCCTTGGAAAGGCTTAATTCGTTTTGGGAAGAAAGGGAAGTTGAGTCCTCGCTTCATTGGACCTTTCCGTATATCCCAAAGATTTGGAGCCGTGGCGTATAGATTGGAGTTACCTGATGAACTTCATGGTATACATGATGTATTCCATGTGTCCCATTTGAGGAAAACTTTATTTGATAAGTCTCAACAAGTACCTCTTGCTGAAATTGAAGTAGATGACAAGTTGAGATACCCGAAACAACCCGAGAGGGTGTTAAACCGCAAGGTGAGACAGCTGCGAAATAAGAAGATTAGCATGGTGAAAGTGCTTTGGCGTCATCACAAAGGTTCCGACATGACGTGGGAGACCGAAAGTGAAATGAGGGAGAAATACCCTCAACTTTTTGTATGATTTCGGGGACGAAATCTCTTAAAGGAGGGGAGAATTTGTATCGCCAAAACATGTTTATTATGTAATTATAATAAAAAGGGCAAATTGGTCATTTTACCTTAGAAGGGTAATTTGGTCTTTTGGACAGAAAAGGACTTGTTTTGTAATAATATTTTAAGTATTGGACTTAAAATGTTATAAAATCTGATTTTTGTCATAAACTTTGTTAGTTGTGGCAAAAGTTTAAGAAATGTAACTTCAAGGACCAAAATGCAATTTCTGGAAGTATAAAAGGTTGGAAGCTTCTCCCATTTGTGTGCAGATTTTGAGAGGTTACGGGAGAGGGTTTTTGTGATTGATTTTCAGAAATTTTGAAGAGTTCTTGAAGAATTGAAGCTTACAATTTGATTTTTGGCTTCAAAGGGTAGAATTGGAAGTTTTGGAGGTAAGTTTTCCAAGTTCTAGTTTGTGTGTTCTTGATGAGTTTTTGTAGAACTCAAAACTGCATTTGCAGTTATAATTGTGTGTTTAAATTGATGTAATACTTCCATTAAGTCATGCTAATAAGGGCTTAATTCAAGAAAATGGAAGTAGATTGTTATTTTTGATGAATTTGAAGTTTTGGGGTTTTTGGAACTAAGAACTCTAATTCTTCATATGATTGATTGAGTGGGTTTTGAGGGTTGAAAACCTTGTATTAATAGAAGGTTTTAGCCTAGGAATAAACCCCAAATGATTAAGTCGAGCAATAAATGCTTAAAAATGGAAAAATGGAAATTTCTAGCACAAAATCGGAGTTTCTGCACATCTGTTCAGCGCTCGCGACCCGACCAGAGGGTTGGTCGCGACCCGAAGAAGGGTCTTCGCGACCCGACCATAGGGTCGGTCGCGACTCGACCCCTGGGCAGAAACCATTTCAGCCTCTGTTAAAATTTTGTGAATTTTCCAAGTTTGATTTTTATGTTAGGCTTATCCGATTGACCTGAAATTTTAAACATAGGTCTAATATGTTGTAAAACTTCATGGAAAATTATCGGAATACGAATACATCCTCCCGAAAGTACTGTAGTAGAATACGCATATTTCGGGAAGTGTATTAAATTTGTATACCAATGGTTAATGCTTGGAATTGGTCTTATATTAGACTCTTGTGCATTAGAACCAACTGAAATGGTATATTAACCTATAATCATTGTAAAATAATGGAATTATAGGTACGTGACAAAATCTTGCGGATTTCATTTCAAGGCAAGAAACGACAAAAGCTAGTAGTAGCAAGCCTTCAGGTGAGTAATCTCACTGTTATCCGATGTGATAGATATTAAATGAGCAGCTGCAGATGGAAATTGTTTTGGGGACGAAAATGACAGATTATATGATTTGATATATGACAATACCAGATAAGCCGTGAGTCTGATATAGACAAGAACAGAGCTGTGAGTCAATAAATATGAATGATATGACAATATCAGATAAGCCGTGAGTCTATAATAGACAAGAACGGAGCTGTGAGTCAAACTTATATAAGACAATACCGGGTAAGCCGTGAGTCATCGAGATGACAAGAACGGAGCCGTGAGTCTAGGCAAAAGCGAGATAAACCCGTGAGCCATATATGATTTTGTATTGCATGAGAATGCATATTTGATTTTGTATAGAGAATTTTATTCTTATACATGTTATATTTGATTTGATTACTCATTGGGCTTTATAGCTCACGGTTTTATTGATTTGTCCCTGCAGGTGAGCGTGATCCCGCCAAGGGAAAAGATAAAGTTCGTGACTGAGGACTTAGTATTTGAAGTGACGACCCGGCTTGAAGAATGTATAATATTTTATGTATTGTACTTCGTGATACGCTTGTACTCGTATTGTATTAACTAATACCCCTACTTATGGTTTGTTTGTAAAATATTTGGTTTGAAAAATGAAAAATTTTGGGGTGTTTTTGTTAATAAGTCGGGTGTTACAATTGCCAAGTTTTCACATTTCTAGAGATTGGGACAAAGAAATATAAAGTTCAAGGGGGGGGGGGGGGTTTGTCAAGTCGCTTGATAAACAGAAAATAAGTAAGAATGTGATTTATATAATTAAACGGACATTCGGCTTCTAGTCTAATCAATCTTGTCGCATATTCGTACCTTGATGAAATTAAGAGTTAAGTAATGGTTCTTGTCAATGGAAAGTGACAATAACACATCAACTTAGAAGAGATCCAAATTAATATGCTCAATACTTCAATGGTCTCTATTTGTGAAAGAAGTATTGTTTTCTCATATATAAGTAAATATCTCAATGGTCATCTTGAAGAGATAGATGTATCTCAACCGAGACAAGATACTACTTAAATATGTGAGTTTTAATCCAAATTCAATATTCCGTCCCTTTAGATGAAGGAACTAAGAACAAGCATGTAATTTAAGACATAGAAATTATCCGGGACAAAAGAAACATGCATCACTAATATAGAACAAGGAATAACACTAAAATTCTATAAAAGGTATGCACAACACAATGGTCAACTAGTGATTAATGCTATAATTGGCCAAGAGTGATGCTTTATGTTCTTTTGTTGGTTCTTTACTCCTTAAGAACTTGATTGATTTCTCGTATCAAGCCTTTAAAGAGTGAAGTTATTTCTAAGATGTTACCAACAATAATCTTCAAAACAATTGAAAATACATATAACTATAATTGGTTAACTACCGGAATATAGTGATCAACTAAATTCCAAAGTAGGGACCAAATTTGTAATAAAATTTAAATGACAAAACTAAACCAAAACATTTTTAATAACTTCAAAACTTCATTCCAAGCACAAATATTAATGACAAGAAAGATAAATGACTAAAAGCCGAATGTTATGAGACTTAGCCACTCATGTTAGCTAAAATCTGCATAATTGCAAAGAAAGACATTCAAACTAGCTAAGAATTCAAGAATAAGAGAGAGTGTTTCAAGTATATTCAAATGTGTTCAAGTGTATTTTTAACTCCTCTCAAATGCTCTATTTATAGTCTTCAAATGGTCTTGAAAAGATCTCAGTTCGGATTAATCAAATGGTGAAAACCTCATGCTTCAAAAGTTGATTTGCTGGAAGATTCTGCTGCACATGGCTTACAGCAAGAGCACGACTCGTGCATATATGAGCACGACTCGTGCCAACCAAAGTAGCTTGCTATTTTTGACTTCCCAGCATGAGCACGACTCGTGGACATGTAGTTATAAAAGAGCACGACTCGTGCTCCTTGAACAGGGGACTTTTAAGGCTATTTCTTCCGTTTCTCGCCCGATTTCTTTGAAACTTGGTGTGAGGCTTCCTTTTGATATTGTATGGTGGCCCATATTTTTTAATGCCTGCAAAACATACCATTTTATACAAACAAATGGTTTTTGCTCCAAAATGAACACATTAGACCGAAAACATGCATATAGCACGTTTTAAAGGCAATAAACGATGTTGAATGCGGTAAATAAACGTGCAAAAAGGTGCATAATTATACACCTATCAACAACAAATGAATATGAAAAGATTAATATGTTCATTTATATATAACAAGATATAACAAACTCTAAACCCCAAACCTGAATAGTGTAGACACCGACAAACTCAATGTAGTTGATGCTTTCTACTCCAAATATGTGAGACATAGGACATGAACCGTTAAACACCGACGCCATGACACCATGACTCGTCTGACACAAAAACCTAAATATTGGTGCCCAGATCTCTTATTCTTTATAGGTGCACCAAGATCTAGGACCATGAAAGTTGAAAATATCACCATTAATATGACCATTTTTTCAGATCCATTCCTCGTAAGTGGCAAATTTTGACACATTACGCTTCAACATTAAGTACCATCTATTAACAAAACTAAAGATAATACAACTAAAATTCTGAAACTAAGACGTTTTTGTGATGCATATTAGTACGTCCGAAATCCGAAAAATATTTATGAAATAAAAATTTTGGAATTAAGGAAAACGTCCCAGTTGAATCTTTTGGGTCAACATCATGAAGCTTAACAAATAGACTGTCCTACATAACTTTTTCTTGTGTAAAAATGGGAAAAACATGATACCTAACGGTGTCCGAAATCCGACTTCAGAAAAAGAATAAGTTCGAAATACGTATTTCGGAATTCAAAATAGTGCATTTGATCCTAAATCTGACAAGATTGTAAATAAACTTAAGAATCAGAAGTAGATTACCATACGTCATTGAAATATGCCGTTTTCTAAAAAAAAAAAAAATGACATAAGAGATACCTCTGGCAAGAGAGAAAAATGATTTAATTTTTTTTATTACATATGAAATAATTAGGTTTTATATACCACCTTACTTCAAAATGATCCGATTTTAGAAAAAGAGTTTTCTGTAAACATACAATTTTTGATCCTTTCCAATAATATAATAGTATCTCTTATTTAATTGTTTAATCGATTTCAAGAAAGTTTTTATATTGGAAAGGTTTATAAACATAAGTTTATTAAACAAACTAATGATACGTAGCACGCGGAAGGAACTACTCGTTTTGCACTGAAATACTCGTTTTGCCCAACGAAGGAAATACTCGTTTTGCAAGCTGGCAAGTTGCACCACCATAAAGGAAGAGAAAGTTAAAGGACCTCAAAAAAGAAAAAACAAAAGACCGAGTCAAAGTGTTCAGCCCCAAAATACTAACCCTTCCTTCCTTTGTAACCTCTCAAGCATTTCGGAAATCAGCATCGTTTGATGTGTATAATAGCCGTTTGTTAACAAATTTTCACTTAAATCGGAAGAGTTGAGGTTTGAATTTCAAGGATCAGACGATTTTGTTCTTGATTTTTCTTGGTATCGATTTGGATTTGGGTAAGCATCATCAAATCTCTGTATGATATTATTAGGAATGAGTTCAGGGTGATAGAATTTACCTGAAGTTTCGTTTAGGGTTTAAATTTATTTTTCTATTTGTAATTTGCGATTTTGTTTTAGGGGTGTTTAGGATTGCTTATTTGAAGAGTTTATTGACATATTGTGATTCGATAACGGTAATAAGTTGTTTTAAGTGTTTGGATGGAAAGATTTCATAAATATTTATTGATTTAAATAAACAGTTTTTGATAAGTTAGTTTCTCCTTACTTATGGACTTATTCAAGAAGTTTTTGATAAGTTTTTTTTTATTGTTCCATATGTAGACACAATTTGCCAAACACTAAAAAGTAATTTTTCATATAAACACAATTTGCCAAACAATAAAAAGTAACTTTTCAGCTTATTACGTTTTCTAAAATAGACAGTTTTTTAAAAAAAAAACGTCATTTTGACACTGGATAAACTAATAATCACTTTTAATAAAAAACATAAGTTGTTTTAAATAAGCAATCCCAAACACCCCTTAGTAGTGGCATTGTGTAGGGTTTATAATGCAAGTTGTTACTAGATTATGATCGAATGTGAAGCCTTCATTGAGGCTGTGTATTTTGTGAAGTGTTTCTTTGGGTCTTAGTTTTGTGTTCATTTTTGACAGATCATCAAAATTAACGATGTCTGATCTAAGACGGTTTGAACACCTCAAAATACAATTGGAAGCCATAAGATCAGCAACCGACAACTTTTCTGAAAATCATCGCATTGGGAGAGGAGGATTTGGGAAAGTTTATAAGGGAGACCTCTTGCATTCGGAGGGTCATACCACTGTTGCTTTCAAATGCTTGGATCGAGCATTTGGGCAAGGAGACCGTGAGTTTTGGAATGAGATCCTTATGCTTTCTCTTTACAAGCATGAAAATATCGTGTCTCTCTTGGGGTTTTGCGACGATGGTGGCGAGAAGATCCTTGTCTACAAGTATGCATCTAAGAGAGGTCTCGACTTGTATCTCAACAACAATGATTTAACATGGGTTATGCGGCTTAAAATCTGCATTGGGGCTGCTCGCGGACTAGCATACCTCCATGATTCCGACTCTGCTGGGTCCCAACAAAGAGCATTGCACCGCGATATTAAAAGCTCCAACATATTATTAGATGAGAATTGGAATGCCATGATCGCAGATTTTGGTCTATCCAAATTTTGTCCAGCTAATTTGCAACTTTCACTTCTTTTCTCCAATTTTGTTGGCACGCGTGGGTATTGGGACCCGCTATACTTTGAGACAGGATTACTAACAAAGGAGTCAGACGTTTACTCCTTTGGTGTGGTTATGTTTGAAGTTTTGTGTGGGATGTTGTGCAATGGCAACATCCATAGGTCTCAATCTTTTCTTGAACTGATACGAAAGCATTACAAAGAAAACAACCTAAATGAAATTATTTTCGGTAATATAAGAGATGAAATAAGCACTAGTTCTTTGAAGACATTCTCAGAAATTGCTTATCAGTGTTTGAAGAGAGACCGTCACAAACGTCCATCAATGAACGAGATCCTGACAACACTAGAAAGTGCACTAGAATATCAGGTGCATCTCATTTTTCTTTCTAGTCACTCATTCTTTTATTTTATGTATTGTTGCTTGTCTTGTTTTATAATCATATGTTATTTTATCAATATTAATTAAGAGTTCAATTTCTAAGAATCAACTGTAGCTTTTGTTTGCATTATTATAAAACTGAGTTATACGATTCTATGATTTGAAATAATCGGTTAATAATTAATAATTTTAGATAAGGCCGGTATATGGTTTTTTGCAGTTTGATGTGATCGTTTTTATTATAACAGAATGATCCAGGTTGGTTACCGGAGTCTTCACGCCCCAAAAGGATGTCTATTACAAATAAGTTTAAACATCTTGAAATACAACTTAGATCTATAATATTAGCAACCAACAACTTTGATGAAGACAATCTCATAGGGAAAGGAGGATTCGGAAAAGTGTACAAGGGAGAACTCGTCCATATAAAGGGGCACACCATGGTTGCTATAAAACGTTTAAATCGTGAATATGGGCAAGGAGATCCTGAGTTTTGGAAGGAGATCTTTGTTCTTTCTATCTACAAGCATGAAAATATTGTCTCCTTGGTAGGCTTTTGTGATGAGAGTGGCGAGAAGATCCTCGTTTATGAGTATGTACCTAAGAGAAGTCTCGACTTGTATCTCAATAACAGTGATCTTGCGTGGCTTCTCCGCCTTAAGATCTGCATAGGGGTAGCTCGTGGACTAGAGTTCCTCCATAATCCGCCTAGGACCCTACAACAAGTATTGCATCGGGATATAAAAAGTACAAACATCTTATTAGATGATAACTGGAATGCAAAGATCACAGATTTTGGTCTATCTGAATTCTCTTCTGCTAACGAACAGTACCCCTTTCTTGTCGCGAATGCTGTTGGCACGATGGGGTATATAGATCCGCTATATTTGGAGACGAGTTTTTTAACAGAGGAGTCAGACGTTTATTCCTTGGGTGTGGTCTTGGTTGAAGTTTTGTGTGGAGGGCTGTGTATCAGAATCAGTGTATCTAAGGAGCAGAGAAGTCTAGTTCGCATGTACAAGAAGTGTTACGAACAAAACAACCTAGATGAAATTATCTTTAGTAGTATAAAGTCTGAAATAAATCCTAGTTCATTGAAGACATTTGCAACAATTGCTTATGAATGTTTGAACAAAAATCGTGAAGAACGTCCACTAATGAAGGAGGTCGTGAGAACACTTGAAACTGCACTAAAATATCAAGTACGTTGATTTTCCTTTTTATTCACCTATTTTCTATAATCATCATAATCTGTTTTTTAAAAAGGGAAAGATCTTTTTAAAAACGTCCACTACTGGATTCTTCACACCCAAAATGTCACCAACTTTCAGTATGGAACTCTTGTGCTATTTAGTCTGGACATATTACTCTCAAATAGATCATCGTAGATTTAATCTCTTGCCAATAACAACTTTTCACCAAGATTCCTTCAATTTCACTGCTAAGTAGTCCGTGACATTGAAAAGTTTCCATAAAAAAACTCAAACACTTACTTGTGGTCTGACAAAAGTGTTATTATTGTCCATGGCCCATGCCAGAACCAAATATCGTATATGCGTGGTTCAAGTAGATAATCTTTAAATAGACAATCAAATGATCTTTTATTATTCGTTTCTCTAACATCTTATTAAATTAGCCATAACTGCGATCAAATGATTTTCACTATATTACGTTTGTTTATACATTTTATATTTCCAATGACATGTCATAATACTGTTATCTAATTTAATTTGTTGTATAACTAAATTTACACCTCCTGTTAAGGTTGCACCTCCACCACCACCGCCACCACCACCTCCGCCTCCACCTCCACCAGCACGTTGAAAGGGAAATAATGTGTACACGGCTACCAATCAAGGTATGCGGATTTGTTTGATGGCAACTTGTAGTTTATAAATGGTATCCATGGCATTAAAAATGTATCATATTTTGCTTTAGATTCATCGGGAACAATTTTTCACTTGATAAAAGTTTACTTTGTAGGGCTCCTGAAATCAATAATATGGAGTAAGAGAGTTTGTTTTCAACGGTTATGTGATTTTGGTTTGGGTTTCGTTACTTCATTAGTACAAAGCTGAGAAAAACGATTATATAATCGTTCCTCAACTGCAATAATAGTATGGTTTTGATTTCTGTGGTTTTAATTACAAACCAAGTCAAGAAAGTTAAGCAACTTCTTCATTACTATATCCTATTAAAACATAGGACAAAAAAGAAACTGGACATAAAATTCAGATAAATTACAATATTGCCATTAAATGTTAGACTGAGTTAATTACATTTTTGGTCCTTATACTTCTTGTATTTAATAATTACAGTTTCAGTCCTTCGAGTTTATAGTTTATATTAACTACATATTTAGTCCTTATAGTTTTTAATTTAGGATAATTACAATTTTGATCCTTATAGTTTTTATTTTGCATAATACTCTTAGTACCTATATTTTTTAATTTGGTTAAAAGAATTATAACATTGCCACTAAAGTCTAAAGACGTACAATGAGTTAATTATAATTTTGGTCCATATACTTTTTATATTCAATAATTATAATCTGAGTCACTGTAGTAATAATTATAGTTTTGGTTCTTATAAGACCACAAAATGTATAAAAATTACAACATTGCCATGACCTAAAATGAGTTGATTACAATTTTTTTCACTATATTTTTTATATTCAACAATTACAATTCCAGTCCCTATAGTTTATGTTTAATAAAAATAATATGATTCTCTATGTAATAGAGCATTACGTACACGATTAAGAAACCTGCCGCAACGCGCGGGCATAACCACTAGTTACAGACTAAAATCGATAAATTTGTAAAAATAATCCATATGAAGTTTGAATTTTCATAACCCATTGTTTGATCTTACATTCTTGAACACTATATAAAAAGTTCTTAAAACTGTGCGTGAGACCATCCAACTTTGGTACCATCACATTAAACCTTACTAGGAGCATCAACGTTAGGCAAAGAGTTATACGTATCTTATTTTTAATGTTTCAGAAGCAATTTGAATATTTATACTCATCACATTAAACTTTGATCGGACAAAAGTGTGATCAACCACGGACCATGCCAAAACCAAAAATATATATGCACCTTTTAGATGATTTGTGAACTTGTATAAATATATGCACCTTTTAGCATTGAATAGTTATACTCATCACATTAAACTTCGATAGGTGCAATTTTTTTCCGTATCTTATATTTGTAAATTTACAATGTTTATAAGTTAAGAAAAGTCAATAAAACAATATATTTTGTTGTAATTTATTATGTGTACCAGTTAAGAGTGTTAACAAATAATTTTTATAAGACGAATCAGTTTTTTCAAGAATGTAATTGATGTTTACAAAAAAATCAGTTTACATACAAGACGAAACCTGACGGGGCCAATGTTACTAAATCAATTCCATATTTTAGAACCGAATAGGGGTTGACTTTTTGGACAGATGTTGACCTGGTTTTTCTTGGATCGAGCACACTAACTATCAAACAGAGTTAAGATTATGATATCCACTATACTTCTGATATGATATACTCTTGTAAGAGTTGAATCTTTAAAACTAATGAACTTCTCGTTACCTAAACGTTCTAAAAATGGAAATCAAGTTAAATTGGTTTACAAGAGAAAGAGAAACAAATTTGAAACAAACCAAAAATGAGGATGAAAGCTATAAATCCTAATACAAGAGGTTATTGGTAATCCATAACTTAAAAGTTATAAATCCCAATAACTTGGAGCCAATTTAAAACCATGGTAGGAGTTATTGGTAATCCATAACTTAAGACATACAAGGGGTTCACAATTATGATTGTATATCCGTGTTGAATGGCTTATTTTACACTCTCCCTGTAAATTGCTTTAGCTACATTTATTATCAAACTAGGCGAATGTCCTCGCGTTGCGTAGAAAGAAAATTATATAGTTAAAATATAAACAAATACATGTTATTATCATACCATTTTTAAAAAGTTTATATAAAATGTCTTTATTATTTTCAATTATATGATAATATATGCATGTATCAAATTTTTAGAAGACAAAAAACTGTAAAAATTACAATAAATGAATACAATTCATGAAATAAAATTAGAAAAAATATGGTTCAAGATAAATAGTTATCCCAAACTACATGATTTTAATATCATTTACCTACACTTTGTGCATTAATAAAATTAAGGGATGTTGTATGTATTTTGCTATATTTTTGCAAAGGCTTTCATTGTCACTCAAATATTTTGAATAATACGCTTTTATTGATAAGAATAGAGACATATTTCAATGGTGTTTATCGTACGATATATAGTCAAAACCACACATCACATTAATTATTCGATTTGGGATTTTGAAAAGCACAACTGTATCACGAAAGTTTAAAATTGGATTACATAGTATGGTGCATGTTGTTTTGTGCAACTTGATGAAGGAATACATAGTTCATATCGAGATCGACCCGTTGTATTTTTAAAGTTCGAACTCATTAAAATACAATATATAAAACTTTTACTATATATTTCTTTGAAATTTAATATTTGGAAATGTTTCCAACAATACAAACTGACTAATCATTTATATAATTGCTTTACTTTGAGGATGACATTTATTTATAGAATAATTTTTTTCTTAAGTTGGTTTATTATGACGATGTGGGATCAAACTTCTTTTATAGTGTGTTATTTTATTTCATTTTTTTATCCCACATCGTTTAAGAAACACAACTAAAGTTAAATCAAACATCTATAAGTAAAGATGCTAATATATTTCTCATCCCACATAGTTTAATAAACAAATTCCAAAGGAAAGCAAGTCTTCATAAGTAAAGAGGCTAAAACTATTTTCCATATATATTTGTTATTTTGTGTTATTGATTGTAATCGGCTTAGACAACGTTTAAACCATTGGTTCGAGCTTTAAGACCGATTTTGTAAAATTTAGATGGGATACGTGATAAAAATTCATCCACATTGATTGGATAGCCTGTTTTATAAGATTTATTTTGTAGATAAATAAATCTGTTTCAACTTTGAACGATGTTCAAACATTTACTATTTGAAAATATATATATATATATATATATATATATATATATATATATATATATATATATATATATATATATATATATATATATATATATATATATATATATTGTTAAATTGAATAATGTTATCAACGTTGTCACCACATATTGAACTATGACGCTATGAAATTTCTACATAATCGATTTTTAATAGTTTTTAACCCAATTTAATATTTCTCTTTTTAGTTTCAATGTTTTTGAAGCTAAAACAAAATAGTAAAATCTATTGAAACTATGAGATAAAAATATATTTTTATGATAAATTGACTACTAATCAATAATACACTTTGGAAATTGTAGTATGATAAATATTGAAATATAAATCTGCGAAGCAATCTGATACAAACAAAAAACTTCAAATTACTATGGTGAAAGATAAATAATTTATCTTAAAACATATTGTTTCGATAACATTTTCTTATAACGTGTGTGTGTGTGTGTGTGTGTGTGTGTATATATATATATATATATATATATATATATATATATATAAAATAGTTCAACTTAGTTTCTTTGAACAATGCTTAAACGTTTGCTATTCAAAAAATTTATGTTCATAAATCGCGATAAATCTAAAAACGCCAACATCATTGTCATTTTTAGTACGACATACTTAAAAGTCATATTATGATCAAGATTGATGGATAATGTAATCAAATTAGTGGTATCAAATAAGAAAATACGAAATGTTAGATAGATTTATGAAGCAATGTGGGACAAAGAAAAAAAAATCAAAATAATATGGTAAAAGATAAATTATTAATGTTGAATCACATTGTTTTTGAATGGTCTTTTTATATGAGATATTTAAAACGTTCACAAAATAAAACTTTTATGTATATACATACTCTTGAGTTGAAAATTGTTTACACTGCTTTAATTTTTTACAAACGACATATAAACTTTCAACGTAATTGGGTTTTAAAAGTTTTGAGTAATTTTAATTTTAATTTTTGAGTTTCAATACTTCAAAAAGTTATATAAAAATTAGTAGAATACTTTAAACTTTGCGATAAAAACTTGTTTTATGATAAAATGATCACTAATAGTAGACTTGAAAGTCATATTATGATCAAACTTGATGGATAGTGGAAGCAAATAAGTGGCATTATATAAGAGAAAGATCGAATGTCATATATGTATGCGAATCAATGTGGGACTACAAAAAGAAAAAAATTATATTTTTATTTTGAAGAGTCATTTGAAATATGAAAAGATATGGAAGTTTCAAATCAATGTGGTGCTTGGAAATATGCTTCTTTTATAAGATATATAAATTTCATGTCATTTTTGTAATGTTTTTATTTTAGGTGCTCACAAAACCGTTGTTGCAAATTAATTAGGGTGGTTGTTAAGTTCTAGACGCAAAACTAGGCCTATAATACATATTTGTGAACACATAACATACATAACATTTATAATGAAAAACACACATTGATAAAAAATGCCATAATATAGCATATGTACAAAGTAATCTGTGTTCGTCTGGATGTCAACTTAAAGGGTTGTGCTATAAATACTCTCCCATTACATTTCGTACCTCTTAATACCCATCAAATCAAAATGGGTTTTAATTATATTAGTTTTTTAATCTATAAACCCTTATTGATTTGACTAATTGATTTGTTTTATTTCTTTTTTGTCTTTTGTTTATTATTATTATTATTATTATTATTATTATTATTATTATTATTATTATATATTTACTATTATTAGTTTTTATAAAATTATAATCGTTCGTGTTTATAAACCAAGTGGTTGTATGTATAATTTATTCTTTATAAAATACTTCGGTTTACACCGTTTGTAGGTAATCGAAATTCACGTTATTATTAGCAGAAAACCGTCATTTTTGATCCGTCGAGCCACTTGTACACCATATTTGTTTGTCCAGGCTTGTGCGTGCATATAGATCAGAACATTCTGCTGAATAGAAAACATTGTATATTGTTCGACTAAATGTTTATATTCGCTATCTAGATAATGAATCATGTAATTGTAATATTAGACCAAACTTTGCATTGTTATTATTGTTTATATTGTTATTTTTTATACATTCATTCGAATTTGATATAACCGTTATGATATAATTTAACATAATTTTATAAATTATAAACGTCGTTCGTTGTGTCGTAATTACTTTAAAAAACTATTGTTTATTGTTACTAAAATGAAAAAATTATAAAAGCATTAATTTGACATTCGTTAAATTTGACATAA
Organism: Cichorium intybus; assembly: GCA_023525715.1. Lineage (NCBI taxonomy): Eukaryota > Viridiplantae > Streptophyta > Magnoliopsida > Asterales > Asteraceae > Cichorium > Cichorium intybus. The sequence goes on along the minus strand of CM042017.1, from coordinate 43,228,095 downwards.
TCGTTTTGATATAATTTGACATAATTTTATAAAATTATAAACGTTGTTTGTTGTGTCGTAATTACTTTAAAAAAACTATTTATTATTATTATTAAACTTAAAATTATAAAAGGTAAATTCATTATTATTAATTATCTAATAATAATAATAATAATAATAATAATAATAATAATAATAAATCAAATATCAAATAGTATTATAAAAGAAAATAAAATAGAAAAGGAAAAGACAACAAAAAAACAAAATAGATAAAAGACAAAAAAACAAGAAAAAAACATCAAATCAAGGGGGTATATATTTACATACGCAAGCATTTTTATGAATGTGCGTATTGTTTTGTAGTCATAAATATAAGTACATTGGTATGTACATATACGCATGTGCATATGTGCACATGTGCACATGTGCACATGTGTACATATTCATCTATGTCTATTTCTTTGTGTACACATGTGTGCATATTTGCATATATGTATACATATATGTGCCTATGTGTATATATACATGTAAGTATTTTGAGGTTTTTTTTATTATATAGTTTTATGAATGCATATGTGCATGTATGTTTATATGCGTATAAATACGTATGCGCACATATGCATATATGCCTATATATGCAAAAATAGATGTACATTTGTTCATATGCGTATATGCATGTATGTGTTTATTTTAATATTTTTTAATATACATATATATTAAATTTTATTAATGTTATTACAGATTTTGGATAATTTATCGAGCAAATTGAAGAAATGAAAATTGAAAATTTGAGAAATGAAGATACCATGAATTTCCATTGTATTTTTTATATTTTTTATGCAACGTTCATTATTTCTAATAAATTTGTATGTATCATTCAAAACGGTTATATATTGTTGTACTTTTTAATTTTATGTATGTATTGTTCAAAACAATTGTATATTATTGTTTATAATAATATGCGTTTTTCATTTTTTATATTTAGATATTAAAAATACGAATATGTATATATGAATTGTGAAAATATGCATATATGCATATGCGAGTATGCATATATACACATGCAAATACACTAATATGTTTTTTTAATTTCAAAAAATTGTTTTTTTTAAATCGAATATTTTACTTTTTCTAATTCCGGCAAAAAATAATTTAAAAATAAAAAGGAAAATCTTATAAAATTTTTGAGAAAAACATTTTTTTAAAATTTTAAAATTCAAATCTAATAGCCTTGATTTTAGGAGTTGTTAGTGTTGTTGCCTAAAATTAAAAAAATCAAAATTAAATGTGAATTGTAAAATGACAATCGTGCCTTGTGAATAGACCAATAAAAAAGAGTTCTCAATATCTCATAGTTTTTTGGGATCTCACAAGAACCTAACCCTATATATATATATATATATATATATATATATATATATATATATATATATATATATATATATATATATATATATATATATATATATATATATATATATATATATATATATATATATATATATATATATATTACCTTAAAAAGGAAAAATGGTTTCTAAAAATGGAAACTCTTAAAATTAAGAGATCCAATCATTTAAGCTAAAATTACAAGTAATCAATGCATAAACTTTCTTATCAAATTTTGACCGGATCCTGTCAATTGAATGTTCCCGATATATAGGAAAAAATCTTTGCAAACCCGCAGAAAATACAACTATTTGATGCGTAAATTATATGATATTGCGATTCAATATTTGAAATCCCCAGATCTCCGAATTCATCAACAACCATCCTTTTTTCTCCCCTGATTCAAAGAAGGTAGGTGCAACTAATTATAGAAATTTTCTTAAAGCAACCCTCAACGTTCGACCACCTCCATAGTCACTCCGCCTCTTTTGGTATTCAACCACTTACCACCACCACTGCAATCCTTCCTCACCATCACCACAATCGCACCAGAACCTCTTTTTCACCAGTAACCACTGACTACCGCCTTAAGAAACCCTTCCTCACGCTCACCGCCATTACCATGTCTCTAAAAATCCTAAAACCCCAATCACAAACCACAGTCAGTATTGTAACCTTCTGCTAGCGTCGGACCTCTATTCGGCGTCACCATCATCTGGGATCGTCATCTCTAATCGGCACCACTGTCTCCTCCATCTGCTACAACTGTAACACCCACAAAATCATCAGACATCACCGCCGCTAAGTTTCTATTTCTTCTATGCATTTCTAAAATCGGATGTTTGTGAAGTCTACTTTTTCATAATTGATTTATGCTTCTCTCAAAATTCTTTTTTGATTGCGATGACAGATACAAACAAAACAGAGTTTAGGTTCTTTGCAGGTTTTTTGGTTGAATAGACACCAAGATAAGAAACCATACCCTCTGACTCCTTCCACCACTCATTACAACAAACAACCCTAGAAAGTGCCCCCATGGGCAACATCTTACCACTCACCCTCTCTATCTCACCCTGTCGAGGCACACACCACCTAACCACCACTAAAGAGAATCTTGAAATCGTCGGTACCACCGGAACATCAGACCACCACACCGCTATGCTCCACCGTCACCATGTCATTCACCACCATGGCCCCTCTCACTCTCAGGTATTTTGTGAAATTTTAATAACAATCGCAGGATCCACAATCGATAAACCTAGCTTCTACATCGCCCGATGATTTCAATGTCATAGAATCGATGTATGATGCTTTTCACATCGTCTCTCCATCTCTCTCTCTCTCTCTCTCTCTCCACCAACGAAGTCAACAATACATCTCTCTCGATTTTTGGCCAAATTTTTTTTTCACCTTAAAATCAGTTTCAAAATTGAATATTAAATACCCTAAATCTCGAGAGTAGACTGCCCTATAGCTATATATATCCCTTTTCAAATCAACCCTATCATTGACAGCTTCTCCCTCTTTCCATTTGACAGGGTAGTTGTTGGATTAGGTGTCTAAGCCATGACAAATAATTTGTATTTACCTAATTAATAGTAGCAAAGTCCATTTGGGTTGCCCTTATAGCTAGAGGTTTGGTAGAAAGTTCCGGAGAGAGAAAGATTGATTTATTATATGATTAATAAATCAATAGGAATTAAATAAATAGTTTATTAATATATTAAAGTGATAATATATTAATTAGAAACTATATTAATTAGTTAGGAATTAATCCAGAATTAATTGGATTTAATTTGGGGATTAATTTAATTAATTAAAGGTGCAGGGACTGAAATTGTAATTACTCAATAGTTGAGTAGTGAGTGTCCAAGACTAACCAGTAGTTGGCGAAATTAAGGACATGATTATCCTTAATTTCGAAAATAAGATTTAAGATAAATGGGTTTGAATTGTAAGATAAAAGGTTTATCTTATTTGAATTCAAAAGGGTTTATCTCTAAAGGCTTATCTGGTAGTCAGTTGGAAACTATAAATAGGGGTTCCCAGGCATCCTTGAATTCGCCAATTTCTCTCCTCCCTCTCTCTAGATTTCGTCCACCTCCTGCTCCCTGGGTGTGATCTCATTTGAGGCAGGACACTTGTGCTGCTTAGCTTGCAAGAAACAACTAAAATGTTAGTTTTTCTATTTTATTCTTTTAGTTAATTTTTGTTTTGCCTTTAGGAATTAATTACATGTTCAAAGTAAGAAAACATAGATCCAATCTAGGTTGCATGTGAACTTAGGTTTTAGTTCATAGATTTGTAGAAAACCTTTCAGTTGTATCAGAGCATTTGGTTGTTTTCTTGTTGAATTGTTGTAATAGTTTTCCTAATATTAGGGTTTAAAGCTTATAAACCCTAATTATTGCTTGGATCGATTTCTAGGATTAGGGTTTTGGAAACCCTAATCCCCCCTTAGTATTTTCGAAAAAAGCCTATTAGGGTTTTAGGAGGTTTTCTATTTTTGGTAACTTTAATTGTTTAATTAAATGGATAACCTTAAACCCAAATTGTTTGATTTCGAAATTTAAGGGTTTAAGATAGGTTTAAAATTAATTTGATTAATTTGGTAATACCTATCTACTTTTGAATTAATTTAATTAATTGTTAATTAAAAGATAATTCAAAGGATTTAATTAATTTTTAAATTTACGAAAATTAAAGATAAATCCGGAAAAATATTTTAAATGTTTAAAATATTAAGATTTAATTATTTCAATTAATTGTTAATTAAAGGATAATTAAATCGATTTTTAAAGGTTTAATTTAATTTTAAATTTAATAGTTAAATTGGTAAAATTAAAAGATAAACCTGGAATATTTTAAAGGGTTTTAAAATATATCTTATATATGTTATTAAAAGTTAATACTATATGTATAAGATAAAATTGGTCAGTCAATTCAATAGTAGGCCTCATTCACGAAGCTGATCTATAAAGTGGGTATAAGGAGGCTGCCTATAAAATGGCAGTCTAATGGGTGAACACTCTCGCCCACCGCTCGCCTGATCAGTGGAGGGTCGTTAGCCGAACAGTTTTGATAGGACCGCTTAATCATTAAAAGTATAATGATCAAAGTACTAGAACCATTTACAAAATCCCAATCTAGTTACTTTAGGAAAAATGTGAATTTGATGCTAATCCATGAAGTTGCACATTGCACTTTATGAAACGTTGGTGGAGCGTGTGTGGGTTACCGGCACACCAATGGGGGTTCATAAAGAGTGGCAATGGGTTTCTCGGGTGTTATCATTGTTGATGGAGCGTGTGTGGTTAACCGGCACATCAATTTGAGATGATAATGGACCCCGAGAGTACCAAGCTAATTTGCATGGTTATTCACACCCGGTTTGTGATCCTCGGCATCCCAGTCACAAACGGTGGGGCATATCCGAGATTAAACATGCCATTGAACAGTTCAATGAATCTCACAGATCTAGGAATTTCATTAGACTGAAATTGATAATAGTTATCTACCTTAATGACCACTGTGTTGTGACTACGGCATCCCTCTTCACAGCATAGTTGGGGTATTTTGGATCCTAGCCTTGTTAAATAATATATATTGGGTAATTATTTAAAAGGATTAATTAAACGAATAAATTCAAATTTTATATATGTCTGAAGAAAGTGTCATTCTCCTCCTTCTCCTCCTTCACCCATTTCTGAGAGCTTCAGAAAGCACCTGTTTAGTATGGTAAGGCTGACTGGCCTGAACTATGTGATATGGTTTTGCAATTAGAGAATAGTTCTTAGTTTTGCTGGAAAACCATATCCGACTGAGTGTCCTCTCCCATACATGACATCACACAGTAGCTTGTGATGAGCATGACTCCCTGACTATTGAGTCCAAGGAAGTTCGTTGCCTTATACTTTTGATCATTAACCCCAAGTTCCGCAGGGATTTAGAATTCCTGGGGTCTGATAAGTTAGCACAGCTAGTTCAGGAAAGGTTCCGTGAACTGGTTGAATAAAGGGAACGAACTAGGATCTTCAAAGAGCTTGAAGTTCCAAGCTAGAATGAAGTAGCACCAGTTTGCATGTTCCCAAGTTTGAGGGATACATAGGCGAACAGTATAAAACTGGTTTCCCTTTGTGATCGAGAGTTAAGCATTAGCTCGACTCGCTGATCTGTTCATCCAGATGAACAGAAAGGGTAATCGAATAAGACAATCGTGGAAATGCATTCAATGTCGACGCTGTATGAGTCGTTCATGGAGAAGCATAGTTCCATTGATTCACCTGCTTCAGGATTGAGTCCAGTATTAAGGTGCATCAAGAAATGATCCAGATCGTCTGGACTGATTGTTCAATGTTTCAAACTGGTAATCCATAAGGTGGGACACAGTCACAGAAAGATTGGAAAAATGCTCCAAAGCCAAACCGGTTGGCAAACTCAGTAATATCTTAAAACTCATAATACCTTGATACAGGATGTGTTTCACACATTTGCTCTGTATGCACGGACTCTGGAGGATGCGAGATGGTGTCGCACAAGAGTTGATTCGGATTGGATCTGGAGCTCGTGCGGGTTTGAGTTAGGCTAGATATTTATTCCTGTTATTAGTTTATTGACACATATGACATGGATTCGCATAGTACATTGTTCTGAGGATAATTTTGGTTTAATAAATATATTTTTTTAGCATGATTGTTTTAATTATCCTCGAAATGTTGTGTGAATGTGTTAATGGCATAAATGGTAATAACTTGAATGTTGATAAATCCAATGGGATTGGATTTATAAATTGTGTGCTTTATGATTGTTAAAATGAATTTTATGAGAAACACTTCAACCAAAGGTCCAGTTGGACAGGACTTTGGAATCATTTGACTTAGAGTCACACGATGAATTAAGTTCTTATTAAAATTAATTGTGGCAAGAAAGGAATCACCCAAAGATCCAATGGATAGGATTTTGGAATCAGTTGACTTGGAGTCAGGTGATGATTGCATGTCTTGAACAATATTGACAAAGTCATAAAATTTACATAAGATGTAAAAGACCTTAAGATTTTGAGCAACAAACACATAAGTTGCTGTGTATTGCTCGAATCTTCAAACAGAACACGATTAATTATACTTCCTGATATTTGTCAAATAGTTTGACAAATATGGCGTCGCTTGTCGGAATAAGCGATTGATTGGAACCTTGGGGTGTTCAAGGATTCAAAAGGAAGTATAATATCAACAGAACCTGAGTGACAACATAGTGAGAAAATGTTTCACAGTTTATCCTCTTCCAAGAACATTAATGGTTATAATGTGTCTTAGGGAAGATGATGGAGCATTGATCGAAATAGTTTTTGATCATCAATGTATAAGATACATTTCCGATTAGTATTTTTAATGAATTGAATATTCAACCAGTCAGACCGTAGAAACCATATTCCGACCATATCTTAGACTAAGTAGGTTATGTCGACACTATCTAAAATGTTAAGCTGGGATCATCCCACTAGTACATAGAAAGTACAGGGTCATGTAGCATTCGTCCGAATCTCTTGACAAGCCTGAAACTGATCAGCGATGTCGTTTCATTGGCCATCCCGGTTATCCTTTGAAAGAAGAGTCTTTTTAGAAAGAGCTCATGTTCTAAGGAAACAGTGGGAGTAAGAATAATCCTGAAGGAGTTCAGGGATTAGCCAAGTGAAAGAACCTTTTAGTCATCACTGGGCCTTGACCAGGAATTAGATTCCTGTTAAACCTGACATACCCTCTCTTCGCTTGACCAGTAGTTATTGTCACCGTCATAAGGAGTTATGATCTGGGTGATATACTGAGTAGTGGTAAAACACTAAAGATGGTACGGATAAGTAATCCGACTGCTGAAAGCATTGGTGAGCCCAGTTGCTGCCAAATAAGAGAACCTCAGTACGAGACACAGTCTATGTGTCAGTTTGTTTGATTTTTACAACTGGTCTAGGAACCAGTGGGAGTAATTGAATCATCAAAAGAAGGAAACATAGAAATGTACTTACAGAACATCTGATTGATTGAGTGATCACTTGGAGTCAAGCAATTGATTCCGAGAAGAGCACTCTCAATAAAAGATGAGATTCAAGAGGATTCTGCATGGCATAGTGTGAGTCGTTAGTGGAGTGTGTGTGGTTTACCGGCACACTAATAGGGACTCACATAGAGCATGCCATTACAAAAGGTACATGGCCCCGGGATTCGTCCCATGGGCATCTCGCAAGAAAGGATATTCGAATTCTCAAAATAGGCCAAAAGGTTTGGATTTTGTGAATAAGCTGAAAGATTTCCTTTAATATGTCGGAAAGGTTTGGATTTTGGTTTCACAAAATGTGTCAAATGTTCTGGATTTTGTGAATAGTCCGAAAGAAGTCAAAGCCAGTGGGAGTATCGTTGTTATCTGCTATCTCTGTATGTGGGTTACATACTGATTCTAGGAAACGTCTCATTTCATTACAAAGTGTAATGACTTGGTGTTAAGAAACGGTTCGCTATGAAAGACTTTACGAGATACAACATACTCAGGTGGTTGTGAGTATCTATTAGATAGATCAGAATTCTGCCAATGTGATCTTGATGAGATTCAAGATGCATAACCCAAGGAAAGGAGTTTTCTGTCATTGCAAAGTGTAATGAATTGGCATGAAAGAAACAAAGAAGGTGCAGCATATTTGCGTAGTTCATAGACATCTATCAGATAAATGAGACTGACAGTATTGACTTAGCCATTAAGAATATGATCTTGATGGGATTCAAGATGCATAAGAAAGAGTCCCCGAAAGGAAATGGTTTCCGGAAATCATGACACAAGGATTATTGGTAATCTTAGGATTCCGAAAGGGCTTGGAATGAGATTACATCAGGTTCCTCGAGCCTCTTGGACAAATCAGAAGTGTTATGAACATATCCTGATGACTTAATGCTTAGAGCATTGTAAGTTAGATTCAGGATATTGCCTGGCTGAGAATACTGAATGAATTTTTGAACAGACGTGAAAAACATTGGGAAATGATTAGGGTGAACGATTTGAAAGGAGTTTCGAATCAGTAATTGGTTACACCAGGACGTGGTATTATAGGACTTCATGGTTGAAGAGTTTCGTTGTTTTCTGATGGAGTGCGTGTGGTTCACCGGCACATCATGATACCTCGAAATAGTATTAGGGTGTAGTCATGTAGACTATAGATCCCGAGAACTATGGGTAGTCACAGTACACGTCACCAGAATGGAGTTGTGAGAGAGAAAGACGAAATGACAAATTGAGATATCATCGGAAGAGTATCCGATTGGATTATCTGCAATTAAAGTGTATAAGTGTTAGACACTTGGATACATAGAAAGAGTGAAAAGGTCATAATAGAAAAAAATATAAAAGGGTTTGAATTAAAAGTTTAAAAGAAAATAAGAAACCGATAATAGTTATGGTAAATCTGACTTGGTGATTACCTCGTAGAGACTTGGTAATTAGCAGGAGTAGCTGCCAGTCAGATTTCATGTTTCGCTTTTGCATGTTTACTTCCTGAGTAATTGGATTACTCAAATATCCACAGTCGCTCATACTCTTAGGGAGTAAGTATGTAGGAAGACTGTCATGAATTGGTTTGTAGATTGTCTAAGGAGTTAGACATAGCAATAAGATTGCTGCAACGTTCATGAGTACTTGGAAATGAAGATTTGAGTATTGGATAAACCCACGCTCAATAGATTGCTTCATGGATTACATCACGAGCAATGTTGAGACGATAATATCTTATGGTCTTGAAGTGGAGAGATATGAGTTATAATTTGCAAGGCGGTTGCTCATTGATAGTACGAAAAAGCATCGGTAACTCGGTGTTATAAAACGTGCTATTGTGAGTGATTTGTCGGGTAAAAGATATAACATATGAGTCGAAGCTCATTCGTCCCATGACCCTAACGGGAAACAGATATCTGTTGGCCACTCGATGATTTTGAAGTTGACTGAAGTGCTGGCCAGCCAAGACTAAATTGATTCGTTCAATTAAAAGTCTAAGAGTCATAAGCAAAATCGGAAATCGGGAAACAGTGTCAGACAGAGATTGATCTCAATCCATGTCTCATGTCTGAAAATATCTTGTTGGACGGAGGATCATTTGATCACTTATCTATGGACAGAACTGACTAGGTCAGAGTTCGGCAGCAGTTTCTAGGAAGCTACAGTTTGCTGATTAATTAGAGGTTAAATTGGTAATTATAGTCATAGACTTATCCAAGTGGGAGACTGTTGGATTAGGTGTCTAAGCCATGACAAATAATTTGTATTTACCTAATTAATAGTAGCAAAGTCCATTTGGGTTGCCCTCATAGCTAGAGGTTTGGTAGAAAGTTCCGGAGAGAGAAAGATTGATTTATTATATGATTAATAAATCAATAGGAATTAAATAAATAGTTTATTAATATATTAAAGTGATAATATATTAATTAGAAACTATATTAATTAGTTAGGAATTAATCCAGAATTAATTGGATTTAATTTGGGGATTAATTTAATTAATTAAAGGTGCAGGGACTGAAATTGTAATTACTCAATAGTTGAGTAGTGAGTGTCCAAGACTAACCAGTAGTTGGCGAAATTAAGGACATGATTATCCTTAATTTCGAAAATAAGATTTAAGATAAATGGGTTTGAATTGTAAGATAAAAGGTTTATCTTATTTGAATTCAAAAGGGTTTATCTCTAAAGGCTTATCTGGTAGTCAGTTGGAAACTATAAATAGGGGTTCCCAGGCATCCTTGAATTCGCCAATTTCTCTCCTCCCTCTCTCTGGATTTCGTCCACCTCCTGCTCCCTGGGTGTGATCTCATTTGAGGCAGGACACTTGTGCTGCTTAGCTTGCAAGAAACAACTAAAAGGTTAGTTTTTCTATTTTATTCTTTTAGTTAATTTTTGTTTTGCCTTTAGGAATTAATTACATGTTCAAAGTAAGAAAACATAGATCCAATCTAGGTTGCATATGAACTTAGGTTTTAGTTCATAGATTTGCAGAAAACCTTTCAGTAGTGTACGTATATAGTGCTGGATTGTTTGTTTATTTTCATTTTTCTCATGAAGTACTATACAGATACAATGCTTAATAGGTTTATTTGTCTCATTCATGTTCAACTGAATCTAATGTAGTTCCTTCAAGCCTTGAGTAGCGGTTCATAATAGATGGTGCAGCTGTTGATCACCAACCAATCAAAAGAATGAGGGCCAATGCACTCAAAACCCAAGATTACATATAGTTTTTTCCATCCCAAGGTTGAATCACAAATGTATAGTACTCCTGTGTTTTTGCCATGGTTAGTTTCAGTATTCATCTTGAATCATATGTAATTAACTATATCCTATTATTAATTTGTAATTTTTTTCATTTTCAACTATTATTCTCATCTCATATTATATATTAGTTGCAATAAGTAGTTTGATTATATGTTATGCATATTGTTCATATGCATCTTGATGCGGTTTTTCTTCTCTTATTAAATTTATTGGAATTATTATTTTTATTATATTATAGGTTCTTTGCAGGTTTTTTGGTTGAATAGACATCGAGATAAGATTTGGACAACATAGTCATCGTCTTTTTTTCTTATTCAGGCACCTTTATTTTTTGTTGATTAGAGTTCTTGATAGCTATTCACTTGGATTTTACCATAGAAAAGAATCAAGTTGCGATATGATATTCTGTAAACTAAAACATGTTGATGTGGCAGGACTGGATATGCTCAGTCGGAGTCAGTCACTTCTCAAGGCTGGCACATATCACAGTTTTAATAAGAGAAATTTGAATCTCAGTCATCTCTCCACTCTCATCTTGATTTTGTTATTGTGCTGTAATTTCCTATTTATTTTCACTTTTCAGGTCATATTCGACGGTTGTTGAGTGATTGACATCATGACATTACAAGTTTGAAGGTTTCAAACAAATTGAAAGACCAACAATTTTACCTTCATCCTTGATTATGGATACTTGCCATATCTGGAAATTAATAATTAAATAATTGTTTATTTGTTGTTAACTTGTAATTTTTAAAATGTTGAAATCAAGACAGCTTATTATATTATAATCGGTAACATGTGCTTCAGGTTGTAAGTTGGTTGCTATTCTGGTTAACAACTTGTACATCTGAGACACAGACATCATTGACCTTCCTAATTGCGATTGGTAAGTTTTTTCAATCTTCTATCTCTTTAATTTTGTCCAAGTTGTTCTTAATTTTGTATTATGATAAAGAAGACCATTTTACCAACTCACCACTCTTTATCCAGACAATATTAACCATGATTCAATCTTTTTAGGAAAAGGACTGTGCAGTATTTGAGTAAATTACACAAATGGTCCCTGTGGTTTGAGGTAACTTGCATGTTTGGTCCCTAATTCTGTTTTTTAACTCGGACGGTCCCTATCATTTTCATTTTGTTACGTGGTGGTCAGTCTCACTGGCTTAAAATGACTATATTGTCCTTTCTATTTCTTTTTTAATTAATTATTTACTTATTTAGTGTTTTTAACTAATTTATTATTTATATTTATATTTAATTTCTCTCTCTCAAACTCACTCACTCACCCAGCAGTCTCCTCCACTACACCTCAACCACCACACTTCCTCCCGACTGCTTTCTTCACCGCCAACAACCAGCAACCACCACCACCAACAATCTCAAACAGTAAGAACTCAAAATCAAACCTGCAATCATAGTGAACCCATAATTTTTTTTTGAACAGCAATATATATTAAAAAACAACACAGCAATCCCAACGAAACCACAAAAAATCCAACAAGAGACAACGAAACCACAATTCCATCAGATAAAAAAAACATAGAACTTGGATCACACATTGAAAAAGAATACACACACATTATTGAACCCATAAATCAAACCCCAAAAATCGAAGGAAATGAAGCCTAGAAATCACACCAGAAATCAAACCCCAAAAACCCCGAACTCAAACCCATAAATCGAACCAAAAATCAAACCAGATGAAGGGAGTAAATCGAAGTCGAAATCAGGTTATCAAAGCCAAAAATCAAACCAGACGTGTGAATGGAGCCCTAAATATGTGGCGATGAAGAAAGGGGTAGGGAGGGAAGGGATGGTGGTTGTGTTGGAATTTCCGATCTGAAAGAAAAGGATTTCCGACAACAAATCTGCCGCCACTGGTGCTTGCCACCCCTTTGCTGCCCCGGTGTTTGCCACCCGTTTGCTGCCTCCAATGTCTACCACCCCCATGTCCGGCAACCCCCAGATGCTTCTCCGATTTCATTCACGATCTCCTTTCTTCTAACTGGATTGGGAGATGGTGTAATGGGGAAACAGGAGGTTGAAAGGAGGCAGCGACAGAAAGATAATCGCCGGAAATGAATGATCGGGGGTCACCTCTGTAGCTGAAAAAGAAGAAGAAGGTGAGAGGCAACTATAGATAGATATTCGCAGGTTTAGAAAAGAAAAAAGAGGGATAGGTTTAGAAAAGTGGTATGTTTGTGGAGAGAGAGAGAAGAGATGAGAGAAAGAGAGATATGGGAGTGAGGGTCCGATGGGGAAAATAAGATTTTTTTTTTGTTTTTTTATTTAAAAATAATAAACAAATTACAAAAAACTAAAAAAGAAAATATTAAGGGTAATATAGTCAATTCAGGTCTGTTAGGGACCAAACGTGCAACAAAATCAGAAAATAGGGACTGTCCGAGTTAAAAAAAGAATTAGGGACCAAACACGCAAGTTACCCCAAACCATAGGGACTATTCGTGTAATTTACTCGCAGTATTTTAAAGACTTTTGTTACTTTCTTTATTCTTTTGGTAAATTACAATTTTAGTCCCTAGGTTTAGCTTTTTTTTATTTTGGTTCCAAATAGAATCGTTTTGTAGCCCCTCCCCCTCTACCTGTTTTACCCTACATAAGGGTTTTAGTGTTTGTAAACCCCTAACATTGACTACTTATTTGTCTATCTCTTGCAATAGATTTGCAGGTTCCAATTTCTATCACACCAGATGGCAGCATGAAGCATCACTTCTCATCTTTCTTTACAAGTTTGTTCATCAGTTCAAAGTTTGCAGCTTAAAAGCATTTATGAGTTCTAAGTTTGCAGCTTTTGTAAAAGAACCCAAGATACTCTTCTGGTATTGAGTTAATTGCATTCCCAAAATTGAATGTGGGTTATACCATTTATTTATAAATGAAAGATTTTGTCATTATATGTGTACTGTATGTACTGTAAAATCCAACAAAGATGGCTGGATGGATACAAGTTTACAATCTAACTGGTCTGAAAAGTATGGAACTTAGAAACAATTTCTTTTAAACATGCAGACTTGATCGTATAGACACCAAATATATATCCTATTATGACTAGGTCATATGAAAATTTTCTAAGATCTCACAAATATGGTTTACTTTTTACCTCAGGAGCTGGCATTTTTACATGAATCTATACGGACTCCATGAAGATCTCAACTGTGTTCAACGTAAGCATTACATCAAATCTTGAGATGTTGGGTGACCCTACGAACGTTTTAATGACGGCAAAGAATAGAAATTGTTGTCCACCTAACCTGTATTACTATATGTAAAAGTTTCTCTTCTTAATGGAATAAGAAGGTTTATTTTAAAAAAATAATAACAATTCAGTTAAAGCAAATACTAAATGTTGGCAGTTAACTATCGGTCGAAAAACATATCCCCAAAAGACAGATACTAATTCGAAAGACGTAATAACCGTAAAGACCAAAATTGCAAAGTACTAATTTGAAATACCTAATAACTAAAAAGCTGAGAATCAATAAATAATAATTATAATAATAAATTACAAACTATTGGTCCGTCATAGGAAACAATTAAACGCTAAAAACTTATTCATCAAAGAGAAAAACGTCTCATGATTTGATACTAACGACAAATACGAAGCGATTCGCACACGAGCAGCGAAGCTTATTCTAATATAAAGAAATTGGAACCGATCCCCATCATATCGTTTATGATTTTTGAACCGTCAATTATTAACCAATTTCTTATCCAAATGCATGTACCATTAGAGAAACTCTTCAATGCCATCACACCCCTTCCCTCCCACCCACAACGCCTTTGCCAAACGATACATATTGAGAATCAAAAAACACATCGACCTGATTTTCGAGAATAGTAAATTATATCCCTCTAACTTGCATTTGTCCAATATTTTCATTGAAAGAAAACTAATCATTGAACCTTCACCCCCCCCCCCCCCCCACCCACACCCACACACTAGCCGCCGCCGCATTGCGCGGGTACACTACTAGTATACATATACATATACATATACATATACATATACATATACATATACATATACATATACATATACATATACATATACATATACATATACATATATATATATATATATATATATATATATATATATATATATATATATATATATATATATATATATATATATATATATATATATATATATATAACACACTCAATGGTGGTCGTGGCGGGTAAGACTCTCGCCTCGCGTATGCGAGGTTGTGGGTTCGAACCTTGCCGCGTGCAAGTGGTAGCGAAAGATATTAAGCTCCATTTGTAGCCTCTGTGCTAGCTATTGTTTGTGTACCCGGGGCTGGTTTCCCCCCAGCCAGTTGCCTGCAGGGCGTCGTTACGGGGTCGGCGTGTGCTATGCACCAGGGTTTGCTGCTGCGTTACTGGGTCTAGTCTCTGTGCGGGTTCCTTGGAGAAGGTGAAGACTACGAAGATACTGTAGATGATAGCCAATGTACCTTGTGTAGCCTGTAGTATATTACGATTCATGTAGTAGATTCATCCCTAACTTGCAAAAAAAAAAAAAAAAAAAAAAAAAAAAAAAAAAAAAAAAAAAAAAAAATATATATATATATATATATATATATATATATATATATATATATATATATATATATATATATATATATATATATATATATATATATATATATATATATATAAAATAAAATGAGAACACTAAAAAGGTTGATAACGCAAGAGCAAATCTCTGCCATTTAAACTCTAAGATCAATGGCAAATATGATTGTGCAATTTATATAAATATATAAAAGTGAAGGTGTTCAAACACAAATAATAAACTGTTGGTAAGGTTATATCGAGTATTTTACATATCCATTCTATTAATTATCGCTTAATTTACGTATTTCAAATTAGAAAATTATTCAATTTTTCTTTATTCGTCTCTCTCCCCCTTCTCGAAAACCTTAGTCGATCACCACAATGGTTACAAAAAATATGATCAAGCCATAGATGTGAGTGCGACAACAACAATTAATCTATTACTTAATTTCCGTTAACTTTCCACAGGTTTAATGTTACCGTTTTTTTTTTCTTCATGTTACTTTTTTTTGGGGATTTCTCGATCATGTTTCGAAGGGATTTTCGGCTTATTGACACGTGGTCTTCTCTGGGTTAAATGTGTCTTTGGTCTTTTCTTTTTGACGGTGAACGACTGACCTTTCACTTAATCGCCGTTTCATATACCATTTGCGTCGTTCTCCGGTGAATTCCCGTGTTCTGCCGCCGTCGCCTTCCCTTCTTCTTTGCATGTGGTTTCTTCGTTCTTCGATTTTATCAGCGTTGTTTCAAGGTTAGTTTTGCTGGGTTTTTTTGGATTCTGTTCCTTCCAGTTGGGTTTGGCCTTCACAGGAAAACATTAAACCCAATTTAAGAGAATACTATCCTTTTTTTTTTTTTGATGACACGCCAATAATATCCTTTTGATGACACGCCAATAATCAAAGCAATGTGGAAAAAAGCTCCTTAGTGTTTTTTTGTTGAGGTCGATAAACGTGACACGTCAAAAGAAAAGTTTTGCTTCAACACTAAGATGTTAATATGTTGTAATTCTCATTGCCCCAATTCTAATAAAATACTATTTTGCTTCAACCATACTGTAATTATATGAGATTTTAAATGTATGCCAATCCAATCATGTTCCTGTAAGTACATATATAATAGAACTTTTTTACTTTTTGATTTTAAAAGTGAAATCAATGCTAGCTTGCAGTAAGAGATATTACAATCAAACAAGATCGTACATTTTCATGATTTTGATATTAGCTTTTAATAACTTTGTTTCTTATCATTTTGAAAGTGCAATAAAGTAGGAATCACATCTAAATATTAATCATTAATAATTGACATAATATATATATATATATATATATATATATATATATATATATATATATATATATATATATATATATATATATATATATATATATATATATATGTTTGTTTGTTTTATTGAGCATCTAAATACTAATTATTGATGATGAGCGGTATCAATTATTAATTATCAATACTATATATGTATGTTTTTTTATTAAGCATCTAAGTATTAATCATTAATGATTGACACTGTTAATCATTGATGATTAACATTGTAACAACCATTTTCTATTAATCATTAAAACATGAACATATAAACAATATTGTTAATCATCAACTATTAACACTTAAAAATGATTTATGTTTGAAAACAATGAGTTAACATGTGTTATCATCAATGATTTGATGTTTTGTCAAATTTTAATATTGTATATGTATGTTTGATGATTAACACTGATCACATGTGTCAACTATGTTTTTGTGTGTGATGGTAGCAGCAAGAAAAATGCGACTGCCATTGATTCAACAAAAATGTTATAAATTTTGTAACTTTTTCCTATGAAATGATATAATCATTATTGAAGATAATCATGTATAAAATTTCAATTTTTTCCAAAATAAGTTAATCATTTATGTGTATAAATGTTGTATATAAATGTGTAATTTGATTTTTCGTTCTAGTTTTTCTTATTTTAATTGTTTTAATCACTTTTGAATATAATTGAATATTAAACCAGTCTTAACATATTCTTTTATGAATATAACTATATAAATGTATGAATCCAGTCTTGACATATTCATTTATGAATATAATTTTACCGTCGTCACTATATTCATGGATGATTAATATTCATTAATGAATGCAATCGAATATAAAAAATGGTTAATTTTTAGTTTTTAAAGAAATTTCATAAAATATATATTTTTATCATTTATTAATAAAAAATGATTAATTTGGTTTTAAAGTAGTTATTAATCAAATCCCTAAATTTTAGGAAATTGTGATTCTATTTAATTTAATTAAAATATACAATTATTATATATATATATATATATATATATATATATATATATATATATATATATATATATATATATATATATATATATATATGAATAGGTTCAAATAAGAACCATTAAAAGATTGTGAACTAAAAGAACCTATACAAGCTACACATTATTTTGATCTAATGGTTATGGGTTTGATCATCTACAACGCGTTCACATTTGTTAAACTCCATATATATATATATATATATATATATATATATATATATATATATATATATATATATATATATATATATATATATATATATATATATATATATATATATATATATATATATATATATATATATATATATATATATATATATATATATATATATAACTTTTCTTTATTCATTTCCACCGTAATGCAATGATGAGATCTGTGATTCAAGAGGTGAGATGACATGTAAGCCGATAAGCTTGACTTGTCATAAAGGTCAAAATTTGCTGCATGTTCATCTTTTAGATGATCATAAAACATTTTGGTAAATTCTAAATGGACATAAGCCGAATGCCTTCAAGCCATTATTGCTGGCTCTAAGGCCACAATCCACACACGTCCTCTACTCAAGCATGGCTGCCCATTTGTGTGGCTTTTAAAGTTGGTACTATTTGAAGGATGTAAAAGATATGACGATTATGTATTTAGACAAGATTGTGTTTTCGTAATCGTTTTGTTATTTTTGTTACTTTTTAAATTACTTATATTTAGTCAATCTTCAGAATTTCAATATAATTTTGTCCCATTGCAAGGTTCGTGTTTATTGATCATGTTTGATGTTAATAAAAATTAAAAGTATAAAACATTTTGCATATTTTGTTTATAAATTGGTTTTAGTATTTTCCTTTTAACATACAAGCTTAGATTGATAAATGAACACAACAATATATATATATATATATATATATATATATATATATATATATATATATATATATATATATATATATATATATATATATATATATATATATATATATATATAAAAAATATATATATATATATATATATATATATATATATATATATATATATATATATATAATTAAAAAATTAAAAAATACAAAATAAATGAAAAAAATTTAAAAAAATGTATTTATTTATTATTTTCGTCATTTTATTTATTCAAAAAAAAATAAAAATAAATAAAATAAATAAAATAAAAAATAAAAAAAATTAGCATTTTTTCATATTCTAGTAGAATATTACACTAGTTTGTGTAATATTCTATTAGAATATGCAACATCCAGCAACATGTACTAGAATATTTTTTTTGATTTTTCGAGGTTCTTTTTGAAATTTTTTTTATTTTTAAAACTTTTTTTATATTTTTTTAGACAGAATAAGTAGCGAAAATAAGTAGAATTTTTTTTCTTGAAAATTCTTATTATTTTAGCCTATTTTAATTTCTTTTATTTTTTGTTATCTAAAATGAGTGGCTAGGATTGAGTCTCCCGGTCTCACAAAATTTACATGGTCTCATTTGAAATTGTATATATATATATATATATATATATATATATATATATATATATATATATATATATATATACATTTGAAATTGTATATATATATATATATATATATATATATATATATATATAGAGAGAGAGAGAGAGATGAGTTTATATGAGGTAACCAGATTTTGTGAGATATAAGATGTACTTTTTGGCCAATTATTTCGAATGTTAACAAAACAAAATAAATAAATAAATAAATAGAACAAATTTATCTTTTTATTTACGTCATTTATTTTTGTCCAAAATAATTAAAAAATAACAAAAATAATAAAAAATTATTGTTTTTAAACATTTAATACATGCAATATTCTAATAAATTATTATTCATATGTTTAATATTCTAATGAAATATTACTCATATCATTATATGTATTATTTTAATAAAATATTATACTTATTATTTTAAAATCATTCGTTATATTTTACTAAAATACTACGTGGATTCTTATACTCAATATATATCATGAATAATATTTTGCTTTAGTTAAAATAATATATTGTGATTTTGATTTTTTTTCTTATTAAAAAGTGACTAAAATTAAAAAAAATCTTCAATTATTTACTTTTTTATTTGTTGGTGCCCAAAATTACTGGCTAGGATTGCGTTTCCTTGATCACACACACACATGTATATATATATATATATATATATATATATATATATATATATATATATATATATATATATATATATATATATATATATATATATATATATATATATATGAGAGAGAGAAAGACAGTAAATTACAATTTTGGTTCTTGTGGTTTGCAAGTTTTTCACTTTTAGTCCAAGTTCTGATTTTTCATAGTTTTGGTCCTTGTAGTGGCAAAAATAGCTGCATCGTTGGCCCTTGTGGGTGTTTCTGTTTTTTCATTTCCGTTAAATAAGATCAAGTGTTCCTTATGCGGGTGCATTATGGTCATTTCTTTTTTTGTATGCTTACTGATAGTTCACCTTCACGCCTTAAAATGTTACTACTCGTTATTATCATATCACCATACAACCCTAAGATATAGTTCATAGTCGTCACCCAAAAAGTCTTGAAACACGATTCATCGACATCACTGTGGAAGCCTATGATCGGAAACATGTCGAATAAGCAAAATGTCGCCAATGATGTGGAACTTACATTGATGTAACATAGTAGTTGATCTTGAGGATATTACTGTAAGTAATACAACATTTGCTTCGTTCGAGTCTAATTGACACCCTAACCCTAATCGTTTATTTGATTTCTAATAGGATTTGACAACTTATTTACTTTGCAAATCAATCACGGGGGTTTATTTACTGATACACCTGGAAAAAGACACATCTTTGGGAAAGTGACATACGTTGACAATATAGACATTGAAGAATTCTTAGTCGACAAGCTTAATGCGATGTTATAGGAAGAAGGGTATTGATATCACATTATTGATACATATATTTTGGGTGATATCAAGTTATTTTTAGCATTAATTGATTTAAAATGAACCAAATATACCCATTATACTTGGAACTTGTGATATGATAGGATTCATGGATTGTGAAGCAGAAAGGGTTAAAATTGGAACGTGATCAGAACTTTAAGAAAATATTGAATTTTTATCTTAGAGACGCGAAGTATCGAAGATAACTACACTATGTGAGGCATCACGACGCCACTAGCATAAAAACCCAACACGCAATGAAGATAACTACACTGTATACTACGAGCTGATTGTTACATTAGCGGTGCTATGTGAGACCTTAGTGACACGATCTAAGGTCGGTTAAAAGCATTATAAATAGTCGATTTCTGCATTCCAGAGAGAATATACAATAGATACATCACATCCACGAGATATACACATTAGTATTCGACAACCCTAAGGGTAAGTTGACCTAGGGTTGTAATTCCAGTGTTTCCAATGCAAGTAGTAGGATTTGTTGCAAGGTGTTAAAGGATCATTCACAAGTAATCATTTGGTTCCATGTCCAATTTTTTTCTTTTCTGTTACAATCTAGTTTTGAACTATTTATGATTGTTTTGATGATTGTGGGACAATTCCATATGTTTTAGTTGGTTAACATAAACTATGCATTTAGTTTAACTGTTGACATGGTTGATTCTGTGATTTAATATATTATGTTAGTGCAATCATAGATTCATATATGTTAGAGGGTGAAATTGATTATTTGTTGCTTGTTGTTGAGTGACATAGTTTGGATGACCATTTCGATTATTAGCTTGAATAATATAGTCTATTATCATTAGATAGTTATGACTAGATGTGGACCAAACCCGAGGGCCAATTGATTAATTGATTGTCTTTCATGTGTGTGAATAGCATAAATGACCATTTTGTGCTCTAGTTGACTGCCATAACCATTAGGGTTGACTCGATTAAATCATGCATAATATGAACTTAAAAATGGTGATAGGGATAATAGATGCATGACCATTGTAATCGAAAGTCCTTATGATCATAGCGTTAGTTAGAGGAACCATGTCAACTGATCATATTAGAAATCAGTGAATCAATCTTAGTTCACTAATGCACTGCCTTGAATTGACTAATTCTTTCTGAGAGTATTACCTAAATAAAGTACCTTCAGAACCTGCACGAATCTAGAATCTATGCCTATGTATGTATGATATTAGTAGTAGTTTATGTTTCTTTTGAGAATTCCCCATTAGTCATAGATTGCTTGTTCAACACCTGTACTTGTAATTACCAGCACTATGTTATTATATGAGTAGGCACACTGACTCATTTTGTGAAAGTTTGTAGTTTTGGCGAATACAGTTATAAATTTAAAGCTTCTTTCTTCATTTTAAAGTTTTAATTATTTATGACTATTACGAAACAACAACAAGTGTTTGATGCCATTTCCAGGGATCGATGTAATTTGACTTATTAAATTGTTAATCAAGTAGTCTTCCCATGGAATTTATTATAAGGATTTTTCCTATAATAACTAGTTTTTGAGTAATAAAGTTCATTGCCCGGCTTACGCGACGCATTACCCAAAGGATGAGGACGTGTAATTCGAGCAGTTCAAAAAAAACTTTGTATATTAATTTTTGTTCACTTTGACCTGTTTGACCCTATTTGTTGGCAGACCATCTATGACCAGAAGCTCGGTAGCTGATCTACAGCCACCTTTTGAGGAATCAAAACATGTTTTCCTTGGACTACTCAGACAAAATAAATAGACCGCATCCCAAAGACCTCGATAAAGAATGGCCAACTTAGCGAACCTTTCACTCGAAAAATATGCGAGTCGGATCCAATAAGGGGTTGGACCAAGATTTGTCCGTCTACCCATTCCCAAAGATGCTCAATTTGAAATCAAGGGGCACATTTTACACCTGCTACGGGAGTGATCATTCAGTGTAAAGGATGACGAGAATGCAATCCAACATGTCAATGATATTATGGAACTTGATGACTACTTAAATGTTCCTATAGTGCCTAGGGATACAATGATGCTTAGGGTGTTCCCTATAACACTCGAAGGTGCTGTAAGGCGCTGACTGAAAGTACTCCAACCTAACACCATTATGACCTCGGAAAATCTGAGGGGCTAATTTATCAAGAAGTTCAGTCCTTCTTCAAATATTGTCAAGCTCTAGGCCAAAATTCAGAAATTCTAGCAGTTCAATGATGAGCTATGCAGTTATCGCGGTCAAAACCGTAATCACGGTAACCTACCGATATTTAATGTTGCGGTTCTCGCGGTGGTATAGCGGTTTTTTAGTAATATGTAGAATTTATATATTAGACTATTACTAGTAGAATTAATATCATAAAAGTTATTCAAAAAAATCACATAATGCTTAATTTAAGAAATAAGTCACATAATATAACATTCTAATATAGAAAATGTCAAAATATAAAAAAAAAAAAAAAGAATTCCTCCACCCGGATAATAGCGGTAAATCGCGGTCATTATCGCGGTGAATCGCGGTAAATCGCGGTGGTATACCGGCGCTATACCGGTACCTCTATTTTCCACCGCTAAACTGAACCGCGATTATGCTGACCACCGCGAACCGCTATACCAGCGCTATACCGGCGCTATACCGGCGCGATTAACTACATAGATGATGAGTCTTTATATGATGCTTGGGATATGTCTAAGGAGATGCTTAGAGAATGTCCTCAGCATAACCTTTAGCCCACATCAAATAACTCAAATGTTTTACAATGGGATTGATGTGGTGACTCACCAGCTTATTGATTCTCAAGGACCCATATCCAAGAAGAAACCAACAGAGGGATATGCTCTCATCAAGGAACTAAAACTCCTCAAGGGATGCACCATTCAAAAAGAAAGCTTCTAGAGACAGTGTTGATGGTCTAGCTGCATTGAATGCAAAAAGTGAGGCCATGGGATACAATCTGAAGAAGGTGAACTAGACTGTCCATGCAATTCAAGTTGGTTGTGATAACTACTGTGGCACCCGACAAACTCAAAAGTGCCCTGAATATGAAGACATGAACTTAAAGACCAAAGTGTGTTATTCCTCAAGAGATCATCTAGATAAGCAGAGGCCGTATAACAACTGGAAGCCCTATTATGAGTACTAGAAGGAACTAGTTGATAAATACAAGCTTCAGGGCCATGGGTTCTACCAAAAGAAGCAACCCCGTTACGAACCGCCAAAAGCACACGAATAGAAGTGATTGATGGGTTTAAGTGCAAGCAATGGGC
Source organism: Cichorium intybus (assembly GCA_023525715.1). Classification (NCBI taxonomy): domain Eukaryota; kingdom Viridiplantae; phylum Streptophyta; class Magnoliopsida; order Asterales; family Asteraceae; genus Cichorium; species Cichorium intybus. The sequence goes on along the minus strand of CM042017.1, from coordinate 43,204,301 downwards.
TAAAATCCTAAGTTCACATGCACCTTATAGGGTCTATGTTTTTCTCTATTGAATCTATAACTAAGGACAAAATAAAATTATAAACAAATAATTTTATACCTTTTGACCTTTGGAAGCTAGCACCACAATTGTCGTGCCTCTAATGGCTCACACACAAGGACTAGGCAAGCTAGAAGAGCAAAAGAGAGCAAGGAAGGATCCTTGTATGAGGCATGGAATATGGGATGCCAGGGCCTCTATTTATAGTCTCTAGGTGATAAGCAATAAGGAGTATAACTGTCTTATTTAAGATCCTGATATGATAAGGCTTTTATCAGATAAAAGGATCTGTCTATCACTGCCATTATAAACCTCATGGGCTGCGAAATCCACAAGGCTCCAAGCCTTGGAGTTCGTCTAACCCATTATGTCATCCAGGTTGTCCATTGCTCAACTATTGAACAATTAAAATTCAGCCCCTACACTTTTAATTAATCCAAAAACTAATTCCAATTAATTCCTGATTAATTATTAATTAAATATTATGATTTCTAATTAATATATTATTCTCATAATATATTAATAAATCATTATCTCTCTCACTTTATTATCATCTAGCCCTTTGCCAGTTATGAGGGCAATCGAAAAGGACTGTGCTGCTGTCAATTTAAGCTTATATCTGAATTATAGTTATTGCTTAGACACCTTAATCCAACAGTCTCCTACTTGGATAAGTCTATAACTATAATTCCATATAGCTTCTAAATTTGACCAGTAAATTGTAGCTCCCAAAGCTGCTGCCAAACTCCGACCTGGTCAGTGGCATGTCCTAAGATAAGTGATCATATGATCCTTCGTTCTACAAGATATCATTCAGACTTAGCACATGGATTCTAGTCCGATACTATGTTTCCCGATTCTCGATTTGTGATGATATAGAACTTCTAATCGAACACATCAATTAAGTTCTGGCTGGGCCCAGCACTACAAGTCATCACCAAATCACCGAGTGGCCCACAGACATCGCTTTTCCCGTTAAGGCAAAAGGAACGAATAAACTTCGACCCATATGCTTGTGTCATTTACTTGTCAAATCGCGCACAATAATACGTTTTATGACATCGAGTTACCAATGCGTTTACATATTATCAATGCACGACTGATTTGTAAATTTCAACTAATGTGTCTCCGTTTTAAGACCATAAGGTATTATCGTCGCAGAATTACTTGTGACAAACTCCATGAAGTAATTCCCTGACACGCCTAGGTCGTTATGCGGTCAAAAATAGAAAAAAAACTCACAGACTAACTAGTATAGCAGTAGTAAGGGTCGAACCGCGGGAGTTTGGTGGTCAAGATAGAGTGTCATAATAACCAACTATAGTGTCACGCTATAGTCAGCGGTGTTTCCTTCACTTCCCAAATGCCAATAAAACCAATAAATCGAATACCGGAAAACCAAACCAAGCATTCATTAAACTAAACTACTTCAAACTATATACTAAGATTACTTACTGATTTCATAAGTAAACTCCAGAAAAATCAGAAGCAATAACAATCCCAAACAATCCACACAAGCATTCAAACATAAACAATACCGAAAAAGTGCAATATAACATGAACCAAATGATTAACTTGAATAAAAACCAAATCCAGAAGACAAATGTTACTGATTTCGAAAATAAACTAAACTAAACTAATTCCCATTGATCCTACAATCTAGAATCAAGGAATCCAAGCTAAAACTAAAACTAACAATTACTAAAATTAAATGGAAAACATAAAAATACCAATTGAAGTGCTGAAATCCGAAATCCTGAGTCAAAGAAGCCTAGGTTCCACCTTTTGGGTTGTTCTTCGCTCCTGAAATTCGACCTAGATGCCTCTATTTATAGTTGCAAATTCTGGTCATACAGTCTAACTTAGTGAATCCCTAATATCAACCATACAGTCAAATAACGTAAGGCACGAGCATCTAAAGACACGAAACTACACATAGTAAATTAAGGCTACCTACACATGTAATATCACCCATAGTATATTGAGAGAATGCACCGATCCGCAACCTCAAGCCACATGCTTCCGATATCCTCATGCGTTAAGCAGCACGAACTCCTAACTTATCACAAAGTTGTAAATCAGAAAACTGATGACCCACAACACTCCTACAGTCCGATTCCATAATCCCTCTAAGTTGACCCAAAAAGTTAATTGATCAAAGTCAAATGTCAAAAGTCAACGATCAATAGTCAAGACCTGATGCGCTGCTATCATCTTAAGACAGCGTCGCTATCTCCTTAAGATAGTGGCGCTAACTATGAACAGTCCCAAAACTTCGTTAAGCACTCAATCCATCTAGACAGGGGCTACACAACTTTCCAGAATTCGTCCAAAAGGTCTGAAATTCCATAAAAATGCAAACTTTCTTGACATGCATGTCTCATGCATGTCAGACTTCATTCTTAGGTCCAAAATTGAATCAAATCCATGCTTAATCATTCAGGAGAGCTTGGTTTAGTCTGATAATCAGTTCAAAAGCTCTAAAGATGGTTCAAGAGACATGAAGTTCTAACCTTTATCATTCCAATCAATACACAACACAACAAAGGGACCATTTCTCCATTTAATGCCATGATATGAAACCCAAACTACAAGATAAAGCTTATAAACATAAAATGGTGAAGACTTTGCACTTACAAGGGTCCAAAGAAGAAGATTTTATTGATTCCCACAAGTTAAAAAGCTTCCTTGCACCAACACCACCTTCTTATTCATCAAGGAATTTTCCAAGGAGAGTTATGGAGCTTGAAATCACCAAAGGAAGCTAGGGTTTGGAAGGAGAGGGTTCTAGAGGCTGCAAAGGGTTGAAATGACGGCTCCTAAGGTTTAGAGCCCCTTAAATATGGCTCAAAACCTGAGATCTAGGGGTTTATGTAGTCAGCGGCAGATAGCGCCGCTATCTCCTTAAGATAGCGTTGCTATTTCCGCGTTTCCTGATAACGCGCTTTTACAAGATAGCGGCACTATCTCCTATTTTTCCTAAAATTCAATTTTTTTTAAATCCAAACATGATCATTCCGGAAACAAGGTCTTACAGTTCATTCAGCTAATTTAAAATTTTTCCTTTTACCTATTTCTAGAATTGAATAATTAATAAAAATATATCTAAAATAATGGATGATAAATGGCTGTTCACCGTCCCAATTAAAAGTTTTGACTTGTAACTTAGCTGGTAGATAGTGTGTTAGTTACAACATGATTTTGCATTATTGCCGAAATAAACCCCTTGAAAATTTATCAATACTGATATTTGTCAAAGGATATCATTTTAGTCGTAAAAGTTACTAACTCCTAGTCAAAATAGGTTGAATTAGATTTCTAAAGTTTCAAATGTACGACACTTATGCTGTTCCTGAATTGAGGAAAAGCCTCGATATACGACAACATTATTCTAATTAACCTTGCAACCATTTTGCACTTCAATGTTACTTTATTTTCACGGTTAGAAATAATCAATTATTTCAATGAATTAGTTCATCGTTGTTTAAAATGTATAATAGGAGGTAGATAACTTGAGAATGTAAATTTTTGTGTATATTCGACACTACGAGATTGTAGTGCAGTCGCTTTAAGATCTATCTTGCAATACAAATTGAATGTTGAGAGATGCACCGGAATCGCTTTAAAATCTATCTTGCAATCCAGATTAAATGTAGAGATAGTGTTCTTAAATTTACAAATATGGCCATCTTACGAGTAATATCATGGCTCAAGAAAGAGATTTTGTATTTATTTATGTTGAATTTGTTAGTAGATAAGAGTCGATATGTGAGAGGAGAAGAGGTTATAAATAATGAAATTGTTAAAATTTTAATGTAAAGGAAATTTTTATCATTGCTTAAAGTGCATTTTATCTTATGCATATATGTGGTATTCACAACTTATATTGCTTGTTTGCTCAAACATAAAGAATAGTGGAATCCACAACAGGTAAAAGGAACCAAAACAAGTGTACAATATCCTTCAATGAATGTAAGTAACATTTGTATGCCCATTTCAATTAGGTTTATGGTTGGTTGAAGATTTTAGTGGCAAAAACGTCAAACACTATGTGGAAAGTCGAAGAACAGCATGTAATACACAAATGGAAAGGGGACAAGCAAGGAGAAAAAGATATGTATGGTGAAAATCTATTGTTGAAATGGACATGCAACCTATCAATCTTACTCTATTCGTTTGCGATCACATTGCATGAGTAGCAATGTACTTCCACTTGTTTATATATTATAGTATTCTAATTTCATTTTTTTCGTGTTACAGCATCCTGCTTCAGTTTTCCTATTTAATAATTTTTTTCGTGTTACAGCATCACATTGCATGGCCACAAATGGGCGATATTTTCAAGGGAAAATTAAAAAAAACACTAAGTTCTAAAAAAAGTTCGATTTTCAGACTAATACTTTTTTCAATTAACTCACCAAGCCTTCAATTTTTCTCAATTCAATCACTATGTGGTGTGTTATTGGCAGCCAAGTTGCGAAATTAGTGTGACTATTTATTAAGTGAACTATTCAAGATTAAGAAGATAGAAGTTAGACGGTTGCGGTTTTGCTTTTACGGAAAGGGTATTCACATGAAGGTCGTGGTTACAGGTAGTCTCAAATATATATAGTGTGTTTTGTCTATGTGTGTGTATGGATATTGTCAACTGCAGTCGTATCAGTTTTGACAACGATGAACCAAAAATAAGGAATGAAAGTTACGACTCTAAGAGTTATCTAATCAGAGAGCTTTTGAAGGCATTCATGCATTAATTATTGATCTATGAAAATTTCAATTTATTCCCCTAATGTTTCATTAGTCTCGTAAATTAAATTATTTTCAATAATCTTGCATAAATGTCCTTAATTATGCTCTAAGTCTTTGGTTATTATAAATATTCAAAAATATAACATTTATCTCACAATTTCGACAAAACGGCTCATTATTCATATTTTATTTATAATTGGTTTTTGAAAAATTTTCAGAAAATTTCGATTCTAACACTCTATTATTTTTTTTCAATTAAGTCACTAAGTTTTCAAAATTTCCATATAAAGTCACTATGTTTTCAATTTTGAAACTCATGTGTCGCATCGACATGTCATATTAGCATCACATCATCAAATGCTAACATGTCAACCAAGGCAAGTCAACTGGCAACCGAGTTAAACGGTCAAATGGTCAATATTGAAACAAAAATGAAAACATAGTGACTTAATTTGGAAAAATTGAAAACTTGTTGACTTAATTGAAAAAATAACACAATTTCAGAATCGATGTATTTTGAAAACTTAATGTTTTTTTAGAATTTACCCTATTTTTTAAATTTACTTTCAAATATTTAAAATATTTCTAGTTATTTGATTTAGAGTAAATTACAGTTTTGGTCCCTATGATTGGCATGTTTTTTTAATTTTGGTCCAAGTTTTTTTTTTCAATTTTGGTTCCTTTTGGTTGCAAGTTTACATTATTGGTTCCTAGTCCATGTAAAAGACCAAATAACCCTTTCTAGCTTCTTTTTTCTTATTCTTTTAACGTGTTATTATTTTTGTTAATTTAAGAAAAAAGTTAAGTGCATTTTTGGTCATGTGGTCTGCTAAAATTTTCTAATTTCCTCCAAAAAGTTTTAAAGTATCATCATTGGTCCAAAATATGAATTTTATTGCGATTTACCCTTATTAATTTTTTTTGTCTATTTTCTTTACATTGTAATAATTAAAAAAAAAAAAAAGAAATATACACCCACCATCATCCCGCCCCACCCTTCTCTCCCAACCCCTTAACAGCCCCACCCTACCACACCTCTTCACCAAAAACCACCACCACCGCAACCATTCTCACCGGAAGCCACCACTCCGCCATCACCTACCCAAACAACCATCACCGTAGCCGTCACATGTGTTGTGATGATTGAATCTATCAGTTTACTTAGGCAAAATATAAAAAAATCACACATTATAACAACTCTTTGACATATCAGAACAACTAGGATTAAATTGACATATCCGAACAAAGAGAAGATATCAAAACAAGGGGAAAATGTTCAGATCCATAAATGATCAAAATATGAGAAACAAAACATGTAATAATTTATTTAAGAAAGTATGAGGCTCGGATCTGTGTACATATCAGAACAAAAAGGATTGCACTGTCATGGCTGCATTATCACAGTTGAATCAAAATTATAAAGCACCGGAAAATGCCCCGCCATGATGCAGTAAATCACCGCCCCTTATGATGACGATCAAGCTTTATAATGAAATTTGCTGCAGATCTCGTTTACAGAAAGGAATCGCCACTCAACAATAGCTTCAAGTTTTCGAAGATGAAATCAGACATAAGCTAAGATCATGAATGGAAACTCTATAAACCGGACCTTTAAGAAATCGAGAGCTAGACTATAAATCAGACCTTCAACAACTAGAAAGCGAACATTTAAGAAGAAGAAGAACACATTTTTTAGATGAGGCTCGGATCTGTTAGGGTATTTACATGGAGGAGATTTGCAACGGTAATTGAGGCTCGAATCTGTTATGGTTTCCAGACGGGGGAGACCCACCTCTGTTTCAACATCACCGACTAAAACACTGGTGGTTGAAGATGTGAAGATGGGTTTAAGACTACACGGAGTGGTGGCCAATGGCCAACGAATGACTAACAAGTTTTTGTGGGTTGGCAGCCGTTGGCCACTTTGTAGGCAGTGGTGGCCAATGGACAAGAAGATTTTGTTTAATTAAAAAAAAAAAAGAAAAAGGGGAAAAAGGCTGTTTTTGGTCGTTGGCATCTCGCCAACCCGTCGGCGAAGGACCATGGCGAGCACCATGGTGAGAGGAGAGGGAGTGGGGGTAGCGACTCGCCAAGGGGCTTGGCGACCCTCTTCGTGAGTGCTACTCCATGTAGCTTAAGAGCGAGAGAGTGATAGGTTGGAAGGGAAGAGGGTTGGGTTGTGTATTTATTTATTATTTATTAAATAAAAACCATAAATAAATTAAAAGAAAATGAAAAACTAATAAGGGCAAAATAGTCATTCTAAGTAATTTAAAAAAAATCGACCAAACTCGCAAAAAAACTAAATCTTTTGGACCTATGGTGTTAGTCCAAAATTTTTTGGACCAAAGTAGTTATTTTTTTGGCAAACCATAGGACCAAAAATGCATTTAACTGAAAAAAAAAGAAAAATATACCCTCACTCCCAACGCTAATGTATTCTCTCTCTCTCTCTCTCTCTCTCTCTCTCTCTCTCTCTCTCCTCTCTCTCTCTATCTCTCAAACACACCCTAATTTCATATATATTCCTTTTAATAACGAGATCCTCTACGTCTCTTCCATGGATCTCTATGGTGTATACCGCCTTTGGTGGCTGTATTTTAATGCCCATCACCACATTATTAACATCACTGGTTTTACATTCTTTTTATCTCTCTCTCTCTCTCTCTCTCCTCTGCAGTTTTCTTCTTGTAATTTCTATAAAGAGAAAGAGAATCAGACTAAAAATGGTCCATTCCGGTAAAACCATATCCGGTAGCCTAAAATATCTTACATACAACGCCAGTAATACCAACAAACCCGACTTCAGTTAACTCGAATTTGGGTTGCATGATTCGCACGTAAAGCTTAGACCAGTAGCCAACAGCTGCTGATGCGCACGTATAGCCTAGACCAGCAGCCAACAGCTGCTCAATGACAGCCGACTTCACCACTAAGCCGCTCCCCTCTTCTACGGGCAGAGAACCGCCTGTTCTACAAATTCCAAATTCTAATAGTTCAAGGAGATTATCATTGGACCTTGAAGAGCTGAAGAAGGAAGAAAATGAACACTATAAAAGGGGAAACTTCAAAGTGATTTGCAGAGAAATTGGATTTGAACAAGATGATTGAAGAAATTGGATAAGAAAAATTGCTGAGAAATTGAATCTTATGGATTATGTTTGATCGATGAAAAGCTTGTGGATTTGGGTTTTACAGTTTCTCTAGGAATTTTTCATACTTCTAGAAGTTTTTGTTGGGAATTTGAAGAAAATGTTTGGTGAATTCTTGGCAGAATCCTAGGGGTATTAGAGGTGTGATCGTAGTCGTTGATGCAATAAAAAAATAAACCTTAAACGCACTAATTAGTTAGGGAACGTAAGGGACGAATCAACGAGGAGCTTATGGTTAACAACTAGTTCTAACAAATTAAAAAGTAAACAAATTCAGAAAACAATGCTTGCAAAGGCTTTAATTAGATCAAAGAAAGAGGTCAACGCTCACGGTTTCAGTTTTAATTTCTAAACAATGTATTATATCAGATTCTACTAAATTTGCGTTCATTCAGATTACATAGACATAATCGTACTGCTACGGACTACATCTGGGATCAAACTATGTAAAATCCGCACCCTCCATTCTACACACCATTATGGATGTTGTGGCACGGTGGAGAATATCACAATCGAATTTTCTTACACTCAATCAATCAACAGTTTAAGAACAAGCAATGGAAATCTAGTCATATGATTTATAAGCAAACAATCCAAACACTATGTTCATAAATCTAAAAGGTTTAAATCTAATACAATACTGGAAAAGAAATCAAAACCTACTCCCGGTTGGAATCACGGGATGATTTAGCTGCTCATGACTGTGAATGATGCAAACACTATGTTGGAGATGATGAACATGTCTGGATCTTCAAAAATTTAGGAACTCTGGCTTGATCTTGATGCAAAAGAGGTTTGATTTGAGATTAGGAATTTTTTTAGAGGTGATTTGGGATGTTTTGTGTTGGATTAGGTGTCTAAGCCATGACTTATAATTTGTATTTACCAAATTAATTGAAGCAAAGTCCATTTGCGTTGCCCTCATAGTTAGAGGTTTGGTAGAAATTCCACGAGAGAGAAAGATTGATTTATTATATGATTAATAAATCAATAGAAATAAAATAAATAGTTTATTAATATATTATGGTGATAATATATTAATTAGAAATTATATAACTAGAAATTAATCTAGAATTAATTAGAATCAATTTAGTGATTAATTTAATTAATTAAAGGTGCAAGAGCTATTTTGTAATTACTCAATAGTTGAGTGATAACTACCCAGATTAATTCTATAGGTGGCAAAATTAAGGAAGGTTCATTCCTTAATTTTGAAACCCTAGAAAGGAGCTAAAAGGCTTGGTCCAAATGATAAGAGGCTTATCCAGATTTAGGCTTATATATGGTTTTAACTGTCAACACCTAGAGGCTATAAATAGAGTTCCTCTGAACCCCAAAAACCTGCGCCACTTTCTCTCTGTCTATCTGGATTTTCGTCCTCTCCCTCTAGCTCCCTAGGTGTGATCTCATTTGAGGCAGGACACTTGTGCTGCTTAGCTTCAAGATTAAAACTAAAGGTTAGTTTTCTTATTTAATTCTTTAGTAAATTTTCTATTGGCCTTTGGGGATTTATTATATGTTCAAAGTTAGAAAACATAGATCCTATTTAGGTTGCATGTGAACTTAGGATTTTAGTTCATAGATTTGCAGAAAACCTTTCAGTGGTATCAGAGCTATTTGGTTGTTTTCTAATTGAATTGCTATAAATGTTATCCTTAGATTTAGGGTTTATTGAATCTAAACCCTAAAATAAGGCCTTATCGATATTAGGGTTAGGGTTTTTGAAACCCTAGCCTCCTCCCCCTTCATTTGCGATTTTTATGGCTAGGGTTTTAGAAGGTTCTCTATTTTGGTAATTGTGATTATTTAATAAATGGAAACCTTAAACCCCTTTACTTGCTATTTTCGAAATCTAAGGGTTTAAGATAGGTTTAAATTAATTTGATTAATTTGTGATACCTATCTGATTTAATTATTTAATTAATTGTTTAATTAAAAGATTTAAATTAAATCATTTATGGGTTTAAATTTAATATTAAAAAATTAATAGTTAATTTCGAAAAAATTAAAAGATTAAACCATTAATATTTTATAAGGTTTAATATACATCTTATATATATTATAATTAAAAGTTAATATTAGATGTATAAGATAAATTGGTTAGTCAAATCAATAGTAGGCCTCATTCACGAAGCTGATCTATAAGGAGGGTATAAGGAGACTGCCTATAAAATGGCGGTCTAATGGGTGTCCACTCTCACCCACCGCTCTCTTGATCAGTGGAGGGTCGTTAGCCGAATGAGTTTGATAGGACCTCTTAATCTCATTAAAAGTATAATGTTATTAATCAAAGTACTAGAATAGTTTTTATAAAATCCAAAATCTAGTTGCTTTAGGAAAAATGTGAAAGAGATGCTAACCCGTGAAATTGCACATTACACTTTATGAGACATTAGTGGAGTGTGTGTAGTTAACCGGCACACTAATAGGGGCTCATAAAGAGTGGTAACAGGTTTCTCATGATTTATCATTGTTGATGGAGCGTGTGTGGTTAACCGACACATCAACTAGAGATGATAAATGACACTGAGGTTACCGGGCATATTTGCATGGTTATTCACATCTTGTTTGTGATCCTCGGCATCCCAGTCAAAAATAGAAGAGCATATCCGAGGTTAAACATGCCATTGAACAGTTCAATGAATCTCACAGATCTAGGAATTTCATAAGACTGAAATTGATAAATGTTTATATACCTTAATGACCATTATGTTGTGATTACGGCATCCCTCTTCACACCATAGTTGGGGTATTTTGGATCCTAGCCATGTTAAATAATTTATTGGGTAATTGTTTAAGAAGGATTAAAATTAAACTAAGAAATTCAAATTTTATAAATGTCTAAAGATAGTGTCAGTTCTCCTCCTTCTCATCCTTCATCCATTTCTGAGAGTTTGAGAAAGCACCTATTACATATGGTAAGGCTGACTAGCCTGAACTATGTGGTATGGCTTCACAAATATAGAATGGTTCTTAGTTTTGCTGGCAATCCATATCTTATTGAGTGTCCGCTCCCCAAAGCATGACATCACACTGCAGCTTGTGATGAGCATGAACCCTTGACCATTAAGTCCAAGGAAGTTCGTTGCCTGATGCTATTGATCATTGACCCAAGTTCTACAGGAATTCAGAATTCTTGGGGTCAGATAAGTTAGCACAGCTGGTTGAGGAAAGGTTCCGAAAACCGGTTGAAAAAGGACGAGCGAAGATCTTCAAAGAGCTTAAAGTGTGCAAGCTAGAAGGAAGTAGCACCCGTTTGCATGTTCTCAAGTTTGAGGGATACATAGGCAAACTGTATAAAATTGGTTACCTCTTTTGATCGGGAGTTAAGCATTAGCTCGACTCGCTGATATGTTCATCCAGATGTACAGGAAGGGAAACCAGGGTAAGACTATCATGGGAATGCATTAAATGTTGACTCTGTATGAGTCGTTCATGGAGAATCATAGTTCCATTGATTTGGCTGCTTCGGGGTTGAGTCCAGTAATAAAGCACATCAAGAAATGATCCAGATCGTCTATTTGATGTCTCAAACTGGGAATCCACAAGGTGGGACACAGTCACAGAAAGATTGGAAAAATGCTCTGAAGCCGAAGAGTTTGGCTACTCAGGAATATCTTAAAACTCAGAACTCCTGATCCTTAATTCCTTGATACATGATGTGTTTCTCACATATGCTCTGTATGCATGGACTCTGTAGGATGCGGGATGTTGTTGCATAGGAGTATATTTAGATTGGATCTGAAGCTCATGCAGTTTTAGAGATTAGTTAGATATTGTAACCTTGTTATTAGCTTATTGGATGCGTGCGACATTGTCTGTCATATAGTACATTGTTCAAAGGATATTTTGTTTTTATAAAATGTTGATTTTCTTTTAATACATGTTTGTTTCAATTATCTTTGAAATGTTGTATGAGTATGTTAATTGCATGAATGTCAATAACTTGAATGTTGATACATCCAAAGTGTTTGGATTCATGAATTGTGTCCTCTATGATTGTTAAAGTAAATTTTATAAGGATTAATTCAACCAAAGGTCCAGTTGGACAGGACTTTGGAATCATTTGACTTAGAGTCACATGATGAATTGAGTTCTTAATAAAATCACTTGTGGCAAGAAATGAATCACCCAAAGATCCAGTGGATATGATTTTGGAATCAGTTGACTTAGAGTCAGGTGATGATTGCATATCTTGAACAAAATTAACAAAGTCATAAATTTACATAGAGATTTAAAGGACGTTAAGATTATGAGCATCATACACACTAGTTACTATGTATTGCTCGAGTCTTTGAACATAACACAATTAGTTATACTTCATAATATTTGCCAATTAGTTTGACAAATATGGCTTCGCTTACCAGAATAAGCGATTGATTGAAACCTTGAACTGTTCAAGGACTTCAAAGGAAGTATATGATCAACAGAACCTGAGTGACGGCATAAACTGAGAAAATGTTTCACAGCTTATTCTCTTCCACGAACATTAATGGTTATAATGTGTCTTAGGGAAGATGATGGAGCATTGGTTGAAATAGTTCGATCATCGATGTATAAGATACACTTCCAATTAGTTTTTTGATGAATTGAATATTCAACCAATCAGACCATAGAAACCATATTCCGACCACGTCTTAGACTAAGTTGGTTTTGCAGACATTGTCTGAAATGTAAAGCTGGGATCGTCCCACTTGTACATAGAAAGTCCAGGGTCATGTAGCGTTCGTCTGAACCTCATGACCAGCCTGTACCTGATCAACAATGTCGTTTCATTGGCTATCCCGACTGTAATTGTGAAAGAAGTGTTCTTTTGTAAAGGACTCATATTCTAAGAAAACAGCGGGAGTAAGAATAATCCTGAATGAGTAGCCAATTGAAAGAACCTTTAGTCATCACTAGGCGTTGACCAGGAATCAGATTCCTGTTAAACTTGACATACTCTTCTTTTGACCAGTAGTATTGGTGACCGTCATAAGTAGTTATGATCTGGGTGACATACCGATTAGTGGTAAAACACTAAAGATGGTACGGATTAGGAATCCGACTACTTGGAAGCATTGGTGTGCCCAGTTGCTGCCATATAAGGGAACCTTAGGGCGAGACACAGTCTATGTAACAATTTGATTGATTTTACACCTGGTCTAAGAACCAGTGGGAATAATTTAATCATCAAAAGAGAGCAACATAGAAAGAAATGTACTTTACAAAACATCTAGTTGAGTGAGACGATACTCAGAGTCAAGAAATTGATTCCGAGAGTAGCACTCTCAATAGAAGATGAAATCCAAAAGAATACCGTTTAATAAAGCTGCACCTTGTGAGTCGTTAGTGGAGCGTGTGTGGTTTACCAGCACACTAATAGGGACTCACAAAGAGCGTGCAAATACAAAGGTACATGGCCCTGGGATTCATTCCACGGGCACCTCGCAAGAAAGGATATTCGGATTCTCAAAATATGCCAAAAGTTTGGATTTTGTGAATAGCCTGAAAGATTCCCATAACTATGTCAGATTGGTTTGGACTTTTGATTCTCAAAATGTGCCAAAAGGTTTGGATTTTGTGAATAGTCTGAAAGAGTCATATAACCATGTCAAAGCCAGTGGAAGTATCGTTGTTATCTGCCTATTAATGTATGTTGGTTACATACTGCTTCTAGGAAACGTCTTTTATCATTACAAAGTGTATTGACTTTGAATTAAGAGACGGTTCGCTATGAAAGACTTAAAAGAGATACAGCGTACTCAAGTGGTTGTAAACATCTATTAGATAGATCAAAAACTCTGCCAATATGATCTTGATGAGATTCAAGATGTATCATTGCAAAGTGTGATGACTTGGCATAAAGAAGGTGCAACATACTCACATAGTTCACAGACATCTATCAGATAGATGAAATCGTCAGTATAAACCCAGTCATTGTGAGCATGATCTTGATAAGAGTCAAGATGCATGAGAAAGAGTCTCTGAAAGGAAATAGTTTTTCGAAAGCCATGACACAGGGATTATCAGTAATCTTTAAATTCCAAAAGGGTTTGGAATAAGATTACATCGGATTCCATGAGCTTCTTGGAACGATCAGAAGTGTCATGAACATGTCCTGATGACTTAATTCTTAGAGCATAGTAAGTTGGATTCAGGATATAACCTGGCTGAGAATACTGGATGTATTATTTGAACACACGTGGGAAATCATTGGGAAATGATTGGGGTGAATGTTAGTAACAATTTGAAAGGAGTTTTGAATCGGTAAATGTTTACACCAGGACAGGGTATTATAGAACTTCATGGTTAAAGAGTTTCGTTGGTATTATGATGGAGCGCGTATGGTTCACCGGCACATCATAACACCCCAAAATAGTCTTTGGGTACAGTCATGTAGACTAAAGACCCCTAACTATGGGAAGTCGCAATACACATCACCAGAATGGAATTGGGAGAGAAAGACAGAATATTATATTGAGATGTCATCGGAAGAGGACCCGATTGGATCATCTGCAATGAAGTGTATTAGTGTAAGACACTTTGGATACATAGAAAGAGTAAAAAGTTCATGAAGACATAGATATAAAATTAGAATTGAAAGTTTAAAAGAAAAACAAGAAGCCGATAATAGTATTATGGAAGATCTGACTTGGTGATTACCTCGTGGAGACTTGGTAATAAGCCAGAGTAGCTGCCAGTCAGATTTTATGTTTCACTTTCGCATGTTTTACTTCCCGAATAATTTGGTTATTCAAAAGGTCCACAGTCACTCATACTTTGGGAAGTAAGTATTGAATCAAGACTGTCATGAATTGGATTGTAGACTTTCTAAGGAGTTAGATATAGCAACAATATTGCTACAACGTTCATGAGTACTTAGAAATAGAGATTTGAGTATTGGATAAATCCACGCTCAAAGAATTGCTTCATGGATTATATCACGAGCAAATTTTGAGACGATAATATCTTATGGTCTTGAAGCAGAGACATATGAGTTGAAATTTGTGAGTCGGTTGTGCATTGATAATGCGTAAACGCATCAGTAACTCGATGTTATAAAACGTATTGTTGTGCGCGATTTTGATGAGTAAAAGACACAAGCATATGAGTCGAATCTTATTCGTTCCTTGACCCTGATGGGAAACAGATATCTGTAGGCCTCTCGATGATTTTTAAGTTGACTAAAGTCCTGGCTGGCCAGGACTGAATTGATATGTTCAATTAGAAGTCTTATGTCATATGCAAATTGGAAATCGGGAAACAGAGTACCGGACAAAGATTGATCTCAATCCATGTCTCATGTTCGGAAATATCTTGTTGGACGGAGGATCATATGATCACTTATCTATGGACAGAACTGACTGGGTCAGAGTTTGGCAGCAGTTTCTAAGAAGCTACAGTTTGTTGATTAATTAGAGGTTAAATTGGTAATTATAGTCATAGATTTATCCAAGTGGGAGACTGTTGGATTAGGTGTGTAAGCCATGACTTATAATTTGTATTTACCAAATTAATTGAAGCAAAGTCCATTTGGGTTGCCCTTATAGCTAGAGGTTTGGTAGAAATTCCAAGAGAGAGAAAGATTGATTTATTATATGATTAATAAATCAATAGAAATAAAATAAATAGTTTATTAATATATTATGGTGATAATATATTAATTAGAAATTATATTAATTAATTAGAAATTAATCTAGAATTAATTGGAATTAATTTAGTGATTAATTTAATTAATTAAAGGTGCAAGGGCTATTTTGTAATTACTCAATAGTTGAGTGATAACTAGCCAGATTAATTCTATAGGTGGCGAAATTAAGGAAGGTTCATTCCTTGATTTCGAAACCCTAGAAAGGAGCGAAAAGGCTTGGTCCAAATGATAAGAGGCTTATCCAGATTTGGGCTTATCTAGGGTTTTAACTGTCAACACCTGTAGGCTATAAATAGAGCTCCTATGCACCCCAAAAACTTGCGTCACTTTCTTTCTATCTCTCTGGATTTTCGTCCCCTCCCTCTGGCTCCCTGGGTGTGTTCTCATTTAAGGCAGGACACTTGTGCTACTTAGCTTCAAGATTAAAACTAAAGGTTAGTTTTTCTTATTTAATTCTTTAGTAAATTTTCTGTTGGCCTTTGGGGATTTTATTATATGTTCAAAGTTAGAAAACGTAGATCCTATTTAGGTTGCATGTGAACTTAGGATTTTAGTTCATAGATTTGCAGAAACCCTTTCATTTCTGACCTTGGAAAGGTACCAAAGCCCTCTGAAAATCGTCTAGGAGCTGCCTTGGTGTAACACCATATTCCCTTTTGTAAAGTGTTTTGTGTTAATCTTAGTGTGATTAATATTAATCATGTTGTTATAGGTGTTAGGGTGGTTAGAAACCCTTTTGGATGAAGTTTTTCCTTGAAAAATACCAAAAAGGAGCTACACAGGTCGTGTAGAGTCACACGGGTCATGTAAAAAGGCTTAGAAAACTTGTCCAGGACTGTTTTGGACTTACACAGGTCGTGTCAGATAACAGGGTCGGGTAGAATGTGAATCGGGCAAGCAGTAGCTTCACAGGGTCCGTGTAAAGCAAAACGGGTCGTGCTGCTGAAGTTAGCGACGCTAATGGGAACATCAGCGGCACTAATGTCGCGCAGACCCACTTTTAAGCGTCGGTACTTGGGATTATTTGGGGGAAATTAACTCGAAGAAAATGCTCTTAAACCCTAGAAAAACACCCCCAAAGCCCCAAAAGTCGAATTGGAAGTCTAGGACTTGAGAATTTGAAGTAGGATTCAATATCATGCTTCTTAAAGGTAAGATTCTATGTTCTAGCTTCAATTGAATGGTTGGTTTGTTTGGGAAGGTTAGGTTCCAGGTGGTGTTGATAACCCACCTGCAACTATGGAAGTTGTGGCAAGTAATTCCTTATTTGAATGTGTATTTGGGTTGTGTTTCAAACCCCAAGTATGAAATGACCTATAGTTGAGTGAATAGAACTATAGCAAGTGAATACAAGGTATTCACATATGTGTGGTGTTTATGTGGTATGGTGTAGGTGCTGAAAGTGGTGAGAAGACACTTTGTCCTACCAATTATACCATCTGGAACGGGGTAAAGCTACTATATCCAGGTGAATAACTCTACTTACATGTTAGTTGTAACATGTTATATGCGTTAAGTGTGCTTAATTGCTGATAATGCATATAGTAGATTATGTGTAAACTATATAGACACATACAGAATCCTTTGTGATTATATATAACTAAGATACTAGTGGTTACAGTGTGTAGTAACCGGTAACGAGATGAGAATCTCGTGTCCACTGGAAGTAATGTTTACAGATCACATAATGAGTACGTTGTGATTATATATTGCTAAGATACTAGTGTTTTGCTTAAAGAGTGCTTAGCAACCATGGGGAAGTGTGCATAATATATATATATATATATATATATATATATATATATATATATATATATATATATATATATATATATGGAGAAATATATGCAATACGATGTAGTATGTATATGGTACTTGTTATTTTACAGGTATACAGGGATTGTTGTATACAAGTACTTTACATAATGTTGAGCCTTTGTGGCCAAGCGATTGGGTTTAATTACCCAATATATGTTGTGCGAACTTGTATGGTTCATGCAGGCCTTAGTGATCAAGGGAGGACCTTTACAATTCCAAATCAAACGGCCTTTGTGGCTAACAGATTGGATTTGATATCCAAATTATATGACCTTTGTGGCTAGAAGGTTGGACTTAATTGTATGACATGTACGGCCTTTGTGGCTAAGAGATTGGAATTAATGGCCCAATGTGTGTGTGTGTGTATATATATATATATATATATATATATATATATATATATATATATATATATATATATATATATATATATATATATATATATATATATATATATATATATATATATATATATATATATCGGCTTTTCTAGCTAGGAGGTTGGGCTTAGATGCCCAACATATGTGGTTAGAGATTTTGTGCTCATACTACAATAAGGGTAGTGGTGAGTCTTAGTGACTCGAAACCATATAGGTGGAGGAGAAGATAGATATGAAGTCCTTGTGGCTTACGATCAGAGAAGTCGTAGAATGAATGAGTCCGTGTTGGAAGTCAGTGTGATAGAGTATCGTGTAGTGGTACTGAGTTGTTAGTTAGGTGTATACTTGTGTTACTTGTAATACACCATGCTTGTTCATTTAGTAGCTTAGATGTCGGGAGATACCTATTTAACTACATAAAGAGTGCTTTGTAGTTACTAAGAATGAATTATAGCTGGTCTGATATGTTTATATTAACCAATACTTATAAGTTGTTGCAGGGAATAACTGCACCCACGAGTTGGGTGATGTATTACATTATAAATAAGTTATTCATTTCATTGTATTGTTGCTCACTAAGCTTTGTAGCTTACGTGTGTATGTTATGTTGTGTGCAGCAGTTGTAGCGTCCGGCTCGGATCGTGGGACGATTCTCGATGATAACTTCTTGTAGTATCAGAGCACACTTGGGTCGCTGGGAAAAGTCTCATTAAATATAGTAGCTTAAATAAGGCATTTTAGGGCAAGCTTGACGGTGACGTCCTAGGCCAGCGTCTCAGACGCCGACTGGGACGCAGAGTGTACTTCTTCAGCTCTTACGACGTGCCAACATTCCAGAACGAGACGCTGGTAAAATGTTGGGCATCCTAGGCCAGCATCTTAAACGCCACCTCGGATGTTGACGGGGTTCCTCGCGTTATCAGCTCTGGTTTTCCTCCAAAATGGCCAAAGTTACAGGTCACCGTCTGGGACGCTGCCTGGGATGCTGACGTTTTTCTTCAGATTCCAGTGTCTATTTAATGCGCATTTTTCGTCCAAAATTCCCGTTTTTAATCCATGCATGTATCTCACTTAATTCCATCAAAAGTAAGGTCATTCTTGGTTAAACGAAGCTTAATTCATTATGTTAATCACATTTTACTTTAAACCAAAATGGTCCGATCAAGGTGCTTATTGAAATTAAACTCGACTTTGATGGATTTCTTGACATAAACTCATTTTTCATCGGTGAATGTGTTGTTATTATTCGCGAATTTTGATTCTCATGGGTATGATAAGTATGGTGGAAAACTCGTTGGAAAATGGGTCATCGGAGGAATACATGGAGAGAGAGAGAGAGAGAGAGAGAGAGAGAGAGAGAGAGAGAGAGAGAGAGAGAGAGAGAGAGAGAGAGAGAGAGAGAGACGAGGAGGTAGTGGGGGTATATATTTCTTTTCTTTTTTTTAATTACCAAAAATAATAATAAGTTAAAAGAATAAGAAAAAAGAAATTAGAAGGGGTAATTTGGTCTTTTTACATGGACCATGACCAATAGTTTAAGCTTTTGATAACCATAAGGACTAAAACTGTGGACTATGGAAAAAATGTTGGACCAAAACTAATAAAACACATAACCAGTAAATTACTATTTACTGGTAATGATTTATAAAGAAAATAATTCATATCATTTACTGATCGACTAGTCGTCTAGGCTATTATATATAGATCTATTTGGTACTTAAGAGTCGTAGTTTTTTAAATTGTATAGAATACATTAGACAAAACTGCAAAATTGGTCCCTGTGGTTTGTCAAAAACTGTGGTTTGAGTCCAAAACATTCCCAACTTGTATGAGAGGTCCAAAATCAGGAATCTGGTGGTCGGCGTGTTAGCTACAGTTTAGAGAAGCATAGAGATACCGAGTAAAGAAGAAGGGCAGTGACTTCACGACATGAGATTTAGAAGAACATGGTATCAAGAATTCAAGCTTCCGTTTCTACTTTTGCCAGTTGGTACTTGAAATTGACCCTTTCTCCGGCGAAGTCACAACGGTCCAGCTGGGTAATCTGATTTAGCTCAAGAAAAGTTACGGTTGTGGTGGTTTTGTTGTGGTTAAGGTGTAAACGATGAAGTTGGGGAAGTCGGCGATGATTCCGAATTTCTAATAGGTCTGAGATCTTGAAAGACTGAACCCTCAATGTAATAGTCTATGAATCAAATACCATTTTGAAGTACCGGAGGCTTTACAAAAATTCGAAGATAAGCATATCAAAGAATTTGAAGATCTTGAGAGATGAATAATTATTTCCCATGGTGTATATAGTGTAAAGGAGAGAG
The DNA here is from genome assembly GCA_023525715.1 of Cichorium intybus. Lineage (NCBI taxonomy): Eukaryota > Viridiplantae > Streptophyta > Magnoliopsida > Asterales > Asteraceae > Cichorium > Cichorium intybus. The sequence goes on along the minus strand of CM042017.1, from coordinate 43,184,215 downwards.
AGAGAGAGAGAGAGTACCGCTCGTGGGGGGGGGATGGTTTCTTTTTATTTTTTAATATTAAAAATATTAAAATAGTCATTAAAAATGGAAAAATAAATTAAAAGGGTAAGTTAGTATTTTCAAGTCTGTCAGGGACTAAAATTAGGGAAAAATTCTTGATTTTGGACCCCTCATGTAAGATGGAAACTTTTTGGATCCAAACAAAACACAGGACCAATTTTGCTCTTATACATTATGAAACGATTATTTATTATTTTAACAACGGAATACGGGAATAGCGTGGCTCTTCCTAGTTATAAATCCGAGCCAAACTTATAAGGCATAATTAATTTGGATTTATTTTACAATCTTTCAGCAACGATTTGTCCTCACTGAAAAGCTGTCTATAGCAACGACTCCCCGAACCCGTTAGGCTGGTTGTTAAAAGGCCAGTTTCTGGTAGTGTTACCTCATGAGATGATTCCATTAACAAATAACCGACCGTAAAGGGATATTCCTCCCCTGAATAAATGTTACTCACTACTTAATACCTTAAGATTAATTTAGTATCTCTACGAGCATATAAGCTGTAATTTTAAAGGTTCCGGATGAAACTATTAGGCGTAAAATTCGTCATGGAAATATGATTATTTTTCAGTTTAGGGAACGTGAAAATAAAACGCCAGACTAAATTTAAAGTCAGCGCATTCCTAGTCTATCAAGAATAGTATATCAGCAAACATATGAAACACATGTTAAAAAGATGTCTTATTCACTTGTGAGAGGGGCCTATTTAAAGCGATCAAAGGAAGAGCAGCATCTGCAAACCAAATGCAATAACAGATAGCCATGGAAGCAAAAAGCATCCTACACATGAACATTGGCAATGGGGAATCGAGCTATGCCAACAACTCGTCTGTCGCGGTATCTGCTACTCTTTTTTTTGCACATATTGAAAAAAATGTTTATTTTACACCTACGTACCCCTCTCCCTAATCATATATGAACATGTGTTTATAACGAGAGGCAATGTTGATGTATAAAAATAGCTACTAGAAAGTGTCCCATTAAATATGAGTCTGAGATGCATATAATCTTTTTCCAGGAAACTGCAGTATTAAAAACGATGCCAGTTTTAAAGAATACAATTAAGGATATGGCAAATCGAGACATCATCTTCATTCGGTGTTTCAAGATGGCAGATTTGGGATGCTCCTCCAGCCCAAATTCCCTACTTGTTGCATTTAATGTTATCAATATAGTTCGTGACCTATGTGAAGAAGAGCACCGTGAAGCACCTCAGTTTCAATTGCACTTAAATGACCTTTTCGAAAATGATTTCAATAACCTTTTGAAAATGGTGCCGAAGTTTTACTCAGACCTTAAGAACCAGAACCGAGAAGGGGTTGGTCCTTGTTTTGTTTCAGCTACTCCTGGTTCATTTTATGGTAGACTCTTTCCGGACCAAAGTTTGCACCTTGTTCATTCTACTTACGGTGTACATTGGCTTTCTCAGGTTTGCATAATAACATGATGAACCTCTGTAATCCAAACTATATATATATATATATATATATATATATATATATATATATATATATATATATATATATATATATATATATATATATATATATATATATATATATATATATATATATATATATATATATATATTATAAATGTTGACTAAAATCGAAAATGTTAAGAATTAACAATCATATAGAAAAAAGTAAGCATTGATTACACTCGTAAATTTCAATTTAACACCTTCTCCGATGGGTGCTCATAATAGCACGCTATATTTTTACTGTAGAAATTTATTAATCAAACACTACATATTTCGTTATCTACATAAAGTTGTATAAATTCGTTTTGTCATTACAGTCATCAATGACCACACAAAAAGACAAATGGAGTTTTATGAGTATGTTAGTGTATCACTCTATATTTATATTTGCAATTAAATTGTTTTGAATTGTACGTAGGTACAATTTATTAAACTTAAAACATATACATTCTGAAGTGTCTGTTATGGTGGGTTTTTAATATTATTTAGTTATTATGCAAGACATGGACGTTGCTAAAATTACTAATGTTGTTACTAGCAACGAAATCAGAAAAGAAATATGTAAGATTCATTCGTCTTTAAAATCTCGTACCATTTTAGATTAAGAAATATGTTTACATTCTATGAAAACAAGTTGCAAGAAAATACGCTTGTATACATTTTTTTATAGGTCTGGACTCGAACTAACCAATTAAGACCAATGTTAGGTTATCTGATACACTTGCGATACACTTGCAGATATTTTATACAAACAACTTGGAATACTGATCGAGTTATAATCACCTTAATGTTCAATATGATAGGTTCCTTATGGTGTTGAAAGCAACATATCCAATATATACATAGCCAAATCAAGTCCACCAGATGTGCTTAAAGCATATAAAAAGCAATTTGATACCGACTTTAAAACCTTTTTACAAATGCGCTCTGAAGAAATAGTACATGGTGGATGCATGGTATTAACAGTTCTTGGTCGGAGTATAAATGATCCAACCAGTGATGATTCTTGCAAATTCTGGGAGCTACTAGCAGAATCACTTGTAGATATGGTCAATCTGGTATAGCTTTCTTTAATTTGCGCGATCTTAATATCTTACTAAGATATGTTTCGGTGACTAAGTATTAGTATTAATTTGGTTGAACAAACACTACAGGGTCTAATCCAAGAATCAAAATTGAACTCATTCAATTTGCCATATTATAGTCCATGCGAAGATGAAGTTAGGAATATCATTTGGAATGAGGGATCATTTTCCCTCGATAGCATGAATATTTTTCAAGTGAACTGGGATCCACATGACACAGATTATACAAATATTAAAGATTTTGAGGAGCCCAGCCACATCCATGGGAAAATCACAGCAAAAATCATGAGAGCTGTTATGGAACCACTGTTGACCTCTCATTTTGGAAACTCCATAGTCGACATCTTGTTCAAGAAGTATGAAAAGCGTGTGGCACTACATCTTGCTAGCAAGAAAACAAGACACTTTAATATAGTAATTTCATTGTCTAGAAAATAAGTTATTTATGAGCCCAAGTCACTCCGTTTGTTGTTTCTAGTGTTCTTATTGTAATATTCTCAAGACGAGCATAATCAACCCTCTTGAAAGGTATGTTGATCTTGCCTCATGTTGGCATAGTATGTATTTGGGTGCTATCCCAAAATAATATATTTTCTTGTTCTATAATTAACGGAGATGATGCATATTTATTTTCAAATCCAGATTTACCAACCATTACCATGTCTCTTTTTGATGTTCGATGTCAATTACCACTAAAATAATGCACCCCGCGCGTCTAGGGCTAGAACAGGACCGCCATTTTCGTCCATCACTTCACTCAGTATGATAGGAAGGGAGTTTTGACCATATAAATGATGCATAGGTGTCCCATGTACGAACTACATTCATTCCTTCCGCAAGTCTCTTAATAAAACATAGCTACACTACAAACATATAAGACACAACCATATTCTCCCTCTCGGCCTCTCCTTCTAACTTTGTCCTATTCATTAGGGGTAGAACACAATTATTACATATAAAAAATCTAAAAAAAATTAATACTCTCTCCGTCCCAAAATGATAGTCCACAGACAAAAAACACACATATTAAGAAAACATTAAATGCATCTTACTTTTTCCCACAAAATGACTGTTTTACCATTTCTTTGCATTTAATGCCGGCACTAGATGTGTTGGCTATTACAATTACAGTTAGGGGTATTTTGGTAAAGATGTCATTTATATTTAGAAGTGGACTAACATTTTGAGACAAACTAAAAAAAAAACATGGACTATCATTTTGGGACGGAGGGAGTATGAAATAGTCTAATATCATTCATCAAAATGGAAATTGCCTATCTTTTGAATGTTTAAAGTCTTCCACAATTGTCTCTAACCTAATCTTTTCTGCAAGCTCCCTTTCGAAGTACAAAACCATTGCATCATACACTAATATACATTCTTAACAACCAATTTATGTTAATTTGCATTATAATTTCGTGACATAGAAAACTTAGATGTTATAATTATTATGTATATCTTTTTTATATTATTATAGTAAATATAGTACAATCACTACAAGAAAAAAGGGTTTCAAAGAATGACAAAATCAGTCTCAGATGGTAAATAATCAGTCTCTGATGGGCATTTAGGACTGATTTAGCTAGTCCCTAGCCAGTCCCAGATAGCTAGTCCTAGATGGTGGTTTTTTTATACATCTAGGACTAAAAGTCAGTCCCAAATACATCTAAGTATCAAAGACAAAAATTAGTCTTTGATACTATCACATTCAGTCCCTAATGTGTTTTCATTGAACTCCGATTTTATGACGTATTAGTCTCTGATGCTACTTTTAAGGACCGAATATCAGTCCTTGATACTATCTCATTCAGTTTCCAATATGTTTCCTTTACATCCCATTTTATGTCATATCAGTCCCTGATATTGCATTCTAGGACAAAATATTAGTCTTTGATATCTTATCCAGTCTCTTGTGCGATTTTTCAATGACTGAATAGCAGTCTCGGATACAATGTAATTTAGTCCCTGGCCTGATTTTTCAATGACTAAATATTAGTCCTTAATACAATGTCATTTAGTTCTAAAACATTTCTTTTGTAACCGATTAACATTTACCAATACTAATTCATTCAATCTCTAATATGTTTACTTAGACTAATACTCAATCCATGATACAAACATTTATTAGTAATAATCATTTGCAAATAATACATCTTGAGCTAGAATATGGAAATGCACGAAATGAACTAGTAATAAAAAAAAGTGAACCATAGTCATGATATCGACATATATCTAACTCTAACAATAATAAAAAACTAACCAACAAGTCAATAACTAAACCATATGTAAAAAAAGGTTAAAAGTTAAAGAAAGGTCATGACTACTACTCTTGCTCTCTAATAGATTTGCTATAACATCATGCATAGGATCTCTATCTTTATCGGATGGATACGCTATGTTTTGAAAATCTGGAAACTTTGAGATCATAAATTTTGTCATTTTTTCATATTTTTCATCACGTTGTTTGGCTTTCTCCTTGCTTACTCGAAGGCTCTTCCTTGAGTGCAGCAATATCACTTTGCATATCTTCTTGATCTTTTAAGGCTAATTGAGAGGGTTCCGTTGCTAACAAGTATATCTTATTTCTACATGACGGTTCCACGTGATGCCTCCCCTCCAGATAGTAATATTTCATGCTTGGCACAAACACCGGTAATAATATTGTAGTTTGAATTTTGAAACAAACGAAGAAATAGAGTAAATATATATAAAACTTAAGCGTAATAAATTAATCACTCTTCTTTATTTTCTTTCGCTACTTTCTCTCATAGATGGAATTCCATAACGTTAAGGTTTCTGCAATAGATAACATGAAATGAATGATAAGTTTATTCATAAAAAATATAATTGATCACATCGTGTAGGAACATAAAAAGAGAGCTACAATGCAACATACATATATCAATAACTTATTAATTGGGAAAACTAATTAAATTGGCATATAATGCTAACAGAGGTGAGAAGTGGGGAATAGTGATAAGTACATGAGTTGGTAGGAATCACAAAGAAATTGGTAGTGTTAGCTTAACTTCTCATCTATACATAACAATTGAGCTGTCTTATGTTATGAAATTTTGGGGATGAATTGGTATCTCAATAGCACTAAAATCAAATGATAGAATCCAAATTTGAGAAATTAGTTTCTTAAGTCAAGACCACTAAAAACAAAGGAGACAATCCAAATACACATCACTGTGCTATTTGTGCATTTTAACAAACTAAATACACATCAATGATTCCCCTTATGGACATAAATAAAAGAAGCCACGTGACCATTAGGTTTTCGAAAACAAGTAGAAACGAACAAAGAAATCCAATGCACATCCTATGTAACTCTCAATTCTGCAACTCGCGCAATTTTGAAAACAAAAACTGCATCCAACAAGTCATTTAATTCATAAAACGAAATGACACCTTACCTATTTTGACAAGTATCTTTGCTGATGTTTCTAAGTTATACAAACTAATAATTTTAGATAGTAGGAGAAATTAGCGAAACTATACCTCATTTTCGATAAAAATCCATATCTACAACTCCATTTGTCGAAAAAGACATGATCTCCGATCTTGATTAACTCGTAGACAAGTTTTAGGGTTCATGAATAAAGAAACAGCTAATACACGGACGAATCCCGACCTCCGTGACCGCCCTAGGCTACTTGCACCACCCGAACATTGCTGCAGCAACATCCCAACACCACCACGGTGCCGCCCAATGCGGTTGTCTTCTTCACATCGCCGCCTCATCCTTCCCAATGTCTCCCTCGGTTCTTCTTCCTCTTTCTCCCTCTTTCCCCCTTCTTAGGAACCTCATATCTCGAATCCGTCTATCGATCCCTCATTCTCCGACTGCTCTCTCCTATTTCGTGATCGACGCACACAGGTATGCGCTTCGTTCTTCTTTCCCGCTCCATAAAACCCTAGGCGGGTTTATGTTTGTGTATTATAATAAAATTTTCCAATGGTAACATAAATGAACTATATAGATATATTATACATCTTTTTTATTATCCTTTTATTTTTTATGTATCTCTATTAACAAAAATACAAAAATATATTTTACTTTTAATATTATTTTTCAACTAACAAATATAATAGATTATATATTTTGTTTTTCATTTAAAACAAAAAGGGTTTTATTTATTTCTAAATCGACTAAAAATTTGAGCTAATACTTCTTAAGCCATAGTACTTCTTTTTGAAAAATAACTAAAATCTCGAGTACATTTGCAATGTATTTGTACCTTTAAATATTAGAGACTAAAATTCAGTCCCTAATAACTTTCATATAGAAGTAAAATCAGTGCAAGTATTTTAGGCATTGAAATTCAGTCTCAAAAAGTTTCCTACAAAAGTTAAAACCAGGACAAGTCTATTAGAGACTGAATTTCGGTCCCTAATGCGTTTCCCTCCAAATAAAAACTGGCACAAACATATTAGAGACTAAATTCCAATCTCGAATAGGTTTAGTCGGTCTCTAATGATTTGTAGATTCAAATCAGTCCCAAATAATATATGAGACTGATTCTTCAGTCCTAAATACATGTTATATGAGACTGATTAATCAGTCTTAGATAATATAGTCCCAGATGCCCATTTTTCTTGTAGTGAATGTACATAGAGTTGGAGTTGCTGGAGACTACACAGAGTTGGAGTAATTGACTTTCAAAACATGTCACTATCAAAACTTAAAAGCAAACCAAGATCCCTAGCCCGTAGTGTTTCCTAATCTCTTTATTCTTTTCTATCATATTATATCATATATCGTATATATCATCGGCTCATCCTAAGACAAAAGCAAGTGAAAAAGCAAATTGAAGAAGAAATTAAGATATACTTATGGTGAGCTCAAGAACAGATCAGTTAAATCTCCCGACCACAAATCTAGAGTGGAGAAACGAAGACGAAGAGCAGAAAAATCACGAACGGCCAAAAAAGCGTCGACAATTTTTGTACCTTCCGGTGAGAAGCTTTTTAAGTTTCCGATGAGCGGTTCTTCTTTCCGGTGAGTGACGACGTCTACTAATATCAAGTATTTTAGTTGTTGTTGAGCCCTATTCTGAGTGAAATGTATGTCTTAAACTTTAATATTGTGACAACCGTCAAAAATCAGTCAACATAAGTCAACAGTAATCAAGAGAAGTCGACTAGAGCGCACATTAGACTAACATGTTGAGGTGTAAACGTCATAATCTTTGTATTATACTTGAATATTATAATACTACGTGCACTAGTGGGAGACAATTATCGAATAAACACTATAAATGCGTATGACGAATTACGGCAACGTAGAATTTCGATAAACACACAAATATTATTTTAGTATAAATAATATTTATAAAACGATGTTTTCATGAATACGAACCTATGGATATATAGAACGTCGAAAGCGGAGTTCGCATGTAAAAGATACAGCAGTTCAGTCGCTGAAAACAATAAACGTACACATGAATTGAACATTAAAATACATTACGTAGTGCCTTAAACATTAAATATGAAGTAGTGTAACATATATTAAGGAGCGTAATATGATCTAGTATTTAATTTCATAGCCCGGTTATTTTCTGGTAAAACGTCATATACCGCGAACCCGGAAGTTACCACACTTTTATAAAAACCTAAGCTTTTATAAATGAGACTAGTTAGTTTTTATAAAAGCTAACCAAATACATCTTTTGTCTTTTATAATGATGGCTAAGCCACCCTAGCCACCTAAACCATCACACCATATCTATGTTGTCACTTCACAATCTTCATTAAAAGTGGTGATAGGATTATAATATTACAAAAGATCAAATCATTCACATCTTTTGAGGAGAGATGCACCCTATATAAACCAAAGACACCAACATCATTCACTCTCTTCTCTCTTCCTCTCTCTCTCACCTTCGGCTCTCTCCCTCTCCACCACAACCACCGCCGACCACCACCATACACCACCATCATCCACCAATTTCAAGTGTTTGTGCAATCTTTTTGGTAAGACAACTCCCTCTTGTGATTCTAAACACTACTACACAAGTTTCATTCCATTTACACACACTAACATTCACTAAAATCCATTGGATATTAGCTTTCTTCAAAGGTCCTTGAGCTCTATTCTTCATCATCCTCAAGAATCTTGCAAATCATCTTGGTAAGTCATGATCATCTAGTAGTTTTAAAGTTCTTGATACTTTCATTTACTATCTAACACACAAAAACTCATGGGAATCCTTTGGGTAATAGTTTTGTCCAAGGGTCCTCCGAACTTTAAAGCTTGAATCCACATTCCTCCACCAAGAAACCTTAGATCCACCACTCAAGGTGAGTTCATACCCCTCATTTTCACTTTTATCCAAGTTTTAGGGGAAGAATACAAGTTTAACAATGAATATAATATATTTTGTAAAGTTTATGTTATGTTCTTGAAATATGATGTGTTCATGGTATAGTCATCTTATTATAAAGTGATTGGCACAAACAAAATGGATTTTGGTAAACTATAATACACTTTTAGTTTAAGGAAATAACCATCTTGACGTTTACACATATTTTATCACCAACAAAACCTTATAGTTTATGTTGTTGACAAAATGGTCATGAAAATGATACTTTATATGAATATTTGACAAAGGATGTGTAAATACACTTATTAAAATGGTCCAAGTTAACAAGATGTCACTATCTTTACGTCAAAACTACTATTTAGTAAAAAGATTGTTATTACGACGTAATAATAACTTTTGGACTTATAACGTCATAATAAGTTTTGGAAATGTTATTTTATAAAGAAGTTGGTATTTAAAACGTAAAGGAACTATATTTTTAGTAATGAATACAAGAATGACCATTTAGAAAAATCACTATTATTTCCTATAAAATGATGAGATTTAAAAAGTGTTGTCATCACTTAAATAAAATGACTAAAATAAACTTCGTACCATGACATATTGTATGAACTTTAAAACTATCTTCGACATGTATATATTTAGTGTTTTAGATGTAAGAAACCGTGCATTTCAACTCATCGACGTCTTTTAGATCTAAATATACCAATACGACGGGAAACATTTATATAAATTATAAAGGGTATAATTTATGGAACGAACGACAAGAAACAATAGACATACTAAACATGATTATATAAATTATAAAGGGTATAATTTATGGAATGAACGACAAGAAACGGTAGATATGCTAAAGATAATTATGTAACAATATAATTATTACACACTATAATTATCATTGACATTTAGATAATTACAAATACAAATGGATTTTCAGTACACTTATATACTATAATCATCATGGACAAATTTGATAATTACAAATACAAATGGATTTTCATTATACTTATACACTATAATTATCAAGGACAAATTTGATAGTTACAAACATAAGGGATTTGCATTTCAATACAAAACGGTTTTCACTACGCTACAAATAAGGATATGACATTTGCGTTGGGTAAGATTGTGAGACATCGCTTCACGGTACTAAAAAGAGTACACACTAAATCCTGGATTATAACCTTAATCATGTATGAGCGGGATAGTTGTATATAGATCTATATGGGATTGACAATCCCCACCTACGGTTATTCGCTACAACTACGACCGACGGGTCAAGGGTGACAAATGTCTTCAATATTACGACGCCTGAAGAACGTCGTGCCAGGTCACTAGGTCTTAGCAAGGTTATAATAACTCACAAATTAACAACGAACGTCCTATATTTGGAAAAATATCTTCAAATGGTTTCACTTAAGTGTGAAACTACATGTTACACTTTTCAAAGACTCAAACAAGAACTTTCACTATTTCACTACGAAACATATATGGCTATCATATTACGAGAACTTTCACTATTACACTATGGGTTTTTCACTATGACACTATGAGTTTTCACTATTACGCTAAGAAGGTTTACACTATTTCTCTACGGGTTTTATGGAAATTAAAACCACATTTCGGAACATACAAATATAAGTACTATTTTACTTATACATACGAGTTTTATGAAGTTTAAAACTACATTCCAACAAGATACAAACGAGTATGGTTTTACACTATTACACTACGAGTTTTTCACTATTTCACTACGAATATCTTCGCTTTTACACTACGAACATTTTCGCTATTATATTACGAATGTTTTCACTATTACACTACGAACGTTTTCGCTATTACACTACGAGCTTTTACAAAGGAATCCCTATTTTTCTCACTACAAAAATCTTATGAACTCACCAACGAAAGGTTGACACTTGCAAAATTACTTGTATTCTCAGGTAACAATTAGTCAGGTACGACTAACCTCTGGATGGGACGCGAAGATGTCTCTTTTGATTATTTTGATATCATAATGTAATTGGTCTAAAAACATATTGTTGAATAATGTAAATTTCCAATTATAATGTATGATGGTTGTTTATCTACTTATGTTTCAATGTATGCAATGGTTGTGATACTATGATTCGTTCCACCCTCCGATGATTCCGCCATATTGGTTTGGGGGTGTGACATATTGGTATCAGAGCAATTGTCTATAGCGAACTAAGTATATTCTTCCATGTAAGAAATACAACTATAGATACGGGGACTTATACCTCTGCTAAAAAATTTTAAACATACAATAATACCTTTAGAATATAATGATAATATCATTATAAAATTATACATATACAAACAGAGATAGTATCACAATACAAGAACGCTAGAGTTAAGTTGAAAATTATGATTAGACTTAGTATAATATGTTATCAAATCATGGGAAGACGTAGCCTGATCAACTACGTTTAACTACGGTTTGACCGACATATAACTAAGTGTGGGCATAATGGACAACGGAGTAAAAGTCAATGTTTAACATAAATACTTTGATAAGTATTAGTATTATTAAGAGTCACTATTGACAATCCTAAGTCGACATTAGTATCAACATTATCGCAATACCTCTTTATCGTCTGCGTACCTGAGTTACAACTAAGGAAAAGGGTTCCGATGCTGGCAAGGGCGGCAACAGGAGCTACACGTTAAGGGATAGTTGAGTCGCCATGAGTAGTCACGACTTGAAAACCATTGGTGAGTATTCCCGATATGACTCACGAGGAGACACATAAGTTTAAATTATAGTTGACCGATACATAGACCTTCCTTTTGCGCTGCGATTTATATCCTTAGGATCGTTTCTATCTTGAGCTTAAGACTTAAGCTAGGATATCTCTTGATTCTAAACCTTCTTTTTGGGGATGCATACATGACCATCTTTACTTCGTGTATCGTAATTCAATTCACACAACCGCGTCCCCTTATGTCAAAATCTCTAAGTTTTAGTTTAAGGTCCTCAGAAACACGAGTGATATTCTCAAGTGTACCATCATCTTACACTTTCCAGATCATTCACATGTTTTTGGAACAATATCCGACCTTATGCTTTTCATTCCCGGTTCAACTTCGCACTTTGTTGACCAACGGAAATTTCCTATAACTTCGAGCTCTCCTTCGACTCATATCGTTTCATACATTCGTTTGAGTCCTTCTGAAATTGCTGGTATCCTTATTGTTATCAAGGATTACATCCTCTTACGCCACGCGTCAAACCTATAACATAACCGTTGACTCTATAGAAGGTACTGAAATTGCTGGTATCCTTATTGTTATCAAGGTATCCTTATTGTTATCAAGGATTACATCCTCTTTATGCACGAGTCGTGCACCTCCTGCAGGTGAAGTATATTGCCATTTTAGGTATGCACGAGTCGTTCCCTCTAAGGCATGAAATATGCACGAGTCATGCACTTAATCAGAGGACTTTAAAGTTTGAAATTGATGCTAGACATGTCCGATTGACTTCAAACTTTAACTACAAGTCCATAATGGTATGAAAAGTCTTGGAAAAATATGAAAATGAGAATACGACTCTCCGTGGGCACTGTAGAACAATACGTGTATACCGGAGATGTATAAAAATGAATAGAAAGTTGTTTATAACAAGGATTCTTATCTAGTTACAACCCGTGGTGGTTTTATATTGAACTCTAGTGTAGTAGAGTCACTTGTAGTATCTTTGACTTATTACCATGACATATATGTGTATATATAGGTATTAGTCAAGTGGATTTCGAAGCACGTACAAGGAGTAACTAGATACATCCTTAGCAAGTATCCAGGTGAGTAATCTCACTTATATCATATATGATATGTATTGATTGGACTGTTACAGATTGAACCAGATTTGGGGGACGAAATTTGACAGTTTACAGATGCATTGGAAAGACAATACCAGATAAGCCGTGAGTCTGCGATAGACAAGAACGGAGTTGTGAGTCATTAATACGACAATACCAGATAAGCCGTGAGTCTGTGAAAGACAAGAACGGAGCTGTGAGTCAATAATAAAAGTAAAAAGACAATACCAGATAAGCCGTGAGTCTAAGAAAGACAAGAACGGAGCTGTGAGTCAATAAAAAGACAATATCGGGTAAGCCGTGAGTCAATGAAATGACAAGAACGGAGCCGTGAGTCTAGGCAAAAGCGGGGCAAACTCATGAGCCATAAATGATTATGAAATAAAATGTTATACCCAACTGGTACGGCCTATACGGCTATGATATAAATGTTGAAACTGTTTGGTGCGGCTTACATAGCCAGGAAATATGGTGCAGCCAATTGTGACTAGGAAACAGGGGACAGAAATGGTTAGATATGATTAAATGTGCAAATAACTGACGTGATTTGATAATCATATGTTATGATGGTTCAGCCTGTAAGGCTATGAAGTAGGATGTGAAATCCTAAGAGATATACGGTCAGTCAGTAAGGCTAGGAGTTTGGATCCGATATCCAGATAGATATATACGGTTAGCCGGAAGGGGCTATAAAACGGGACTTGGTATTGAAAAGATGAATAATAAGATATTTATCATATATAGGAAATTATATATGAATATATTCTTATATATGTTATTTGTAGATATGATTACTCACTGAGCTTTATAGCTCATGTTATTTGTTAAATGTCCCTGCAGGTTAGCATGATCCTGATAAAGGAAAAGATAAAGTCCGTGACTAAAGAAGTGGGACTTATAGATGCTTTCAGTAGCAGCCCGGCTTCAAAGGAGATTATGGTATTTTATACTCTCCTTGATACACTTGTACCCGTTTTTAATAAAATGTACCCCTCTTGTTATGGTTTTAAGTATTGAAACCGTTGTTTTAAATGAAAAATTTTCAGGGGTGTTTTTGCTTTAAAAGTCTGGTGTTACAAATTGGTATCAGAGCCGTGGTTTAAGTGAACTAGATGTCTATAGAGTAGATTCCTGGACTTAAACCTTGAGATAGTAAACATGATGTATAGTTAGGTGTATATAAGTTGTTATTATACATATATAACCTAACTTTTGCTGACTTCTGACGTATAAGAAGTATGAACAGTGAATCTTCCTGGGAGGAATTTAGGGCGTGGAGCTTTAAGAGGTGGACCAGCCCTTTCTCAAGGCTCTATTGAACGAGGGGCAAAGAGACAAGTAGTATAAAAAAATCCACTAGACAAGCAATAGAAGTTGATGTGGCCAGAAAAGAAACTGGTTGCTCACCCTGACTGAAATTCAAGGTGAAAGAAAAGTAGTTGAGACTACACGAAAAGAAAAAAAATATTAGTGGATGCTTCAGAAGAAGTTAACACGATTTAGGTCCAACCTTAAAGGGAAGGGACCAAAATGAAAAAGGCGATGTGGTGTAAAAAGTGCAGGAAAAGCACTCAGAAAATTTTAGAGTTGTGACTTTACCGCTGAATTGTTGAAATCGTAGAAATAAGAGCATATTGCTGGAGCTTGTTGGATGGGACGGAAGTGTTTCCAGCGCGGAGCTATAGATCACTTCCCTACGAAATATTCACATGTTAAATGTGGAGTAACGGGTGATAAACCCAAGAAAGAACGGGGAGGAAAGAAAGAAGAAATGAACGGTCGAGAAGGACCAGTGGTACCACGAGCATCCCAGCAGACTGTGGAAGAAGCTTGTGAGTAGACTGATATGGTCTTATGTATGATTGTTTTGAATATAAACCTCGTGTACGTTATATTTGATCCATGAAGCTGTGCTTGGGATCGGTGACTTTGATGTCTTGTCTAAATATTTCATCAACGATTATGGATGAAATTTTGGAAGTAGCTATAGTAAATAGCAAATATGTTCGAGATATTGAACACCTGGAAGGTAGTCTGCCTAGGATTTACGGGACCATTCTTCCCCATAAATCTGAAGCCGATGACTACCAACGAATCTGAAGTAATTGTGCGTATGAATTGGTTAGCAAAGAATGATGCTAACATGAATCGTAGAAATATGAACATTATGGTTCAAAAATCAGAAATGAAATGGAGGAAAATCCACGGTAAATGACCGTTGTTGAGAATACCGGTTGTTTTCCTTTGCTTAAACTTGGAGAAGGGTTAGTAAAGGAAGGATGTTTTAGTTGGCATATGCAGTATTGGCCAAGCTAAATAAAGCGGTGATAGAAGTGTAAAATTTTAAATGAATTCACGGATGTTTCTTCCGAAGAATTTCCAGAATTACCGCCAGATTGATGAGAAGAGTTTATGATTAAACTGGTTTTGGGAGCCGTTTCTGTTATTTAGGCTCCGTACCGGCACCTGCGGTGATGGCAGAGTGGGAAAACAATTAAAAGAAATTTTTGAATCGGAGTCTCATACGGCCGAATGTGTCATCGTGTGGAGCCCCATCGTGTTTGAAAAGAAGAAAGATAAGTTGATATGTATGTGCATTGACTACCGAGAATATGATATTCTTGAAACCAGACTGAATATGATGTACATTTGTACCAGATATTGGAGTTAGTTCGCTGAGTAAAGTGATATGTGAAGTTCTCCAAGTATGAAAATTTGGCTAAAAGAAGTTTCAATTCTTCGGGCATGTTAATAATGCCGAAGGTGATAAAGTAGATCCAGTGGAAATAACGATGTGATAAAACGGGAACCGCCTTGGAATCTGACTGAAATTTGTAGTTTCCTTGGATTGGCGGGTTATAATAGCAGAGTTGTAGAAAACCGCTCCTTGATTGCAGTCTAGTTGACTAAAGTTGACAAAGAAAAGTGAAAAGTTTGAGTGGGTAGAGAGACCACAAGTATCTTTTCAAAGGTTGAAATAAACCTTATGTGAAGCTCCGGTGTTAGCATTATCGCTAAGCGGAGAAGATAATTCATATTATAGAAATGTATCCAGAGTTAATTTTGGGTACATAACATTGCAGTAGCAATTATGATTTTAGCATTGAAGCTTTGAAGACACTACTTATGTGGTGTAAATCTTACTGTTTATACGGATCATAAAAGTTTGAAATACTTAATTGATCAAAAAGAAGCTAAATATGAGATAGCAAAGATAGATGGGTTACATAAAGATTTCAGCTATGAAATCTTGTACCATCTCGAAAAGGCGGATGTGGTTATAGATACTTTGGGTTGAAAAGAGTATCTTTTGAAAGATACATCCACATGTATGAGTGTGGCGAATTGATTACCTGATTTGATTCAGGTAGCACAAAAAGAAGTGTGCAAGTCTGAAAACGTGAAAAGTGAATGAATGAATAGCTAATAAAAGAAGCTAATTAGAAACTCACGGCGATTAAAAACCCTTGGTTGTTGTGTATGTGGGTTCCAAATCGAGCAAGATATGAAATTCGTCCTTAAAAGATGTATATTGTAGTAGATATGCAATATACCCGGGGCAATACCAAACTATGTAGGATGATATAACCTATATATTGGTGGCCGGGACTAAAGAAAGATATTGAGAGATATGTGAAAAGTGTTTGACTTGTGTGTAAGTAAAGCCAAACCATTGGAAGCATATAGAGAAATTTAGCTGTTGTCGGTCCCAAAGAAGAAATGGGACGATATTATTATAGACTTTGTAATAAAGTCTTCGCAAGTACCGCATGGGTATGATACTATATGAGTAATAATAGACCGGTTGGTGAAACCAGTGCAAATTTATACTGACCAGTTAGAAAATCAAGATCGAAAAGTAGTGAAAATTTACATAGAAAGAGTGAATAGTCGACGTGAGTTATCGGCGCTGATTGTACTGGGTCGAAAGAGTATATTTATTCTTGGGTTTTGGTATAGTCACTAGGAATAATTAATTCAAAGGTACCGTATATTGATGGATGAGGCGACATAAGGATGCAGACTCTAGAAGATATGCTTGAAATTTGCATAACAGACTTTATTGGAAGATGAGAAGATCGTCTATTTTGGGTGGAATCTGTAAAAAATGACAGTTTTCATACCAGTATTTTGATGGCTCGTATAACATGTTGTACGGAGTACCGTGTCATACTCTGATTTGTTAAATTGAAGTAGTGAAAAGCCGTTGGAAAGATTTAAATTGTTGTACAAACAGAAAAGAAGACTTGATGAATACGAGAAATTTGAAAATGACTAAGAATTAGTAAAAGTAGTATGTGGATCATCGAGTAAAACCGTTGAAACTCCAAGTGAGGAAAGATGGTGGTACTCAAAGTAATCCTTTGGGAAGATTAAAATCTGTTTTGGGACGAAAGAAAAGTTGAGTCCTCATTTTTGGACCTTTCCGTATATCCCAAAAAGTAAGAACTGTGGTGTATTAATTGAAGTTTCTTGATGAACATCAAGATATTCATAATGTTTTCCATGGGTCTCAATTGCGGAAAACATCGCGTGATGAATACGTCTTGCTGAAATTGAGGTAGATGAGAAGTTAAGGCACCCGGGACAACCCAAGAAGGTGTTTGACCGGAAGATAAGACAGCTGCGAGATAAGAAGACTAGTATGATTAAAGTGCTTTGGCAATACCATAGAAGTTCCACATAATATGGGAAACCGAAAATGTAATGAGAAAGAATTACCCTCGCTTATTTGTATGATTTCGGGGACGAAATCTTTTGAAGGAGGGGAGAATTTGTAACACCACGATACTTTTGTTAAGTATTAATATGTTAATCATAGTGTATTTATGATTTAATATGGTGTTCTAAGTATTAGAAAGTTAATACTAGAAAAAGGGTAATTTGGTCATTTTACCATAAAAGGTTAATTTGGTCATTTGACCATGGAAATGACCAAATATGTTAAAATATTGTTTGCTTGTGGCAAAAATATAAGAAATGAAAGTCTTATGTCATAAAACTTGATTATTGTGGCCAAAGTTCAAGAAATGGAACTTCACGGGCTAAATTGTAAATTCTGGAAGTATAAATAGGAGAGTTGACTCTCCTATGTGTGGCTGAACATTTGAGATGATCGGGAGGAGTTTTCGTAACACCCGGTCTTTAATAAAACTTCTTCATTTAAATAAATATCAATTTATTCAATAATTAACATTTTGAAGATATTTAGAAATCATTTTAAACATCAATTCACTGCATGAATTCCCAATTAAGCAGCATCATTGTGTACCCGTCATGCCTGTCCGTCATTTCCACATGTACAACCTGAAATGGTAATTTAAAAGGGAAAGGATAAGCACACGGCTTAGTGAGTTCCAACAACCACACAGCATATCAGCTACACATACTTTACCCCTAACAGGAAAAATACAACCACACGTCACATAATCTACTCTACCCCGTATATTGGATTATAACCTCCTATACGTATCTGCTCAGTAAATCTAATTCCCCTGCTCAGCACTTAGAGCCGCGCATACCCTGTACGTCGAGTCATGCGTATCTGCTCAGTGTCTTTTGCTCGTATCTCTATATTACTCAGTACGTCGTGCCCACACACACCATAACCCAACCCATACAATTATAACAGAAGGATATATATAAATAATATACACACAACTTGGTACTATTTACCAACATCTTATAAACATCTTATAAGCACACAAAAATACGGTAAAGGACATATAACGTCCACACAATGTAGTGAGAAACTCACCTGATTATAGTCGACTACAGCGTTTATCTCTGCTTCGTATTCCCTCTTTAACTGTTAACACCGTAAGACATTTATCACTTTTTAATTCTTAACTATCTTATAGTTGCATTATTAAACTCTTCCATAATTCCAACATGATACCTCGTGATTTATTAAGTAAAGAACGGCCAGGTAGAAGATTAGATGGGGTGGCAGGATCCTTTCAGCATTTTAGCCTTTCGGAAAATCCAACAACCAGATCCCAAGTAATCGGCCTAGACACCATCCTCGTAAGTAAATCACTCGGTATTATTTTTGGAATTACGAATAGTATAACATCTACATATTATGGTTTAACACTTATAAACTACTAGAGAAATACAATAGTGATTACTCACTTAAGATTGGCGTTTTCGCAAAGCCTTGGCACGTTTAATTTCCCGTTCCGCTCTTCCAACACTTCCCGAGCACCTCGTTACCAGCTACCGCTCGCTTGCTTACACTCTAGTGCTTAGAAACCTCTATATATTGGATTGAGGTTTAGTTGTGTGGTTTATGAGATGTTTTGAGGGGTATTTATACTTGAATTCTTGAATAAAAAATGGCATGACACTTTTGACAAAAGATTTTAATAATATAACTTTGTTGAAATTAATACCTTCTAGAATCAGTCTGTTCAATACTGGTTTAGCCGACTCTAAACCCATGAAATTCACTTTTTTATTTGATATTCCAAACATTCATCTCAATACCTTTCCAGGGATGCATTTTAAGTATTTATACGATTTTTCTATGATTTATTATGAATTTTTGAAAACAGACTATCTAATCTGTCAATTCCGAACTAATCAGTAAAGATTGCATTTTTTACCATAGATAATATCATTTTCAAGCTTACTATTATTTTTGGTAATTGTACTAGACTCAATTTGTAAACTTTGTGCACTGGTTTGAAGTCCAATAGATTTTCCTAGAATTAATTATGATTTTTCTAAAACCGACACAAAATGCTGATTTTCATATGAAATTGTAACTAGCTTTATAACTACCAAAAATCATATAATTCCTAACACTCTTATTTTAAGTATATGTTATAATCAAGATACGGGTCTTACAAGTACTCCCCCCTTTATAAGATTCCGTCCCCGGAATCTCCAGCGTTAACATACACTTATTCTTCCACTCAATCATTCCCTATTTCAACACAGTACAGTTGTATTGTTAAACCCAAAGGGTATTACCACAATACTGACACATTAACCACCTCTAATCAACTAGGCCAACCTATTGAGACTACAAAGTACTCGTTATGTAATCTCATACACTCATAATACAGACATCATGGATGCAAGGTACTTGTTATGCATCGTATAGTCACATGTTCACCACATCATATCACAACCCCTACTCTTCACAACTTCAACAGCTCAACTATTCACCAGACACCCAACTGTATGTGTGTTAGAACTGCCAGCCAATAAAGCCATCACAACACTTGTATGTGGTCCCACCACAATTACTGCTCATAAGATCCACAACACATATGTGGTCTTACCAAATGTGGCCCCACTAAATAAGTGGTCACAACCACAAGTACTATTAACCCCCAGAACAATTGGTCACAACTACAGGTTACCGGTGGCCCCACGGAATAAGTGGTCCCAACCACAAGTACAAGTAGCCCCATAGCATAAGTGGTCCCAACCACAATACTAGTAGCCCCACCTAATAAGTGGTCCCAACTACAAGTATAAGTGGCCCCACAGAATAAACAGCTTTTCGCTCTAAAGGCTTAACAGCTAACACACATACGACTGCACAGCTCTGCAACCAACCACATGACACCAATAATCCTCATATCAGCTCAGTCTCCACATACAACTACAAAATCTCCACCTACAATAGGATACCATATCCATGGTTATCACCACTTAATACTTACGTATTCGTCCGCACAGCTAATATCAACTAGATATTCAACCAGCTACCGACACAGTTTATCCACGGTTACTTGCCTACGAGTTACCTACTTAAGAGGTATTCACTTAGTCATTTACCCAACACACATATGCTAACAAGATAGTTATCTTGGTCAGTTAGCAATATTTTCTCAACTCATTATTTTCATATACTAACAGATTTTAAGTACATGATACACTGATAGGCCACATCTAGCCTATTATGATACATTCGTTCATAGTATTCACTACCTACATGAATACCCTTACGCCACACCACTATGTCATCTGCACTCTCACGAGTTGTTATTATATGTCCATCCCGTATACACGTACATCTCTTGTACGGAAATGGATAAAACTCTAATTCTGCAAACATACGACACCACGTATAAAACCTTATGTTTCTAGCGTGTACACGTATATCTGTATGTATACTTTTCACATCTATATACTGCTTTAGTTCACGTATGTCTTCTTCCAAATTATGCCATCCAGTTACTGGGTCCCAATTTCTACTGATACGCTCACATACATTCTCAGCCTTCATCATTATCGTACTACAGTCGTCTGACACACTTCGTATATAAAACTTGTTAACCAGCAACTATAGATGACCTGGAAGCCTCACATATATCTCCATATCTGGAAATGAAATTTGCGACTTATGCTCTTCTCTAAATAACATTACGTTTATTTATAGTCGATCAAAATCAACTATTTTAGCGATCAACATCTTCTTTTTATTATCCACTATATATGCTTTTCTTAGTAACGAAGGGACTTAACGTATCATTTTTACACAGCTCATCCACCATAGTCACATCAACTGTTCACTAATTAACTACTAAGAAAAGAAACGTCACCAGATTCTAAATCTTTCGAGTACCCCAACCAGCGTCCCAATTATTCCTAATAAATTCTATGATTGCCAATCAATAGATTGGATAGTATAAATACAGCTTATCAGCATACACATTGATCGGTTATACCCTCAGCTTATTGGATTGCTCATGACCAACTCCCAATTCGAACGTGGATCCTGTGCTTTCAATAGTAGAAGCTCTTACTACTATCTTCCACACATATCCTCATTCGTTTCAGGACTTGTTCAGAAGTCCCCAATTTACTTCTCACGATAATTTTACTACATATACCCCAGGTTGTTTTACAAACATAGTCGTAGAAAATCTTTCAAATAAAAAGGATTTACCTTACGGATATCACCTGGCAAAGAACCTGGCCAACTCAAACATTCTAGGACTATTTAGTTCCTACTGCCTACACTTTAATGGCATTTAAGCACACATATATTACAGAAATAGCAACAAAGACTAAGCACTTAACCTTTTCCCCACTGACGTCGGCTGACGGTACACACTGCGTTTTTGCAACAACATTCATTTAACCCCTTACTCAAAACACAACTTTTATTTATTTTTTTTTTTTCATAAAAATGTCTTCAAAGAAAACTTTTGAGTTTCAAGCCTGAGATCAAAACCCATCAAGTGAGTCTGATTCACTCAAGCCTTGGCTCTGATACCAACTTGTAACACCCGGTCTTTAATAAAACATCTTCATTTAAATAAATATCAATTTATTCAATAATTAACATTTTGAAGATATTTAGAAATCATTTTAAACATCAAGTCACTGCATGAATTCCCAATTAAGCAGCATCAGTGTGTACCCGTCATGCCTGTCCGTCATTTCCACCTGTACAACCTGAAATTGTAATTTAAAAGGGAAAGGATAAGCACACGGCTTAGTGAGTTCCAACAACCACACAGCATATCAGCTACACATACTTTACCCTTAACAGGAAAAATACAACCACACGTCACATAATCTGCTCTACCCCGTATATTGGATTATAACCTCCTATACGTATCTGCTCAGTAAATCTAATTCCCCTACTCAGTACTTAGAGCCGCGCATACCCTGTACGTCGAGTCATGCGTATCTGCTCGGTGTCTTTTGCTCGTATCTCTATATTACTCAGTACGTCGTGCCCACACACACCATAACCCAACCCATACAATTATAACAGAAGGATATATATAAATAATATACACACAACTTGGTACTATTTACCAACATCTTATAAACATCTTATAAGCACACAAAAATACGGTAAAGGACATATAACGTCCACACAATGTAGTGAGAAACTCACCTGATTATAGTCGACTACAGCGTTTATCTCTGCTTCGTATTCCCTCTTTAACTGTTAACACCGTAAGACATTTATCACTTTTTAATTCTTAACTATCTTATAGTTGCATTATTAAACTCTTCCATAATTCCAACATGATACCTCGTGATTTATCAAGTAAAGAACGGCCAGGTAGAAGATTAGATGGGGTGGCAGGATCCTTTCAGCATTTTAGCCTTTCGGAAAATCCAACAACCAGATCCCAAGTAATCGGCCTAGACACCATCCTCGTAAGTAAATCACTCGGTATTATTTTTGGAATTACGAATAGTATAACCTCTACATATTATGGTTTAACACTTATAAACTACTAGAGAAATACAATAGTGATTACTCACTTAAGATTGGCGTTTTCGCAAAGCCTTGGCATGTTTAATTTCCCGTTCCGCTCTTCCAACACTTCCCGAGCACCTCGTTACCAGCTACCGGTCACTTGCTTACGCTCTAGTGCTTAGAAACCTCTATATATTGGATTGAGGTTTAGTTGTGTGGTTTATGAGATGTTTTGAGCGGTATTTATACTTGAATTATTGAATAAAAAATGGCATGACACTTTTGACAAAAGATTTTAATAATATAACTTTGTTGAAATTAATACCTTCTAGAATCAATCTGTTCAAGACTGGTTTAGCCGACTCTAAACCCATGAAATTCACTTTTTTATTTGATATTCCAAAACTTTATCTCAATACCTTTCCAGGGATGCATTTTACGTATTTATACGATTTTTCTATGATTTATTATGAATTTTTGAAAACAGACTATCTAATCTGTCAATTCCGAACTAATCAGTAAAGATTGCATTTTTTTACCATACATAATATCATTTTCATGCTTACTATTATTTTTGGTAATTGTACTAGACTTAATTTGTAAACTTTTTGCACTAGTTTGAGGTCCAAACGATTTTCCTAGAATTAATTATGATTTTTCTAAAACCGACACAAAATGCTGATTTTCATATGAAATTGTAACTAGCTTTATAACTACCAAAAATCATATAATTCCTAACACTCTTATTTTAAGTATATGTTATAATCAAGATACGGGTCTTACAGTTTTGAAGGTCCGATTTCTGCAGAGATCATGGGATCGAAGCAAGAAACCAGAAGCAAACTTGGAATTGAAGATTTCTAAGCCAAATAAGGTTAGTAGGTTGACTTTTTAGTCAAGTTCTTGAAGTGTTCTTGGTGGTTTTTATGGGATGAACTGAAATCTGTAAATTCAGTTATGATCCATGATACCCATATGATTTCTAAGTTTGAAACATGTTCATATGGTAAGAACATGTCATTGAAACCATTGATTTTTATGATCTTGAAGTTTTGGGGTTTTTGGGACTAAGAACCCTAATTTCTGTAATTGATTGATTGAGTTGATTTCAAGGAGTTAAAACCTTGTATAAATGGAAGGTTTTAGTCTTGAAATAAAGCCAAAATGATTAAGAACTGGACTAAGGACTTAATATGCAAAAACAGGGAGCTACAGTGCAAAATTGAGCTAAAACTGGACTCTGCAGCATGGGCACGAGTCATGCTCTTTATGCACGAGTCGTGCACCTCCTGCAGGTGAAGTATATTGCCATTTTAGGTATGCACGAGTCGTGCCCTCTAAGGCATGAAATATGCACGAGTCGTGCACTTAATCAGAGGACTTTAAAGTTTGAAATTGATGCTAGACATGTCCGATTGACTTTAAACTTTAACTACAAGTCCATAATGGTATGAAAAGTCTTGGAAAAATATAAAAATGAGAATACGACTCTCTGTGGGCATTGTAGAACAATACGTGTATACCGGAGATGTATAAAAATGAATAGAAAGTTGTTTATAACAAGGATTCTTATCTAGTTACAACCCGTGGTGGTTTTATATTGAACTCTAGTGTAGTAGAGTCACTTGTAGTATCTTTGACTTATTACCATGACATATATGTGTATATATAGGTATTAGTCAAGTGGATTTCGAAGCACGTGCAAGGAGTAACTAGATACATCCTTAGCAAGTATCCAGGTGAGTAATCTCACTTATATCATATATGATATGTATTGATTGGACTGTTACAGATTGAACCAAATTTGGGGGACGAAATTTGACAGTTTACAGATGCATTGGAAAGACAATACCAGATAAGCCGTGAGTCTGCGATAGACAAGAACGGAGCTGTGAGTCATTAATACGACAATACCAGATAAGCCGTGAGTCTGTGAAAGACAAGAACGGAGTTGTGAGTCAATAATAAAAGTAAAAAAGACAATACCAGATAATCCGTGAGTCTAAGAAAGACAAGAACGGAGCTGTGAGTCAATAAAAAGACAATATCGGGTAAGCCGTGAGTCAATGAAATGACAAGAACGGAGCCGTGAGTCTAGGCAAAAGCGGGGCAAACTCATGAGCCATAAATGATTATGAAATAAAATGTTATACCCAACTGGTGCGGCCTATATGGCTATGATATAAATGTTGAAACTGTTTGGTGCGGCTTACATAGCCAGGAAATATGGTGCAGCCAATTGTGACTAAGAAACAGGGACAGAAATGGTTAGATATGATTAAATGTGCAAATAACTGACGTGATTTGATAATCATATGTTATGATGGTTCAGCCTGTAAGGCTATGAAGTAGGATGTGAAATCCTAAGAGATATACGGTCAGCCAGTAAGGCTAGGAGTTTGGATCCGATATCCAAATAGATATATACGGTTAGCCGGAAGGGGCTATAAAACGGGACTTGGTATTGAAAAGATGAATAATAAGATATTTATCATATATAGGAAATTATATATGAATATATTCTTATATATGTTATTTGCAGATATGATTACTCACTGAGCTTTATAGCTCATGTTATTTGTTAAATGTCCCTGCAGGTTAGCATGATCCTGATAAAGGAAAAGATAAAGTCCGTGACTAAAGAAGTGGGACTTATAGATGCTTTCAGTAGCAGCCTGGCTTCAAAGGAGATTATGGTATTTTATACTCTCCTTGATACACTTGTACCCGTTTTAATAAAATATACCCCTCTTGTTATGGTTTTAAGTATTGAAACCGTTGTTTTAAATGAAAAATTTTCAGGGGTGTTTTTGCTTTAAAAGCCGAGTGTTACACTGCACCACAACCACCGCCGGCCACCACCATACACCACCATCATCCACCAATTTCAAGTGTTTGTGCAATCGTTTTGGTAAGACAACTCCCTCTTGTGATTCTAAACACTACTACACAAGTTTCATTCCATCACTTAAATAAAATGACTAAAATAAACTTCATACCATGACATATTGTATGAACTTCAAAACTATCTTCGACATGTATATATTTAGTGTTTTAGATGTAAGAAATCGTGCATTTCAACTCATCGACATCTTTTAGATCTAAATATACCAATACTGTGACACCCCATTTCTACTGTTTGTAAATAGTATGGTTTTTCATAAAATTTCATGAATACAAAAATACGGTTTATCAAAAACCGACAATTTACATGTTTAAAAACAATGGGTGTACAAATCCATATCAAAACTAACCATAGTAAGCAAGAAAGGATTAAACCTTGAGTTCAAGACGGGAGCTAACTCGAGATCCACTCCAGCTAAACTTCTACCAAATATACCTTAGCTTTTAACCTGTAATACATGGCAAAACATAAAATACGTAAGACAATAATGTCTCGTGAGTTACATGAGTTTTAGACTCAAACCTTTAACTCCTTTTCCAACTTTTTATAAAATTTATAACATAAAACTTATGTCAAAACTTTATAGTAATAACATACTATAACTCTTTACTTTCCGAAATCATTTCATAACATACTTTACAACAAAAACATCTTTCAAAACTTTATAGTAGTAACATACTATAACTTTTTACTTTTCAAAATCACTTCATAATATACTTTTCAAAATTTGCTTCTTTTTTACTTTCTTTGACTGGTTTTATAAGCTTGCTGGATTTTTATACTTAGGGCTTTAATCACCATAAGTGATACCCCAAGTCTCTATGGCTAGAAAGAACGGATCAATCCTCACCATAGAAGTGCTGAGGCGATCTACTTCGCGATGGGGCTTTTTCCCCAGTAGACCCCTTACCTAACCCGGGTAGGTTGGAACATAGTTCCCTTACTAACGCTGCTTGCTACAATTACCAGTCATACAAAATACTTGCTGCTTGCTTGAACATTTCCCATATACATATAACTTGTGGCTAGGTGCCAAACTACATCACTTTTTGTCTTTATGGCTAGATGCCAAATACATAACTTTCGTTTCACATAAACCATATGTTTAAAACATGTCTTTATAACATTTTAGGCTTAATGCCAAATCATACTTTCCAAACATCTTGTGGCTATACGCCATTTCATACTTGAAAACATATACAATTTGTAACCAAAACATACTTCTTAAACATTTTATGGCTATATGCCTATCCATACTTTCAAACATGTATAACTTGTAATCAAAATATACTTTGACATAACTGGTTCATAGACCAAAACATACTTTCACATAATTGGCTCATAGACCAAAACATAACTTCAAATATAACATTATACTTTCACAAACAAGTTAGAAATAATACTCTTGCATATAATTTGACATATAGAAATTTTTTAAGAAATCTTGAAAATACTTACTTGCCATGTACCCCAGAATGGGTAAAAATATTGCATGTACTCACCTCGTGTATTGCTAGTGGATTGACTACACGTTCCTTGTATTTATACTCTTTTGATTCAATAATCACTTGGCATGAACCTATATTTAATATATAACACATTAAAATTTATTTCTATTGACTCTATAACTCATTAGAGCCCTTATGATACTCTCTTGGGTCATAATAAATATATAACTTTAAAATGACCAACTTTAATTAAATCGTATTATTTTTTTACGTATTTTACTACAGTACCCTCGGAGGGTCGTATTTCGATTCCGACAATTTTACATGAAGTTTTGGGCCATAATAGACCTATGTTTAAAATTTGGGGTCAAACGGACAAGTATTGGTCAAAATCTAAAAACTTAAAATCACTTGGCAGGAGACTCACTGCATGTTTCTGCAGGCGCCGCTTCGCGACTCGACCAAGGGTGTGGTCGCGACTCGAAGGCTGCTGGTGCCGCCTCGCGACTCGACCATGGTGTGGTCGCGACGCGAAGGCAAAGCAGATTGCCTTATTTGGCGATTTTTCAAACTGCAGTTTCACTATTCGCTCCATTAAGCTCTTAATACTTAACTTAATTGGTTTAGGGTCATATCTAGGCCCTAAATACCAACTTACACTTATTTTTAAACTTCAAAATCATCAAACCTTCTTTAAAATCTTGAAAATTCTTCCGAAAACACCATTTTTCACCAAAAATTATTTTAGTGAGTTTTTAAAGCTTGGAACTGATTTCTTACTTCTTTTATGACATTTTTAACTTAACAAAACCATTAGACCTATATGAAATCAGTTTCAACTCATTAATTCAATTGTTCTCATAAAATCCCGTTTTTGACATTTTTGGTCCAAAAACTGAAATTTCTTTAAACTATCTCTTACAACTGATTTCTTCCATCTTTTATAGTATATTGAACTTCATAAAAACCATTAAAACCATATTTGATCACAAGGACCCGTGAACTTGGGTTCTTGAGCCAAAAATTCATTTTCTTGATTCTTAACACTTTCAAATGTTATATTAAGTTGAGATAGTGATTAAGACACAAATTAAGGGTGGGAATCATAGGATAATCCTCCTCTAGCCACTAGATTCTCGAAGCTACAGTAACCTATTCATAAGAAATGGGTTAGGCAACCCTAAAGACAAGATTACTAACCTTATATGGCTTGGAATTCTTCAATTCCAAGTAAATTTCTTCCAAATATTCAAAAACTCAAAACCCGATCACTGAAACTCTTTCTGGTTCTCTCACGATTCCTCTAGAACTCTCTTCTGAGTTTTATGTGTAAGACCCGTATCTTGATTATAACATATACTTAAAATAAGAGTGTTAGGAATTATATGATTTTTGGTAGTTATAAAGCTACTTACAATTTCATATGAAAATCAGCATTTTGTGTCGGTTTTAGAAAAATCATAATTAAGTCTAGGAAAATCGTTTGGACCTCAAACCAGTGCACAAAGTTTAAAAATTGAGTCTAGTACAATTAACAAAAATAATAGTAAGCTTGAAAATGATATTATCTATGGTAAAAAATACAGTCTTTACTGATTAGTTTGGAATTGACAGATTAGATAGTATGTTTTCAAAAATTCATAATAAATCATAGAAAAATCGTATAAATACGTAAAATACATCCCTGGAAAGGTATTGAGATAAATTTTTGGAATATCAAATAAAAACGTGAAGTTCATTGGTTTAAAGTCGGCTAAACCAGTCTTGAACAGACTGATTCTAGAAGGTATTAATTTCAACAAAGTTATATTATTAAAATCTTTTGTCAAAAGTGTCATGCCATTTTTTATTCAAGAATTCAAGTATAAATACCCCTCAAAACATCTCATAAACCACACAACTAAACCTCAATCCAATATATAGAGGTTTCTAAGCACTAGAGTGTAAGCAAGCGAGCGGTAGCCGGTAACGAGGTGCTCGGGAAGTGTTGGAAGAGCGGAACGGGAAACATGTCAAGGCTTTGCGAAAACGCCAATCTTAAGTGAGTAATCGCTATCGTATTTCTCTAGTAGTTTATAAGTGTTAAACCATAATATGTAGAGGTTATACTATTCGTAATTCCAAAAATAATACCGAGTGATTTACTTACGAGGATGGTGTCTAGGCCGATTACTTGGGATCTGGTTGTTGGATTTTCCGAAAGGCTAAAATGCTGAAAGGATCCTGCCACCCCAACTAATCTTCTACCTGGCTATCCTTTACTTGATAAATCACGAGGTATCATGTTGGAATTAAGGAAGGGTTTATTGATGCAACTATAAGATAGTTAAGAATTAAAGAGTGATAAATGCCTTACTGTGTTAACTGTTAAAGAGGGAATATGAAGCAGAGATAAATGTTGTAGTCAACTATAACCAGTTGAGTTTCTCACTACATTGTGTGGACGTTATATGTCCTTTACCGTATTTTTGTGTGCTTATAAGATGTTTATAAGATGTTGGTAAATAGTACCAAGTTGTGTGTATATTATTGATATATATCTTTCTGTTATAATTGTATGGGTTGGGTTATGGTGTGTGTGGGCTCGACGTACTCAGTAATATAGAGATACGAGCAAAAGACATTGAGCAGATACGCATGACTCGACGTACAAGGTATGCGCGGCTCTAAGTGCTGAGCAGGGGAATTAGATTTACTGAGCAGATACATATAGGAGGTTATAATCCAATATACTGGGTAGAGCAGATTATGTGACGTGTGGCTGTATTTTTCCTGTTAGGGGTAAAGTATGTGTAGCTGATATGCTGTGTAGTTGTTGGAACTCACTAAGCCGTGTGCTTATCCTTTCCCTTTTAAATTACCATTTCAGGTTGTACAGGTGGAAATGACGGACAGACATGACGGGTACTCACTGATGCTGCTTAATTGGGGATTCATGCAGTGAATTGATGTTTAAAATGATTTCGAAATATCTTCAAAATGTTAATTTTTGAATAAATTGATATTTATTTAAATGAAGATGTTTTATTAAAGACCGGGTGTTACATTATGTTGATTAATGAGATATTTTCTCATTTTTATATTTTCCATATTTTCAATTTTACTCCCTGAACCTTCATTCCTTGGACTTTGACCACTATAATCAATTTTTATCACATAAAACTTTCTTTTCTTATATTTTTGCCACAAGTAAACAATATTTTTACATATTTGGTCCTTCACATGGTCTAGGGTCCAAATTACCCTTTTATGGCAAATTGACCAAATTACCCTTTTTACTAGAATTAATTTTCAAATACTTATCACCATTATTTGGTGTCAAAATTTTTTATTTCATTACATATTAGCTCCAAAAATCATATTTTTCCTTACTTAAAAGTCATTTGGATGTCAAATGACCATTTTGCCCTTTTTCATCATCTTTCTCCAAACTTTTGGTATTTTACCACATTTCTAAGTAAATTATTTTAAAACTTTCAAAATATTTTTGGACTTTTCCTTACGTATTTTCTCGAATATAAATTCGAGATTTTTGGGTCGTTACAACTACCTCCCCCTTATTGGGATTCCGTCCTCGGAATCTTCACCCGACTATTAATTTAAGGGATCATTTCTTCCTCTTCTTCAAAGACTCTCAGCTCAAATTTGGTTCTTAGTATATACTTTCTTTTATCAACCCATACTCATATTCTTCATTATTTTATCTTTTAATCTTTCCTTCTTTTGTTGTTTTTGATTATTTAATCAGCTCTTAACAGTTCCTGCTTTCAATCCTATATAGAGGATTCACAAATCTCTTTAAAACTTTATATCTTCCCAGTTAACCAAATATCATTTTGGTCATTTTACTCTCTTTTCCTTATAATATTCATAATACTTATAAGAAAAAAATACATTACTTTTATTAAATGACCAAAATACCCCTTTCGGTCATTTTATCTGTTTTCTCAACCTTTTAGTCATTCATTCATGTTTCATACTCTTCATTCTAGTTACTTTCCTTTCTACCTCATTTCATTGATATACAATCTCGTAGTAAACTTATTTTACAAAATAGTTTCATACTTCAATACTTTTTATCATAAATAACAATCTACTTTATAATTCTTCTCATATCTTTACTAAAACATGTGGGATTTTACTCACAGCATTCTTTATTTATAAAGGTTCCCAATACCATTAAACATAATTATATATGTTTCGTATTTATGCAATTTCATAGATACACAAAATCTTTTCCTTGTATAAATTTTGTCCCTTAATGGACATTTTACTCGAACATAACTTCTTCTTTCTTTTTAGAAGTTTTACAACTTCTTATCTTTACATAGTTGTTCTTTAGATCTTTTAAACTTCACTTTATTATTCTTTACATCCACTATCAATTCTCGACTTATTACCACTCATAAGGAATGCATTCCTTTTTTTTTATTT
Source organism: Cichorium intybus (assembly GCA_023525715.1). NCBI lineage: Eukaryota > Viridiplantae > Streptophyta > Magnoliopsida > Asterales > Asteraceae > Cichorium > Cichorium intybus. The sequence goes on along the minus strand of CM042017.1, from coordinate 43,152,440 downwards.
CACATCCTTACTTTTCTGTTTGGGACGGAAGCTGTTAAAACAATATATTTTCATAAAAATCTGCATATCTTACTCTAGAAGAATCGAAACAACATACCGCTTTTTATTTTAACAATTAGATATCATTAACTTTCTTTCTATGTATAATACACCATATTTAACCTTATAAACTTGTACAGTTTTACTATTGAAGTTGTTCTATTATTTTAGTCAACTTTCTTCTTATTTCACACTTTTAAGAAAAATCATTTTTTTCACATACTTCTTACTCATTTCCTGTACATCATATGTATTACCTTCTCTAATACTTGTCTTATATCATTCTTTTCTTGTATTACTTTCATATTCAACATATAATCAACTTAGATATTTCTTTCATCTTCCTTTATTATTTATAAGATTTCATCCTCATTTACTCATCATACTTAATGGTATCATCTCTAGTACATCTTTCATCTTCTTGGGTACTCCGTGTGCCATTCTCATATTATTATTTACGTTTTAGTACTTCTTTGCCAATTCTTATCTCTCACATTAGTGCTTAGTTTAGCACCTGATCTTTAGCTTATTCTTTCCTCACAGTATTTAAATTGTTTACCATGATTAATTCAAAAATTTTTTTCTTTAATTCACTTATGGGGCTTCATACATGTTGCATACGATAATCCATATTTCCATACTTACTACACTTTTCATAATATTACTATCTTGTGGTGTATTTATGTTTCACAAACCACATTCATTAACTTCTTGACATATACTTACAACTTCTTAGTTGCATAATATACACACATATATATACTTGGTTCTCTTTTGGTTTAAGAACTCAACTAGGTATTTTTAACATTTTCGTTCCATAACAACTTCTTTCAATTACTAATATCATTCGTTACTCTTTACCTGTCGTAGCTAATGCTAACAAAATATTTTTCTTAGCTTTACATCTTTTACCATCTCTGTTATGTGTTGTAAGGCTACATGCCTAACACATTATGTTATTCTTTCATTTAAACTTCACTTCTTTACACTATATATTTTATATGAGACTTACTTCTTATGTATCTCTAGGTGATACACATCGGTCATTCATTTTTTTCATTATATTTCTTTCTTTCGTGTTTTTAAACAATATGCTCAATACATTATCTTACTCTTTTGCTTCATACTTTATGGTATTCTAATTAGAATACCTACTTCATAACCACCTTTTACACTTTTATACATTATATATATATATATATATATATATATATATATATATATATATATATATATATATATATATATGTATATATATATATATATATATATATATATATATATATATATATCCCAAAACTTACTCATGCTTTTACATTTATAAGCACGTATATACATATATACATTTCTTTGTATTTCATGGTTACCAACCATGTACTAATCATTTCTCAAAATCTTTGGAGACTTTTAGCCATTATTCCCATTCGGAAGTAGTAACTTCCTGTCTGTTTATCATAGTTCTTACATTATCTTTAATTCTTCGTCTACTACTTGTTTAGATATTTACTATTTTTCTTTACTTCATATCATTTATGACCCTTAGTCATTTTGCTCACATGCTTTTGGTTTTCTTCCATTATCATACATCATTATGCTCTTTCATTACTGTTATTTCTTCTTTTATTTCATTCATTTGGTTGCGGAACTTAATTCCTGGCAACCACCATCTTATCATCATTTGTTTCACCTTTAATTTCTTGCCTAAGATTTATTTAGGCATTCAACCTTTATTTCTCGATTCACATTTATTTTATCACATTACATTAATAAATTTTACTTAAAATATCATAATCTTTAACAATTTACCATTCATCATTCTTTTCCCCATTTGGGTAATCTTACTTTGTTTTTTATTACTCATTATAGCACTGTACTTATAACTTATTCAATTGTCCATCTTTGGACACTTTCATTTATCTTCTTTGTTCAACCCCGGCAGTTAGTCTTCCACTCTCTGCTACCATTGTCATCTTCTATTTTTAGCTTTTCTCATAGTTTTAATCTTATCGTCTTACAACGATATTCTGCTTCCTTTATATATTTACTATTCATACATCTTTTAAAGAATATTTGAAATTTAATGATCATGCCCAAGGCACACCACCTGCTTGCATTGAACTCTTCTTTACCACTCTTTTATTTTTTTACAAATTTATGTACTATCATTATACTCTGCTTAAAATTTTCATTCTTCATGTAAGAGTCTTACAACTCTTATATAGGTAATCAAGACCCATAATTCCTCTTTAAATTGCTCTTATTCATACTTTCTCTCGCCTCGACAGGCATATACTTTAATATCTTTCAATCTGTCTAAACAAATATTAATTATCACATTATCTCTTTTACTTTACCATAATAAGTGGTATATATTCATTGCATTAACTTTTATTACTTATAATCTTTCTTGTTCTTGTTACATAGGCATACAATTCCTATGTTATTCTTACTACTCTTTTCACAAATCTTACCCACCAGAATGCCATAATTCCTTTGCGATTCCACCAGTCTCAATACATATCCTGTGATTATGATAATACGGGCCCATATTACCATAATCATCTATACATATTGATTTTGCTGTTACCACAAGGTTTCATGGGACACTGGTTCCTTTAACATATAACACCATCATAAGTACATGGTGACCACTACTAGAAATCTTACTACTTTATAAACATAGCCTTTAATAAATTTAGACGGTTACGGAAAATATCATATAATTTTCCTAACGGTCAGATTTTTGCTCACTTTAAACGTTAACTTAACACTTCTTAGTGTTATATCTACATATTTTAAATAATGCATAATGTCTTAATCATTTAAGACATCATATAGCATACTTTCATAAACTATCATTTCTATAGCATGAGTTCAAGCCTAGGAGTGGAACAAGCCAATCCTAATTCGCTTAAACTATGACTCTGATACCAACTTGTGACACCCCATTTCTACTATTTGTAAATAGTATGGTTTTTCATAAAATTTCATGAATACAAAAATACGGTTTATCAAAAATCGACAATTTACATGTTTAAAAACAATGGGTGTACAAATATATATCAAAACTAACCATAGTAAGCAAGAAAGGATTAAACCTTGAGTCCAAGACGGGAGCTAACTCGGGCTCCACTCCAGCTAAACTTCTACCAAATATACCTTAGCTTTTAACCTAGAATACATGGCAAAACATAAAATACGTAAGACAATAATGTCTCGTGAGTTACATGAGTTTTAGACTCAAACCTTTAACTCCTTTTCCAGCTTTTTATAAAATTTATAACATAAAACTTCTGTCAAAACTTTATAGTAATAACATACTATAACTCTTTACCTTTCGAAATCATTTCTTAACATACTTTACAACAAAAACATCTTTCAAAACTTTATAGTAGTAACATACTATAACTTTTTACTTTTCAAAATCACTTCATAATATACTTTTCAAAATTTGCTTCTTTTTTACTTTCTTTGACTGGTTTTATAAGCTTGCTGGATTTTTATACTTAGGGCTTTAATCACCATAAGTGATACCCCAAGTCTCTATGGCTAGAAAGAACGGATCAATCCTCACCATAGAAGTGCTGAGGCGATCTACTTCGCGATGGGGCTTTTTCCCCGGTAGACCCCTTACCTAACCCGGGTAGGTTGGAACATAGTTCCCTTACTAACGCTGCTTGCTACAATTACCAGTCATACAAAATACTTGCTGCTTGCTTGAACATTTCCCATATACATATAACTTGTGGCTAGGTGCCAAACTACATCACTTTTTGTCTTTATGGCTAGATGCCAAATACATAACTTTCGTTTCACATAAACCATATGTTTAAAACATGTCTTTATAACATTTTAGGCTTAATGCCAAATCATACTTTCCAAACATCTTGTGGCTATACGCCATTTCATACTTGAAAACATGTACAATTTGTAACCAAAACATACTTCTTAAACATTTTATGGCTATATGCCTATCCATACTTTCAAACTTGTATAACTTGTAATCAAAATATACTTTCACATAACTGGTTCATAGACCAAAACATACTTTCACATAATTGGCTCATAGACCAAAACATAACTTCAAATATAACATTATACTTTCACAAACAAGTTAGAAATAATACTCTTGCATATAATTTCACATATAGAAATTTTATAAGAAATCTTGAAAATACTTACTTGCCATGTACCCCAGAATGGGTAAAAATACTGCATGTACTCACCTCGTGTATTGCTAGTGGATTGACTACACGTTCCTTGTATTTATACTCTTTTGATTCAATGATCACTTGGCATGAACCTATATTTAATATATAACACATTAACATTTATTTCTATTGACTCTATAACTCATTAGAGCCCTTATGATACTCTCTTGGGTCATAATAAATATATAACTTTAAAATGACCAACTTTAATTAAATCGTATTATTTTTTTAAGTATTTTACTACAGTACCCTCGGAGGGTCGTATTTCGATTCCGACAATTTTACATGAAGTTTTGGGCCATAATAGACCTATGTTTAAAATTTGGGGTCAAACGGACAAGTATTGGTCAAAATCTAAAAACTCAAAATCAATTGGCAGGAGACTCACTGCATGTTTCTGCAGGCGCCGCTTCGCGACTCGAACAAGGGTGTGGTCGCGACTCGAAGGCTGCTGGTACCGCCTCGCGACTCGACCAAGGTGTGGTCGCGACGCGAAGGCAAAGCAGATTGCCTTATTTGGCGATTTTTCAAACTGCAGTTTCACTATTCGCTCCATTAAGCTCTTAATACTTAACTTAATTGGTTTAGGGTCATATCTAGGCCATAAATACCAACTTACACTTATTTTTAAACTTCAAAATCATCAAACCTTCTTTAAAATCTTGAAAATTCTTCCGAAAACACCATTTTTCACCAAAAATTATTTTAGTGAGTTTTTAAAGCTTGGAACTGATTTCTTACTTCTTTTATGACATTTTTAACTTAACAAAACCATTAGACCTATATGAAATCAGTTTCAACTCATTAATTCAATTGTTCTCATAAAATCCCTTTTTTGACATTTTTGGTCCAAAAACTGAAATTTCTTTAAACTATCTCTTACAACTGATTTCTTCCATCTTTTATAGTATATTGAACTTCATAAAAACCATTAAAACCATCTTTGATCACAAGGACCCGTAAACTAGGGTTCTTGAGCCAAAAATTCATTTTCTTGATTCTTAACACTTTCAAATGTTATATTAAGTTGAGATAGTGATTAAGACACAAATTAAGGCTAGGAATCATAGGATAATCCTCCTCTAGCCACTAGATTCTCGAAGCTACAGTAACCTATTCATAAGAAATGGGTTAGACAACCCTAAAGACAAGATTACTAACCTTATATGGCTTGGAATTCTTCAATTCCAAGTAAATTTCTTCCAAATCTTCAAAAACTCAAAACCCGATCACTGAAACTCTCTCTGGCTCTCTCTCGATTCCTCTAGAACTCTCTTCTGAGTTTTATGTTGATTAATGAGATATTTTCTCATTTTTATATTTTCCATATTCTCAATTTTAGTCCCTGAACCTTCATTCCTTGGACTTTGACCACTATAATCAATTTTTATCACATAAAACATTCTTTTCTTATATTTTTGCCACAAGTAAAAAATATTTTTACATATTTGGTCCTTCACATGGTCTAGGGTCCAAATTACCCTTTTATGGCAAATTGACCAAATTACCCTTTTTACTAGAATTAATTTTCAAATACTTATCACCATTATTTGGTGTCAAAATTTTTTATTTCATTACATATTAGCTCCAAAAATCATATTTTTCCTTACTTAAAAGTCATTTGGATGTCAAATGACCATTTTGCCATTTTTCATCATCTTTCTCCAAACTTTTGGTATTTTACCACATTTCTAAGTAAATTATTTTAAAACTTTCAAAATATTTTTGGTCTTTTCCTTACGTATTTTCTCGAATATAAATTCGAGATTTTTGGGTCGTTACAAATACGACGGGAAACATTTATATAAATTATAAAGGGTATAATTTATGGAACGAACGACAAGAAACATTAGACATACTAAACATGATTATATAAATTATAAAGGGTATAATTTATGAAACGAACGACAAGAAACGGTAGATATGCTAAAGATAATTATGTAACAATATAATTATTACACACTATAATTATCATTGACATTTTGATAATTACAAATACAAATGGATTTTCAGTACACTTATACACTATAATCATCATGGACAAATTTGATAATTACAAATACAAATGAATTTTCAGTATACTTATACACTATAATTATCAAGGACAAATTTGATAGTTACAAACATAAGGGATTTGCATTTCAATAAAAAACGGTTTTCACTACGCTACAAATAAGGATATGACATTTGCGTTGGGTAAGATTGTGAGACATCGCTTCACGGTACTAAAAAGAGTACACACTAAATCCTGGATTATAACCTTAATCATGTATGAGCGGGATAGTTGTATATAGATCTATATGGGATTGACAATCCCCACCTATGGTTGTTCGCTACAACTACGACCGACGGGTCAAGGGTGACAAATGTCTTCACTATTACGACGCCTGAAGAACGTCGTGCCAGGTCACTAGGTCTTAGCAATGTTATAATAACTCACAAATTAACAACGAACGTCCTATATTTGGGAAAATATCTTCAAATGGTTTCACTTAAGTGTGAAACTACATGTTACACTTTTCAAAGACTCAAACAAGAACTTTCACTATTTCACTACGAAACATATATCGCTATCATATTACGAGAACTTTCACTATTACACTATGGGGTTTTCACTATGACACTATGGGTTTTCACTATTACGCTAAGAAGGTTTACACTATTTCTCTACGGGTTTTATGGAAATTAAAACCACATTTCGGAACATACAAATATAAGTACTATTTTACTTATACATACGAGTTTTATGAAGTTTAAAACTACATTCCAACCAGATACAAACGAGTATGGTTTTACACTATTACACTACGAGTTTTTCACTATTTCACTACGAATATCTTCGCTTTTACACTACGAACATTTTCGCTATTACATTACGAATGTTTTGACTATTACACTACGAACGTTTTCGTTATTACACTACTTGCTTTTACAAAGGAATCACTATTTTTCTCACTACAAAAATCTTATGAACTCACCAACGAAAGGTTGACACTTGCAAAATTACTTGTATTCTCAGGTAACAATTAATCAGGTACGACTAATCTCTGGATGGGACGCGAAGACGTCTCTTTTGATTATTTTGATATCATAATGTAATTGGTCTAAAAACATATTGTTGAATAATGTAAATTTCCAATTATAATGTATGATGGTTGTTTATCTACTTATGTTTCAATGTATGCAATGGTTGTGATACTATGATTCGTTCCACCCTCCGACGATTCCGCCATCGTGGTTTGGGGGTGTGACAAATATACTCACGTTTTTGTGTCTAGTGCTTGTGTGCGAAATATATACAATACACGGGTTAAACATGTGCAAAATGGCGAAGTTCGGAATGAGGTCCAATTTCAGACGAAAACACACGCGCGCCGTGGTTCAGAAGACACGCACGCCGCAAAAAGTCAAGGATCGGATCATAAGTTTCAAATTCAAAAAGCAAACATCGGGGTTACAGATAAGGACGCGCCGCGGATTTCACTCTTGCGCGTCGCGTCCTGCCAAATTTCACAACTATAAATAGAGGCTTTTGGTTCGTGTTTCGGGAGCGAAGACCCGACCTTTGAGTAGAACTCAGGCCTTTTCGACTCGTATTTTCGGATTTCAGTGATCAATAGTTGGTATTTTCATAGTTTTAGTTTATTTTTGTATTTTTCGGTTTTGTTTATCACATGTTTCCAACGTTTCTGGATTGTAGAACTTGCTGGACCGCGTTGACTCTGAATTTTTACCGAAGTATGATCCATTCCGCTTCCGGTTTTGTTTAAGTTTAATGCAAGCATTCGGTTTTATTTATTTTTCGGTGTTGATTTCGGTTTACGATTTATTGTTCGTTGATTGGTTTTTTTGCGCTTTACGATTATGATTTCTTGAGTATACCTCGGGATCAGAACGTATTAGTTTGGATAGATCAGGATTTGGAATTAAACAGTTTGGTAATTGTTAGTTTATGTGTTCGATATTTCAGTTTGTTGGATTTTGCGAAGTGTATGAAACGCCACCAGCTATAGAACGACACTATAGTTTGGTTAAATTTTGACACAGACTTTAACCACGGACTCCACGGTTCGACCCTTACTTCTACTTAGCTAATGTGCTTGTAAGGTATTAAATCTAGTATTTTTGACCGCATCGACGACTACGACGATGTCAGTGAGCGGTTATTTTCGGCAACAATATCTCTAATTTAGGGTTTGGTGTTTCTGGAAATGAAGTTAGTAATTGCAAATATATAGCTTTTTTTATGGTGTTTTAGTTTGTATATATCAACTGGATCCTAATTTTATTAGGATTATCTTTGATTTTTTTCGGTTTTATTGTCAATAATTTGTTTAATTTTCCTAATTTTTAGTTACCTATAATGATATTCTTTTTTTTTAGGATAGATTACTCAGAAAATTTGTTTTCTTGACATATATACGTGCATGTGTAAGGAAACTGGGGCAGAGAAAACTAGGATATATTAAATCAAAACCTATACATATAATTTATGCTTCTAAGTAAAAAAAAAAAAAGTTAGGGTGCATGGCCCTTCCCAGCCCCTTTTAGCTCTGTAATGTAATACAGGTCCACACATATTTTGAGTCCGGAGCAAGAAGAAAAAAAAAGGCCCCAAAATCACAAATGTAACAAAAAAGGTCCACACATGTTAAAGTTACTTGCGGCCATGGACACATTTGGTTTGAATTTTTTTCAAAGATTATTTTATAACTTTTGGATGGACAATTTATAAATTTAGTGTTGGACACCTGATAAGTTCCAAGTTGGTCACACAAGAAAACAAATTCTAATAGATTGAAGATTTGACATATTATTTTGGGTCATCGTAGAAAAAATGAAAAAAATTTATATATACACCTCTCTAAGAAAGTGGTTAACAAAAATAAACATCTTAATAGATATGAGGATATATTTCGAATCCTTGACAAATGTAAGATAAAACAATATGGAACGTTAAGAAAAAACAATATGGATGGTTAATAAATAACAAAAGAGGGGAGAACATGAGGGCGAGTATGGGTGGTGTGTTTGATGGGTATGAATAGGTATCCGATGTAAATGGGTTAAGGGTAAGTGGTGGGTACCTTTGGGGGTGGGCATATGGTTAAGGTAAGGAGGTGTGGGTTGGGATGGGGCAGGTGTCGGGGGTGTGGGTGGAGTATGTGTTTATATTTTAGAAAAACGTTGTGCCAAAAAACCCTGATGATGTAATATGTGTGTGGAAGTCAACCCACACAACACACCCAAACAAATAAGAATGGTTTATTTAATATGACCATTTAGAAAAAGTATGGCCCCTTTCGACCAAAAACAGAACCACTCTTGTAGGAAAGACATCTAGCTTCGTTAAAATCCCCAAACACCAACAGCAGTCCCTCAAATCTAAGAAGAATATCTAAAATTTGAGACCAAGGAACTGACTATTTCCTAAAGCTTTGAGGAGCGTAGACATTTATACCACAGCAAGAGGCCCTGGAATGAATCCACACACCAAAAAAAGCTATGGAGTTTTCCTCAATTCGATTAGACTGTTCTTAAAAGACCGACGTGTCTCAAATAGACAACATTCATGCTGAATTCCTTATCCTTGGAACAACCAAAGACAAAATTCAAACTATTCCAATGATTTCTAACAAAAAGCATAAGAAACCAAACCCGCTGTACGATGTTTAACCCACGTATACTCGTCGTTACTCCCAATACGACAGGAATTAACCGAAAAAATATTCATTTAAAACCATTGACATCTCCTTTAGCAAAAAACACTACTCAACTCACATTCCATTCCCTATAGGTTAAAACCAATATTTTTTTCCCACATTGATGGTGTTGATGTTTTCTTCTAGGGATTCCAAGGGATAAGAGACTACAATTTCTCTGTGAAAAGTGGAGGTCAACACTCAATTATTGCATTTGATAATGGCGTCTTCTAATTGAAGAAAACGACTGGAAATTAGGAGCAAATGAAGGAACCCAGATTCTGCGGGAAGCAGCGAGGGGATATTGGGAGACTTTAAATTTTGGGCTTCACCTATGCGTCTCGACAAAGTGGGGTTATTAGAGGAACTGGGCTCATCATATTTTTCTTCTAAAAGACTCGAAACTATTGGGCTAGTAAATTACTTGGGTTACCATTATTTGCACTTTTTGATGGACTCATGTAGGTAATTTTCAAAGTAATTGGATGGAGGGATCAGGGATGGTATGATTACTTTACTTACAATTTTAAATTTGGATGGAAGCCGAATCAACATTAATATTTGTAAATATAGTTTTATTAAATTTAGTTAGTGTTTATAAGTATTGGAGTAAATTATACGGGGTTAGGTTAGTTTGTGTGTTTGGTTTCTAATTTATTTTATCATTTGGACCGTCTTTATGGTTAGGATTTGTTTCGATTTTAGCCCTTGATCGAGTTAAAAAGTCTAACATAACCTTGTCCATTTGCTTTTTGATTTTGGATTTTGGTCCTTGATCGAGTTAAAATGTTAGTTTCCGTGTTTAGTCCCTAATTATATTAAATAACCATTTCAATGTTAATTCTTTTGCAACCCACTATTAAGGGTTGCAACCTAAATGAGGAGTCCTCGCTCTTATTATTTTTTTGGTGGGTCAAAAATACGGAACTGGGTTATCAACCCGGTTGCCTCTAACCCAACCTATCTAACTTTGTTTCTTTTATAAATTTCTGCAAACTTTTAATCTATTTTTTATATTGGTTCAAAGAAATTTTTTTATAGTTTTTAGAACCTCTAATTATTTCCTACGAATTTGGTGTCCCACTTTTTACTTTTTCAGTTTTTACCTAAAGTTTATTTAATTTTTTATGATTACGATGACAACAACCAACCAATATTTATGTCTTAGGCTGGGGGGAGTGGTCGGCGAGCCATCCCCCTCGCTAAACAGCCACGTTGGTTTGGTTTGGCGAGTTCGTCGAAATATTGGCGAGGAATCCATCGGCGAAGGCGAAGGCGAGGGTGGCGGTGTGGTTTGGCGAGGCTTCAGCGAGAGTTTGGCGAGAGTTTCAGCGAGAGTTTGGCGAGGCCACTCCCTCCAGCCTTATAAGCTTAGTCCACCTTTTATGCAGTTGTTTTCTTCATCTCTTTATGCATGTGTGTATATAACCTACCCTAATAAATGAAAATCTCATGCCACATGTCATCATCACATCCATTTGGCTACATGTCATTTTCTCATGATTTTGAATTTCTTAAAAAAAATAAAATACTTTGTTCATTATTATCCCTTAATGATCGGTTACAATTCGCCGTTACAATTCTATCTCATCTAATTACGCTTTTATTAATACAAAACTGTCAATTAAATCTTTAACCCCAAATTTTTCCTTACGGTTTCAAAAATCAAATTGCAATTGTGAATATATGTTAGGTATTTTTGTATTTATCCAATGATAAATCAAGATTTTTTAAAGAAATAATTGTAAGAAATAGCAATGCATTTCAATTTATTTGTGTATTATATCATTCCATTTTTATATATTTCTATTACATTTCTATATTCTCAATTTTGTGTGTTTTTTATTTTATTTTTAAGATAGTATGCTATTTATTTTAAGTTAGTACAATGCTTGATGTTATATATATATATATATATATATATATATATATATATATATATATATATATATATATATATATATATATATATATATATATATATATATATATATCTTCTATACCTAATAAATGAAAATAAATTATGCCACGTGTCAACTTATTAAACCAACTTCTCCATCCTCCACGTGTATTCTGAATTTTATTTAATTTTATTTAAGTTAAACTTATATTTTGACAATAACAAATTAAAATAATCTTATTGACCTATGTTCGTATCTTTGCAAGTCACCGCTACCCATTTCTCCGATTGACCTATGTTCGTCGGCGTTCTACCCATTTTTCCGATTGACCTATGTTTGTCGGCGTTCTCGCCGTCACCATCAACACCCATTTCTCCGATTGAGCTCTGATGATTTGCTCTTTGTTGCTCCAATTTTCAATTTCACAAACCCTAAACCTAATCCAGCTATCTTGCCATGCAGAGATATTCTGGTTCTTCACTTTCACGCATCGATTTGGGGTTCCATAGTGGCAACGATTACCTTCAATTTCAAGAAGTTCTTCTGGTTAATCTTCACTTTCACGCATCGATTTGGGGTTCGATAGTGGCAAGGATTACCTAAACCTAATCCAGGTATGTTTTATTTACCGCATTCACTTTTAATTTCTGGAACAATTATATGAATGTGTAATAAAAGGTCGGTAACTAATAATATATGCATCGATTATGAATGTCTAATACTAATGAGTGAATTAGATATATCTCAGATTTAAATTGCCTGGAATATCTTTCTTTTCAAAATCTCCTATTTAAAAGGAAGGGTATAAGTGTTAATATGAAATTCTTTCCCTAATCTGAAAACAAATATTGCTAATAATCAGGAAACGAAGCTAAAAATCACCTAACCAATTCCAGATTTATTAGTTTCATCCCGCTCAAATTTTTCAATGCTTATCTACTTTTAGAGAATTACTTTTCCAACAAACAAATGCTAAACTTCAGGATTAGCTTATCATTATCGGTTTACTTCAAACCTATAAATCACGCATACATGTTTTCATTTACACTCATCTCCTTCATCTCCCCGGTACAAGTGCTCCTGCTTTGATCTGGAAACCTAACATTCAACTACAACAGGTTAGTATTTTTTTTTATATCTCTTTGATAATCCAATCATTTGTATATCTATGTTTGATGTTCGATTCAAGTACTTTCAATTTTCTGTACAATGCAGAGCATGTGAATTCATTTACCCTCTTGATAGCAATTCTATTTTTCTCCATTAAGGACCTCATTCTTTTTCACAACTAATTTTTTGGATACAATGTTTTATAAATAAATGATATTCAAAAAGTTTTGAAATAATTTCAAGTGTTTGGAGTTTTATTTCTAGCCTTAAGTATCTTCTCGCTGCTTCATTTATATTTGTGTTATCTTGGTGATGTTTTGAGAACTTTCAAGTGTTAAGGGTATTATTTCTGAACTAAAGTAGCTTATTGCTGATGTTTTGAATCTGTTTAGGAATAATTTTAAGTGTCAGTGTTTTAAATTTCGTGTTTTATTCCTTTAATGACAACATGCTTTCAGATTATGAACGTGTAATACTAAATCTGCACCAGACGTGTACCAAATCTGCAAAAAGTTTTTTTTAATTTTTTCGTGTTTTATTCCTTTAATGGCAACCTACTTTCAAATATTGAAGGTTGTTCTATTCCTTTCTGAGTTCGAACCAGACCTGTACCAAATCTGTAAAAAGTTTTTTTTAATCATTTTTTCATGTTTTATTCCTTTAATGGCAAAATACTTTCAGTTTATGAATGTATAATACTAAATCTGCACCAGATCTATACCAAATCTGCAAAAAGTTTTTTTTAAACCTTTTTTCTTGTTTTATTCCTTTAATGGCAACATACTTTCAGTTTATGAATGTGTAATACTAAATCTGCCCCAGATACTAAATCTGCCCCAGACCTGTACCAAATCTACAAAAAGGTTTTTTTTTAACATTTTTTCATGTTTTATTCCTTTAATGGCAACATACTTTCAGATTATGAATGCGTAATACTAAATCTGCACCAGACCTGTACCAAATCTGCACCAGACCTGAGTTTACTTGAAATTTTCAATTCTGTCATTTTTGTCCCAATTTGTTATGTCTTTCAAATTTAGTCATTTGAGGTACTTGTGTTGTTTTACTCCATGATCCAAGTATAATGACTATTTGGTCCCTGAGTTTTTCTGGTGCAGATTCCTGAAAGTAAACATTTGGTAATAGTTATTATCTTATGCATATTATATTAACAGATGCTATTCTGTTGATATCCCTTGATGGGATTAATGGGATTAATGCTATTCTGTTGATATCCCTTGATGTGATTAATGGGATAAGTATTAAATCTAAGAAAAAACGACTCAATGGGTTAATATGCTAACCTATTACCTATCTGTCCTTATTGGGATAAGTAGTAATTTTGGTCCCAATTTGTTTTGTCTTAAAAATTTAGTCAATAAAAGTTACTTATGATGTTTTTACCCCATCATCCAAGTATAATGACTATTTTGGTCCCTAAGGTTTTTCTGGTGCAGATTCCTCAAAGTACATTGAGTTCGAACCAGACTCGGACCAAAACTGCAAAAATTTTATTTTTTAAAAAAAAAATCGTGTTTTATTCCTTTAATGGCAACCTACTTTCAATATTTTAAGGTTGTTTTATTCCTTTCTGAGTTCGAACCAGACATGGACTACATCTGCAAAAAGTTTATTTTTTAAAAAACATTTCATGTTTTATTCCTTTGTTGGCAACCTACTTTCAAAAATTTAAGGTTGTTTTATTCCTTTCTGAGTTCAAACAAGACCTGGACTAAATCTGCAAAAAGTTTATTTTAAAAAAAATTGTGTTTTATTCCTTTAATGGCAACCTACTTTCAAATGTTTAAGGTTGTTTTATTCCCTTCTGAGTTTGAACCAAACCTAGACCAAATCTGTAATTGTTACAATTGTTTATTTTTTCACGTACAGTTTAATGGAGTCTAAACAAATCACCCTCATTAGCGAGCTTCATGTTTTGAAAGACGACTTCACCATAAAAGTTGCAGTCATCCGTATGTGGAACCAAATTCTATTTGAAAACCCGAATGAGAAATATTCTATCGAAATGATTTTAATGAACGAACAGGTATTTGTGTAATTATGTTTATTTTACTATTTTAATCTTATTATTAGTTATAGTAGATTTGGAGTTATTATGTAACAAATAACTAACTTCTTATATGTCTTTCTTATTATTTATATTATTTTGATTTTTTATTATCAGGGAAATAAAATCAGGCATGTGTGCCAAGAAGATGTATACCGAAATTTGAGAAAATACTTCAAGAAAATGTTGCTTTTTACATGGACAAGCCGTCCCTCGGTATGCAAGTTTCACTTAATAAGTTTGTGGAAAATGAAGACAAACTTGAATTGCAATTCAAAACGAAAGTTACAAGGTGTGCTGGTTTTCGAGGTTCTTTATATGGTTTTTCATTTGTAGATTACCAATCAATTATGGATAACAAGATTCAGGAGAAAACACCAATTGGTTAGTGCACAAACTTATTTTGAAATTTTAATAATTAATATCTTTATATGTATATTAACAAATTATTTTGTAACTGATATAGATGTTATTCGTTACGTGTTTCGATGTTTTGACTTGGAAACTTATGTTGGGAAAAATAACAAAGAAATGAAAAAAATGAACTTAAAACTCCAAGATTTAGAGTGAGTATACATTGTTTTTAAAACTATTAGTTTTATTTCAACATATAAAAAAATATATTTTAATCAAAAAATTTGCAGGGGTCGTATTTTAAATGTGACTTTATTCAACGACTATGCGCAACAAATGTCAGATTATGCAACCAGTTTTAAACGGGAGGAAGCGGTTGTAATAATAGTTATTCAGTTTGGAAAAGCTTCTTCTTTTCAAGGTTTGTTCATTGATTTAAATATTTATTACTAAAATTTATTTATTACTAACTAAATTTTTTTTCAGGACGACAATTAGTTTCTAATCGCTATGGTGTCACTAGACTTTTCATAAATAACCCCATCGATGAGATTATTACATTCAAGGAACAATTAGATTCTATAAATCATGACAATTTGCGTTTTTTATTTGTTTTCTTCATATTTTTTTTATAATAGCAACTACACTTTGTTCGTAAACAGATTTCTCGGTAAAAATACTGATGGCCTTTCATCAACTCATCGTTCCAAACGGTCATCAATTTTATATTCCTTGCATGATGACTACTTGATCGATACTGAATTCATGAAAATTGTAGAAATTCATGAAAATAAAGAGGTACATTTAATTGTTTTATTTAAATTTTAGTTAATCTGTTTTTCCTCAAATACTAAAACTATTTATGCATTTTAGGTAAAAATGGTAATTTTACTTGGTACCATAAAAAGTGTTTGTCCGGTATGTCATGGTAATACCACGCTTGTAACAAATGTTACCGAAAAGTTACTGAAACAACATTGATCGATGATACCGATGAAGGTCAAGGGGACAAACACATGTTTACATGTAGAAGTGAAGGATGCAAAAATGATGAAATCGTTGCTGTTCCAAAGTATTTACCTTGCCTTATCTTTATTTAATATTATTATACTTTAATATTACAAACATTGATTATTATTATTTTAATGTTTTAGATTTAAAATTCTCCTTTGCATTAAGACACTACAGGAGTGGTAAGTTTAACCTTATTTGATCGAGAGGCTTACAAAATTCTACGAAAAACAGCAAGAATTGCTGCAAAAATTTCAAGAGGTATATTTATATTCAATATAAACATAGTGGTACGATTTTTGTATTCACGAGGTGTATTAATAACTTATATCTACTATTAATCCTTTTATTTTGTAGTCCAATAATAATGAAATTTATCCCGGAGAATTGGACGTCCTTCTTCAAAGAAAATTTGCTTTTAAAATAGAGATTAGCCAATACAATCTGGATAAAAGAACGGCAGCTTATACGATATATAACCTGACTGAAGACTGTAAAATCATTTCAGAACTCGAGAAGAATTATTATATAGAACAGGTAATAATTTCGGTAATATATTTTCAAATATGTTATAATTTGTTGCTTATTGTTTTAATTACTTTTAACATTTGACATTCTGTTATGTAATTACAAAATAGCCATTGGACTCCGAGTCCTTTAATGTGGCAATGACAGATCATGCTTCTCAAGAAACTATTACTATGAAGGTATTATATAACTTCCTTTAGTTTTCATATTTTAATTTTAACTTAAATACTTGATCTTTCAATTAACAAACATTATACATTTTTTTAATTTAGGATGCCGTCTCTTACACCGGTGATAACACAACTCCCATGTCGGAGGTGCAAAAAAACAGTGCTAGGGGCATATGTGAAGAGAATCATCTAAAGCGTAACCTATCAAGTGCTTTTGATGTTGATGTCAATTCTTCCATGTCATCAACAAAAGTTCGTGCAATAGGCATGGAAGACGATACGGGAAAGGGCATACCAAAGCTTTTAATTCCAAAGTTAGAAAAATAATTACATTTCGTCGTTTCCAAACAATAATCATCTAGTTTATATATTTTATTATCGGTACATTTTGCTGTGGGAAGACAATGTAATGTTTCCGGAAGACAATTTGATGTTTTGGTTACGGTTTGTTTTAATTAACTACTTTTGCTTTTAATTTTCTTAGTTTACTTGATTCAAATTTCCACTAATATTTCTTAAAATTATTAAAATATTATTTTTTACAAAATCAACATCAAAATAATAAAATTAAAAATTTCAATGGTTGTTGGTTTTGAATTTGTTTGAATTATCTAATTTTGTTTTTAAATTCATATTTAATTGTGATTGAATATTTAATGAGTTTTTCTTAAATTTATGATAATATTATTCATTACAAAATCAAGATCCCAATTATTAAATTACAGTTTACATTTTAATTAGTTTTTTAATTATTTTATATTATCTTTAAAAAAACATATCATATCATATGCTTTTTTATTAACTAAAATAAATTAAATATAACTTTTCCAACTACAATGAAATAGACGTTTAAAATATAAAATTATATTTGAACTTTTATTTATTATTTCTAAATATCATTTATATCGTTTCACAGCTTCAAATACCAAAACGGATTATATGAATGCTAGACAGAGACGAAGAGATAGAAAATTATATTTGGATAGCAAATGATCGAATCATATGTTGCCAACATCACACGTTCAAAATATACAACTTACACAACCGCTAAATGAAATTACCAATGGTACGGACTTTATTATCTTTTCAATTAATTATTAATATAGAAGTTACTTATAACTATATGGTAATAACTACTGATACCTTACAAATATTTATATTCCAGCCATGCTTCAAACTATATGGTAATAACCTCATACCTTATAATTATTTACAGCTTCAAATAGCAACATGGATTATATTG
Organism: Cichorium intybus; assembly: GCA_023525715.1. Classification (NCBI taxonomy): domain Eukaryota; kingdom Viridiplantae; phylum Streptophyta; class Magnoliopsida; order Asterales; family Asteraceae; genus Cichorium; species Cichorium intybus. The sequence goes on along the minus strand of CM042017.1, from coordinate 43,134,103 downwards.
ATGCTACACAAAGACGAAAATATAGCAAATTATATTTGGATAAACCGATGCTTATGTCTACAACATCAAACGTTCGTTATTCATCGATGACAACATTTTCAAGTATGATGCAAAATACAAATTGTAAGACTTTTCAACTCAAATATATATTTTCTATAACATATTACAACTATTTCTTTGACATCTAAAGTTGTTTTCCTTTTTATTAAATAATAATTTATGTAATGTTAAATATTATTATCATTTTAAAGCGGGCTTGGCACATGGTCAGAAGAATTTGACATCATCAAAGGCTTTGACATACGATGCAAGTGATAAAGAAAATCTAAACACAGATTAATCGTTTGCATATCAACATACGGCCTTCCAAACTATTTTTCCAAATATAAATGTTAGAAGTCCTTTATCTGTCATTACACCCGGTACGCTTTTCTTAATTCCACTTCATGTTCCTAGAACATAAAAAATATTTATATTTGTTTTTTTATATATTAAAAAAATATTAGACACTTTAATACTTTTTTATTATAATTCTAACGTTTCCTACATTTTCTTTAGGTATATCTAATTACAATCAAAACAATACAACACCCTTCTCGATGAATAGACGATTTTCTATAAATTCTAATGACATGAATTCCACCAATACATCCACAATGACTCCAACTTATTCTTTGACCAATTTACCATCAAGAAAGAATAAGTTAAAAAGCAAAACCGCAAATATATCTGCTATACCTGCATTTGACTTAAGAGCAGACAGAGAACTTGATGACGTCTAAATTCTTAATGACATATTCACAGGCATCTCAAAAGGTACTCATCATAAACCTCTATTCCTACTACAAAAAAATTGTAATTATGTAATTTCATGTTTATAAAGATTAATATGTTTCAACACTGACTACTTTAACAGATTACTTAGATCATGGTGATCAAAGAGTTATATGTGAAATATGTCATGCAAAATTATGGAGAAACGAAGCTGTTCGAAGCAAAAAAACCGACAGTAAAGCAAGTTATTTGTTATGTTGTGGTTATGGAAAGGTTGAGCTTCCAGATCTTAAACAAGCACCTCCAAGTTATGAAAATCTTTATCGTTCTATCGATGCAAAAGGCAAGGTCTTCATGAAGAATATCCGTCGATTACAATTCAATGTTCTCCTTTACCTCAATGGGTGGCAAAATTGATTCGTCTATTAATAAGGGTAGCGCTCCATACATATTCAGACTGAGTGGTCAAAATTATCATAGTATGGAAAGTCTTCTACCCGCAAATGGATCGAAACCAAAATTATCTCAACTATATATATATGATACCGAGAATGAAGTTTCAAATAGCCAGGCTGCTTTTTGGTATTTTTTCATAATAATAATTAACAACTCATTTGCTTAAATATGATGATATACTTATACTAATATTAACTTATTTATTTGTTCATTTTGTTATCAGCCAATCAAAGAATGGTTCAACATCTGCTTCTGATTTGGTTGATGCTGAGATTATAGAAGATTTGAAGATTATGTTGGATTCTGAAAATGAGCTGGTTAAATGTTATAGGATGGCAATAGATTGTTTTCATGAAAATCCTCATGTTGATTTAAAGTTACGTCTAATTGGAAAAAGGCAGCAAGATGGAAGGACATATAACCTACCAACTGCTTCTGAAGTTGCTGCTTTAATTGTCGGAGATATTGGTGATTCAATTGAAAATCGATATATTATTTTCAAAACTCAATCAGGAAGTCTCCAATGTATAAGTGAATTGCATCCTTCTTACCTTGCTCTACAATATCCATTACTTTTCCCATATGGTGAGGATGGTTACAGAGTTGACATTAGACATAGAGATGTTACTTCCTTAAGCAAAAGCAAACGGCTAAACTGCACAATGAGGGAATTCTTCTCTTATAGAATTCAAGATAGGCTAAATAAGTTCTCATTAATTTTAAATGCAAGAAGGATTTTCCAACAATTTTTGGTAGATGCGTACACCATGATTGAAAGTGAGAGACTGTATTATATTCGTACACAAAAAAAGTTCTTAGATGTGAAGCATATGAGAATTTACATAAGGTACAACATGAGGGTACTACAGATATATCTAATGTTGGACAACGTGTGATCTTACCTTCTTCTTTTATCGGTGGAGCGTGTTACATGATGCAGGATTATTTAGATGCAATGTCTCTTTGTAAGTGGTATGGATATCCCGACTTTTTCATAACTGTAACATGCAATCCAAAATGGCCTGAAATTAGACGATTTCTCAAGGACACCTTGGTTAATCCTGAAGATAGACCTGATATACTATGTAGATTGTTTAAAACTAAGCTTGATGCATTGATTAAGGACTTAAAGGAAAATGCATTGTTCGGTATTGTTCAAGCAGGTATGTTGCTTTCACTATTATCATATTAAGATTCTGTTTTCTAATATGTTTATCATCATTCTCTTCGTATATTTTTTATATTCAATATATATTTACTTTAAATTAATATTTATACATTTTATTTTAATTAATGTAGTTGTTTACACTGTGGAGTTCCAAAAGCGCGGATTGCCTCACGCTCATATATGTTTGTTTATGCATTCCAGTCATAAGTTTCCTACTGTTGAACATATAGATCCAATTATATCTACTGAGATTCCAGATAAAAATGAGGATCCTGAATTGTATTCACTTGTCAGCGAGTTCATGATGCACGGTCCTTGCGGTAATGATAATCTGAACTGCCGATGCATGATTGATATAAAATGTTCAAAAAACTTTCCGAAGAAAATTTCTGTCTATACTTCTATCGATGGAAATGGATTCCCTTTATATAGAAGACGAAATGATGGATCCTTTGTTGAAAAGTCTGGCGTAAAGTTAGATAATAGAAGTGTTGTTGCCTATAACAAATTTCTTCTTAAAAGATATCAGGCACATATTAATGTTGAGTGGTGCAATCAGTCTGGATCCATAAAATATTTGTTTAAATATATTAACAAGGTCCTGATAGGGCTACTGTTGCAGTTGTAAAAAGGAATAATGAAGATGACGATCAAGACGTTGTAGACGAAATAAAAGAATATTATGATTGCAGGTATATATCGACATGTGAAGCATTATGGCGAATATTCACATATGATGTTCATTATAGGTATCCTTCTCTTATGAGGCTTCCTTTTCATCTTCCTGGACAACAAGTTGTATATGGTGCAGATGATGATATTGAAAATGTCCTCAACAAACCTTCAATTGCTTCTTCAATGTTCTTATCTTGGATGAAATGTAATGAAACCTATGAAGAAGCACGAGAATTGACTTATGTTGAATTCCTTGGAAAGTTTGTCTGGAATTTCCAAGACCGATGTTGGCAGCCAAGAAAAAAAGGCAAATCGATTGGTAGAATTCATTCTGTTTCTCCTTCTCTCAATGAAGCATACTTTTTATGAATTCTTTTAAACAAAATTAAAGGTCCAACATCATTTGATGATATACTCACCGTTAATGGACATAAATGTCATAATTTTAGAGATGAATGTTATGCACTTGGACTTTTAGACGATGACATGGAATATATCGAAGCCATTCAGGAAGCAAGTCAGTCAGGTTCTGGTTATTATCTACGGACTTTATTTGCGACCATGCTAACGTCTAATAGTTTGTCCAGACCAGAATTTGTATGGGAAAATTTGTATGGGAAAAAGCATGGGAATACTTGGCTGATGGCATTCTTTACAAGCAACAACTTATACTAAAATCACCAGGTATAGAATTTTTGTCTTCATTATTAATAAATCTGGAAATTATATTTTATTTCCATCATTGATTAAATTTTTTGTTTACGGTTTAAGTTAATACATTTATTAATTTCTAAATTATTTTAATATGCTTAGTTTTTAAAACTTTTAATTCTACATATTTGTTTATTAATTTGCTTAGTTTGTACACATTTTGCAGGTTTGTCACCGCCAGAAGATCAAATTAAGAACTTAACTTTGTTTGAGATTGAGAAAGTATTGCTTCGTAATAATTCCAGCCTACATAAATTTCCAATGATGCCTTATCCCGACAATGACTCTATATCTTCTTCAAACAACCGCTTGATTAATGAGGAGCTAGGATATAACATACAAAATCTACATAAAGAGTTTGAAAATCATTTTGTTGCATTAACAGATGAACAACGAACTATTTTTGACAATATCATGACTGTTGTTCATAAAAACAAAGGAGGTGTGTTTTTCATTTATGGATATGGTGGAACTGGTAAAACCTTTCTTTAGAAGACATTATCTGCAGTAATCAGATCTAAAGCTCATATTGTTTTAAATGTTGCTTCAAGTGGGATTGCATCGTTGTTATTGATTGGAGGTAGAACAACACATTCTAGATTTTTAATTCCTATAAATCTTAATGAGGACTCTCTTTGTCATATAAAGCCAAACAGTGATGTAGCCTGTTTATTAAAGAAGACATCATTGATTATTTGGGACGAAGCACCGATGGCTCATAAACATGCATTTGAAGCATTGGATAGAAGTTTAAAGGATATATTGAGTTCTGATAATTATAATAACTCACCAATCCCATTTGGAGGCAAAGTAATTGTTTTTGGAGGAGATTTTAGACAAATTCTCCCTGTTATTCCAAATGGAAGCAGACAAGACATTGTGAATGCTTCTTTAAGTTCTTCCTATATTTGGGGAAATTGCAAAGTCCTTACATTAACGAAAAACATGAGGTTAAGTGTTGAAAGTCAGTCGTCCGATATGGAACAAACAAAGGTATTTGCAAAATGGCTTTTGGATTTAGGAGAAGGAAATGTAGGTTCTTCAAATCATGGTGAGACAATAATCGATATTCATTAGGATATTCTCATTACAAATTCGTTTGATCCTATAGGAAGTTTGATTAATTTTGTATATCCTTCCATTCTTGACAATTTTGATGATCCAAAACATATTTTAAAGAACGAGCGATTCTTGCACCAAAAAACGAAGTTGTTCAAGAAATAAACGATCGTTTGCTATCACTTTTTCCCAGGGATGAAAAGGAATATTTAAGTGCAGATAGTATCTGTCAATCAGAGTATGTTCACGATAACTTTGATGAAAGTTTATACTCGCCTGATGTGCTAAATGGCCTTAAACTCTCAGGTTTACCAAATCATAGGCTGGTACTGAAAGTCGGTGTTCCAGTTATGTTACTGAGAAATATTGATCAAAAAAATGTTTTATGTAACGGAACTAGACTATAGGTGATATCATTGCGTAATCATGTTATTGAAGCACAAGTCATATCTGGAACTAATATTGGAAATCGCGCATTTATTCCAAGAATGAGTTTGATGCCTACAGACAAAAAGATTCCTTTCAAGTTTCAAAGAAGACAATTTCCACTTGCTGTGTCTTTTGCAATGACCATAAATAAAAGTCAAGGACAATCGCTATCCAATGTTGGTTTGTTTTTAAAAGAACCAGTTTTCACACATGGTCAGCTCTATGTTGCATTATCCAGAGTTAAAAATAGACAAGGACTTAAACTACTGATTTTAGATAAAGAGGGTAAAATTACAAATAGGACATCAAATGTTGTATACAAAGAAGTATTTCGAGCATTTTGAATTATTATTACGTCTTTCATTTTCAGCATTATTCTTTTATTACTATTGGTACTTATTCTTCATTTTAATCATATTTTATTTAAACATAGCGTTCGTAATTCCTATCTAAAACCAGCAAAATTTATCATATAATATAAAATATCAAAATAAACAAAATACACAAATGACAATTTTATCATCTGCAATATTGATATTTTTCATATTATTTTATATATTTTTTAATCAACCCGTGTATTACACAGGTTTCTAACCTAGTATGTATGAAATATCAAAATAAACAAAATACACAAATGACAATTTTATCATCTGCAATATTGATATTTTTCATATTATTTTATATATTTTTTAATCAACCCGTGTATTACACAGGTTTCTAACCTAGTATGTATGTATATATATATATATATATATATATATATATATATATATATATATATATATATATATATATATATATATATATATATATACACACACACACACACACATGTACATACACACACAACATTTAACCATAGAACCATATTATTGACCTTTAGATCAAATTAGGGTGATAATGGTATGATAGTAAAATATCATTTTATTCAAAAAACAAACAATAATTTGTTAACTATATTCCTAATTTATAGCAATTATGTTCATAAGTAAACATTGTCATTCATAAACTAGCTATTAAGACACTTGCATATTAAATGCTAGTTAAATGTATAGAAATTAGCACGCATAACCAATTAGTGTTCAAAAATAAACATTGACGAATATAGATGAAATATAAGAACATGCACACATGTTCAGAAATGAGTATTGACGAACACTGACGAACATTGATGAAATATAGTAAGAGACAGAAATGAACATTGACAAACATGTTCAGAACTTAACATTCATAACCAATTAATGTTCAAAAATGAACCGCAAACCTTTTCAAGGCAACATGTTGTTGCCACAAAATGGGTCTGTACATGCGACATTTGTCCCCTCTATAGAGTCGCCTCCACAATATCCTTTTGTTGTTGTGCCACTAGCACTCAACCTATTGGTCCATGCAATCAGGATGAGTAGTGCATAATATGATAAATGTTAAGACCAAAATGGAACCTTATTAGTATTATGAGAAAACAGTGCCTATAAACCAAAAAGTAACTTGAGCAAGAAAGGTATTGGTCGAATCGGGCTACTAGTAAAATCTTTATTTAGGAATAAAGTTGCACCATTTATGCCTTATTTTGCGTGTACAAATAAGTGAGCTTAACTAGGGTTCTAGAGAGTTTGATGAGGCAATCCGTTTATTTGGTAAATATGATTTGGTCTTTCGACCGATATCCAACTATACCATTCATAATTTGCCTATGTGTGAGACATTAGATAAGGGATACCTTAGCCTCATGCACTTCATAGATATAAAACCCACATCGGTGGGAGTGTTTTACAACTATGTTCATGCTTTATAAGGTTGATCATAAGCTTATATGGTTCAATGGTCAATCGGTTAGGGTCTATTAAATCCAATAAAATTTTCCTTGGTTGCCTTTGTCATAATTGTTACGATTGAAATAAAACCTTAAAAGAAGAAGATACCCATTTAATTAAATTCCACACTGATAAGTTTTTCCACCATTAACGCCGCCCTTAATAACAAACAATGGTATTGTTTTTGTGGTCACATGTAATTAGCAACATTAGAAAGGTTTTGACATCCTGTGTTGTCAAATAGCTTGACAACATTGCCCTTCCATATCCTTCAACATCCTAATCTTTTGCAAAACCCAATCATTGAAAAGCATGACCAAGCGTCTACAAGAAAACACCAAAACTATTGGTCCATATCCATAAAAACTGATAAACTACAAGGTCATTTTTTAATGTAGTAAACAAATGTTGTTTAAAATGTGTTACTGGTATTTATTGTAATTTTTCTTTGTTATCTTGATAAATATGCCTTATATATACCTTTAATCCAGATAGAGTGCAAGTGTGAATGATATAGTTGAAGCTCTTATTGCCAATAATGCAACATTGGAGAATAAAACATCATTTTCACAAGTGAGCACTGTTATTGTCATTTACAACTAGGCTTGCATGTGTAGTATAACATTTTACAACTAGGCTTACATGTGTAGTGAATACTGAACTTTTACGAATTTACCCCTGTAGGAAAAATACAGGTGTAAGAAACAAAAAAGTATGCTCCGAGCACTCTTGCGACATCCCTTTGTCCAAAGGTAATTAGGACTAAGTTTATGGATAAATTCTAATTGCAAGAAATAGCAATGTACTTTCATATATTTGTGTATTATACCATCCTACTTTCATTTCTTTTTGTTACAACATTGTATCTTCATTCTTTTTACTAAAGCATTATATTTTGAAAAATCTATCCAATTATAACATCATAGTTTCAAATTTATTCGTACTTTTTAATAGTGAAAGTCGCTTTACATGATTGGCAACTTTTTTTCAACATACAATGTTGTAATAAGAAGAAATTAAAGTAGGCTTTGTTAATAATCATGTCAGTTAGCATCTTACATTTAACTACTAATATTTAGGAACTCTGTCATCCAATTTCTGCAATTAGATTAAGTAAAAGCCGATTCACATCATACTAAGGTGAATCTAATGAGTAATATATGGTTTGAAGAATTGCACTTGGGTTTTTTAGGTCCAAATTAACCTTCGTTTATTTGAAATGGTAGAAAAGTATTATAATTTCCTATAACAAATGATTTTAGACATATTTTATATATCATCATCGTAAAAAGATCAAGTACAATAGAACTTAAAACATAATAAAGGACTACAAATGGACAGTTTTAAATAAAACATGCAGAATGTGACGAATCCTTTTGCATCTAAATAGCTAAATATTGTCTGTTTGACCCATTCTTGCGAATTATCTGTAGTTTACTTTTGACATTTTCATAAAAATGATTGTTCGTTGATAGTGAAAAGCCCAGGTGTATGTTTTTTTATTTTGTTACTTTTTACATTTTATGATGATGGTTTATGTGCAACGGAAGTGAGGAACATATTCACTCACCAGGAATACACAAACAACCATGAAAAACCTAAATTGAATCAATGATCTAAATTCCACCATAATCACGTATAAAATAGTAAGAATACATATTAAAATATGGGAATTAAAGAAGAATCCAAATCGTACCTTTTGTTTCTCTGCTAAATAGCAAGAACTCTTAGTTTGTCAACTTCATATAGTATACAAACAAACTGAAGAGAAGGAACCAAAATTATGATGTTGCGCACCAGTTTAAAAACTTAATCGCAAAAAAAAAAAAAAAAAAAAAAAACACAAGAAAAACATTAAATACACCCAAATTGAAACATACTCGAAAGTGATATGCGGTAATGCGGCCATTGCAAGTGATTTTTCTGGCTTGCACGCGAGTCTTTGGGGTGCTGATTATGACGAAGAAGAAACGTGGATGAAAGCAATAATGATATTGATTCGAGATTTACCTTTAATTTCTTTGTGGGATGGATTTGACTTCTTACAATGTGAAAAACCAAAATGCCCTTCCGTTTGTCACTTTCATCACACCTCGGATAGCATAACTCAAAATCCCACCTCTTTAGATCTCCAAAAGTAAACAAATGCAACGATGCTGATATCCCAAACGACGAATTACATTTTTGGGATAATTTATTTCACGATAGTTCTAAGTTCTAACGAACTTTTTCGTTTTGTCGAATAGCAAAATGGGGTTTGGGATTAACGATGAAAAATAACCCAAGATGCCTAGCTAAAACATGAATGGACTGAAACGACAAAAAATTCAAATATAAAATTATAGAAAACCGTAATTTTTGAACTAAAAGGACAAAAAAATAAGTATGGGATTTCCCAATTCCACTTTCCTGGTGTCAATCTTCAGAGGAAGAACAGCCGCTTAATCGTTTACGGTGCTAAGAAGAGGCAGGTGGTCAATTTCTAGTGAGCAGAGGAAGCATGATGAGGCGAGGAGATAGAAAGGAAGGCCTTTTAAGATAGAGGTAAAAGAAGATTAGGAGAATCAATTTTTAAATCTGAGATTCATGATTGGTTCGAAATATATAAGAAAAATCTAACATGTAACCAATCTAGAAAAAGATAGCATGAGTTACGGTGCTGGTGATAGTGTCTTAGTGAAGCAGCCGCAAAAGAGGAGGCCTGTTGAGGAAGAGGGGGCTTTGTGTGATATTATAGTGCAACCCACAGTGGGAGGATGCCTGCAATATAATATGGCTTCAATGATCCGCATGATATACGTACGTTTCCTTCTTTGATAAAATATGCGATTTAGGTATATATGAACCGGATTGTAGCTTTAATGCAATTTTCAAAAACAGAATGGTAAAGATTGAGTCGCGATTCACGGAATCGAGCGAAATTGGAAGATATCATAATTTGAGGAACAGTTTTGGAGTTTAGACGGGATATGAAATCTCAGTGTCGTGTATGTTTGAGCGGAAAAATAATTTGTGGGTGAAATATGAGACAGACATGTGGCAAAATAGCACATTAGAAAGATGCCAAGATGCCAAATGGCATTTTAGGTTTGTTTTATTAGAAAGAAAATAAATAGAATAGATATATAAAATAATTTAAATTTTTTATAGTGCCACTCTACTTTTGATTGTTTACGTGATTATCATTAAAATATTAATCTTTACTCTCAACCTTTTTTGGTAGGTGATTCGATAAAAATGCGATAAGCATTTGGAATGAGAGTTAAACAAATTAAATAAGCAGCAACAATGAAATTTATTTATTTTCAACTAAAAAATCGATTTGCATAAAAGAAATGGGTTTCACAAGCGCGTTTCTCCCAATGCAAAAAATAAAAAAGGTTTTTTATTTACAAAAACTTTTTGAGAACCTCTCAATAGATGGTTTTAGGGGTTATTTGTTAAATCTTACAACCAGGTAATCAGGTATAAATGATCGCATTTCTCTTCAAAATAAATGGAAAATAGAAAATTATTTCGTTATATGCAAGACAGAATTTTTGTTTGAAAATAAGTAAACGTTTGGAAAAGACTTCGATTTTTTCTCCCACAGGTGACCCGTCTCTCGGTATATATCCTCCTCATATTCTCTCGCTCTCGGTCTGCCACCTTTGTTTTTCGATCCCTTGACATCCTCGTCGTCTCTGCCCTTTCAACTCTACTTATTTGGAAGTTTTAGTCTTGTTTTGTATACCTGATAGTTCATTAGAACTATGTCTGTTTTAAAACATTTCCAGCACCTCAGAATACGACTAGAAGTTATAGAATCAGCAACTAACAACTTTGCTAAAGACAGTTGTATCGGAAGAGGAGGATTTGGCAAAGTCTACAAGGGAGAACTCCTCCATTCGAAGGGGCAAAGTATGGTTGCTATAAAACGTTTAGATCGTTCATTTGGGCAAGGAGACTCTGAGTTTTGGAAGGAGGTCATTATGCTTTCAGTTTATAGGCATCAAAATATTGTCTCCCTATTAGGGTTTTGTGATGAGAAAGGCGAGAAGATTCTTGTGTATGAGTATGCATCAAACAGAAGCCTCGATTTGCATCTCGACAGCAAGAATCTAACGTGGGTTCGACGCCTTATTGTTTGCATTGGGGCGGCTCGTGGACTAGCATATCTTCATGATCCTGGTGAGACCCAACAAAGAGTATTACATCGAGACATTAAAAGTTCCAACATCCTCTTAGACAAAAACTGGACTGCTAGAATCGCAGATCTGGGTCTCTCTAGATATGGGCCGGCTAACCAGAAATACACATTTCTTGTGACCAATAATGCTGTAGGTACAATTGGATATTGTGATCCTCTATATTTAGAGTCTGGACTACTAACAAAGGAGTCTGATGTTTACTCGTTTGGTGTGGTTTTATTTGAAGTGTTGTGTGGGAGGTTGTGTTTCGGCAACAACGGATCCTTTACTCAATTGGTACGAAAGCATTACAAACGGAACAACCTTAATGAAATTATATGGGCAAATATAAAAGATGAAATACATCCTAGTTCTTTGAAGGTGTTTTCTACGATTGCTTATCAATGTTTAAAGAACGACAACGAAAAACGTCCATTAATGAAACATGTCGTCAAAGAGCTTGAGTCTGCCCTCCAATATCAAGTAAGTTGCTTTTTTTTATCTTGCTATTGATTCATTTTGTGTATAATCGTCTCAATATGTATTTCTGTTTATACAAACTATGTAGATTCGATGTGTCACGTCTGTACTATTAATTGTTAATTTGGTTCTGTTTGCTATAAAAAATGTAAGTACACCTTCCGTTAACAGCTCTGAAAGCTTCAGTATCGACATCCACATACCAGCCTGGTTTTGAAAAGCTCAAACCAGAGACGGTCGGTTTGGTTTGGTTTGGTTTGGTTAGTTTAGTTATTAAGTATATTGCAGTATCTTCGTGGCTTTACAACATGAGACTCCACTCATATAAGATATAACGAGTTCCTAGTGATTTTTAACAGCATAAACTACAAATGTCTTGATTCAAATGGAAATATCTGTTTAAGCAAAGTGATATTTATCATTTGCAACCTGCAGTAGTTGGTGAAATATAAATCTGTCCTGAATTGAACCATTTCCAACAATATATGTGATATATACCTACCTCTGAAATAATAACAAAATATTAAGAAAAGTATCTCCTTACTTAAGTCAAATTTTTATCTAAGCATTGTTAAGTCATTTTGATGATATTTTTAAATTTCCATTTTTAGGTCGGCCCCCGAGAACATGGGAGACACCACGATCAGTGTAAGTGGTTGGAAACTCATGGAGTGGAAGAGGAGAATTTGGTTCAGCATCTACCAAAGGATCCGAGAAGCAACCTAAAGCATCATATGTGTTTTGATTTGGTCAAGAGGGTAATTAACTATTATTTATTCCGGATATTCACACTCTTTAATGTTCATAATGTGTTAGCATAGTTGATTCCTTAAGAACAGTCCGCCGTTTACTTTTGAGGCCAAAAGGTAGAATGGAGACTTAGGTCTGGATAGGAGTGAGCGTATGTGGACCAAAAACCAAACCGAACCGAAAACCAAACTGGACCGGACCGAACCAGAACCGATTTACATAATATGGTTCGGTTTTCAATCCTTGATAGTGTTGGTTTTCGGTTTGTGTCCATTAAGTTCTTATTTGGTTTCAGTTCGGTTCGCATGCCATACTCATCCCTAATTACGCAACAACATCAACAACTTTGCTCCTAATTTGGTTTGGACCATAAGACCATCTGGATGGATATCTTGTGTGCAAAATACCCAGATGCCCACCTTTCTTATCTTTATCATCAAAAGGAGCCCCTGAAAGCTTATTTTAACCGGCATGCAATTTTCACATCTATTGGCATGCAATTTTCACATCTACTAACATACTTGCTACTTCCACAAGAAGCAAATATATATATTTTTTTACTAAATCGAGTAAAATAAGATCTTTATCTTTAGATTATCGATCTGTGCCCAAAAATGTTGTCACTGTTTGGTCAAAAGTAAAAAGTTTTCTGTTGCAATTGCATTGCAGGTTCCTTTGTTTAAGAACATGAATGAGAGGCTACTCGATGATATTTGTCAACAATTGAAGCCGCGTTTATACACAGATAAAAGTTACATCATCCGAGAAGGAGATCCTATCGATGAAATGCTCTTCATCATACGTGGTCGTCTTGCGAGTGCAACCACTTACAAAGGGATAATCAGTTTATTCAACAATGGTTTTCTAGGAGAAGGAGACTTCTGCGGCGAGGAGCTTCTAATCTGGGCAGTTGACCCTAAATCTGGTGCTAATTTCCCATCTTCTATTAGAAGCTTGAACGCCTTGAGGGAGGTGGAGGCATTTGCGTTGCCAGCAAACGACTTAAAATTTGTTGTCCGTCACTTTGGTATTCACCAAAGACAGCTACAACAAACTTTTCGATTTTACTCAAAGCGATGGCGGACATGGGCAGCATTCTTTATTCAAGCAGCCTGGCGAAGATATTCCAAGAGGAAGATTCTGAAGCAGCGGCGGAAGGAAGAGGAAGCAGAATTAACCGCATGCATCAATGATGGCGGCGACGATGGAACTTACAGTGTAGGGGCTACTTTTTTGGCCTTGACATTTGCCGCCAAAGTGATTCTTGGAGTCTATAGGAACCGGAACCTGAAGATTGCAAGGGAATTGATAAGATTACAAAAGCCTCCAGAACCAGATTTCACTACTCTTGCTGATTAGTTAGTGATCACCGGATGCCTGGAGAGATATATATATATATATATATATATATATATATATATATATATATATATATATATATATATATATATATATATATATATATATATATATATATATATATATATATATATATATATATATATATAGAATTAGGATCGGGTGAGGACTCAAAAATTGGTGAGGACTGCGAAGACAATTTTTAGCCTTAGGATTGAAAAAATAAGTGGATGAGATTGAGTTTTATTTATCGTCAAAATATCGCGAGATAATATGGCATTTTGGTAATTATTTACGAGATTTTGGAAAATTCCAACGAATGTTAAATGTTTAGAGGGTTACAATGGAATAGAAATTCAGAAAAAAAAATTAAAAAAAAAGAAATAAAATCGGATTATGCCACGTGTCGCAATCACAGCACCTCAAAGCAACATTTCTCTCTCTGCCACATGTCGCCCAGCCATTGGCTGGGCTTTTATTTTTTTCCACCCGTTTCGTTTTTCGGCTATAACTTTTTTTTTTCTTTACAAAAAAAAATTTCTGAAAATACCAAAGTTCTTAAAATTTAATTCTCTACAAAATGAGCACAATCATGAAATTTTGAAAAAAAAATATTTTTTTAATTTTTAATTTTTATAAAAAAACCTAGAAAAAAATATTCTCCAAAAAATCATGAAAATTTAAATGATACTTGTACTCACTATACTAGTGACTTTGTAAAAAGAATTAAAAAAAAAATAAGTTTTTGAAGTGTTCATATTTTAATTTTAGGAAATATTTGTTTTATAAAAATAATAGATATTTTTTATCCAAATTCAAAAAAGCAATCGATGAAGTTCTTCGTAATACCATTTTAATGAGTTTATAAAAGATAGTTTATAAAAATATTATTGTTAAGGATACGAACGTTTTGTTTAAATGATTTTAAGTTTTTATAAAAAAATAGGACGTGAAAACTTTCGTTCTTCAAATTAACAAGTTTTTTTATATTTTTTTGAACATAATATGATAAAAATGAGATGATTCAAAATATTTATGATTTAAAAAAACTTATGATTCAATATTTAATGATCCTTAATTTGTTATGATCTAAAAATAGTTTGATTCAAATAATTTTATAATCCTTAATTATATCTTTTTTGATTCAAAAAGTAAATGATTCAACATATATAACGATCCAAAATTTGTTATGAACAAAAACTTTATTTTAATATATTATTGATGCAAAATCATATCATTAAAAAATGATATGATTCAAAATATTTTGATCCAAAATTTTATGATCCAAAAATGATATGATTCAAAAATAGTATGACTTAAAAACATTATGATGCTTAATTTTTTATCATTCAAAATTTTTATAATTATTAAAGATTGAAAACTCAACCTATATTTACTTTGAAAACATAAAACATAAAAAATAATAATAAAAAACCCAAAAAAAAAAACAAAATACCACTAATAACTTCAAATATGTAGTAAAATTTTTAAAAATTTAAAAATAAAAAATAAAAAAAATAAAAAATAAAAAAATAAAAAAATAAAAAAATAAAAAAATAAAAAAATAAAAAACGAAAAAAATATAAAAAACGAAAAATAATATGAAATAAGTGAAAATCGAGAATATATGCATTTTAAAAAAAATTAAAAAAAATTAAAAAAAAATAAATTAAAATTTACAAAAATTAAAAATAATTAATTAAAAACCGAAAATAAACATAAAAACCCACTT
Organism: Cichorium intybus; assembly: GCA_023525715.1. Taxonomy (NCBI): domain Eukaryota; kingdom Viridiplantae; phylum Streptophyta; class Magnoliopsida; order Asterales; family Asteraceae; genus Cichorium; species Cichorium intybus. The sequence continues at coordinate 43,118,527 of CM042017.1, read as the reverse complement.
AAATGACGTTCCATTGACGTTCGTTGTATGTGATTAGATAATCGAGTCCGTGTTACGTTCCACGGACGTGCGTCGTATGCGAACGCGTCACCTCCAAGAATTGGGTTTGACGTTTGTGCCCTTGACGAAGTGGGTGGTGGAGAATTGTCCTCGCAGTCCTCATCATTTTTTGAGTCCTCACCGGATCCACACCCTATATATATATATATATATATATATATATATATATATATATATATATATATATATATATATATATATATATATATATATATATATATATATATATATATATATATATATATATATATATATATATATATATATATATATATATATATATATATATATATATTTGTGTTCCAACCTCAATATTAGAAGTCACCATTGTTGACAAATGGAAACCTAGGGTGGCAAGTTTTTCTTCCCCTATGATGAACACATTAAATGGTTGCTGTAGAAATGGTGGCTTCCATTACTATAAAAAGGAGCCCCAACCTCAATTGTAAATCATCTCAAAGACCACAAACACATAGAGTTAGAGAGTATAATACTTATAGTGTAAGTGTTAGATAGAGGGTTATTTTTTGTAATAGTTGAGTGTAGAGTTGTGCCTCCTATTGTAATTCTATTCTTGTGTAGAATAGAAGACTTTTTCAATCCCAACATATATGTAATTCTATTCTTTTGTTGAATAGAAGAGTTCTCCAATCAGTTAAAGCTTTTCATGCAATGGGTAAAGGCATAACATATTCTCACTTGAGAGTATTTGGGAGCATGGTTTTAGCACATGTGTCAAGTCATTTGCGAAAGAAGTAGAACCTTAAATCCACTCCATGCACCTTTATTGGATATGGAGATGAAGAGTTCGCGTACAAGCTATAGGACCTGGAACTGAAGAAGGTTATTCAAAGCAGAGGTGTTGTTTTCTATGAAGACCAGTATTTTGATTTCAAGGCATCGATTAGCAAGCAAGAGAGCTCCAAAGTTTCAGAAATGATATTTAAACAGAAAGATGATGCTCCGACTGATGAAGTTGGTGATACAAACCAAGAAGGTGTTGATCAAGGGAGCTTCCACCTTTTTATACTTTAGATCTAGTGCCAGAGTTGTAAATGATGTAACTTAAGATCGAAGATCTGGATGAGTTCATGTTCCATCAAAAAGGTATATGACTTCAAACTACGCAATTCTTACCTACGAATGGGAGCCAGAGAGCTTTTGGGAAGCTCAATCTCATATTAACAAAGTCAATTGGCAGAAGACCATGGAAGAATAAATGAATTCATTGCAAAAGAATCAAACTTATGAGTTAGTGAAATTTCCCAAAGGAAAGAAAGCCTTGAAAAAAGTGGGCATTCAAGTTGAAGAAAGATGGAAAAGGAAACATTATGAAGCATAAGGAAAGACTCGTTATCAAAGGGTTCCAACAAAAGGAGGGAATTGACTTTGATGATATTATTTTACCGGCTATGAAGATGCTGTCGATTGGAGTCCTCCTCGAATTGGTACCCAGTCTAGATCTCAACTTAAGCAGATGGATGTAAAAACAGCCTTTCTCTATGGTGATTTGGATAAAGAAATATAACATTAAGCAACCTGATAGGTTTAAATTACTAAAGAAAGCGCATCTCATTTGAAAGTTGAAGAAGAGCCTTTATGGTCATAAGCAAGCCCCAAGACAGTGGCACAAGAAGATTGACTCATTCATGGTAAGTCATGAGTACAAAAGAACTATTGCAGACCACTGTGTGTACTTAAAGAAGTTTCCAGATGGAAAATTTTTCATCCTTTTGATTTATGTGGATAATATGCTAATAGTGGGTCAAGATGCAACCATGATCAACAACTTGAAGAAGGATTTGTCCAAGTTCTTTGATATGAAATACTTAGGCCCAACTCAACAAATACTAGGCTTGAAAAGTATTCATGATATAGAATTAATAAAATTTGTCTCAAGAGGCGTATGTTGAACGTGTGATCAAAATGTTCAACATGGAAAATGCCAAGCCTGTTAGTACTCCGTCGGAAAATCACTTTAAGTTAAGTAAGAAAAATTCCCCTCCTTCTGGTAAAGAACAAAAAGAGATGAACACGATCCCTTATTCCTCAGCCATACGAAGTCTTATATATGCATTGGTATGTACACAACCAAATATTCTTCATGTGGTTAGTGTTGTGAGTAGATATCTAGTGTAAGACCCTTATCCCGAAAGGTTCAAGTTCAACGCGAAAAAGGGAAGCAAAATATGGAAAATATGGGGAAATGGACATTAGCAGCGCTAATACTATCATTATCACTGCTAATGATGGCATTGAGCGACTCTAATGTGATCAGTTACCGATGCTATGCAGGCCTCTGAAGTAGGTTTGCACGTTTCACAGTTAACAACGCTAACTGAAGAGTTAGTGACGCTAACTGTTGATTTTGGGCCAAAACCCTAGATTTTGATGTTTAAGCCGTAATTAAGGGTGGGGAACCCTAGGGCAGCCGCCATTACTTCAATTTCAGCCTCTAAAACGTCCATTTTCCTCTCTAAGTCTCTCGGGAGGACTTTTTGGTGTTTTAGGCTCTTGGGAAGGATTTTTGATGCTTAGATGGTGCTAGAAGACTGATGGTGATGTTAGAAGTTGTTTCTCTTGAGTGAAGCTTCAAAGATCTGCATTTTATGGACTGTTGTTAGTAAAGTTCCCACATTTACGTTTTTCTAAGGTTCTTATTATGCTGTTAGTGGGATTCTATGGATTGAAATGAAGTAATTGACCCCTTTGGTGGTTGGAAATGATCAAGTTTGGAACTTTATGCCTTTAAGTCCTGATTTAGAACCATTAATTTGGTTTAGAGAGTAAGCCAAACTCTCTTGGTAGTTTTGTTGAGTTTTTGGCCATTTTGGATTTGGATATTGTTCATGAGTTTGCATGGTCATATTTGGATTGTAAAGATAGGATTTTTATGGAAGTAGGACTGTTTGGAAGGTCCCTGGAAGAACTAAGACCCTGGCTGAATGGATTAAGAGCTTAATAGACTATTGAGACTGTTCATAGTTAGCGATGGTAACTAGGAAAGCTAGCGCTAACTGCCTGTTGACCGTTGGATTTTTGACCAGTTTGACTTTTGGTCAAACTTGAGGGTTCGGGGTACAGGTCTTAGGGATTTATCCTGTTTGGGGTTTAGGAGTTCTAAGTGAAGTTTACCCTTGTTAGAGAGTTCGTTGTTTCGGATTCTATGGACACTCGCATGGAGTGCTGTCTGGCTTGCAGTTGTGGATCAGGTGAATTTTCTCACTATATTATGGGTGAAGTTACATAACTTAATTATTGTGTGTAGTAATGTGTAGTATCTGGGTGTGCCTTACATTATTTGATTGATTGATTGGTGATAGGAACCCGATGGGTTAGTCTGTATGTTAGACTTTTATGCTTGTATGTGACAGTCGTTGAATAACTCTGAGAGATGCTTCATGATAAAGGACGATGCATGACAGGTCGTACCTTGGCACTCAAGGATGTTTAATGACGAAGGACAATGCATGACCGGTCGTTCCTGGATGTCATATGTGGTTGATGTGCTTAAATGGAATGGATCATATGGTATTTTGGGAACTCACTAAGCTTCATGCTTACTCTTTAATCCTAACTGTTTTTCAGGTACTTGTTGGCTTGAGCTTGGAGCATGGCATGACTGTACGGCATCTGAGGTTTTGATAATCAAGTCTTCTGCCGGATAGTATTGCAAATGTTATTGTTAAATACGATTTTACATGTTTTAAATATTAAGTTTTAATTTGAATGGTTTTTATTTTATATCTCGTGTTATGTATTTGAACCGTTTATAAAACGAAAAATTTATTACATAATTTGGGACGTTACATCTAGCAAATCCAAGAAAGCAAAATTGGGAAGCTGTCAAGTGGATATTATGATACCTTAAGGGTAGTTTGGAATTATGTTTATGCTATGGGGGAGCAAAGCCAATCGTGAAAGGTTATACAGATGCTGAGACGACAAGATATCTTGATAATAGGAAATCTACATCAAGTTATGTTCTCACTTTGGCAGGGGAGCTATCTCAAGGCAATCCAAGTTAATAAAGTGTGTAGCACTATCAACAACAGAAACCGAGTACGTTTTTGTCGTTGATGTTGGGAAGAATCTTATGTAGTTAAAACAGTTTCTTCAAGAATTGGGATTTTCACAAGCAGAATACATCATTCATTGCGACAGTAAGAGTGTTATGGACTTGAGCAAGAACTAGATGTACCATTCCCGTAATAAGCATATCGATGTCTATTATCATTGGCTTAGAGAAGCAATCGAGATAGGAGAATTGAAGTTGTCAAACATCAACACAAATGACAATCTTGCAGACATGTTGATCATGGTGGTGACACAAGAGAAACACACTATGTGCTTACATAGTTGGGCTAAGGATTGTTCAATAGAGACTTGAGGGGGCGATTTTTTATGTTACAGCCTCATTATTAGAAGCCACCATTGTTGACAAATGGAAACCTAGGGTAGCAATTTCTTCTTCCCCAATGATGAACACATTAAATGGTTGCTATAGAATTGGTGGTTGCCATGGCTATAAAAGGAGCCCCAACCTCAGTTGTAAATCATCCCAACCACCACAAACGCATAGAGTAAGAGAGTATAACACTTAGAGTGTAAGTGTTAGATAGAGGGTTGGTTTTTGTAATACATGAGTGTAAGAGTTGCTCCTCATATCTTGTGTTGAATATAAGATTTTTCCAATCCCAACATATATGTATTGCTACATTTTTGCATCTTGTTCTTTTACATAAACAAAATTATACATAGGCTTGAATGTTTGATAAGAATCTAAGACATAAAATTAAACACAATTACAAAACTCTTTATGGTTTATGCAGTTGTAATATGCTTCAATATCATATTTAGCAGTGCAAAATGAGGGAAGGAAGGTTGTGTTTTAGACATGTCAAAAGAAGGAAACTGACAGCTGTCGAAAGGTGGGTGGAGACTATTATGGTTTATGGGTGATGTAACACCCGACTTATTAACAAAAACACCCCAAAAATTTTTCATTTTTCAAACCAAATATTTTACAAACAAACCATAAGTAGGGGTATTAGTTAATACAATACGAGTACTGTTGAGTGTCGAAACCAACAAAATTAAAAGAGTTGAAATATGGTTTTAAATTGATTTGTTAATTACCAATATTTCGTGATTACACTACTTGTTATAAATACTAACTATGTAGTATAAATGGCAAGTAGGGTCGATCCACAGGGAGCGATGGTCTAATGGATTATACCTTGATTTCACGAGATTTAAACTTGTAAAGAAAGTAACAAAAAGGGGGTTTTTGATGTTTAGTTGGAACACGATTGTATAAATGACTTGAGACAAAATATAGAAAAATTGCTTTTGTATTTTATAATTTGGGGACAAATTCTGATTTTGTATTTTTAGTCATATGATTGGAAATAACAATAAAAATGATGTTTTATAACTTTAATCTTTCTAAGTTGGTACTTTGTGTATGCCGAAAGCTCGCACATACACCATTCACCTAATGTACCTTAGTCAAGAGAAGCTCGTTAACTAAGACTAATTTTACTAATCAAATCTAGATTAGTCAAGTGTATGCCGAAAGCTCGTACATACACCATCATAGAATTTGAATGAAAAATTGCATTATGTTTTATGTGAATGTTCCCAACAATGTTCAATACTCCTAAACAAGCGTTGAAGCGTCAAAACATGTGATATGATTTTCACCAATTAAAGATGATTGTCACAAATAACATTTTATAAAACAATTACGGATTTTATAATTTGTATGACTAGATTGATTATTATTTGAGATCAAATGGCCAATATGAAATAAATAAAAACCAAACGCTTGTTAAACCTCAAAATCATATCACTAGAAAGATATAAAATCAAACATCAAACTTTATATTAAATCACAATCATAATCCTTAATACAAAACCAGAAAATAAAGTTACTAGCCACTCATGACTAGTAAAAGAGAAACAAACTTACAAAATGAAGATAATCCACACTTGAAGTTGCACACAAACACAAACACCATGTAACTAGAGAGATATATAAGATAGGAGATGGTTCTAAGGCTAACCAAACACATCTATTTATACTAACACACCAAGGGTAAAATGGTAATTTGAACAATGGCAAACATCATCATTCCAAGACCCACTTCCTTCATCACATGGCCTCAAATCCAGATGGGATCTGGATCTGGTCGTGTAGCATGAGGATGACAGCACAAGAGGGAATAAACAACTCAAAGTGGGCTAAAAAGTAGATCTGGTCACCAGGAAAAGTTACACGGCCGTGTAACTTTTAGTACAAAAATTACACGGCCGTGTAATATTACACGGCCAAGTTACACGGCCGTGTAATTCTGCAACACTTTCTGGACAACTTCCTGAGCCTACTTGGCATCCACGTGGCAAAATAAAGTTACACGGCCGTGTAACTTCTAGGCCTAAAGTTACACGGTCGTGTAATACACTATTTTGTCTTCGGGTCGTTTATTTCACAACTCTTCCGTTTGTGATCCGTTTCTTCTGAAATTTGACGTGCAGCTTCCTAATGATATATAATTAATGTTCCAAGTCTCAAAATACCTGCAAAACATACCATTTTATCCAAACAAATGGTATTACTCCGAAATAAACACATTAGTACGAAAACATGCATATAGCATGCTTTTATTGGCGAAATATGATGTCAAATGAAGTAAATAAACGTGATAAAAGGTGTATATTAATACACCTATCAAATATCCACAAGCTTAAATTCTTCTTTGTCCTCAAAGAAAACAAGAAAGAACTAGACTAATGGGTAAAAAGAAGGAAATAAAAAGAAGTGAATCCTTTTGAGTTAAATCGCGTCAACATCATCACTAGCAATTATATGGTTAGCATATCGTCCATGTATTCGCCTAAAATCTCACAATTGTGAAACAATAGATTGTACTAAGAAACAAATACACGTTAAACAATAGCATAGCCACGTCATATATCGATTATAAAAACACTACCGCGACTTTCACTGTCTTTAGCAAGGACGACACAATACAAAGTCAGTGCTCACAATTGTTCGCTCTCCTCATATATGCACACAATTCGCTGATTGCGACTCACAAATGTCTTCCGCCACTCATATGGAAATAGGGTGGTGTTTACACTCGGATATCGTACTTGGACTCGTGTTAATATGACTTTGCCTCAATTATCATACCGTTCACGTTTGTCATAACTTGTCAATTAAGAGAATGATCTTCCCGGAATTAAAGTACAAGAATGAAATTACAACTCGATAAATAGAATACAAGTACAAAAGAAAATAAATACTCTATTTTTGGATTTTCTTTCAAATGAGTAAAACAATTCTCTATATGGAAAGAATTGTAAAAAAAAAATCGTAAGATATTTCATTTGATGACTTTTGAACAAGCAACGTGCTTTATTCTATTTTTTTGGAATTTAATTTCTTTAAACACACATGTTTGGTTCTTGGTTTTCTTTTTTTTCTTTTTTTTTAATATTCTTTTTTTATTAATTGTTTTTAATAAACCATTTTTTTTTTTTAGAACCAAACAAAATATTTCTGGAATTTCACCATTTATTGGACTCAAAATACAAATATAAAAATTTTGTTTTTTTTTTTTTATTTAAAAATGACCAAAATGGTCAAAAACCAAAAATGGGAATATCGGGTAATTGACGTGTTATGAACAAATGTGTTGGTCAATATATGATTACGAAGGCAAAACCTGTAACATTAACCAAGCCGATTGCACACATTGAAGTTCTCACGGGGTAGCTGCACTTTGTATTGCTGTACTTGCTAAAAATAGATTCGGTTAAAATAGATATCTTATAATTTCATCATACGTGCGTATGCTAAGTAAATTTAACAAAAAAAAAAAAAAATGTCTTTTAATTCAATCTAGAATTTCACAATGTGAAAATATTTTTGAATACAAGGAAAATAAGAAACTATAATATTGAAAATAAAGATGTAGCATGTTTTAACAATTAAAAGATTTCACAAAAGTTAAAAAAATGCAAGAAATAACAAATGTTTTAAATAATTTTTTTTTTATTTTTCAAGATTTTCGGTAAACATAAAGAAAAATAACATAAAAAGAAAATGCGATGATACCGGACATCGTATACCTCCACAAGCTTAAATGTAAGCGTCGTCCTCGATGCTTGCGGAAGGTCTAATGCGGACCCGGAGGTGGTTTTGCATTTCGAACACATCCAAACACTTTATTAAAAAAAAATCAAATGAAACACAAAACTTAAACATACAAATACCATAAAATCAAAACTAAATCGGTTTGTCTCTTTAGAGGCGCACTTGTTAGGCAAAAGAATTTTTTTTTTTTTTTTTTTTTTTAAAGTTTTTTTTTTTTTTACCACATTTTTGAGTTACACGGCCAAGTTACACGGCCGGGCCAAAAGTTACACGGCCGTGTAACTTAAAAACGATTTTTCAAGTTACAAACGAAGTTTTTTTTTTTTTTTTTTTTTTTTTTTTTTTTTTTTTTTTTTTTTTTTTTTTTTTTTACCACATTTTCAACTTACACGGCCGTGTAACTTATAGGGTAAAAAGTTACACGGGCCGTGTAACACACTGTCCCGTTTTTCATTTTTCGTTTTTCGTATCTTGAGCCTCGGTAGTCCGTTTTCGATTCCGATTGTTTCCACACGTAGGTAATTGAAAGTTATAAACAGAAAAATTATAAAAACACAAAAATTCACACTTTCAAAAATTGACAAAAATACCCCCGGGTTGCCTCCCGGTTAGCGCACTTGTTTAACGTCGTTGGCTCGACGCATGGCCCTTTTTGTTTTGTTTTTTTTTTTTTTTTTTAACTTCTTACTCGCTCTCTAAAGGTGTACCTGTATGTGAAGATCTTGGCATAAAATATTAGTAATACCGTGCTCCCCGGCAACGGCGCCAATTTGTTGAGTGTCGAAACCAACAAAATTAAAAGAGTTGAAATATGGTTTTAAATTGATTTGTTAATTACCAATATTTCGTGATTACACTACTTGTTATAAATACTAACTATGTAGTATAAATGGCAAGTAGGGTCGATCCACAGGGAGCGATGGTCTAATGGATTATACCTTGATTTCACGAGATTTAAACTTGTAAAGAAAGTAACAAAAAGGGGGTTTTTGATGTTTAGTTGGAACACGATTGTATAAATGACTTGAGACAAAATATAGAAAAATTGCTTTTGTATTTTATAATTTGGGGACAAATTCTGATTTTGTATTTTTAGTCATATGATTGGAAATAACAATAAAAATGATGTTTTATAACTTTAATCTTTCTAAGTTGGTACTTTGTGTATGCCGAAAGCTCGCACATACACCATTCACCTAATGTACCTTAGTCAAGAGAAGCTCGTTAACTAAGACTAATTTTACTAATCAAATCTAGATTAGTCAAGTGTATGCCGAAAGCTCGTACATACACCATCATAGAATTTGAATGAAAAATTGCATTATGTTTTATGTGAATGTTCCCAACAATGTTCAATACTCCTAAACAAGCGTTGAAGCGTCAAAACATGTGATATGATTTTCACCAATTAAAGATGATTGTCACAAATAACATTTTATAAAACAATTACGGATTTTATAATTTGTATGACTAGATTGATTATTATTTGAGATCAAATGGCCAATATGAAATAAATAAAAACCAAACGCTTGTTAAACCTCAAAATCATATCACTAGAAAGATATAAAATCAAACATCAAACTTTATATTAAATCACAATCATAATCCTTAATACAAAACCAGAAAATAAAGTTACTAGCCACTCATGACTAGTAAAAGAGAAACAAACTTACAAAATGAAGATAATCCACACTTGAAGTTGCACACAAACACAAACACCATGTAACTAGAGAGATATATAAGATAGGAGATGGTTCTAAGGCTAACCAAACACATCTATTTATACTAACACACCAAGGGTAAAATGGTAATTTGAACAATGGCAAACATCATCATTCCAAGACCCACTTCCTTCATCACATGGCCTCAAATCCAGATGGGATCTGGATCTGGTCGTGTAGCATGAGGATGACAGCACAAGAGGGAATAAACAACTCAAAGTGGGCTAAAAAGTAGATCTGGTCACCAGGAAAAGTTACACGGCCGTGTAACTTTTAGTACAAAAATTACACGGCCGTGTAATATTACACGGCCAAGTTACACGGCCGTGTAATTCTGCAACACTTTCTGGACAACTTCCTGAGCCTACTTGGCATCCACGTGGCAAAATAAAGTTACACGGCCGTGTAACTTCTAGGCCTAAAGTTACACGGTCGTGTAATACACTATTTTGTCTTCGGGTCGTTTATTTCACAACTCTTCCGTTTGTGATCCGTTTCTTCTGAAATTTGACGTGCAGCTTCCTAATGATATATAATTAATGTTCCAAGTCTCAAAATACCTGCAAAACATACCATTTTATCCAAACAAATGGTATTACTCCGAAATAAACACATTAGTACGAAAACATGCATATAGCATGCTTTTATTGGCGAAATATGATGTCAAATGAAGTAAATAAACGTGATAAAAGGTGTATATTAATACACCTATCAAATATCCACAAGCTTAAATTCTTCTTTGTCCTCAAAGAAAACAAGAAAGAACTAGACTAATGGGTAAAAAGAAGGAAATAAAAAGAAGTGAATCCTTTTGAGTTAAATCGCGTCAACATCATCACTAGCAATTATATGGTTAGCATATCGTCCATGTATTCGCCTAAAATCTCACAATTGTGAAACAATAGATTGTACTAAGAAACAAATACACGTTAAACAATAGCATAGCCACGTCATATATCGATTATAAAAACACTACCGCGACTTTCACTGTCTTTAGCAAGGACGACACAATACAAAGTCAGTGCTCACAATTGTTCGCTCTCCTCATATATGCACACAATTCGCTGATTGCGACTCACAAATGTCTTCCGCCACTCATATGGAAATAGGGTGGTGTTTACACTCGGATATCGTACTTGGACTCGTGTTAATATGACTTTGCCTCAATTATCATACCGTTCACGTTTGTCATAACTTGTCAATTAAGAGAATGATCTTCCCGGAATTAAAGTACAAGAATGAAATTACAACTCGATAAATAGAATACAAGTACAAAAGAAAATAAATACTCTATTTTTGGATTTTCTTTCAAATGAGTAAAACAATTCTCTATATGGAAAGAATTGTAAAAAAAAAATCGTAAGATATTTCATTTGATGACTTTTGAACAAGCAACGTGCTTTATTCTATTTTTTTGGAATTTAATTTCTTTAAACACACATGTTTGGTTCTTGGTTTTCTTTTTTTTCTTTTTTTTTAATATTCTTTTTTTATTAATTGTTTTTAATAAACCATTTTTTTTTTTTAGAACCAAACAAAATATTTCTGGAATTTCACCATTTATTGGACTCAAAATACAAATATAAAAATTTTGTTTTTTTTTTTTTATTTAAAAATGACCAAAATGGTCAAAAACCAAAAATGGGAATATCGGGTAATTGACGTGTTATGAACAAATGTGTTGGTCAATATATGATTACGAAGGCAAAACCTGTAACATTAACCAAGCCGATTGCACACATTGAAGTTCTCACGGGGTAGCTGCACTTTGTATTGCTGTACTTGCTAAAAATAGATTCGGTTAAAATAGATATCTTATAATTTCATCATACGTGCGTATGCTAAGTAAATTTAACAAAAAAAAAAAAAAATGTCTTTTAATTCAATCTAGAATTTCACAATGTGAAAATATTTTTGAATACAAGGAAAATAAGAAACTATAATATTGAAAATAAAGATGTAGCATGTTTTAACAATTAAAAGATTTCACAAAAGTTAAAAAAATGCAAGAAATAACAAATGTTTTAAATAATTTTTTTTTTATTTTTCAAGATTTTCGGTAAACATAAAGAAAAATAACATAAAAAGAAAATGCGATGATACCGGACATCGTATACCTCCACAAGCTTAAATGTAAGCGTCGTCCTCGATGCTTGCGGAAGGTCTAATGCGGACCCGGAGGTGGTTTTGCATTTCGAACACATCCAAACACTTTATTAAAAAAAAATCAAATGAAACACAAAACTTAAACATACAAATACCATAAAATCAAAACTAAATCGGTTTGTCTCTTTAGAGGCGCACTTGTTAGGCAAAAGAATTTTTTTTTTTTTTTTTTTTTTTAAAGTTTTTTTTTTTTTTACCACATTTTTGAGTTACACGGCCAAGTTACACGGCCGGGCCAAAAGTTACACGGCCGTGTAACTTAAAAACGATTTTTCAAGTTACAAACGAAGTTTTTTTTTTTTTTTTTTTTTTTTTTTTTTTTTTTTTTTTTTTTTTTTTTTTTTTTTACCACATTTTCAACTTACACGGCCGTGTAACTTATAGGGTAAAAAGTTACACGGGCCGTGTAACACACTGTCCCGTTTTTCATTTTTCGTTTTTCGTATCTTGAGCCTCGGTAGTCCGTTTTCGATTCCGATTGTTTCCACACGTAGGTAATTGAAAGTTATAAACAGAAAAATTATAAAAACACAAAAATTCACACTTTCAAAAATTGACAAAAATACCCCCGGGTTGCCTCCCGGTTAGCGCACTTGTTTAACGTCGTTGGCTCGACGCATGGCCCTTTTTGTTTTGTTTTTTTTTTTTTTTTTTAACTTCTTACTCGCTCTCTAAAGGTGTACCTGTATGTGAAGATCTTGGCATAAAATATTAGTAATACCGTGCTCCCCGGCAACGGCGCCAATTTGTTGAGTGTCGAAACCAACAAAATTAAAAGAGTTGAAATATGGTTTTAAATTGATTTGTTAATTACCAATATTTCGTGATTACACTACTTGTTATAAATACTAACTATGTAGTATAAATGGCAAGTAGGGTCGATCCACAGGGAGCGATGGTCTAATGGATTATACCTTGATTTCACGAGATTTAAACTTGTAAAGAAAGTAACAAAAAGGGGGTTTTTGATGTTTAGTTGGAACACGATTGTATAAATGACTTGAGACAAAATATAGAAAAATTGCTTTTGTATTTTATAATTTGGGGACAAATTCTGATTTTGTATTTTTAGTCATATGATTGGAAATAACAATAAAAATGATGTTTTATAACTTTAATCTTTCTAAGTTGGTACTTTGTGTATGCCGAAAGCTCGCACATACACCATTCACCTAATGTACCTTAGTCAAGAGAAGCTCGTTAACTAAGACTAATTTTACTAATCAAATCTAGATTAGTCAAGTGTATGCCGAAAGCTCGTACATACACCATCATAGAATTTGAATGAAAAATTGCATTATGTTTTATGTGAATGTTCCCAACAATGTTCAATACTCCTAAACAAGCGTTGAAGCGTCAAAACATGTGATATGATTTTCACCAATTAAAGATGATTGTCACAAATAACATTTTATAAAACAATTACGGATTTTATAATTTGTATGACTAGATTGATTATTATTTGAGATCAAATGGCCAATATGAAATAAATAAAAACCAAACGCTTGTTAAACCTCAAAATCATATCACTAGAAAGATATAAAATCAAACATCAAACTTTATATTAAATCACAATCATAATCCTTAATACAAAACCAGAAAATAAAGTTACTAGCCACTCATGACTAGTAAAAGAGAAACAAACTTACAAAATGAAGATAATCCACACTTGAAGTTGCACACAAACACAAACACCATGTAACTAGAGAGATATATAAGATAGGAGATGGTTCTAAGGCTAACCAAACACATCTATTTATACTAACACACCAAGGGTAAAATGGTAATTTGAACAATGGCAAACATCATCATTCCAAGACCCACTTCCTTCATCACATGGCCTCAAATCCAGATGGGATCTGGATCTGGTCGTGTAGCATGAGGATGACAGCACAAGAGGGAATAAACAACTCAAAGTGGGCTAAAAAGTAGATCTGGTCACCAGGAAAAGTTACACGGCCGTGTAACTTTTAGTACAAAAATTACACGGCCGTGTAATATTACACGGCCAAGTTACACGGCCGTGTAATTCTGCAACACTTTCTGGACAACTTCCTGAGCCTACTTGGCATCCACGTGGCAAAATAAAGTTACACGGCCGTGTAACTTCTAGGCCTAAAGTTACACGGTCGTGTAATACACTATTTTGTCTTCGGGTCGTTTATTTCACAACTCTTCCGTTTGTGATCCGTTTCTTCTGAAATTTGACGTGCAGCTTCCTAATGATATATAATTAATGTTCCAAGTCTCAAAATACCTGCAAAACATACCATTTTATCCAAACAAATGGTATTACTCCGAAATAAACACATTAGTACGAAAACATGCATATAGCATGCTTTTATTGGCGAAATATGATGTCAAATGAAGTAAATAAACGTGATAAAAGGTGTATATTAATACACCTATCAAGTACAAGCGTATCACGAAGTACAATACATAAAATATTATACATTCTTCAAGCCGGGTCGTCACTTCAAATACTAAGTCCTCAGTCACGGACTTTATCTTTTCCCTTGGTGGGATCACGCTCACCTGCAGGGACATATCAATAAAACCGTGAGCTATAAAGCCCAATGAGTAATCAAATCAAATATAACATGTATAAGAATAAAATTCTCTATACAAAATCAATATGCATTTTCATGCAACACAAAATCATATATGGCTCACGTGTTTATCCCGCTTTTGCCTAGACTCACGGCTCCGTTCTTGTCATCGCAATGACTCACGGCTTATCCGGTATTGTCTTATATACGTTTGACTCACAGCTCCGTTCTTGTCTATTATAGACTCACGGCTTATCTGGTATTGTCATGTCATTCATTTTTATTGACTCACAGCTCCGTTCTTGTCTATATCAGACTCACGGCTTATCTGGTATTGTCATATATCAAATCATATAATCTGTCATTTTTTTTGTCCCCAAAACAATTTCCATCTGCAGCTGCTCATTTAATATCTATCACATTGGATAACAGTGAGATTACTCACCTGAAGGCTTGCTACTACTTAGCTTTTGTCGTTTCTTGCCTTCCAATGTATTCCACAATATTTTGTCTCACACCTATAATTCCATTCATTTCACAATGATTATAGGTTAATTTACCATTCCAGTTGGTTCTAATGCACAAGAGTCTAATATAAGACCAATACAAACAATGTCTAGATAATAGACTTTCCGTTTACTATCTTTTTATCAATTTCACTATTCACCGAGGCATTCGTATCGATCTACAGTGCCCCCGAGGGGTCGAAAACTCGATACAAAAATTTTCCCAAACTTTTCAGACCATAACGAGCCTACGGTTCAAGTTTGAGCTTAATCGGACAAGCCAAACAAAAAATAGCATTTCTGATTCCCTGTCTCAGGGCGCACCGCGCCTGGAAGGGGGGCGCACTGCGCCTAGCGCCAGTGCAGGTCTCCTGTCCAGTCGCAAATTGTGCAATGTAGCTTGCAGTTTTGGTCTATAAGTTCTTAATGCTGTTCTTAACCGTTTGGGGTTTATTCCTAGGCTAAAACCTTACATTTTAACAAGGTTTTCAACCCCCAAAACACACTCAATCAATCATATGAAGAATTAGGGTTCTTAGTTCTAACAACCCCAAAACTTCAAATTCACCAAAAATAACAATCTACTTCCATTTTCTTGAATTAAGCCCTTATTAGCATGACTTAATGGAAGTATTAAGCTACTTATCACATAATTTCATAACTGAAATTGCACATTTCAGTTTCTATAAAAATTCCCCAAGAACAAACTAGGTTAGAGCTTGAAATACTAACCTTTAACACTTCCAATTCTTCAATCCAAAGTCAATTATGGAATTCCAAGCTTCAACCTTCAAGATTGCTCCAAATTTCTGCAGCGATCGCTCAAGAACCCTCTCCCGTGAACTCTAGAATTCTGCACATGTGGGAGAGCTTGTCCCACTATTTATACTTCTAGAAATTGCAGTTTAGTCCCTAGAGTTGTAATTCTTGAACTTTTGCCACATTTTACACATATTTATGACAAAAACTAGTTTTTATAACATTTTAAGTCCTAAACTCAAAATATTATTACAAACTTAATCCTTTTCTATCCAAAAGACCAAATTACCCTTTTAAGGTAAAATGACAATTTTGCCCTTTTTATTATAATTATATAATAAACATGTTTTGGCGTTACAGGTGAGGAGGAGAATTCAACTCTCGAGGAATTGTGAGGATAAATGGAGTTGTAGAAAGGTCGGTAGAGACTATCAATGAGTTAACACATTCGAGGACATGACCTCAAATTGCCTTACGAATGAAGAAAGCCTTAAAGTAGCTCTTATATCTTTTAAATGAGACACATTGAGGTGGTACCGGTAGGAAAAAAGAAGGGAAACTGCACAATAGGGAAGAACTCAAGAAGTTAATCTCATTTCAAGTCAAACCGATTTTCAATGGTACCTTATGTTAACAATTTTTAGGAGTCAACCAAAATTGAACGATCACATATTACAAACATAAATTTGTATCCTTAGGTGATCCATTATAAGGCGTAGCCGATGAAAGTGTTGTACACCTATTATTAATGAGGACATTGAAAGGTTTTCTGCAAACCATGAACTAAATAACCTAAGTTTACATGCAACCTATAAGGATCTATATTTTCTTCTAATTGAACATATAACAAAAGCTAAAGGCCATAAGAAAATTAACTAAAAGAATAAAATTAGAAAAACCAACCTTTTAGAATTTTCTGGAAGCTGAGCAGCAAAAATATCCTGCCTCAAATGAGATCACACCCAAGCTAGGAGGAGAGGGAATCGAAAATTCTAGAGAGAATACAGAGAGAAATCGCAGCCAATTATGAGATCCAGGGGTCCCTATTTATAGGCAACCAAATGACCCTTAGAGATAAACCTCGTTTGACTTTCAAACAGAGATAAACCCTATCTATAAGTCATTTTCCGGATTACCCGTACGCGCGCCGCGGCTTTTACCTGGGCGCGCCGCGCGTGTTTATTCAACTTTCGAGTTAGAACAATTTTAGCCCCTGTCCTCTTGATTAATCCAATTAATGCCACAGAATTAATCCAATTAATTCCTGATTAATTATTAATCAATTACTATAGTTTCTAATTAATATATTATGACTTTAATATATTAATAAACCATATATTTAATTCCTGTTGATTTATTAATCCCATAATAAATCAACCTTTCTGTCTACCGAATTTTCTACCAAACCTCCAGCCATGAGGGCAACCCAAATGGACTGTGCTTCTATTAATTAGGTAAATACTAATTATTAGTCATGGCTTAGACACCTAATCCAACAGTCTCCCACTTGGATAAGTCTATGACTATAATTACCAATTTATCCTCTAATTAACCAGCACCTTAAGCTTCCTAGAAACTACTGCGAAACTCTGACCTAGTCAGTTCTGTCCAAAGATAAGTGATCAGATGATCCTCCGTCCAACTAGATATTTTTCAGACTCAAGACATGGATAAAATCAATCTGGTCTGATTCACTGTTCCTCGATTTCCGATTTGCATATGACTCTTAGACTACCAATTTAGTCCCGGTTGGCCAACCATTTTAGTCAACTTCAAATTCATCGAGAGGCCTATAGATATCTGTTCCCCGTTAGGGTCAAGGGACGAATAAACCTTGACTCATATACTTATGTCTTTTACCAGACAAATCACTCACAACAATACGTTTTATAACACCGAGTTACCGATGCGTTTTCGTATTATCAATGAACAATCGCTTAGTAAATCATAACTCATATGTCTTAGCTTAAAGATCAAAAGATATTATCGTCTCAACATTGCTCGTGATGAAATCCATGAAGCAATCCATTGAGCGCGGGTTTATCCAATACTCAAATCTCCATTTCCAAGTACTCACGAATGGTGCAGCAATCCAATTGCAATGTCTAACTCCTTAGACAATCTATTACCAATTCATGACAGTCTTACTTCACACTTACTCCCAAAAGTGTAATCGACTGTGGATATTTGAATAATCCAATTATTCAGGAAGTAAAACATGCAAAATGAAACACAATGATATATATATTGACAAAATTAGTAAACCATTACTCATTAATAAATCTCCATTATTAAATCACAAAAGTCAAATACAATAACATTGTTACAAGTTTCAAAACCTATCTAATTACAAAAACTTATATCATCTCTTAATCCAATGCTCCTAGCATGCTGATTATGCTTAATCCTACTCAGAGCCTTTGTCAAGGGATCTGCAGGATTATCTTCCGATGATACCCTCTTTACAAGGAGGTGACCTTCTTCTACCCTATGTCTGATGTAGTGGTACTTTCTGTCGATATGTCTGGACTTTCCATGATCTCGCGGTTCCTTTGTCAAGGCGACCGCACCTTCGTTATTGCAGAACAGTTCCAAGGGCTCCTGAATACTCGGGACTACTCCAAGGTCACCGATAAAGTTTTTCAGCCAAGCCGCTTCCTTTGACGCTTCACTTGCTGCTATGTACTCTGATTCGCTTTTAGAATCAGCCACTGTTTCTTGCTTGGAACTTTTCCAAGTAACTGCTCCACCGTTCAAAAGGAATACCCAGCCCGACTGAGACCAACCACTGTCCCTATCCGTCTGAAAACTGGCATCTGTATATCCTTCAACTCTCAAGGTATCACTGCCACCGAGGACTAACACCATGTTCTTTGTCCTTCGCAGATACTTGAGTATATTTTTCACAGCTATCCAATACGTCCTTCCAGGGTTACCCTGGTACCGACTGACCATGCTCAAAGCAAAAGCCACATCAGGGCGAGTACACGTCATAGCGTACATGATCGATCCTACAGCCGAAGCGTAAGGTACCCGACTCATTTCAGCTATTTCTTCGTCTGTACTCGGACTTTGAGTCTTACTCAATTTTGCATTACTTTGGATAGGTAGCTCTCCCTTCTTGGAATTTTCCATACTAAACCTTTTCAGTACCTTTTCCAAGTATGTACCCTGACTAAGTCCAATCAGTCTCTTCTTCCTATCTCTCAAAATTCTTATCCCGAGAATATAGGCAGCCTCTCCTAGGTCCTTCATGGCGAAACATTTCCCAAGCCAAGCCTTGACATCTTGCAAGGTTGGAATATCGTTTCCCATGAGCAGTATGTCATCGACATACAGCACCAGAAAGGTGACTATACTCCCACTAGCCTTGACATATACACAGGACTCATCCTCGCTCCTAGAGAAGCCAAACTCTTTGCCTTTCTCATGGAAACAAAGATTCCAGCTACGAGAAGCTTGCTTCAATCCGTAGATTGATCTCTCAAGCTTACACACCTTATTAGGATACTTTGCATCGACAAAACCCTCTGGCTGATTCATGTAAACATCCTCAGTCAACTTCCCATTAAGGAAAACGGTTTTGACGTCCATCTGCCAAATTTCATAGTCATGAAATGCAGCTATGGCCAACATAATCCTAATAGACTTTATCTTGGCTACTGGTGAGAAGGTCTCGTCATAGTCAACCCCTGGGGTTTGAGTAAAGCCCTTCGCAACTAGTCTTGCCTTGAAAGTGTGTACCTTTCCGTCCATGTCGGTCTTCTTCTTGAAGATCCATTTGCACTCGACTATCTTTCGACCCGGTACGTTGTTAACCAAGTTCCAAACTTGATTGTCATACATGGAATTGATCTCGCTATCCATGGCCTCTTTCCACTTGGCAGACTCAGGGCCCGCCACTGCTTCCTGGTAGTTAGCTGGTTCATCCAAATTTATCAGTGTCCTATCACTGACAAACGTGTCCCCATCCGAAGTTATATGGAACCCATAAAACTCGGGTAGCATGCTAACCCTACCGGAACGCCTAAGAGGTAAGGATACATCTGTCGGACCAACAGGAACTTCTTCCTCATGTTGGTTGCTAGTTTCTCCTAAGGTTGCGTCATCTGATGACTCTTGAATTTCTTCCAGATCAATGGTACTCCCACTGTCCTCTTTGAATATGAGCTCTCTCTCTCGAAAGACCGCTCGTCTAGCTACAAAGACCACGTCCTCGCTTGGTCTGTAGAATAGATATCCAAATGACTGTTTGGGATAACCAAGGAAGAAGTACCTTTCTCTTCTTTCTGCGAGTTTGTCTTGAGTCTCTCGTCTAACGAAAGCCTCACAACCCCAGACTTTGATATGTGCCAACGAGGGAACTTTCCCCGTCCATATTTCATGATGTGTTTTAGCAACCTTTTTAGTAGGGACAAGATTGAGGATATGGCCGGCAGTCTCTAAGGCATACCCCCAGAAGTGAATGGGAAGTGAAGCTCAACTCATCATGGAACGAACCATGTCCAACAGGGTTCGGTTGCGCCTCTCCGCAACACCGTTCAATTGTGGTGTCCTGGGAGGTGTCAACTGCGAAACTATTCTGCATTCCTTTAGATAGTCTAGGAACTCGATACTTAGATACTCTCCGCCTCTGTCGGACCTGAGCATCTTTATTTTCCTGCCTAATTGATTCTCTACCTCGTTCTTAAACTCTTTGAACTTTTCAAAGGTGTCCGACTTGTGCTTGATCAAGTAGATATAACTGTATCTACTAAAATCGTCGGTAAAGGTCACGTAGAACCGCGTGCCATCCTTTGTGGTTGATCTGAATGGACCACACACATCCGTGTGAATGATGTCCAACAGACCCTCACCTCTTTCAAAAGACCCTTTGAAAGGTGATTTAGTCATCTTGCCCAACAGACAAGATTCGCATACATCATCCGTCCTGAGGTCGAATGATTCCAACACTCCATCCTTTTGGAGTTGGGCGATGCGTTTCTTGCTGATGTGCCCGAGCCGACTATGCCACAGACATGCCTTTTCTACACCACTAGTAGAATCAATATAATTTACACTATGTCCTAAATTGTCAACACATTCAACAATTTCATACACACCATCACAAGGATAAGCAGTAAAAATCAAAATACCATTTTTGAAAACAGAAATCGAACCAATTTTATTATCAAAAGAAAATTGAAATCCTTGTCTGAACAATGCGTGAAATGAAATAATGTTTCTTGCCATTTCTGGCGAATAGCAACAATTAAATAATTCTAAGCTAACATCACTACTAAGCACTAAACTGTAAACGCCGATCTTGGTAACAGGGGACGATCTCCTATTGCCCATGATCAAGTTCAGTCTAACGTGCTCCACCTCCCTACTTTCCTTTAGGCCCTGCAGATCAGAACAAATGTGAAAACCACATCCTGTATCAAGGACCCAAGAATTAGAAGATGGTGAGTTTTTAGAGATAGTGTATATACCTGCTGTCGATGGCTTTACTTTCCCATCCTTGACATCCTGCAAGTATTTGGGGCAGCTTCTCTTCCAATGGCCCTTCTCTTTGCAGTAAAAACAGTTGGCTTCATCGGGGTTGGCCACACAAGGAATCTGGGAAGACTTGGTTCTCGAGCCATTGCTTGACGACCCGATCTGAACCTTTTCCCTCCAATTTTGCTTAGGAGGGCCCTTCCTCTTCTTTCCTTTGCCACTTCCAATGGCTAGGACGGGCTGATTAACCGAGGGTACACTTTTACCATTCATCCCGTCCTCAGCAACTCGAAGCATGCGATGCAACTCAGTCAGGTTAGCCTGATTGTTGTTCAAATGATAAGCCAGCCTGAACTGGTCATAAGAACTCGGTAAGGAGTTAAGCACTATGTCAACGGCCAACTCCTCAGGTACAGGCATCACAAGCTTTCTAAGCCGCTCCACGTAACCTTGCATTCTTTGCACATGAGTACAGATGGACTCTCCATCTTTAGGTTTGTTGTTCATGAAGTCCTTGACCACCTCGCACCTTTCGATGCGTTCTTGCTTGCGGAACTTTTCCGCAAGCTCCTTGTGCATCTCAAAGGGCCAGTAGTCTTCGTATATCCTTTGCAATTCGGGGTTCATTGTGGCGATCATGATGCAGGCCACTTTGGTCGCATCATCAGAATGTTTTTGGTACGAGGCAATCTCCTCGGGAGTAGCAGTTTCAGGGTCAATATCGACAAGCTCGGTCTCGAGGACATACTATTTGTTCTCGTACCTCAGAGCCATCTTGATATTTCTAATCCAGTAATTGTAGTTTGTCCCATTCAATTGAACCTTGGAACACAATGAGAGGATAGAGGGAACACTGGAGTTTGAGTGGGGGCGGATTGATCAGCAGAAGACATCTATAAAAGAAGGTAAGTTTAATTAGATACATGTCGGTCCTTATAATAACCCAATATAAAATAAGGCTAGGATCCAACTATAACAATTTGCAACATAGAAGAGGGATGCCGTAATCTATAAGCAAATTTTATAAAGGTAGGCGAATGACGATTCAGCCAATTCCACCACGGAAAAATAATCTTATTATAAATGGAATTCCTAGTTTCTTTTGAGATTTATTGAACTGTTCAATAGCATGTTTAATCTCGGATATGCCCCACCGTTTGTGACTGGGATGCCGAGGATCACAAACCGGGTGTGAATAACCATGCAAATTAGCTTGGTACTCTCGGGGTCCATTATCATCTCAAATTGATGTGCCGGTAAACCACACACGCTCCATCAACAATGATAATACCCGAGACACCCATTGCCACTCTTTATGAACCCCCATTGGTGTGGTGGTAAACCACACACGCTCCACCAACGTTTCATAAAGTGCAATGTGCAATTTCATGGGTTAGCATCAAATTCACATTTTTCCCTAAAGTAACTAGATTGGGAATTTTATAAATAGTTCTAGTACTTTGATCATTATACTTTTAATGATTAAGCGGTTCTGTCAAACCCGTTCGGCTAACGACCCTCCACTGATCAGGCGAGCGGTGGGTGAGAGTGTTCACCCATTAAACTACCATTTTATAGGCAGTCTCCTTATACCCACTTTATAGACCAGCTTCGTGAATGAGGCCTACTATTGATTTGACTAACCAAATTTATCTTATATATATAGTATTAACTTTTAATAACATATATAAGATGTATTTTAAAAAACCCTTTAAAATATTCAAGGTTTATCTTTTAATTTTACCAAATTTAACAATTAAATTTTAAATTAAATTAAACCTTAAAATCGATTTAATCAATTTTAATTACCAATTAATTAAATTAATTAAATCTAAATATTTTAAACATTTTAAAATAATTTTCTGGATTTTTCCATTAATTTTCGATACTTAAATAAATCCCCTTTGAATTATCTTTTAATTAACAATTAATTAAATTAATTCAATGAAGATAGGTTTATCCAAATTAATCAAATTAATTAAAACCTATCTTAAACCCCCTAGATTTCGAATTCAAATAATGGGGTTTAAGGTTATCCATTTAATTAACAAATAAAGTTACCAAAAATAGAAAACCTCCTAAAACCCTAATAGCAAAAATCGAAAATAGCAAGGAGGGGGGCATTAGGGTTTCCAAAACCCTAATCCTAGAAATCGATCCACATTATAATTAGGGTTTATAGGCTTTAAACCCTAAAACAGTTATAGCAATTCAACAAGAAAACAAAACAGGCTCTGATACCACTGAAAGGTTTTCTGCAAACCATGAACTAAATAACCTAAGTTCACATGCAACCTATAAGGATCTATGTTTTCTTCTAATTGAACATATAACAAAACCTAAAGGCCATAATAAAATTAACTAAAAGAATAAAATTAGAAAAACCAACCTTTTAGAATTTTCTGGAAGCTGAGCAGCAAAAATATCCTGCCTCAAATGAGATCACACCCAAGCGAGGAGGAGAGGGAATCGAAAATTCTAGAGAGAATACAGAGAGAAATCGCAGCCAATTATGAGATCCAGGGGTCCCTATTTATAGGCAACCAAATGACCCTTAGAGATAAACCTCGTTTGACTTTCAAACAGAGATAAAACCTATCTATAAGCCATTTTCCGGATTACCTGTATGCGCGCCGCGGCTTTTACCTGGGCGCGCCGCGCGTGTTTATTCAACTTTCGAGTTAGAACAATTTTAGCCCCTGTCCTCTTGATTAATCCAATTAATGCCACAGAATTAATCCAATTAATTCCTGATTAATTATTAATCAATTACTATAGTTTCTAATTAATATATTATGACTTTAATATATTAATAAACCATATATTTAATTCCTGTTGATTTATTAATCCCATAATAAATCAACCTTTCTCTCTATCGAATTTTCTACCAAACCTCCAGCCATGAGGGCAACCTAAATGGACTGTGCTTCTATTAATTAGGTAAATACTAATTATTGGTCATGGCTTAGACACCTAATCCAACAGACATTAGAGTTCAAGTGAGCTTTTAGCTCTAAAGGATTAAGACAAAAATAGGTATCTAAGAAAAAAATAGAGGGCAGGAATGGAGTGGTTAAACATAGTTTTATTTTTAACTCAATACATGAACATACTAGTATTTTCAAAGTAAACCAGAAATGTATTTACACCATTATATATATATATATATATATATATATATATATATATATATATATATATATATATATATATATATATATATATATATATATATATATATATATATATATATATATATATATATATATATATACACACACACACACACATAATGTTATTGATACATCTTGGTAGATGATTATCTTAGAACAAAAACGGGATTGGAAAAAATATGCCAGTATCAAAAAATGTAGTTGTTGGGAAAATAAAAACATAGGAAAAAGAATGGACGTAGTTGGACTTGAGCTGAAGAAGTTATGAAGGTTTGAAATCCGGTTAAAACTGGAAAAAAGATCTAGGTATGACCATGTTTATGAGCAAATAGCGGGAAATCTAGGAAGTCCAGGAAAGTTTAGTAAAGGTAAAGTGTAGTTTACATTTTCTCCTTTCTGTAAATATAAAGTTTGTGAAAAATGGGATTCATATGAAAAATTATGAATGTTGCAAGTTAGCTGAAAAAGTTAAGTGGAAAAAGTTCTAAGTTTTGGACACCATTGGTGCAATTCGCATGAAAAGTCCTTAAGAAATGGTGTGGGTTGCATAAATTGGAAAATTGATTCGAACCTCCTGATGTCGTACATAGATTGCGTGATGATTTGGCATGTATTTACGCGGGTTGTACAAAAGGCCGAACTGGCCATATTTTGGGCGCGTGGGAGCACGTGAAATGGCTAACCCATCCTATTTTTAGTCAACAACTTACCACTTATTCTTTTTAGGAGTTTCCATGTGGATCCCACTACTTTAAGGGCTTAACCTATAAATTTAGAAGCCAATTTCACACATTTCTCCTTCAAAACTCTGTCAAAGTTTACTATGTGTGTTATTGGTGGATTTACTATGTGGTTTTCATTAGAGCTTCAAATTCAAATGTTTTCAAAGGGATTTTGTGTTGGATTAGGTGTCTAAGCCATGATTAATAATTAGTATTTATCTAATTAATAGTAGCATAGTCCATTTGGGTTGCCCTCATAGTTGGAGGATTGGCAGAAAGTCCGGTAGAGAGAAAGATTGATTTATTATGTGATTAATAAATCAATAGAAATTAAATAAATAGTTTATTAATATATTTAAGTGAGAATATATTAATTAGAAACTATAATAATTAATTAGAAATTTTTCTGGAATTAATTGGAATTAATTTGGCAGTTAAATTGATTAATTAAGGTGCAGGGACTAAAACTGTAATTATTCAATAGTTGAGTAAGTGACAGTTGAGTGAGTGAGAGTGGTGAACGAAATTATATATGGAAACATATATATTTTCGATTTTGATAATGAGGATAAAAGGGTTTGAATTATTAAGATAAAGGCTTATCTTAATTTGAATTCAAAAAGGTTTATCTTTAAGGTTTATCTGATCACCATTTGGATCCTATAAATAGGGAGGCTCACCCTAACCCTAGAGCCACGATTTTGAAGCTCTCTAAGAAGGTATTTTCGGCCAACAACTCCAAGCTAGGGTGTGACTACATTTGAGGCAAGAGGTTTCTGTTGCTTTGCTTCCAAGATTCACTAAAGGTTGGTTTTTTCTTGATCTTTCTTTTAGTTTAATTCTTTTTGGGCCTTTTAGGAATTGTTATATTTTTAACTAGAAGAAAAACTTAGATCTATATAGGTTGCATGTGAACTTAGGTTTTTTAGTTCATAGTTGTAGAAAACCTTTCAGTGGTATCAGAGCATTTGGTTGTTTTTCTTGTTGAATTGCTATAACTGTGTTCCTAGTAATTAGGGTTTATTGTTCCTAAACCCTAATTTGTGCAAATCGACATCTAGGGTTAGGGTTTTGAAAAACCCTAGCCCCTCCCCTATATTTGGCGATTTTTTTTTGGATTAGTTTAAAAGGTATTCTATTTTTGGTAACTTTAAATTGTTTAAAAGATAAACCTTAAAAACCTTTTATCCTAAAATCGAAAATTAAGGGATTAGGATAGTTTTTAATTAATTTGATTAATTTGATAAAACCTATCTACATTTGAATTAATTTAATTAATTGGTAATTAAAATATAATTCAAGGATTTAATTTAATTTTAAATTTAATTGTTTAAATTGGCGAAAATTAAAAGGATAAATCCTAAAATATTTTAAAAGGTTTAAAATATCAAATTTAATTAATTTAATTAATTGGTTAATTAAAAGATAATTAAAATC
The DNA here is from genome assembly GCA_023525715.1 of Cichorium intybus. NCBI lineage: Eukaryota > Viridiplantae > Streptophyta > Magnoliopsida > Asterales > Asteraceae > Cichorium > Cichorium intybus. The sequence goes on along the minus strand of CM042017.1, from coordinate 43,091,789 downwards.
AATTTTCAAGGTTTAATTTAATTTGAAATTTAATAGTTTAAATCGACAATAAATTAAAAGATAAACCAGAAACAATTTTTTAAAGTTTTAAAAAATTACATCTTATATATATTATAATTAGAAAGTTATTGTTATATGTATAAGATTAAAATGGTTATTCAAATCATTAGTAGGCCTCATTCACGAAGCTGGTCTATAGAGTGGGTATAAGGAGACTGCCTATAAAATGGCGGTCTAATGGGTGAACACTCTCGCCCACCGCTCGCCTGATCAGTGGAGGGTCGTTAGCCGAACAGGTTTGATAGGACCGCCTAATAATCACTAAAAGTATAATGATTCAAAGTACTAGAACACTTAATAAAACCCAAATCTAGTTACTTTAGGAAAAATGTGAATTGGTGCTAATCCATGAAATTGCACATTGCACTTTATGAAACATTGGTGGAGCGTGTGTGGTTTACCGGCACGCCAATAGGGGTTCATAAAGAGTTGCAATAGGTTTCCCGAGTATTATCATTGTTGATGGAGCGTGTGTGGTTTACCGGCACATCAATTAGAGATGATAATTAACCCGAGAGTACCAAGCTAATTTGCATGGTTATTCACATCCAGTTTGTGATCCTCGGCATCCCAGTCACAAACAGTGGAGCACATCCGAGATTAAACATGCCATTGAAAAGTTTAATGAATCTCAACAGATCTAGGAATTTCATAAGATGAAATTGATAAGTGCTTATCTACCTTAATGACCATTATGTTGTGATTACGGCATCCCTCTTCACACCATAATTGGGGTATTTTGGATCCTAGCCTTATTAAATAACATAATGGGTAATTATTTAAAAGGGACCAATTAAAATAATAAATTCTACTTTCTCTTATAGATGTCAAGTGTCGATTCTCCTCCTTCACCTATTTCTGAAAGCATCAGAATGCACCTGCTAAATATGGAAAGGCTGACTGGCCTCAACTGTAAAGAATGGCTTCGCAATTGGAGACTGGTTCTCGGCATTGCTGGCAAGCTACATCTCACTGAGTATCCGATCCCAGTTCCACCGGAACAAGTCATCATAAAAGGTTCTTATGATGAATCCGAAGAGATTCGTGACCTCATGCTATCAACCATTAACCCCGAGTTCCGCAAGGATTTTGAATCCTTGGGGCCATATGAGTTAATGCAACTGGTTGAGGAACAGTTCCAGAAACCAGTTGAAGAGGAACGAACCAGGATCTTCAAAAGACTTGTAGAGTGCAAGCTAAAAGCAGGAAGTAGCGTCAATTCGCATGTTCTTCAGATTGAAGCGTACATAGGCGAATTGCATAAACTTGGTTATTCCATGAGTCAGGAAGAGAGTGTTAACATCCTACTCGCTTCGTTGACAAATGAGTACGATCAGTTCATTCAGACGTATAGAAAGGAAGACCAGAAAAAGACCCTCATGGAAATGCGTCCACTGCTGACTTTAAACGAGTCACTCTTGGACAGGCAGAGCTCCAATGGCTCAACTACTTCTGGATTAAGTCCAGTGAAGAGACGTAACAAGAAACGGTCAAGATCGACTAGACATGTCTCAAACTGGGAATCCGCTAAATCGGATACAGTCACGGAAAGATTGGAAGACGCTCCAACTCTTTTGAAAGCTCAGGTATATCTAAAAAACCTCAAAACTCCTGTTCCAAGATTTCTTGATACATAATGTGACAGTCGCATTTTGGTTTGTATACAGGGAATCAAGAAGGCACGGGACTCTGGCGCATAGGAGCACATTTGGATTGGATCTCCAGCTCGTGCAGTTTTGAAGTTTAGATAGATATTGAAACATTGTTATTAGTCTTTGGATACATTTTTGACATTGTCCATTACATTGTTCAAGGATTTTGTTTTAATAAAAAATTGTCATTTTTCTTTTAACACCTGTTGTCTAAAATTCTCCTTGAAATGTTATATGAATGTGTTGAATGTATGTTTAGTAATAACTTGAATGGCGATCCAAAATGTTTTGAATTCAAGAATTGTGTCATTATGATTGTTAATACAAACAATTCAACCAAAGGTCCAGTTAGACATGACTTTGGAATCATTTGACTTAAGGTTACTTGATGAATTGAGTTCTTAATATGTCAAGAAATGAATCACCCAAGGATCCAGATGATAGGATTTTGAAATCAGTTGACTTAGAGTCAATTGAAGATTGCAAGTCTTGAATAAAGTGAACAAAGTCATTAGTTTACATAGATATGTAAAAGATATTGAGATTAAGAGCAACGGACACACCTATTGCTGTGTATTGCTCGAATCTTAAGATAGAACACAATTGTTTGTACTTCACAATATTCATCATTCGATATGATGAATATGATGTTGCTTATTGGGATAAGCAATTGAATTGAAATCTTGAACAGTTCAAGGACTTCAAAGGAAGTACAAGTTCCACAGAACCTGAGCGATAACATAAACTGAGAAAAAGGGTTTCACAGTTCATTCTCTTCCAAGAACATTAATGGTTGTAATGTGTCTTAGGGAAGACAATGGAGCATTGGTCGAAACAGTTCGATCCTCGATGTATGAGATACATTGCCAATTAGTTTCCAATAATTTGAATACTATACCAGTCAGTCCATATAAACCATATTCCGACCACATCCTAGACTAAGTAGGTCCTGTAGACACTGTCTGAAATGTAAAGCTGGGATTATCCCACTTATACATAGAAAGTCCAGGGTCTTGTAGTGTTCATCCGAACCTCATGACTAGCCTGAACATGATCAGCATTGTCATTTCATTGGCTATCCCACTGTAACTATAAAAGAAGAGCTCTTTTAGAAAGAACTCATGTTCTAAGGAAACAGTGGGAGTTGGGACAGTCCTGAATGAGTTCAAGATTAGCCAAATGAAAAAAACCTTTAGTCATCTCTAGGCTTGGAACAGAAATCAGATTTCTGTTCTACAACTGACATAATCTCCTCTTGACCAGTAGTATTGATCACCGTCATAAGTAGTTATGATCAGGGTGGCATACCGATTGGTGGTAAAACACTATAGTTGGTACGGATTTATAATCCGACTACTTGGAAGCATTGGTGAGCCCGGTTGCTGCCAAACAAGAGAACCTTAGGGCGAGACACAGTCTATGTGAAATTTTGATTGATTTTACACCTGGTCCAAAACCAGTGGGAGTAACTGAATCATCAAAAGAAAGCAACATGGAAAGATACATACCTTCAAAACATCTGGTTGAGTGAGACGATACTCAGAGTCAAGTAATTGATTCCGGGAGAAGCAATCTCAATAAAGGATGGAATCCGAAAGGATACTGTATGGCACATTGTGAATCGTTAGTGGAGCACGTGTGGATCACCGGCACACTAATATGGACTCACAAAGAGTGTCCCAATACAAAGGTACATGGGCCCGGGATTTTCCACGGGCATCTCGCAAGAAAGGATATTCAGATTCTCAAAATATGCCAAAGGATTGGATTTTGAGAAAGGGCTGAAAGATTTCCATAAAAATGTCAGAAAGGTTTGGATTCTCAAAATGTGCCATAAGTCCTGGATTTGTGAATAGTCTATAACCATGTCAAAGCCAGTGGGAGTCACTGTTATCTCCATAAGTGGGATAAATAATGGTTCTAGGAAACGTCTCTTTTCATTACGAAGTGTAATGACTTGGTGTTAAGAGACGGATCGCTATGAAAGCCTTAATAGAAATACGGCATACTCAGGTGGTTGTAAGCGTCTATGAGATAGATCCAGATTCTACCAAGATGATCTTGATGAGATTCAAGATGCATAGACTTAGGAAAAGTTTTTCTTGTCATTGCAAAGTGTGATGACTTGGCATAAAAGAAATAAAGAAGGTGCAACATACTCATGTAATTCACAGTCATCTATTGGAAAGATGAAGTCGCCAGCATAGACCTAGCCATTGTAAGCATGATCTTGATAAGATTCAAGATGCACGAGAAAAGTCTCTGAAAGGAAAATAGTTTTTCGAAAATTATGACACAAAGGATTATAAATAATCCTTGGATTCCGAAAGGGTTTGGAATATGATTAAATCGGGTTCCACAAGTTTTGGATCGATCATAAAGTCATGAACATGTCCTGATAACTTAATGCTTAGGGCATAGTAAGTTGGATTCAGGACATTGCCTGGCTAGGAATACTGGATGGATTGGTTGAACTCAAGTGAGAATTCATTAGGAAATGATTAGGGTGAAAGTGATAGTATTAATTTGAAAGATTTTCAAAGTGGCAATTATTAACATCAGGACATGATGTTAAAGAACTTCATGGTTAAAGAGTCTCGTTGGTATTCTGATGGAGCGCGTGTGGTTCACCGGCACATCATAACACCTCGAAATAGTCTTAGGGTGCAGACCCAGAACCATAGGAAGTCACAGTACACAGAATGGAGTTAAAAGAGAAATTGACAGGATAACATATTGAGATGTTATCGGATGAGCATCCGATTTGATCATCTACAATAAAATGTATAAGTATAAGATACTTTGGATACATAGAAAGAGTGTAAAGTTGATAAAGACATAGACGTAAAATTAGAATTGAAAGTTTAAAAGAAATCTTGAAACCGATAACAGTTTATGACAAGGTCCAACTTGGTGATTACCTTGTGGAGACTTGGTAATAAGCAGGAGTAGCTACCAGTCAGATCTTTATGTTTCACTTTTGCATGTTTTACTTCCCGAATAATTTTATTATTCAGATAGGTCCACAGTCGCTCATACTTTGGGAAGTAAGTATTGAATCAAGACTGTCATGAATTGGTTTGTAGACTGTCTAAGGAGTTAGACATAACAATAGGATTGCTACAACATTCATGAGTACTTAGAAATAGAGATTTGAGTATTGGATAAACCCACGCTCAACAGATTGCTTCATGGATTATATCACAAGCAATGTTGAGACGATAATATCTTATGATCTTGAAGTGGAGAGATATGAGTTATGATTTACAAGGCAGTTGTTCATTGATAATATGAAAACGCATCGGTAACTCGATGTTATAAAACATGTTGTTGTGAATGATTTGACTTGTAAAAGATATAAGCATATAAGTCAAAGCTTATTCGTTCCTTGACCCTGATGGGAAACAGATATCTGTAGGCCTCTCGATGATTTTGAAGTTGACTAAAGTGCTGGCCAACCTGGACTAAATTGATGTGTTCAATTAGAAGTCCCAAAGTCATAAGCAAAATCGAAAATCGGGAAACAGAGTATCAGACAGAGATTGATCTAAATCCATGTCTCGTGTCTGAAAATATCTTCTTGGACGAAGGATTATATGATCACTTATCTTTGGACAGAACTGACTAGGTCAGAGTTCGGCAGCGGTTTCTAGGAAGCTACAGTTGCTTAATTAATTAGAGGCTAAATTGGTAATTTTAGTCATAGACTTATCCAAGTGGGAGACTGTTGGATTAGGTGTCTAAGCCATGACTAATAATTAGTATTTATCTAATTAATAGTAGCATAGTCCATTTGGGTTGCCCTCATAGTTGGAGGATTGGCAGAAAGTCCGGTAGAGAGAAAGATTGATTTATTATGTGATTAATAAATCAATAGAAATTAAATAAATAGTTTATTAATATATTTAAGTGAGAATATATTAATTAGAAACTATAATAATTAATTAGAAATTTTTCTGGAATTAATTGGAATTAATTTGGCAGTTAAATTGATTAATTAAGGTGCAGGGACTAAAACTGTAATTATTCAATAGTTGAGTAAGTGACAGTTGAGTGAGTGAGAGTGGTGAAGGAAATTATATATGGAAACATATATATTTTCGATTTTGATAATGAGGATAAAAGGGTTTGAATTAGTAAGATAAAGGCTTATCTTAATTTGAATTCAAAAAGGTTTATCTGATCACCATTTGGATCCTATAAATAGGGAGGCTCACCCTAACCCTAGAGCCATGATTTTGAAGCTCTCTAAGAAGGTATTTTCGGCCAACAACTCCAAGCTAGGGTGTGACTACATTTGAGGCAAGAGGTTTCTGTTGCTTTGCTTCCAAGATTCACTAAAGGTTGGTTTTTTCTTGATCTTTCTTTTAGTTTAATTCTTTTTGGGCCTTTTAGGAATTTTTATATGTTTAACTAGAAGAAAAACTTAGATCTATATAGGTTGCATGTGAACTTAGGTTTTTTAGTTCATAGTTGCAGAAAACCTTTCATTTTGTGTATAAAGTTTTCCTATCAAGGTGGTGAAAAAGTTGGTGATCAAGAGAATTGAAAGGGTGCAATAGAAGCTTATATAGCTCCTTCCTCAATACAAGGTAATTATATGAGGATCTTTCCAATGGGTACATAGCAAAGAAGTATTTTTAGAGTATTGGTAGTTTGACTTAACCTATGTTGGATTTTCTCAATTATTGCTTCTTAGTTTGACTTATTGGTATTGAATTCTTGGTTTCAAAATTTGAAATAAATGCATTCATATGTTTTAGTTCGGACAGGACATTACACATGGAAGGGGGTCACATAGACACTATTGGGATGGTACCTCCCGTCGCGAAGTAGTAGTCTCAATTACAACCTTTTAGGGTGGGTGTGTCCTATCCTATGAAGGGGAGTTACCTATGCAAGCACAAGCTCTATGGAGTGGATGTGTTCCATTCCTTAAAGGAAAGGGTGCAATAGAAGCTCAGATAGCTCCTTCCTCAATACAAGGTAATTATATGAGGAAATTTCCAATGGGTACATAACAAAGAAGTCTTTTTTGAGTATTGGTAGTTTGACTTAACCTATGTTCGATTTTCTCAATTATTGCTTCTTAGTTTAATTTATTGGTATTGGATTTTTGTTTTCAAAATTTGAAATAAATGCATTCATATGTTTTAGTTCGGACAGGACATTACCCATGGAAGGGGGGTCACATAGACACTATTGGGATGGTACCTCCCGTCGCAAAGTAGTAGTCTCAATTACAACATTTTAGGGTGGGTGTGTCCTATCCTATGAAGGGGAGTCACCTACGCAAGCACAAGCTCTATGGAGTGGATGTGTTCCATTCCTTAAAGGATGTTTTATATGGGGGTGCTCGTATCATTGTTGATATTTTGAATTTGGATAGTCGTTCTTGTTATGGATTTGAAATTTTATCCATGACTTATAAAATTTTGATATACTTATGCTTTAACAAATCTTTTATTGAACATGTTTGAGTCAAAAGCCATGTATCTCAAGAGATACGTATGCCTTACGTACTTTTGTTTTCTTTTCCTAATGTTATGTACTTAGGTTTCTTGAAATAATGAATTAGAAGACTTATGAAACTAGAAGACTTTTGGGGAACTTAGTGATTATATTGCTTTTGTCTATGGCTTTCGATCCTATGAATTGTAACCCCATTGAATTGTACTTTTGTAACTACTCACTTTAGTTTTTGTTAAACGATGTTTTCCTCATCAAGTTTAAACCTTCAACTGTTTGACTTATATTGTTAAAAATGATTTTAAGTATGGAGTGTTACATATACATATACATATACATGTGCATGTAGATGTACATGTACACGCACATGTATATGTATATGTATATGTATATGTATATGTATATGTATATGTATATGTATATGTATATGTATATGTATATGTATATGCATATGCATATGCATATGTATATATATATATATATGTATATACATATGTGTGTATATATATATATATATATATATATATATATATATATATATATATATATGTATACGTATATGCATATGTATATGTATCTGTATGTGTATGTGTATATGTATACATGTATATGTGTCATTGGGTGTGTGTGTGTGTGTGTGTCTATATATATATATATATATATATATATATATATATATATATATATATATATATATATCAACTTACAAAACAAGTTAGCAACATTTCAATATTTATCATTGCCTTTTTTGGTTATACACAAAGTTGATTCAAACATAAAATGACAAGAGTGAATTATGAGGGATTGGCTTATTAATTTGATATTTTATGATGGATAAATGACAAGCTGATATAGATGGAGGGTTGAAAGTTAAATGAGTTGAATTATATAAGCTAATATGATTATCTTATATTATATTGTAATTTAATAAAATAGGAGATTAAGATTCCTACATCGATAGGGAGCCACACATTTGTAGTGCACTATAAATAAATGTCATGCGACATCCTTTTAGCATACTTGAAAATGCTAAATTGACCCCTCCCTCTCGCCTGTTCTCTGTCACGACATCTCTCTCTCTCTCTCCCTCACATACACACACACACACACACATACACACACACACACACTCTCTCTCTCTCTCTCTCTCTCTTTTTGGTTGACACATAAAACTAGAGTCAAGCTCTCGGGTTTTGTAGTTGCTTTTGCAACAAGTAACCGACGAATTGCAACATTTTGATTGAATCATTGCTTGGGGTGACTTTATTAAAGGAGTTCTAGTTTAGGGTCAAGAAAGGTATTGTTAGATGTTATGTTTGTAGGTTTGGGGGTGTTTGGGATTGTGTTTTAAAAATTCTTATTGACTTGTCAGTTTTTCAAGAAATCAATAAGTTAAAAAAATGTTTGGCAATTCAAAATGGCTTTTTAAAATAGTTTTACATGCCATTAATAAGGAGTTTCCGATAAGTAACTCCCTCCTAACTTCTTAAAACTCTTTATGACTTTTTAAATAAAAGGACTATAATACCCTCAATGAACTCTCTCACTCAATTTTCTTTCCCTTCTATCTTTTCCTCTATTTTTTGGTTCTTTTACAAATATAAGCTAATCTAAATACTTTTTTACGAAGGCTTATCAACATACAGCATTTTTTCATTACACATTCTAATACAAAAACTTTTTTAAAACTCCTTTATGCCACCATATAAGATAATAAGCACTTTGTTCAAAAAATGCTTATTGAGTTACATAAGTAATCCCAAACACCCATTAGTTTGTAGCAAGAAATTGTTGAGCATGTGATCCTTGTTTGATTATAAACTCGTTTTACTTTTTCTTTCATTGCATTTATTTATCATTTGCGAGTTTTTATATTCCAACAATAGTATCAGAGCAACTTGTTCATGTTTGTTTCACAACAGGTAATTAGTTTTTTTTTTTTGTGAAATAATGAGATATAACTTGTACACACTTATTGAGAAAGCGTGTATATGATGTGTACACACTAATGGTCATGGTTTGAAAGAAAATAAAAACTGGTTTCTTTAATGAAAAATGTTATTTTGTTTCCCTGATATTTTGATCCAATTATAATCTTTCTTAGTTTAATTTTGGGCATGAAAATCACACATTTAAAATTTATATATATATATATATATATATATATATATATATATATATATATATATATATATATATATATATATATATATATATATATATATATATATATATATATATATATATAGATGGGTTCAATGCAGAACCAAAATTAAATCACCTAACCACAGAACCATCCTTAAAACCCTTGGATCATTATATCAACGTCTTAGATTAAAAAGGATGCACCATAAAATTATACACCTTATACAGGGGATTATTCCTAAGTAAGGGTATATTGGGTTTTTAACCCATCTTTTGAAATCAAACCTAGCGTACTACCAATTTCATTCCCAATCGATCACCATCTTCACCCGTGTTCATCTCCACCTTCCACCGCAATCTGATGTTCATCATAGCCATTATTATCTGTTGGTTATATGCCCATCGTTATAACAAGTTGGTAATATTATTATAAATAGTAGGGTCCTTTTGGGTTACACGCAAGAGACGATTTAGCTAAAAGAGATCGAAAATAAACTTGAGGGGTTAAGTTTATTAATATATCAAAGTAAAGATATATTAATTAGAAACTTAATGGTTAAGTTTATTAATATACCAAAGTAAAGGTATATTAATTAGAAACTTAATAAGGATAAAGGACCAAAGTGAAATATCCACAAGGGAGGGGATAAGGATGAGGAGCACTATAAATACAACCCTAGATCTGAGTTGTAGAGGCTGCCAAAACCCTAATAAGCACTTTGTTCAAAAAAATGCTTATTGAGTTACATAAGTAATCCCAAACACCCATTAGTTTATGCCACCATATAAGATAATAAGCACTTTGTTCAAAAAATGCTTATTGAGTTACATAAGTAATCCCAAACACCCATTAGTTTGTAGCAAGAAATTGTTGAGCATGTGATCCTTGTTTGATTATAAACTCGTTTTACTTTTTCTTTCATTGCATTTATTTATCATTTGCGAGTTTTTATATTCCAACAATAGTATCAGAGCAACTTGTTCATGTTTGTTTCACAACAGGTAATTAGTTTTTTTTTTTGTGAAATAATGAGATATAACTTGTACACACTTATTGAGAAAGCGTGTATATGATGTGTACACACTAATGGTCATGGTTTGAAAGAAAATAAAAACTGGTTTCTTTAATGAAAAATGTTATTTTGTTTCCCTGATATTTTGATCCAATTATAATCTTTCTTAGTTTAATTTTGGGCATGAAAATCACACATTTAAAATTTATATATATATATATATATATATATATATATATATATATATATATATATATATATATATATATATATATATATATATATATATATATATATATATATATATATATGGGTTCAATGCAGAACCAAAATTAAATCACCTAACCACAGAACCATCCTTAAAACCCTTGGATCATTATATCAACGTCTTAGATTAAAAAGGATGCACCATAAAATTATACACCTTATATAGGGGATTATTCCTAAGTAAGGGTATATTGGGTTTTTAACCCATCTTTTGAAATCAAACCTAGCGTACTACCAATTTCATTCCCAATCGATCACCATCTTCACCCGTGTTCATCTCCACCTTCCACCGCAATCTGATGTTCATCATAGCCATTATTATCTGTTGGTTATATGCCCATCGTTATAACAAGTTGGTAATATTATTATAAATAGTAGGGTCCTTTTGGGTTACACGCAAGAGACGATTTAGCTAAAAGAGATCGAAAATAAACTTGAGGGGTTAAGTTTATTAATATATCAAAGTAAAGATATATTAATTAGAAACTTAATGGTTAAGTTTATTAATATACCAAAGTAAAGGTATATTAATTAGAAACTTAATAAGGATAAAGGACCAAAGTGAAATATCCACAAGGGAGGGGATAAGGATGAGGAGCACTATAAATACAACCCTAGATCTGAGTTGTAGAGGCTGCCAAAACCCTAATAAGCACTTTGTTCAAAAAAATGCTTATTGAGTTACATAAGTAATCCCAAACACCCATTAGTTTATGCCACCATATAAGATAATAAGCACTTTGTTCAAAAAATGCTTATTGAGTTACATAAGTAATCCCAAACACCCATTAGTTTGTAGCAAGAAATTGTTGAGCATGTGATCCTTGTTTGATTATAAACTCGTTTTACTTTTTCTTTCATTGCATTTATTTATCATTTGCGAGTTTTTATATTCCAACAATAGTATCAGAGCAACTTGTTCATGTTTGTTTCACAACAGGTAATTAGTTTTTTTTTTTTGTGAAATAATGAGATATAACTTGTACACACTTATTGAGAAAGCGTGTATATGATGTGTACACACTAATGGTCATGGTTTGAAAGAAAATAAAAACTGGTTTCTTTAATGAAAAATGTTATTTTGTTTCCCTGATATTTTGATCCAATTATAATCTTTCTTAGTTTAATTTTGGGCATGAAAATCACACATTTAAAATTTATATATATATATATATATATATATATATATATATATATATATATATATATATATATATATATATATATATATAGATGGGTTCAATGCAGAACCAAAATTAAATCACCTAACCACAGAACCATCCTTAAAACCCTTGGATCATTATATCAACGTCTTAGATTAAAAAGGATGCACCATAAAATTATACACCTTATACAGGGGATTATTCCTAAGTAAGGGTATATTGGGTTTTTAACCCATCTTTTGAAATCAAACCTAGCGTACTACCAATTTCATTCCCAATCGATCACCATCTTCACCCGTGTTCATCTCCACCTTCCACCGCAATCTGATGTTCATCATAGCCATTATTATCTGTTGGTTATATGCCCATCGTTATAACAAGTTGGTAATATTATTATAAATAGTAGGGTCCTTTTGGGTTACACGCAAGAGACGATTTAGCTAAAAGAGATCGAAAATAAACTTGAGGGGTTAAGTTTATTAATATATCAAAGTAAAGATATATTAATTAGAAACTTAATGGTTAAGTTTATTAATATACCAAAGTAAAGGTATATTAATTAGAAACTTAATAAGGATAAAGGACCAAAGTGAAATATCCACAAGGGAGGGGATAAGGATGAGGAGCACTATAAATACAACCCTAGATCTGAGTTGTAGAGGCTGCCAAAACCCTAATTTTCGTCACTCTCCTCCCACCCCTCGGTATACGGCCGATTTCTTTCAAAACCCTAAGTATTACGTGCTAAAACTTCAAGCAAAGGTATATACTACATCAACGGGTGCTGGATCGTTGTCTTGGATGCGATTACATTAGAGGAGTTCTACTTTGGGCTCTCGTCATCCTAACAAGATCAGATCTGAGATCTAAAAGGTATTTCTTGAACCCTCTTGATTTTACAGTTACAAAAGTGTGCATGATTCTGTGATCCTGGTTGAATACGATTTTGATTTCTGTTTCCGCTGCGTTGTTTTTATGCTATCGTATTCCAACAGTGGTATCAGAGCCACTTTATCATGATTTTGTACTGTTTAGATTCGATTAGATTTGTTAAAAATCGTTTTTTTTCTTTGAATTATCGAATCTGTCGACGTCCGCGCCGCGGTCCTTGAATGGTCGCGTCGCGGTCTTCTATAAAGTTACGATCATTAGGGTTTTGCCGCGTCGCGTTTCCTAGTGTTCCGCGCCGCATCGTTCTTGTCATGATCGGTTTCTTTTGATTACCGCGTCGCGTTTTCTCGTGTTACGCGTCGCGGCGGTCGTGATGTTTTATTTTTCTGAAATCAGATTTCTTGTTATAAAATGGTGATTTTAGTATTGTATGATTGTTTAGATTATTCATTGACATAGAATGCTTGCTTGCTGAATAGGATTAATAGCTAAACACAAAGTTTAAAATGCTTCAAAATTTAATGGATGATTGTTTAAATTAATTATTAACACTGCATCCTTGCGTGTTTAATAGAATTAATAGTTAAACATAATTTTCAAAGAATACTTAAAATTTTAAATAATATATATATTAGAATTGTATCTATATGTATAACTTAAAATAAAAACATTGGTCAGACCGTGACTAGGCTCACCTACTCTAAATGTGTAGAAGGTTGAAGGAGGTCTTTTTGATTCCTAATGAGGTCGGTTTTTAAACAGCATTCACTGCTTACCACCCTCACCGCCTGTCGCATTTTATTGAGTGGAGTTACCGAAAGGGTTTGATAGGACAGTGTTTCAAGATAAAAGTATTACTGAAAATACACAAGTAAGAAAATTTGTTAAAAGTTAATAGAATTTTTCAAAAGTAAATTGGCATTTCAAACTGGTTTTAAAAGTTTAAATTGACCCTTTTGCCAATTAAAATGTTAAAGTGTTTTAACAAGAATGATATATGTAAAACTAGATTGTTAAAAGTTGTTAACATGTTTTAAAATTATTGGCAATTGTAAGACGGATTTTAAAAGTTTAAGAGACCATTTTGCCAAAAGAAAGTTAAAATGTTTTAACTTAACGAAACGAAATCCCGTTTTATGAAAATGTGAATCTCATGCTACCCACAAAGAACCACACATTTAACCGGGCCCTTCCGGCGTGGAAAGTGCTATAGCCAACGCGTCGGATTGGACTCGGCCAAAATGATGTGATACTCGCGATAACTCATGAATCATGGGCCGGGTGTCACGTGGGTCTTCGTGGTCGATTTACCATCCAAACTCGTGATCCGCGGCATACCCGTCACGAGAGAGAGGATGAGCATGATGGGATTAAACATTCCATTGATCAGATTCAATGAATCCCAAAAGACCTAGAAGCTTCATAGAGATTGAAGTTGGCAAAAGAGTATTGCCTACCTAAATAACTTCTGGGGGTGACTACGGCATACCTCTTCACTACCAAAAGCGAAATATGGATTCTAGCCTTAAGTAAAATAATTTTATGGGTAATTAATTTATTAAGGGATGATCAAACTAAACAAAACTCTATTTTAGATGTCTACTAAAGAAAGTTTGAAAGTTACAAGTTTTTTTACTGCGTGGCTCCCTCAATCAAAGTAAGTTCAACGGCATAGATTATGCATGTTGGTTCCAGAACATGAGAAGAGTACTCAATGTCGAGGTAATTTTTATATGATTAAGGAACAAGTTCCTATGGATTATCCAGCCAGATCCACTAGTGCTGAAATAGACGGTCAATCATCTTAGATGTCTAAATGATTCGAATAAGGTTGCTCGTTTCAAGTTAGACACTATGATTCCCGAGCTTCAAAGAAGATTGTAGGGTCTTGGTGCTTTGACATGATTAACCGGCTTAAGGACATGATCCAAGAGCAGGTTAAATGGGAACGATTCGAAGTCATGAAAGTATTATTTGGATGTAGGCTGTTACTAGGATGGAGAGTCAATACCCATATGTTTAGCATAAGAGGGTACGTTGACCAAATGTGGAGGTTGGGATTTCCAACAAGTCAGGAGTTAGTCACGGACATTGTCCTTAACTCGCTGACTAGTTCTTATGATTAGTTCATTCTGGACTTCATTATATAGAACTTAAAAGGACCCTTCGAGAGATTACATAGCATGTTGAGGAAAGTATAACTTTACATGGCTAGGGAATCCAACACCACAGCTCCTAAAGGAGGTGTCAAAAGGAAAAGGACAAACCCTACCAAGGGAATGATTTTCCTAAAGAAACCTCAATACTGAAATCCTGAGGAAGATTTTTGTTTCCACTGAAAGGATGTGGGACATGGGAGGCATAAATGCTCAAGATATCTGATGCAATAGAAGTAGTTGCAAGCCAAAGAGTATGTCACTTCAGGTATATTTGTAATTCCATAAGTGCTTTGCTTATGACCAGTATTGCCATTTTAATGGGCAGAGACTGGAATAAAGCAGAGATACAAACCATGGAGAGCTGGATCGAATCATGGACTACAAGCAGCTTGCTTTCATCCATAGGATTAGGAACCAACTTCTCTATAGTGTTTTAGTTTATGGTTTTGCAATTTGAAAATTGTTGATGTGAACATTGTTTCATCAGATGGTTTTGACTTGGTTTAAATAAAGGTTGTTTTTAATAAAAGTTATTTTAAAAGTTATTTTGGAACAAAGTTATGGTCATTACATCTATGAGAACTGGTTCACAACAATAGTTCGAAAAGGTTGATTCAAGAGAATCCAAATGTTTGGATTAATGGTATGAGTGGAATTGTCTGGTTTTGTAAACTTGAAAGAAGCTACCAGAACTCCAGATGGATAGGATTCTGGAGATCATTTGACTGAAAGTCTTATGATAACTGCTATTCTTGTCTACATAGAGAGATAACTATGCACTGCTCACAAGTTATTGCGGGCAAAGGCTGAGAATCTGTTGGACCTTGTACATCTAATGTATTTGGACCGTTTAGTTTTCCACTAAACCGTCTAAAATACTCTATTGAGTTTGAAACCTATATGGTGATCAGTACTTCAAGAACAGAGTATTGAATCAAATGAGCAAAGGATGAGAATTCTAAATCCAAGTGCGGATAAAGAGTTTCTTAGTCAAAGATTATACAATCATCTAATGGACTCTGAAAATTGTTTCAACAGTCAAATCCACTTAGAACGCTACGAGCATCGTATGGTGTGTCTGAGTTATAATCGAACATAAAGGTTCGACTTATGATGGATTGTATTATGCTTCCAATCTATGTCTGAGGTTAAACCTTAGAGACAATAGAGTCTTAACCCTTGCACCAACACAAAAGGTTCTATAAACATTGTCTAAGAAATATGGAGTGTAGATGTTTCTTCACTAGCATATTTAGAAATTTGGGGTCTTGAGACTTACGGTTTACCGTGTAGCTCAGAGGACGCCGATTAACAGAACTGTTATTCCATTAGAGTACTTGGATATAATAAGCATTTTGACAACAGTATGATGTTGTATAAATGACAGTCTTCTATGATAGGAAGCTGGTATTCAAGAAATCAGTGGGAGCCTGACTGATCTTGATGAGACTCAAAGGATCAAAGAGCCTGATGTTGGCACTAGCACTCAACCAGAGGTAGTAAAACCTGTTGAGACTCAGTAAGAGTTTGCTGAGGAATCTGACATAACTCCATCTCCTGTTCGAGAAACTGATAAAGGACGTCATACACATGGTTTTCATGAATTACATGTTGACGAAGGTGATGAATGTCTGGTGTATCATTGTGATCCTACCAATTATCGGAAGTCGTGGCTGGCCCTTTTGGGTTGCCTTAAGGAAAGAGATGATGGAGAGCGAGATGAAATCCATGTATGATAACCAAGTTTGGAACCTGGTTGATCAAACACCTGACCTTAAAACAGTTGGGTGTAAATGGGTCTTCAAGAAGAAGACAGACGTGGATAGAAAGGTACACACAAACAAAGCCAGACTGGTGGCAAAGGGTTATACTCAAACCCAAGGGATTGATTATGAGGAAACTTTTTCACCATTGGTGATGATTAAATCTATTAAGATATTGTTTGTCATCGCAGCATTCTATGACTACGAAATATGGAAAATGGATGTAAAAACCGCTTTCCTTAACGGAAAACTTTCAGAGGATGTGTATATGACACAACCAGGGGTTTTGTACAGTCCAAATATCCTAATAGAGTGTGTAAACTTGTGAAGTCGATTTATGGACTCAAACAAGCATCTCGTAGCTGGAATCTCTGCTTCGATGAGAAAATCAAAGAGTTTGGATTTTCGAGAAGTAAAGATGAGTCATGTGTATATGTCGGAGCTAGTGGGAGCATTGAAGTCTACCCTATGTCGTACACAGATAGCAAAGTTCTCATGTAAATGTCCCTATCTCGAGAAATATGAAATAAATGAGAATTGCTATGCTATAAATGACACAGGAGAGACTTAATGCGCATGAAGCATTTTGATCTATGGAGATAGAATTAAGTGCTTCATAGGGATTTTGGAAACAAAAGTGAACTATGTAAATGTCAGTGCTAGTGGGAGCACTGAAGTCCAACCTATGTTGTATGCAGATAGCAAAGTTCTCATGTAAACGTCCCTATATCCAGAAATCATAAATAAATGAGAATTGTTGTGCTACAAATGACATAGGAGTGACCTATTGCATATGAAGCATCATGATCTATGGAGGTAGAACTAAGTGCTTTATAAGGATAAGCTAGAGTACATGAGCAGTCGGATCTAGAGATACAAGACTCCTATAAGGGATTCAAGTTTCTGTATCAGGCTTTAGGACTGAGTAAAACTCAAAGTCCTAGTTCCATTAAGATCCTGGATGAGATAAGTTGAGTCTTGTATGCACTTGCATATGGATCAATCGCATAATGTACAAGACCTAATGTATCATATGCCTTGAGCATGATGATTTGACATTAGGCTAATCTTGGCAAAAGTCAAATGGATGGACGTCACGAAGTATCTTAAATGTTTAAGATATTCTTGATCCATTATAGTATGGGAGAACTCAGTGTAAAGAAGCACACTGGTATTAGCTTCCAAAACTAATAGAAACGGTTCTTGTACGCAGTCAGGATCCGGGTTCTTACCAAAAGAGACATCTCAGTTAATAGAGCTATATCGGATGAGGCAAGATAGCTGATCTGATCACTAAGTCAATGTCTCGGACTAAGCAAGATCGATCATGCTAAGTCCATATGCATTAGATATGCAAATGAATTGACTTTGAGTGAAGTTAGTATAGTTTGATTTGTATTGGGAACTTAAGCAATGAAAAACTCTATCTGATATGAAGATTATTATGTGGAGAACATAATATATGCATAAAGGCAGTCATTTCATTAGTTTATCATTGTGTTCCGATTTTGCGTGTTTTATTGACTTCCTGAATAATTTAATTATTATTCAAACTGTCCACAGTCGGTCATACTTTTGGGAGTAAGTATTGATTCAAGACTGACATGAGGAATTGGTAGATTGTCCATAGAGATGGACATAGCATGGAGATGCACTAATTCTCATGTGTACTTAATAGGGATTAAGTATTGGAGTAACCTGCACTTAGAGATTACTTCATGGAATCTGTCACGAGTAATTTTAAGATGGTAATATCTTATATTCTTCAAGCGGAGATGCATTGATTCTTTGTCCTGCAGTCTGTTGTGCCTTGGTTTTCTCCAACGTTGTCCGTAACTGGCAGCCATACAGGGAATGTCCAGGTATGACATGATGAGTAGGCGAGATCCGTGTAGTCAAAGTTTATTTGTTCCTTCTGCCCTAACAGGAGAAGCGATATCTATGGGCCCCTCGATGATTTGGTGCTGACAGCAAGTGTACGGTCGTACCGAGACTGAATTGATATAGAATCAATAGTGCAGTTTGTTGTGGTCATCACAAATCTCTATCGGGAAACATAATATTGAATGTCTGAGACTGACATGATTCCATGTCAGACATTCATAAGGATATCTTGTAGAACAAAGGAATATTTTGATCACTTGCCTAAGGGCTGTTTCATTAGATGAACACGGCACTTGTCTTGGATGACATACATCTTACTAGGTTAATGAATATTAGACCATACAGTTGTTATAACAAGTGCAAGTGGGAGACTGTTGGTTATATGCCCATCGTTATAACAAGTTGGTAATATTATTATAAATAGTAGGGTCCTTTTGGGTTACACGCAAGAGACGATTTAGCTAAAAGAGATCGAAAATAAACTTGAGGGGTTAAGTTTATTAATATATCAAAGTAAAGATATATTAATTAGAAACTTAATGGTTAAGTTTATTAATATACCAAAGTAAAGGTATATTAATTAGAAACTTAATAAGGATAAAGGACCAAAGTGAAATATCCACAATGGAGGGGATAAGGATGAGGAGCACTATAAATACAACCCTAGATCTGTAGTTGTAGAGGCTGCCAAAACCCTAATTTTCGTCACTCTCCTCCCACCCCTCGGTATACGGCCGATTTCTTTCAAAACCCTAAGTATTACGTGCTAAAACTTCAAGCAAAGGTATATACTACATCAATGGGTGCTGGATCGTTGTCTTGGGTGCGATTACATTAGAGGAGTTCTACTTTGGGCTATCGTCATCCTAACAAGATCAGATCTGAGATCTAAAAGGTATTTCTTGAACCCTCTTGATTTTACAGTTACAAAAGTGTGCATGATTCTGTGATCCTGGTTGAATACGATTTTGATTTCTGTTTCCGCTGCGTTGTTTTTATGCTATCGTATTCCAACATTATCTTCTCACGTTATTGTCAAAAGACCTCTAGTTCATCATCGTAACATGGATTTGAAGGGAGGATTGAATCAGGATTAAATCGATCTTCAGCCCTAGCGATCTTATAGTTCTCAAAGTGCTTGAATATCGCATCGATCCATCGATCCCAAATCCATCGATCAATCGATCTCAATTGATAAACCTAGCGATCCCTAATCTTCAGCCCTAGCGATCCCAAAACCAATCTTATAGTTCTCACAGTACTTGAATATCGCATCGGCAATCGATTTCAGAAATCTCCATTGCGCATCTTACAGTCCCTGAATCCGCCCAATTCCACTGTTCTTGATTCTAGGGTTTATCGCAGGTATGTTCTCGATTTCAGTTTGTATTCAATTCCTTGTATTGATAATTCTGATTACTTTCCAATCGATTGAACATCAAAAGTTCAAATTACATTGTTCTCATATTGAATGTGTTTGATTCCGATTTCATATCTATAATTATCCATTTGTTCCTGCTTTGTTGTCGGTAACGTGATTTATAACCATTTGTTTGCAATATATGTTCATTAATGAACATATGTTCATTAGTGAACATATTTTCATTAGTGAACATATGTGTTTGATCCATTTGTTGCTGCTTTGTTGTTGGTAACGTGATTCATAACCATTTGTTTGCAATATATGTTCATTAGTGAACATATGTTCATTAGTGAACATATGTTCATTAGTGAACATATGTGTTTGAGTCCGATTTCCTTTTCTGCTTTATTGTTGGTATCGTGGTCCATATATGTTTTTTTGGCAATGTATGTTCATAAATGAACATATTACGACAAAATGTGATGTATACAAAATTGGCATTAATCCCAAATAAATAATATCATTAGTGTGGTTTTGGTTTGTATCCATCAACAGCAAAATTTCTAGTAGCTGCAGGAAGTGCAAGACGAAGCCCATCAAGTTCAGGTTTTGCAATTACTTGACACCAAAGGCGAGACCTACACAACATAAATAAAACAAAACTTTGCATTTAAAAATCTCACACAATTATATAAATATAAATTAGTTACAAATGTAAGAAACTTACGTTTCTGTCAGTCCAAAAGCAAGGTCTAACATGTCATTCTCTTCATCTGTAGGATCTTCTAGCTTATTATACTGTTCCACATCCTGACCAATGGCAAAAATGTAATTAAAATATTTAAATCATTGCCCATTTATATATTTTTAAGAGTTGTAAGTAATAAAAGCATACCATTACAATGACATGACATGTGGAACAAGCGAGTGAACCTTCGCATGCTCCTGTAATTAGAGTTAAATTGATAAGTTAAATAATTATGAGATTAAATAAGATTGATAAAATTAGTAATGAAAATAAAAACCTTTAAGTTCTATGTCATTCTCATGGGTAGCTTCTAACATTGACATTCCAATTAGGACTTTGATTTCTTGTTCTCCATCTTTGTCAAAGAAGGTCACAGAGATTCTAAATATGTGGGTTAACAATTTAGGGTTCAATCTTAAACCACCATGAATATTTAAATAATTGAAGAAAGATTAAGAATGACTTGATTAGAGTTATTGATAAAAGTATACTTACTTTTGTTTGTCTTCATTTTCTTCTTGTGAATTGGTAGTGGAGAATAATTTACGACTCTGAAAGAAGTAATGAATTTGAGTAACAAAATTTATTTATAAAGGAATTGCTAGTAACATCTCCAATCATGAATGTAGAAACACATGTAAAAAGATTAGTTTTTTTTTTAATTATTTAAGAAGGAAAAGAACTAACCGAGGCATCTAACGAGTCATTCTGAACTATAGGAAAAAAAGACCTTCTTGATGGAATTGTTAGTGGGGCTGCAATTTGAAGAGGAAAAAGAAATTAGAACAGTTAAATATCATCTAAACATCTTTGAAAATAAACGATAAAGAAAGTTATAATAAGGCGTGATGAAAACTCATACAGCATCGAACAAGATTTATGAGCAAACCTTTGGATAAACCCTTGGATGCCTGAGCTCCAAGTCTCCATAATTTAGAAATGAACATAATACTAGAAGAACCTCACGATCTGAAGAAGGAACAGAAAACATAACAAAGTGAAATTCGGAAATACAAACAAAATGCAAAAGTTATTGCATAGTTTTATGTTCATGGATGAACATATTCATGGATGAAAATACAGAACATCAAAAAATGCGATACAAAATATGAGAATAAATTGATGTTCATTGATGAACATATGTTCATTGATGAACATAGCAATTTAAGTTTTTTGACGATCGTACCATTTTACTTAGATTTTAATCTTACGGTTAACAATATGGTTCTGCAGTTAGGTGATTTAATTTGGTTCTACATTGAACCATCCCTATATATATATATATATATATATATATATATATATATATATATATATATATATATATATATATATATATATATATATATATATATATATATATATATATATATATATATAAAAGTGTTTCAATAATATTGAAATATATAAATAAAAATTTAAAAAGGTTTTTTTAATCATATAAAATGACAATGTTGATAAAAAAATATTGTATTTATCGTGGTTGCTGGTCAAATGTAGCTCTTCAGAAAATGTTGCATCTTAAACTGTCTCGTAATTTGATCATCACACCTGAATGCAACATTTTAAATGCAATAGCTTTAGAAAGCGTTATTGAACACAGCTAACGTAACCCTATTTATGGCCTAATGCAGCCGTTCTGAAAAACTGCAATGTTAAAATAATGCTTTTTATTATTTAAAAGTGTTATCTTTAAGAATATATGGATCCGATGACATATTCTGTGTAATAGACCTAACTTTGTGATGTTTAGTTGAGTTTTTGGCATGATGTAATTAGTCTTATGCGACCTACATGTCGGTTTTAATTCTTTATAGGTAATGTAAATTTCCTTTAATTATAAAAAAATAATATTAGATAGGAAATTGTATTAGAAAATCAATTATAATCAAAGAATACCAAAGAACACCAAAAGAAGACCACTAAGATTGGAGTCTTAAGGGTACCACTCGGGCATCAAGTGTAGATGACAAAACAGATGGGAGTTGTATATCATTGTGGTTGTTTTGTCTCTAGAAATAACGAAGTTTTTCTGCATGATAGTTCAACAAAAAACACATAGGACCACACAATTGTTACCATTATAACATGTGTGCTTTTTTTTTTTTCTTTTTTTGTAAGTATTCAAACTAGAAAGTATGTAAATTTTAATTAAAACGCAGTAAAATTTGTTAAAAGTTAGCAAACAATTTTGCAATGAAATTAACAATTATAAAAGTGTTCTACAAATCGAATTTAAAATGTTTTAAAAATGATGGTTTGCCAAAAGTTAAGTTACAATGTTTTAACTAAATAAAAGATTAACTCGTTTTATAAAATATATGTCTCATACTACCCATATAAAAACACACATTTTAACAAAAAGTCTTTTGATGTGAGGAATGTCAAAGCCATTTGTTTTTTATTGGTTGATTTACTATCCAAGGTTATTATGCACATGAAGCTTGCCGCAAGCAAGGAGAAGCATGGAACGTATCAAACATGTCAATTCACTTTATGTCAAAATGAATCCTGACAGATCTAAGTGTTTCATAGAGATTGAAATTAGCAAAAATTGTTTCCTACCTATATAGCTTCCTGTTGTGATTACAACAAACATTTTCGCAACTAGATGTGAAATATGGGTTTTAGCTTTGTCAAAACAATTTTTTGGGTAATTACTTTTATGAATTATTTTTAACAACTAACTAAAACTTAGTTCTATTTTTATAGATGTTGTCAATGTTGGAAATCAAGGTTCATGTAATTAGTTTTAAAACAAGAGTTTGCAACGGAAGCATAAAATCATGAACACAAATTCCATTTTCAAGAGGATCATGCTACATGCATGTAGAGATAAGATGAAGAACAAACATAGATTAAGTTCAAGATCATAACCTTTGTTCTTGGGTTTGGTTTGGATGATTTTGATAGCTAGGAATCAAATTAGAATCCCTCTATAGTTGATCCACCACAAGCTTGAACACCCTTGAATGCTAGTTCCACAACTTGCAAGTTAGAACTCCTTTTCTTGTGAAACAAAAATCTAATTTTTGCTAACTATCAAGAGAGCTTTTAGAGAGTTTCTTTGGCTGATTTTTGAAGCAAGAATGATCACTAAACTCACCTCAAATTCGTCCATTATATCACCCACAAAAGAGAAAGAAAAGCACATGCAACTAGCTTAAAAGAAAGATCCATTTGATTTCTATAATCAAAAGCTAGAAGACACAAAGCATCTTCAACCACTTTTAAGTAGTTAATGCATTCTTTTCTTTCCATCTTGGCTGAATTTTTTATGTCACATGGAGAGTTAGTGGGTTTTTTATTATTTATAAAACTTAGATAATGAAAGCTTATAAATAATACATCTTCTTATTTCTTAAATGGGATAACATTTAAACCATAATCATATATATAAATAAACCATCTAAATATACAATCTTAATTGTATAATTATATATATATACATATATATATATATATATATATATATATATATATATATATATATATATATATATATATATAACAATATATATATATATATATATATATATATATATATATATATATATATATATATATATATATATATATATATATATATTATTTAATTTACCAATTAAATTAAATAAAAGGCTTACTTATAAATCAATTAAATCGTTTAACAATTTAAACAATTTAATTGTTACACTTAATAAATTCATCACATATGAATTACTAATCAACCTTTAATTTTGTAGTTATTATTATTTACCTCAAATAATAATAACCTACAAGATTAAATTGCAAGTTTAGTATCATTTGATGTTAAATCAAATTTAACATTCCAAATGATCAATTTGGTGTCAAACTTGTTGTTGGTGTGACCCTATAGGATCATGTATTATCAGTAATATCATTTTATGATCATCCTTGGGCATATAGAACTAACAATCTCCCACTTGCACAAGTTTGCATCACAGAATGATATAGACAGTGGTAAACGTCTAGCAACATTTCACTGCCCCCAATAACACATGACATTGTGCCATTCAACAACATTCAATTCTTCAGTAAACACGAGGCTCTAATTGATGTATAAGGTTATCTATCAATTATCCCTTTGTCACAGACATCATGTTGAACATGAGACATGGATCTTAATCATTGTCATTTTATGTTCAACTTTCAATCAGGCGCCTTAGATGTCTAACTCTCAACACATAAGAGGAACAAATCCCGTCTTGACTACATACACCCCTCATATAGTTAGTACTATGCATGAGTATGGCCTTTATGGTTGTCTGTATTTCAAGAACAACAGTAAACCATATCAAAGCATAGTACACTCTACACTTGAGTCCCAAATATGTATCTCAGGTCAAAGGATACAATGATAATACCTTTATTCAAGAATCACTTATGATGATGATCCATGGAGTGATCTTGAAACGGGTCAAGTCCAATACTTGTTCACTGACAAGTACCTATGAATTTGGTTGCAACCTTTTGCTACTTTTACCCATAAAAGTCAACCAATCCAATTCATATTAGTCTTACTTCATAATTGCTCCCACAACTATGATCGACTATGGACGTTTAGAATAACTAAATTATTCAAGGATTAAACATGCTAATAAAACACAATAATTATGAATGAAACATCACGTCACAAATATTACATAATTCTTGTCGTTTACATAAGTTCATATTCATAAAACATTAAACACAAATCAAATCCATTCATTAGAAAAACGGAGTCCTATACCCTTAGCATGACTTTCATGCTTAGTTTGGGGTAAAGGTTTCGTGAATGGGTCTGCCAAATTTTGATCTGTATGAACCTTGTGAATACTAATTTCACCATTCTTAACTTCATGTCTAATGTAGTTATACCTTCGGTGAATGTGTTTGGTTTTTTGATGCAATCTAGGTTCCTTTGCTTGAGCTATAGCACCTAGATTGTCACAGAAGATTTCTATAGGGTCCCGAATGGAAGGAACAACCCCTAGATCTTCTATGAACTTTCTCATCCAGACAGCTTCTTGAGCAGCTTCTGAAGCAGCAACATATTCAGATTCTGTAGTGGATTATGCAATCACTTCTTGTTTGGAACTCTTCCAAGATACAGCTCCTCCATTTAAAATAAAGACATACCCAGATTGAGATTTCGAATCATCCCTATCTGTTTGGAAGCTTGCGTCAGTGTAACCCTTTACCTTTAAGCTTTCTTCCAAACCGCCGTAAACTAAGAACATATCTTTAGTTCTTCTCAAGTACTTAAGAATGTTCTTTACAGCAGTCCAGTGGGCTTCACCTGGGTTCTGTTGATACCTACTAGTCATACTTAAGGCACATGAGACGTCGGGCCTAGTGCATAACATGGCATACATGATGGACCCAATTGCCGAAGCATATGGGACATGTTTCATCCTTTCAAGTTCAGTCCTAGTGTTTGGGCACTGAGACTTGCTTAGGATGGTGCCATGCGGCATTGGCAAGAATCCTCTTTTGGAGTCTTGCATCTTGAACCTTTTCAAGATTTTATCAATATATACACTTTGGCTAAGACCAATAAGTCTCTTAGATCTATCTCTATAGATCTTTATGCCTAATACATAAGCAGCTTCCCCTAGATCCTTCATTGAGAAACAACTCTCAAGGAACGCTTTGACACCTTTTAAGGTTGGGATGTCATTTCCAAATAAAAGTATGTCATCTACATACAATACTAGGATTATGACAATGCTCCCACTAGCTTTCTTGTAAACACAGGAGTCATCCTCATTTTTGATGAATCCAAAACTCGTAATTTTTTCATCAAAACGGATGTTCCATGTTCGAGACGCTTGCTTTAATCCATACATAGATCTTTTAAGCTTGCACACTTTGTTTGGATGCTTGGGATCGACAAAACCTTCAGGTTGATCCATATAGACATCTTCCAATAAGTGTCCATTAAGCAAAGCAGTCTTGACATCTATTTGCCATATCTCATAATCATAGTACGCGGCTATGGCAAAAAGTATCCTAATCGACTTGATCATTGCCACTGGAGAAAAAGTCTCATCATAGTCAATACCATGAGTCTGTGAGTATCCTTTAGCGACAAGTCTAGCCTTAAAAGTATGAACATTTCCATCCACGTCGATTTTCTTCTTGAAAACCCATTTGTTCCCAACAGTCTTACAATTGGTGGGAAGATTAACCAAGTTCCAAACTTGATTATCGTGCATGGATTGCATCTCAGTGTCCATGGCCTCAAGCCATTTATCAGATTCAGGATCTGATATTGTACTCTGATAGTTGACGGGTTCATCAGAATCTATCGTATAACATTCCTCTTCCATTAAAAGGTAACCATACCTTTCTGGTTCAATTCGAACCCTACCAGATTTGTGAACACTTTGTGTTACAATTTGTTCCTGATCAACCGTTTGTTCAGGTTCAACAATTTCTTGTTGAATGCTAGATTCAACTTGTTGTGTATCAGGTTGTGGTTCCTGAAGTTCCTCAAGTTCCACAAACCTCCCACTAGCCTCTTCCGTCAGAAACTTGTTTTCTAGGAATTCAGCTTTTCGAGAAATAAATATTTTATTCTCGATGGGATTGTAGAAATAGTATCCAAGACAATCTTTCGGATACCCTACAAAGATACATTTAGTTGAACGGGGTTCTAATTTGTTTGAAGCTTCTTGTCTAACATAAGCTTCACAACCCCATACCTTGAGATAGGATAAAGATGGAACCCTTCCATGCCATATCTCATAAGGCGTTTTATCTACCTTCTTAGTAGGTGCCATGTTTAGGAGACGAGCAGCTGTTTGTAAAGCATAACCCCAAAATGATAAAGGTAGAGTACTTCTACTCATCATGGATCGAACCATATCCAATAGTGTTTGGTTCCGCCTCTCAGACACACCATTATGTTGTGGTGTTCCAGGTGGAGTAAGTTGTGAAACAATTCCACAAGTCTTAAGATGATCCATAAAGTTTGTACTTAAGTACTCACCTCCTCTATCAGAACGAAGAACTTTAATTGTTTTGTTGAGTTGATTTTCCACTTCACTTTGAAACGTTTTGAACATTTCAAACGCCTCATGTTTATGTTTAATTAAATAAACATATCCAAAACGACTAAAGTCGTCAGTGAAGGTGATGAAATATCTTTCACCATATCTAGTCATTGGCTTGAAAGGACCACATACATCCGTATGTATGATTCCTAACAAGTCCTTTGCTCTCTCATTGGTTCCGGAGAAAGGAGCTTTAGTCATCTTGCCATGTAAACAAGATTCACATATATCAAATGAGTCATTCTCATTTGCCTTCAAAAGTCCACTCTTTTAAAGTTGGGATATACGATTCTTGTTTATATGCCCAAGGCGACAATGCCATAGATAGGTTTGACTCAAATCAAATTTGGGTTTCTTGGTGAAAGTGTGGTATAAAGAGCCATGGTTAGACTTTTCATCAAGGTTTACTTCATAAATTCCATTTAAAGGCCTAGCCTCAAAATAGAATACATTATTTTTATAAACACAAATATCATCATTCATAAAGGAAAGATCAAATCCACATTGTCTTAATTTAACAACCGAAATAATATTCCTAGTCAAGCTAGGAACATAGTAAACATTCATCAATGTCATACACAAGCCATTAGGTAGTAATAAATCGAAACTTCCAATTGAATCCACTGCAACTCTTGCATTGTTTCCAACCCGGAGTACTACCTCATTTTCCTTCAGTCGCCTACTCCTTTTGAACCCCTGCAACATATTACATATGCGAGTTCCACAACCAGTATCAAATACCCATGTGTTAGGAGATAAATTATAAAGTTCTAGGTCTATCACATAGATACCTGAAGTGCCTTCACCGGCATTCTTCTTCTTCAACTCCGCAAGATAGGTAGGGCAATTTCTCTTCCAATGCCCAACCTTGCCACATTCGAAGCACGCGTCTTCTTTGGCAACTTTTGCCTTCTTCTTGGGCGGACGGGATGATTGGACAACTTTCTTGCCCTTTCCTTTGACAACCTTTGCCTTTCCCTTTCCCTTGGAGTTGTTGGGGTGTTCGGGTCTAATTCTCTTTGTGCCACCTTCCTTGATCATGAGAACTTGAGTGGTTTTCTTAGGCAGATTCTTTTCACCGGTAATTAGCATCCCATGTAATTCCGGGATAGTATTGTTTAAACCATTCATGTTATAATTCATGACAAAAGGATCAAAGGACTTTGTCAAGGAGTTAAGGATCATATCCGTTGCTAGCTCTTCAGGCATCACAACTCCAAGACGTGCCAAATGATCAATGTGACTCTTCATTTTGAGCACATAAGAGCTTACCGACTGCCCATCCTCCATCTTGCAAGCATGGAAAGCCCGAACAGTTTCGAACCTTTCCGTTCTTGCAAGTTGTTGGAACATTTCCTTTAGTTGATGAATCATGTCATAGGCTGAATGATTCTCCAAATCCTTCTGAAGGTCGGGAATCATGGTTGCCAACATAAGGCATGATGCATCGATGGAATCATCCATCTTTTTAAGCCATGCATCGTGTGCGGGCTTAGGAATGGCAGGGGGCTCTTCTGGAAGTGGTTCATTGATAACATATTCTTTCTTTTCTTGTTTGAGAACAATTCTCACACTACGGTACCAATCCAAGAAGTTGGTATGGTTAAGTTTTTCTCCTTCAAGGAGAGACCGTAGTGAGGTTTTGTTAGGAGCCGAGTGTGTGTTGTTTGGTGCCATCTACAAAATTTTAACAAGGTTCTATTTAGTAAATTATGATATTAAATCCTTAATAATTAATACCCTTTCTTGTTTCATAAACTTTAATTAATTAAGGTCTAGAATCCAAGTTGCATCACGAATAAGTGGTTAGGTATCCTTTATCCCGCCTATTCGAATCAACAAGGTAGGTAACGGTTTACCAATTATATCCAAATATAATTTCTAGATTTATGGGATCCCATTATAACATTTATAAGTTTCGCATGTTTGATCCCATCTATGCCTTGGATTTCTAATGCTTAGGTGACCTTTATCACAAGAGATTTCCAAACGAATCATCCTACTTAAACGGACGTGTAGTTTTGTCAACTATTGATGGTTAGGTGTCCTTTATCCCATGAATATTGCAAAACTACTTCTTGTATCACAAGAAGACTCCAAGTGGTTAGGTATCCTTTATCCCACAAGGAAATACAAGTGATACATGAGTGTCTTTAAGAAGGACGGCATAGATTCGTATTTCATAAGGGATTTGAATGTTTTACAATTCTAATTTTGAAAAACATATGGTATCATGTAGATTGCATGCATCCAATGAACATGGTACCATTAAATCTTATTTTGTTAATTGGTTCTTTAATCATAAAATCTCCATTTTATTGATTCTTTGTTTGTGGTCAAGATTACAATTAATATCCAATATTAAGTTTGAGTTTGATCACATATATTAGAACCAATTTATAATCCTAAATAATTACCATTATTACTTAGGGTTGGAGTTTGTAAGAGTTCATAAAATCTCCATTTTATTTCTTGTTTCAATCATTTTCAAAACTTGACTTAATAGGTTTTTATAACAAAAACCATTTTAATAAAACCAATTTTATCACATCTTATGCTTTAAATGTCAACTTTTGAAAATACAAACTCCTTGATGATTATGTTTAATTATCTAGGTTGTCTAGCATGCAAAATCTTATTTTCATCCACAACATAACATAATAAAACATTCAATCATCACAAGCATGCATGGGTGCATAAACACAAGCCAACTAGTTGATATTTCATGTGAGCCATACATGAAATATCAAGTCCAATCCTAAGGACAAAAGGTGACCAAAAACTCATCCAAATGATCTCCGATTTAGCTACAACTTTGCCAATCTTCTTGTATCATCAAATAAGACTTGAACCACCCTTTCTTGGCACCATGGAATGAGGTTAAGAATTTTTTTGAGCCCCCAAACAGATTCGAAAATGGCAGCAGGAATGCAGGAAAAATCGTTGCTGTTGGGTGCAATCTTCTTATGTCTTTATCTCCTTCTCTTGTTACATTTTGTGAAAGATATAAAATACAACGATTCTAATACTTACAAAATGAATATAAGAAGGAAATAACTAATTATTATTACAAACCATTTGAATAAAAGAATAGATTACAACCATATCGAATTTAAACACAAAACATGCAACACATGGTCCTTGGCTTGTTTATGCACCATTTTATCACATAAAATCATAAGAAAATCAACACTTTGTTTTTCTAAGGCAACAATTATGTAACCAAATGCATGAAAATATAAATTTTAGTTGGTTACATAAAATCATAGATAATATACTTGCATGTTGCCAAAGAAGCCATGCATGAAACTTTCATTTAAGAAGATGAACATTCATGGCTTCCAAAAACCAAGTTTATCCAAATAAACTTATTATCTAAACATGCAATATAGCCATGGCTCTGATACCAATTGTTGGAAATCAAGGTTCATGTAATTAGTTTTAAAACAAGAGTTTGCAACGGAAGCATAAAATCATGAATACAAATTCCATTTTCAAGAGGATCATGTTACATGCATGTAGAGATAAGATGAAGAACAAACATAGATTAAGTTCAAGATCATAACCTTTGTTCTTGGGTTTGGTTTGGATGATTTTGATAGCTAGGAATCAAATTAGAATCCCTCTATAGTTGATCCACCACAAGCTTGAACACCCTTGAATGCTAGTTCCACAACTTGCAAGTTAGAACTCTTTTTCTTGTGAAACAAAAATCTAATTTTTGCTAACTATCAAGAGAGCTTTTAGAGAGTTTCTTTGGCTGATTTTTGAAGCAAGAATGATCACTAAACTCACCTCAAATTCGTCCATTATATCACCCACAAAAGAGAAAGAAAAGCACATGCAACTAGCTTAAAAGAAAGATCCATTTGATTTCTATAATCAAAAGCTAGAAGACACAAAGCATCTTCAACCACTTTTAAGTAGTTAATGCATTCTTTTCTTTCCATCTTGGCTGAATTTTTGATGTCACATGGAGAGTTAGTGGGTTTTTTATTATTTATAAAACTTAGATAATGAAAGCTTATCAATAATACATCTTCTTATTTCTTAAATGGGATAACATTTAACCCATAATCATATATATAAATAAACCATCTAAATATACAATCTTAATTGTATAATTATATATATATATACATATATATATATATATATATATATATATATATATATATATAACAATATATATATATATATATATATATTTTATTTAATTTACCAATTAAATTAAATAAAAGGCTTACTTATAAATCAATTAAATCGTTTAACAATTTAAACAATTTAATTGTTACACTTAATAAATTCATCACATATGAATTACTAATCAACCTTTAATTTTGTAGTTATTATTATTTACCTCAAATAATAATAACCTACAAGATTAAATTGCAAGTTTAGTATCATTTGATGTTAAATCAAATTTAACATTCCAAATGATCAATTTGGTGTCAAACTTGTTGTTGGTGTGACCCTATAGGATCATGTATTATCAGTAATATCATTTTATGATCATCCTTGGGCATATAGAACTAACAGTCAAACAAAAAGACGTCTGCTACGACCTTTTCAATGATAACTATCATAAGAAAGGACAAGTTCATTGTATCGAATTTACTTGACTAGCTTCCAAACTTGTGAATTATACTCAAGTACAAAAAGAAAATATGTTCCATTGATGAAGCTCTTCTGGATCCAGCTAGGGAACTACGACCATTCAAGACAATTATGAAAACCATTTCAATAAGTCAAAATGCGGTGTCCCTCTAATACTGGCAACAAGGGTTTTAGAGCTTGAAAAAACTTTGAGAATGTTGGGGCATTCACCATGGCCAATTAACTTAAATACATGTTCAAAGTGTAGAGTTGGCACTAGCAATTTGAATTTGTAAAAGCTCTGATGAGTTCGAAGCTAGAAGAAGGATGGAGCATCAGCGTACATGTCTTAAACATGGAGTCATACGTCGACCAACATGAGAATTTAGGCTTCCCGATTAATGACGAGTTGGCTACAGACATCGTCCTTAACTTGCTGACTACTAACTACTTTATATACTCAATTATTTATAACTTTAATATGAACACTATGGAAATGTCTATCATGAAGCTACATGACATGCTTCAAGTATTAGAATCTAATATGGTAAAATAAGCAATTCAACTCATTCTCTCATGTACTAACCACTCCATAGTAAGGAGAAAGAGATGGGTAAAGTTTGGTATTCCCACTCCAAACCTAATGTCAAGGGAAATGAAAAAATTTAACTTTGAGATACTTCCATCAAAGGATCCCACAAACACAATAAATTTCCATTGCAAGGAAATATGGCACTAGAAGTGTAGCTGTCCAAAATGCATGGAAGAGATAAAGAAAATCCAAGCTAAATGGTTCACTTCAGGTACATATATGATCAGACTTTGTAGTACTTTTGCTTCTAATTCTTGGGTCTTAGACCCAAGATGTGATACTCATATTTGTACTAGTGTGCACAAACTAAATTAAAGTATGAAGCCAGACACGAAGAGTTGGACTTGATCATCGGCAATAAACATACTCATGTTGTCAAGTGGATTGGGAACTATGAAATATTACTCTCTAATGTTTTTTTTTGTTTTATTATTTGATATTCACCAGATATGTCAACAAGCATTATTTCCTTTCAAGAATTATATAGCGATGGTTTTTGACTTTTGATTTGAGAATGACTCAACTTTATTTTATAAAATAATGTTCTATATTTAAAAAAGTCATTGTCGTGGCATCTATGAGCCTGTTATAAGCATTACGAGTAACAATAGTGCAATCTTCAATGTTGATTAAAAAATATCTAAAGATAGCTTGTGTAGAACTTATTTATGGAATTGTCGTTTTGGCCATATAAACAAGAAATGGATCGCCAAACTCCAAGCAAATGTGATTTTGGAATCATTTGACCATGTATTATGATGAATTTGAATCGTGGTTGTTCAGGAATATGACAAAAGCACCATTCATAGGAAATTGTGAGCGAGGCGAGGATCTGTTGGAACTTATATGTACCGATGTATGTAGGCCATTTTATTTAACCACGAGAGATGGTGAAAGATACTTTTTATGTATTTACAGATGATTTCAGTTAATATAGTGACATTTATTTGATTAAACATAAGTAGGAAATATTTTATATGTTTAGGATATTCTAGAACATAGTTGAGAAGAAACTTAGCAAAAGATTAATATTCTAAGATCTGATAGGAATAGAGAATATCTTCATAAGAAAATTTCAATTGTCTAAGGAACTGTGGAAACGCTTCACAATTGACTCCTCCAGGAACACAATAACATAGTGGTGTAGCCAAAAGGAGAAACTAGACGTTACTTGACATGGTTCGGTCCATAAAGAGTCACACTAAACTTTCGATCAATTTCTTGTTTTTTATCTTAGAGTCTATTACAAGAGTCTTAAACCTTGTACCAAAAAAAAGGGTTCCAAAACACCCTCTAGGATGTGGAATGGGGTCATTCCCTCATTGGTTTATTTCAAACTATGGTTTTTGATGCTTATGTTTGTCATGAAGCTCAATAGAAGTTAGCACCCAAAGCAAAGGATCTTATTTTTTTGGATATTCTACTAGATATTTTGGGTATTTAATTTATAATATGTCTGAGAACAAACTCTTTGTTCCTTGAAGAGCAGTCTTTACAGAAAAGGAGTTAATATCCAAGGAGGCCAGTGGGATACAAATTCATCGTTAAATAAATTCAGGAGTCAAGCAATAATGAACCTAATGTTGGCACTAGTTTTGAACTAGTGGTTGAAACCCCAATTGAGCCTCAACAATAAGTTATTAAGGAACCTGACATACATTTACCTCTTTTCTACAGGTATGATAGAGTACATCATGCACCTAAATGTTATATGTTACATATTTTTTAGGGTGATATGTCACTAGTAGAAAAATATGAGCCTACCAGCTATCAAGAGGCCATGCGAGACCCAAAGTCTACTAAACAGAAGGAGGATATGGAAATTGAGATGAAGTTCATGTATGCTGTAAGACCCTGTTCCCATAATGACCAAGTTTGAATCAAAAGAATTAAGTTTTAGGAAAAACTAGAGATAACCCGCTATCTCTGACGATAGCGATGTTATCGCTGGGTTGTTAGCGACGTTATCGTTTGGTTGTTAGCGATGCTATAGTTTGGATGTTAGTGATGCTTTGTTGCTAGCGACGCTATGAAGATCGAGTTAGTGGCTCGGGACGTTGAGGGGATACCGATGCTATCATAAGGATAGCAACACTATCCACCGCTCTTTGCACCAAAACCCTAGATTTTGAGTTTTGAGCCATATTTAAGGGCACAAATCCCTTGAAAGAATTGTTGATTTCAGCACCCATAATCCAACCACCAAATTGGGAGTTTCCATTCAAAATCATGTGTGATGGTGTGTTTGGCAAGAAATTAATCAAAAGAATCTGAACATGCCACTCAGCATAAGAATTATGAGCTCATTATAATCTAAAGCATTTAGTTATGTATGGAGCAAAATATGAATACGCATATAAATATAAATCTAATAAATAAATGATTTAAATTAAGCAACGTATGCCTATATGCCACATTTTGATTGAAATCACAAGTTTAATAGTCAATTTATGAGTTAAAATAAACATTTAAATGAATGTTTTTGAATATTGTATACAAATAATGATAATAAATCTTACATATTTACCTTAAATAAGGCTTTAAATAAGTTTTCAATAGTTTCGCATGCATTATGAAGTGAGAGTTAACTTCAGCCACTTATAAGAGATCGCAATTAGATTAACATTGTTTAGTATACGGTAAACTCAAAACAAAACTCTAACACATTAGATAATCATCAAATGCCATAACAACACTTCATTAAAACCATATACGTATTATTATGATATCAATCATCTATCATTCTGAAAATTAAAAATTAGATATGTAAGATAACAAATATATGGTTGATAAAGTATTGCCTGCATAACATTGCTTACGGCAAATTAATGGTACTTTATATATAGGTAAAAACAATTATGTATCAAATAAGTGATGCTAAAGATTTGATGGGTCGTAAATTGTTATTGATTTTCTTTTATCTTTGAAAAGTGATAAATGAATAAATCATGATAATAACTATCAATATATTACTTAAGTCTTCAAACAAAGTGAAAAGCATATTGGGCCAAAGTTATATAATAAGATGAGTCAGTCTATTAAACCTCCAAACAGATGTTTGCCGTAAAAGAAAAAAAGAAAAAAAATCCACTAATTTATTCATAGATCAGTATTAATGGGTAGAGGCCCATTCGTGCTTTTAACTAGGGCTTATTAATATTTCAATGCCACCAAAATATAAAGATAGAAACAGAGAGTTCGACGGAAAAGTAGCCGCCGCTGCCGATTAAACTATCAAGTCTCTTTTATCCATTTTGGCTTTTGCATAAAGGAAGGTTTTGAGGACAGACATGATAATTTATTATTGCTTAATGGGTGAACAAAGAACATACTTCTTGCAGGTAATTCATGTTGTTAATTTAGTCAGAAATAATCATTATAATAAATCTAAACCGCAATTATCAGCACACAAAATCCACATACGATTTTCCTTCCAGTTTCGTAAGAATCAAAATGATTTTTATTAGATTACAGGAACAAATGACTTCAGATAATTGTATACAATAACTCTTTTTGTCGGTTTTTGGCTGTCATTATGATTAGAAGATAAATCCAAAACACACGATAATCAACTGTTCAATTATCTCAACTTTAGTGATGAACGTGAATTAGCCATTAGGAATGAACAAAAATGAAACCTAAGGTTTGAATTGAACCATGTTCTGATACCACATATTGAATTCACAGGCATAATCAAGATCAATATTATGTAAAGCTTCAACGGAAATAAAATCATGCTTACTTGGAAGTGTTATTGTTGATGAAGATAAAGCCATAATTTGATTCACGTTCTTCCCGAAATGGTGTTTTCTGATGTTTCTTGATGGATAGAGTTGTATCACTGATCACACTTTTATAATGGTGTTGTCATAAAGTTTTTAAATGCAAGGAACCTTTGAGTATCTTGTGACCATATATATTCTATGTGATAAATTTAGTCGGTTACACTTTAGGGGAAAGAAATTAGAACCACACGAAATCAGTCCCTCGAGTTACAGACTATTGTCATATCCATCATACTACATAATTTAAGTCTAGGGACATGATATGTCATTATGACAAACATTATGGTACAAAATATAATCGTACCTAACATGTAATTAATATTATAAAATAGTCCTAAGGCCATACTAATCGGTTATTTTCCAACATCTCGGTTATGTGGTTGAAAGTAGTCCACATGAGCAAATATATGTATATAGTTAAGGGTCAGACCAAATATATGTATTATACAAATTTGTTTCAATTTTCACAGTTGAAAAAATCTCACCTCTCTCTTCATAGTTTGTGTTCAGAAACGAACATATATTTAGAGTGTGTTTGGATGTGCGTTTCTAAAGTGTTTTTTGGCTTTTCAAAAAGCCAATAAGTTAAAAAAGTATTTGGATGGTAAAAAGCACTTTTAAAATCAGCTTTTTAATACCCTTCAATAAGCCATTTTTAAAAAGTCATGGAAACTTGGCTTTTCAAGGAGCTTGGTTTTTTGATTGCAAAAGGACATTAATGCACTCAACTAACACCTAACTCTACTCCCATTAATCGATCATTGCCTCACATCTGTGCCATTCTCACGACAAATCTCCATCACACCCACCGGCTACCATCTCACGACATCGCTACTCCGGCTACCTTCCATCGGACAGCGGCCGGCGACTGCTGGTCCACCTACCATCTCCGGCGACTGTTTTGCATCTCATCAGGAGAATCGATCAGTGATCACAAAATAACAATGAGAGATGGATCTCCATGAACTGATGCAGGTAGCTTAGTAATCAATTCCCGAGTTCCCTTTATGTGATTGAGGTTTTGATTTTCTTAAATTGACCTGATTTCTCATTGATTTTAGATTTAAATATATATAATTTTATACTTATGTGTGGTTAAGTTGTATAGTTTATCTCCCTCTGTACTATGGATCTCAGTATATAAGAATGGATTTGTATGTGGATTGAGTTGCAATAGTATCTGAAATGACCAAAGATTTCGTCTCTCACCTTTTGCATATATTAGATACATATTTTGTTGTTGCTATGATATGGTGAAATGTTGACTATAACATTGCTTCCCTGAACCTTTTGAGTGGGTGATAGAGCAATTAGGCAATCAAATTGTTACCATGAAGAAGGTCATGAGGCTGATTGTGAATACAAGAATGAATACTATATGCTTCTGTTTGGTATAGTTCAAATAGTAGCTTCTCAATACCCAACAATTTTTATACAAAATGGCTCTCAATTATTGCTGCAACCATATCCTTCACCTATTCCTGTATCGGAATAGGACTTGGATTAGCCCAAGATATAGGTATGCATCTTTATCTGTGATCTTGCTGTTGCAATTGAAATGGTAGCAAGCATGACAGATAAAGTTGGTGGGTGATTATTCATCATAGGACAAGGGAAGATTGAAGGCAGCATCAATGGAGTCTCAACTACTAATCCCATTGACAAAGTTACAAAGTATGGTTGGTTGCTCAAGCTATTGGAGACATTTCATTTTCCTTTACGTATTCATTAATCCTTCTTGAGATACAGGTATAACATGATCGATCTTGTGTGTGTGCTTTTTTTTTTTTTTGTCTCTCAAAAACTGTTTGCCTGATGTTGGTGATATGCAGGGCATTTTTAATCTTTTTGTATATGCATTGACAAATTTATAGTCATACACTGTTTGCAATTGTGGAACGATGGTATGCGGAAAAGTTCCGAGAAAGCATATTCACGTGGGATGTTGGGAGTTTGAACTTCTTCTTGTTGTCTGAGTTTAGAGTGAATCCTCTTAGGTTATGTTTTAGAACTTCATATTTTGTTTTGACTATGGCAGTAGCACTTTTATTTCCTTACTTCAATCAAGTCCTGGTATTTTCGGGATCAATATTCTTCTAGCATTTGACCATATATTTCCCTGTTGAGATGTACTTTGTGCACAAGAGGCTCGTACCTTGGACCAGCAAGTGGATCCTTCTCCGTATTTATAGCATTTTTTTGTCTGCTTGTAACAATTTTTACTTTGTCTGGTTCCCTTGAAGGATTGATTGCTAAAGGATTTGGTTAGTACTTTCTTTCCAAGTTGTTTAGTCCCAAAATTTTTGTAGCAAGTTGGTTCTTATGATGCAAGTAGTTGGGGTATTGGTTGGATGAAATAGGACCGGTACTGAAAAATTAAAGATTATGGAAATGAGAGCTGAAACAATCTCAACCGGTTCGATGCTGGCCTGGTCGCAGACCTGACATAGGAACTTGGGGCTTTATGGGTTGAAATATATAAATATAAAACAATGTCATGTCAAGTTTGATAAATATTTCTTTTTAGGCGGAATCAATTTCGCTTCAGTTCCGTATTGGATCGAGAACTGGTTCTCGAGAATATATTGAACTCGAGAATTGGGCTTTAAATTCAAACAATAATTGGAGATGAATGTAATATGACTTTATTTGTGTGAACTTAATTATTTTTAATGTTAGTATTGCGTAATCAAAAAAATTATAAACAAAAAAATTTTATTTTAAATATTATTATGGTATAATAAAAAAAATTCTAATAAAAAATTATATTTTTAAATATTTTGTAAAAAAATGTAACATAATTATAAATTTTGTAAAAAAAAAAAAGTTAAGTATTAATATTATTTGTAAAAGTGGTAAATAGTTGTGAATATGTAAAAATTTCATTTTTGGTCATTTTCATATAGAAAAGCTAAATCAAACACTCTTTAGGCCTCTCTATCAACTTATTAACTTTTCCACTATATAAGTTTATCCAAACACTTTTTAAAAATCTTTTTCTAAAAGCCATAAGCTAATAAGCATTTTTGCCCAAAAGTGCTTATGAGCTAAATAACCTTATCCAAACACACCCTTATTCTCCTCTTCATTTTAATTTCTAACCTAAACCCTTATACAGGAGGCTTTGGGTGATCAAGAAGAAGAATCAAGAAACCCTATGGTTTGTGCAAAGTTTGAGTTTTTAGGTCGAAACATGAAATACTATGGTGCGTTTTGAGTTGGATACTAAACCTGCGAATCTATTGGTACACCCACCTCAATTTTTTCAATTGCAACCTCCATAGATGGTCGCTTATCAGAGATAAGGATGAAAATATGTATCTATAGAGTGTGTTTCTTATATCAATAACCATTTATCTCCAAAGATTCCATTGATTTTTCAATAGATATGTTCCAGGGTTTTTAATACTTTGAAGCTTTTTCGTACTCTATCTGTAATACCATTCATGCATTTTCAATTTCAATGTGTTGTGTACGTATTTTGTGTGCGTTTGAGATATTGTCTGTGTATGTAAAGAAATTCATAAAAAAATGGAAGACGACTTCTAGGAATCCGTGCATGCATTATGTATGTGTAGGTAAAGGTGACTACGTTGGTTTGCAACGTGACTACTTTATCTTTGCAACATGCTTCGCTCTTTCTCTCTCTAACAACATGCATTTTCTCTCTATCTCCGGTACAAAGTAGCGACTGAAAGCAAGTTGACACTATCTTAATAAACACTCACTAACTCATCATCCCTTAAATCTTGGAAATGGTATAACTCACCATCCCTCATTCTCCTTACACACACACACACACACACACACACTCTCTCTCTCTCTCTCTCTCTCTCTCTATATATATATATATATATATATATATATATATATATATATATATATATATATATATATATATATATATATATATATATATATCAGTGTTGCAGAAATCGGTCTTGGCGGCCGATTAATCGGCAAATAGTCGCTTAGCGGTCTTCAACCGATTACGATTACGCCTATTCGGTCAGCTTGACGGTTTGCTTTAAAAATCGGTCTTGGCGGCCGATTAATCGGTCTTGAAGGTCATTTTTTTATTTTTTTATTTTTTTAATTTATTATTTATTTTTTTATTTTTAAATAACGACACAAACACTCTCTAATAACTCAAGAAAACTGAAAAAAAATCAATATTAAAGAATAAAAATAAACAAATGTACCTTATTTGATGTGTATCTCGGAATAAAATAAATCAAATTTTGCTATTTTTTATATTTATATATTTTTAAATGAACTCCTTTATAATTTAGGGTCTCCGATTAATCCTTAACCCCACTCGACCGTCAAGCTACCGTCAAGCGATTTTTACAACCTTGATATATATATATATATATATATATATATATATATATATATATATATATATATATATATATATATATATATATATATATATATATATATATATATATATATATATATATATATATATATATATATATATATATATATATATATATATATATATATATATATATATCTTTCTTCTCTAATAAAAGAAACCATGAATGCCACATGACTTTATTCTAAATCCCTTCTTTTCCACATGTCATTCTTTTAGACTTCCTGAGTTTGATTTCCCGCCTAAAGTCATTATCTCAGTTACGCTTTGATTTCCAAATGAGATTCTCTTTCTAAGTATATCGGCCTTAAATTACTGATTTCAATTTTTAAAATGTTATCATATTATCCCCCGATCACGTTTTACGTCAAAACGGTGTATCCTCTTGAGAAGGTAGAAGGTATGAATTAAACTTAATCGTGTTAAACAGCTAAACCCTAAAGACCTGCATTTAGAAGTTTTGAACTCTTCGTATTATCCCCCAATCACATTTAGAAGTTTTGAAATCTTCTGGTTCAATTTTGATAGGTAAACGGCTAAACCTAAAGAGTTACTATCGGCGACTCCACCATTACTTTGACATCTTCATTCGTGACTGCGACTCTGCGATAGCGACACCCACCGACTATTATTTTTGCAACCACTACCGCAGCCCCGTTACTGACTCAGGTACCAAAACCTTTGTGTGTGATAGCAATTTTCAGTAGCAATTTTTCTGTCCACCTTATTTGATGTGTATCTCGGAATAAAATGAATCAAACTTTGCTATTTTTTATATTTATATATTTTTAAATGAACTCCTTTATAATTTAGGGTCTCCGATTAATCCTTAACCCCACTCGACCGCCAAGCTACCGTCAAGCGATTTTTACAACCTTGATATATATATATATATATATATATATATATATATATATATATATATATATATATATATATATATATATATATATATATATATATATATATATATATATATATATATATATATCTTTCTTCTCTAATAAAAGAAACCATGAATGCCACATGGCTTTTTTCTAAATCCCTTCTTTTCCACATGTCATTCTTTTAGACTTCCTGAGTTTGATTTCCCGCCTAAAGTCATTATCTCAGTTACGCTTTGATTTCCAAGTTAGATTCTATTTCTAAGTATATCGGCCTTAAATTACTGATTTCAAATTTTAAAATGTTATCATATTATCCCCCGATCATGTTTTACGGCAAAACGGTGTATCCTCTTGAGAAGGTAGAAGGTATGAATTAAACTTAATCGTGTTAAACAGCTAAACCCTAAAGACCTGCATTTAGAAGTTTTGAACTCTTCGTATTATCCCCCAATCACATTTAGAAGTTTTAAAATCTTCTGGTTCAATTTTGATAGGTAAACGGCTAAACCTAAAGAGTTACTGTCGGCGACTCCACCATTACTTTGACATCTTCATTCGTGACCGCGACTCTGCGATAGCGACACCCACCGGATATTATTTTTGCAACCACTACCGCAGCCCCGTTACTGACTCAGGTACCAAAACCTTTGTGTGTGATAGCAATTTTCAGTAGCAATTTTTCTGTCCCCAATGAATTTGGGTTGAATTGTTCTTCTCTTCTAATGTTCCACTCAATTTGGATTTCTTTTAATTTGCAGAAATACCACGTTTATTGAGAAGTAATTGGCGATCTTTTCTCCAAATTACT
This sequence comes from Cichorium intybus, assembly GCA_023525715.1. Lineage (NCBI taxonomy): Eukaryota > Viridiplantae > Streptophyta > Magnoliopsida > Asterales > Asteraceae > Cichorium > Cichorium intybus. The sequence continues at coordinate 43,049,120 of CM042017.1, read as the reverse complement.
AGATTCCATCCATTAAATGCCCAATCAGGAACTCCTTACCGACTAGACAAGTTGAATTTATTAGGTTAATACACAGATCCCAAGGTCTTTGCCTTAGCGGCCTGCCAGGTATGAAATCAGAAATCATAAGTAGTGTAACTACATGGGTCAAATGGCCATGGCGATAGGAAAACTCGGTTCACTTGAAATTTTTCTTTGCCAGGTAGACATTCTTATAATATGTAACTATTTACTAAAGTAAAGTAGTGTAAGTATTTACTTTATGCTTATAATACACCTACTTTAGGTTAATCTTATCATGGACACTCTCGGTGTACTTGCCCTAGCCATTTAACATCTATAGTTGTAACTTCCTCTTTTTTTTCTTTTTAGGGAGCCTTTTATAACAAATATTATGTGGAGGAATTTGTTAATTCAGGTATTGTTATATAAGCTTTCTTTGTGCAAAATCATGTGAAAATCCATGAAATTGAGTTTATTAATGAATTTATTTAAAGGAGTTACCAAAAAACTGCTTCTTTTATGGGTATCGTGGGCCTTACCATTGTTCTTTAAGTAAGTTTTACCCCAATAATAGCAACGTACTTACACAGTGATGTGGCAATCTCATAATTATCGTGCCCTTAATCCAGGTTGTTATCGTCATGTTTCTTGTGAAATTTACCACGACCACAAGTGTAAGATCAAAATAAGAACGAAAGCAAACAACGAGAACACAAAGTATGAATATTCAATGTGCCGAATGATTTGATTCACAGTAATAAAGATAGTGCTCCAAATCACAAAACGTAATGAGCAACTATGAAGAACGTTACAGTGAATACGGCTATAAAAAAGTACGTCTAAACATCTAGGGCTAAAGGTGTTTAAATACTAATGTCTAATAGGATAAACACCTAATCCTATTAGTTACATATAAGCATAACCCTAAACATTATCTTTAATCAAAAGATAAGTACAAAATAAAATGGCTTCTGATAAGCATCACAACTTCGTATCAAACCGCTAGCTTCGGATCAACCTCTCACTTCAGACAGGAACATGTATACTTCAGATGTCAAATCTCATCACAATCAGAATCCTAGCATTCTCCCCTTTGTGGTGAAGATGCCAGGTATCCGAAGTCTATAACATGTTAAAGGCTTTGATTAGTTCCTTCCGAACTTCTAACCACCACTTCAAATGTGTACATAACTCCAGCTTTGCATCATCAGAATTTTCATTGTTGACTGTCACTCTTGAATCATTTCTTCCAGAAAAGTTGAAGGAAATTTCTCTTTCTCATCCATACCAAAGAATAATTTTTTCAGAGGACCTTTCCTTGTGAGTTTTCCTCTGTAGACAACTCCCCAAGGCTTTTGTAAAATCTGTCCATCGTTGTGTTTGGATATTCCTATACACTCCTTATCCGCAGCTGGAACAGATTCCTTGAATGGTTTCGCAATCTCGTAGTCATATAAAGAGAAGTTTTGGAGATACGAACCCATAAACCTTCCAATTATCCTTTGACCTTTAGTGAGACCCACTTGCTTGGATATTCTTGTCTGAGTCAAGCTGTAGAATCTTTCAACAAGGACGATAAAGTTGTTCGGATTCATTAGAGAAAAGTCAGCAACAGTGAATGAGCTTTCAATCTTTTGTTCCCCTCTTCAGACATAGTAAGTGTAATTTTGATGCACTTCTTCAAACAACTCATCCGTCTCGATTCCATCTATTCCAACAATCTTTAAGCATGACCATACATGAGTTTGATCAACACCAAGGTTCGCATGAAACCTGGATTTTTGTTCTTGAAATTTTCTTTTCTCACCGGTGTCAAACTCAATGTCATAAACATTTTCCGCATAGAGCTTCGGATTGAATGGAACATCAAGTTGCATTTTTGTTGTATTCTCGAATCTCGATGCTGTATGATACCAGCGACACACGATCAAACATCTCCACTGTGGTGAAAGCCAATGACATGATCGTCTCATATGTCCATATTTTGTTCACTATACCCAAGACTTCTTTCTTTACCATTCGATCTCTTGAAATCACATACAAGTGCCTTAGCTTCTCATAATCTTCTACCTTTTGCTTCTTCTGTTCAGACTTGGATAGTTCTTGTGCAATCTTCTTTCCTTTATCTACAGAAGGGCCTGACTCAGGTGGAACTTGGGAGGTGGTTGTTTTTGTTAAAGTGGTTGATGGTGCAGAACTTCCTCCGATTTTAATTCCACTCGAGAATCTTTTTATGATACTCGAGGTGGATTCGGTTGAAATTGGGGTTGATGATGAACGTCCACAAACGAGAGGAATTGTTGTTGTTGGTGATGTAGTAGAGACGGTTTTGGAGGAAGGTGCTGAAGTAAATCCAAAGAAAGGTTTGGTTGTTTGAGTACCTGAGGTGGTCGTTGTTGTCTGAGTGATCAGTACGAAGGTTGTAATGGTTGCTGTTGGTACGAAGGTGGTTTGCCTTTGTTGTGTTGACCTTCCAGTTGGTCGAGAACCCTCTCCCCTTGTGACGAAATCAGGGCAGGCTTCGGATCACCAGGAAGTCGACTAACCAATGCAGGCAGAGGCGCAATATCCTTTCGGATTGACTCAGTTTTCTGAGAGACTAAGACCTTCATCTGTTGGTCGCTGATATTCTGTGCCTCTTTGTATGCATTCAACTCATGCACCTTCGGTTCATATTCTGCAATGGTTTTTTTGCAATATCAACATCTTTCCGCTTGCTTGTAAGTTGGACATCAAACTCCTCAGCACTTCTTTTGGATAGGTTTTCAACCGAAGTAGACAATGAACTAAGCTTGGCTTGAACTTTTGTATGGGTAGTATTGAGTTTGGTGACCACTTCGGTGAGTTTTTCAGTGTGTTGTTCCTGAATGTGTTGGGTTTTCTCCTCGATCATCTTTTCAACTACCTTACATCTTAATTCAATTTTCTCCAAGACGTTTCGTGTCATTTGCTTGACATCATTTTCTATCAGCTTCACCGCATCATCAATGTTTTTGTTCACTTTTTCGGTGGTTGACCCTTCAAACGATGTAAGGGACTCGGCTAACTGTTCAGCAGTAACTCTAGACCCTTTATCCGAAGTATAAGTTGACTGGGCTTGTATCAGAATATTCAAGTTTGCATTGACTTGGTAGAATTGTTTCATTGACACCAGGCTTGTATCTGGTTCATCATCATCATCGTCTTGTATTTGAATGGGAGCAGTTTCAAAATAATCCTCTTCACCTTTGTCAGTTTCTTGGGAAGATGGATCGAGAATCAGCCAGATCATCCATGAAAAAGGAATGTAAAGGGGGAGGAACTTCGGTCGTGGAAGTGACAAAGGGTGTGGTATGCTTTGGTGGTGGAGAAGGTGGATCTTTGGCAGTCTGATCATCTAGTGTGAGGCCTGTGTCTACATTAGATGTGTTCACATGGGTCTCAATATGACTTGTCTCCATATTAGATGTTTCGACAGAGGACATATGTGCGGACACCACTGGATTTTCGATTAAAGAAACAATGGGATCAGAAGGTGGTACCGTGGATGTAGTCACCTCAGTTGATGAAGGAGGGACAATGGTATCAAAATAAGAACGAAAGCAAACAACGAGAACACAAAGTATGAATATTCAATGTGCCGAATGATTTGATTCACAGTAATAAAGATAGTGCTCCAAATCACAAAACGTAATGAGCAACTATGAAGAACATTACAGTGAATAAGGCTATTAAAAAGTACGTCTAAACATCTAGGGCTAAAGGTGTTTAAATACTAATGTCTAATAGGATAAACTCGTAATCCTATTAGTTGCAGATAAGCATAACCCTAAACATTATCTTTAATCAAAAGATAATTACAAAATAAAATGGCTTCTGATAAGCATCACAACTTCGTATCAAACCGCTAGCGTCGGATCAACCTCTCACTTCGGACAGGAACATGTATACTTCGGATGTCAAATCTCATCACAATCAGAATCCTAACAACAAGGCTGAGTTGGCAGTTATCGACCGTGATTGGCTTTATTAGGTATGCTATATCTTTAGAAATTGCATATAACTCCCTGTAAGATACTTTTGTAAACTTTTTTCCCAATTATAGAATTTTACTTTTGCCTTTTTGAAATTAGATATAATTGGTAGAATTGTAAAAGTTAAATGCCTTGAAAAGAAAAAAAAATTGGATGTTAAACTTAGTACGTACTCTAACGGTTAAATGCAAGAAATAACAACTTACTTTCATTGGTTTCTTTATTGTGGCATCTTACTTTCATTTTTTCTTCCTATTACGACATTCTACTTTGAAACTCTACCCATTTATAATATTGATATAAATTAATGTACGTTGCTATTAGTTGACAAAATTGTTGGCAACTGTTCAAAATACGAATTGCGTAAAGAACTTTTAAGCTCTAATGGTATAATTGCTTATTCTTCACTAGACCCACCTTATTTTATGACCTATTGAATGAGAGAGAAGCTTACTTGTAGTGGATTTTTTTAATGGACACAAAATGACTATTATGTCCCTATATGTAGAGTTACAGAGAATCAATGAGTGTTTAATGAATGTTCTTAATGAAATTTTAAATTCCAAAAAGTTTACATCATATTCAATCACGACATTATAAAATAAGAAATTATCGATCATTCAACATGATAGTTAAAATACAAGCCTTAAATTGAAACATTTGTGGATAAAAATGAAAATCTAGGAATGAATGCAAGGTTGGAAAATTCAAATACTACACCACATATAGTGGAAACCTCATGCTTTAGTATTTCAAAAAAGTTATTTTGTCGCTATTACGTCATAAGGGAACATGCTTAAATTACTTACCAGATTAAGGGACTGTTTATTTTTTACTTATTGAACTTAACGGGTTAAGCACTTATGCATGATTGTTTCTTTTAACTTGATATGTACGAAACAACTTAATGGGTTAAACCAAAAAAAAGTTGACTTAAGGTATTAAGAAACTAACTCTTTACGTATTACTTCTCTTTTTTTTCCTACCGACTCCTCTCATGTTATAACTGATTAATATTTTAAAGTTGGTTTTTTGGAATATAAGGGTAAACAGGTCATTTAGTTTCATTTAATGGTTTGTTAAGTTCATAAAAGAAACAACCTATATACAAAAGACTATCCAGATAGCGTCTACTTTACCTTTAGCCCTATATGGAAAATAAAGAAGCAGCCCTAATGCATTGTTTATATCACCATCTTTTACTAATAAAAAGCTTAAATACTTTTTTTTTTTGCATGAGATAATAATTTTTCATTTTCCAACGCTCAATATTAATTTCTGAAAGGCCTAACTTGCATTTCACATTAGAGGTTGAGACAAAGGTGTTTATGTTGGATGATCTGAAGGCTAACAAGTTGTTTAATATAATAGAAGACCATGCTATGAGTAAGTTTTCAAATGAAAATATCGTTTTATTTAAATACAATTTAGTGAATCTTTCTTTTCCTCTTTTATGCCTAATATTAATCCTAATTGTGTTCAAGTCTTTACAAGTAAGCAAGTGGTCTAGCTTCTTCAAGCTGCACGGATTTGGTTGCAACCACATCAAAATAAATACACAAAGACAAAATTTAGATGTATTTTTTTATCAGGCGGAAATATTGAATATATCTTTATTTTAGACATAGCTTTTGGATATGTATAGTTTAGGTGTTGAACATGGAAACGAATAAGTAAGAATATTCATCATTCTATAATTGTTATTGAGGTTTTGATTGATGATAATATTGTGCATGAGATTAAAAGATTTAAAGTTGAGTATATTCAAGCGATACATGCTAATACCTCATTTTGACATGTGACTTATTTGTTCAGTTTATTTGCAATTACATATGATCGATTATCTTATTTTTTACAAGTATATATGTTCGATTATCTTGTCTTTTGGAATTTTTAATTATGTATGATTGGTTGTTATTAAATTTTCAACCGTGTAGTACACGGGTTATGATCTAATATATATATATATATATATATATATATATATATATATATATATATATATATATATATATATATATATATATATATATATATATATATATATATATATATATATATATATAAAGATTATGACTAGCAAAATGGACTTGAATTATCAAGCCAAATACCCAATGTCGATATACAAGTCTAAATCCTAATCAGACTAATGAGTATACTACTTCCATTTCGTTTTTGACGACGCCTAATAATATCAAGTATTTTAGTCGTCGTTGAGCCATATTTTGAGTTTTATATATATATATATATATATATATATATATATATATATATATATATATATATATATATATATATATATATATATATATATATATCAAGGTTGTAAAAGTCGCTAGGCGGTATGCGGGCGGTGGACTGGGGCCTAGGACTAGTCGGTTTAGGTGAGGACTAGTCGGCGCCTAGGCGGGGAGTATTAATTGTAACAAAATTTATTTTTTAAAATTTAGATATTACCTATATCCCTACAAAATAAATAAATAAACATAAAAATTTAATAAATCTAAGTGTTTAAATATATAAGTCATCAAAAATCAGAATGTTTAGACTAATTAATGATATTTTTGACAATTTTAATCATCAATAATCGTAACTTAGCAACCGATTATCATAATTAATGATATTTTCTAAAATTAAATTTTAAAAATCTAAAATTTTGATTTTTTTTTGAAAATTTGTTAATTTTTGATAATTCTAGAAATTTGAAATTTTTTGAAAATTTGAAAATTTTGAATTTGGAAAAATTGGAAATTTTGCCGCCTAGACCCGCCCAGACCCGCCTAGGCCCGCCTAAACCCGATTTTGACCGCCGTTGACCAAATCCGCCTAAATTGACCGCCTACCACTAATCGTAGGCGGAACCCGCCCGCCTAGCGCCTAGGCGCCGCCTAAGCAGCCGCCTAGGCCAACTTTTACAACACTGATATATATATATATATATATATATATATATATATATATATATATATATATATATATATATATATATATATATATATATATATATATATATATATATATATATATATATATATATATCTGAAATTGTTATATTACTCACGTTTTGTATCTAGTCGTGTGCAAATTATATACAATACAAGGGTTAAATGTCACACCCCGATCCTTGGCGGAATCGATCAAGGCGTGATATATTGTTCAAAGTCTCATGACAACTATGTTATGATATGATTAGATTCAATTAAGTACTAAGTATGCAAACAAAATCCACAACATACAAATACAAATCCAAATACAACAACATTTATTACATAAAATTTAAATAGTCTTGTGGGTTTCTAAGGTACACCCTACTTTTCATCAACTTCATTCTTCAAATCTGCATCATGGGTAAAAACAGGTCAACTACGAGAGTTGGTGAGTAATCTAGTTTTATTAAAGAAAATTGTGAGTTTGAAATATTTATACTTTGAAACTTGTTTTCTTTGGAAGTCGACAAACAAGTATTGTTGAGATAACAGTTTATAAATCAAAAATTGATTAACAAATGATAACAACAACAATAAGTCCTCACCCTATATATACATATATATGTATATATATAGGATGGAGCATCTAATCATCATACACACTCAACCACGTGCGATCAATCACCTTAGCGTCCCAAGGCGGGGTGGTCAACCCAATAGCGCTATTATTGTCCATAACGTACCTCAAGAATACGGGCATAGTCATGGAGATTAGACTAAAAATGATAATGCACTACAAGTACATGTAGCGTAAACAAACAATAATTATACAAATAATGACTCAAGTATAAATGTCCCAACAATGTCTCAATTGTGATAAAATAATAAAATGAAGTTGGAACATATTAAAACCACATGATACACCCCAAAAGTATTGAAAATTATAAAATATGGGGTAGATTACTCACATTAGTCCAATAAGGAATGCGCGTGTTGTACGATAGACGGCTCGAGTCAAAATGTCGTAGAACCTAATATAATTAATAGTTTTGGCTTAGGAATCGATAAACGGGAATATAGTATTAATAAAAATAATTAGACACATATTCTTATATGAGATGAATTAACAATAATCCAAATTTTGTTTTGAATATTAATGTATTCATATGTTAAATGAATTTTAAATTGAATTAATTACTTTGCTTAATTAATTTATATCTTCACATTAGGCAAGATTTTAATAATTTCTTATTAAAATAATAACTAGTCAAATTATAAGTATTTACAAATTTTATATATTATAAACAATTATTTATATGAAATAATCATTAAAAATGCATTTTTTACATGCTTAGATATTTAGGAAAATGGTTTTAAATACTAAACAGTAATGAAACATTATGAAATTGTCAGAAAATCATTATTTCATAAAATAGTAATTACTGTAAAATGTTCATATTTTTCTTAACTGCTTTAGTATTTATTTAGTATTTTAATAATTAAACCACAACAAAATTCGGGAAACATAATAAATGATTCCCAAAAATTCTGGAAAATTAACCATAGTTTTCTAACATTATATTGAGCCTACTGTAAATATTTTGGATATTTTGGACTATGGGAAGTATTTCTTATGTTTTTCATTATTAACTAATCAATAAAATCATAAATAATATGAAAATATTAAGAGAAATTCATTAGACTTTTTATTTATGATTAACATGTTATATATGATATTCTGATAAGGTTTTATAATTTTTGGACATGTGTAGCTGTTTATTATCAATTTAAACCATTAAATAAACATTAAATCATGAAAAATAAGCAAACATTCTTAAAAAAATCTGTAGAGTCTTTAAAATGTTAATAAGGTGCGAAAAATATAAAATCTAATTTTTAACATACATAACTATATTTTGCAATTTATTTATCTACAAAAAAATAAGCATCAAACTGTAATATAAATGCATGAAACTTTATAAATCCACTTTACTCAATATATGGGTTGTTCCAAAATTTTCCCAGAATTTATTGACTTCAAAAAGTATTTTATGTGAATTATTGCCCTATTTTATTTCAATAATTATAGTAATTCAATAAAAATAAGTTATTTTCTGAAAATTTCCAGAACTTCTTATTTTATTGATGGGATCTTGAGAAAAATCAGGTTTATGCATAAAATGAGTTTTAGATAGTTTGGTGGATTTAATTTGTTTCATTCATGAATTTGAGACTTTTAACAACATACCTTGATGAATGCTTCAAGAGGGATGAAGATTTGAGTATATTGGAGTGTTTTTGGCTGAAATATGAAGATTTTTAGGAGGAATTTCGAGATTGAGAGTGAGAGAAATAATAGATATGGTTTGAGTGGTGATGAGAATAATGTGTTAGGAGAAAAATGAAATGAAAGATGATGGGAGGTGTGAGTGGGAGACAATGGGAATAACTTTTGGCTTTTGGTGGTCTTCATAATTTCCCACTAGCACAAGCATCTCTATGTAATACACTAACTAATATAAAAATTTTATAAAATTTAATGTAGAGTTTATAAAAATAGAGTTTTATAAAAAAATAGGTTATTATTTGATTATAACAATCTACTTTGATTTGAAGTTTAATTATAGCATTCAAGTTTGATTCTTTTAATTTAATTAGAGCATCATACTTTGATTTGATTTTAATATGGTATCATAATTTAATTTGATTATAGTTATAACGTTATACTATGCTATATTGCTATTAACGTCAATTTATATCGTATTGTATGGGTTTTGATCCTATTAGCGTCAAGTAAGCTCAAGTAGGGTTTATTACACTTCCAATTGGGTTGGGTTGACCCGAATCCATTTTAGGCGGATGTCACAGTCTCCCCTACTTTAGGAAATTTCGTCCCGAAATTTAAGAAGAGAGTACCTTAAGAGAAAAGCTGCGGGTATTTGGTACGCATATGCTCCTCACGCTCCCATGTATACTCAGGTCCACGTGCTGACTGCCACTTGACCTTGACCAGGGGAATGCGACTTCTTTTGAGTTGCTTTTCCTTTCGGTCGGCAATTTCCAAGGGTTTCTCGATAAATTGCATTGTCTCGTCGATTTGGATATCCTCGAGAGGAACATGAAGGTTCTCGTCTACTAAACACTTCTTGAGGTTGGCTATATGAAATACTGGGTGAACTTTATTAAGCTCTATTGGTAGATCCAACTCGTAGGCTACTGGTCCGATCCTTTTCAGGATTTTGAACGGGCCTACATAGCGTGGTGCCAATTTACCCTTGTGTCCAAATCGAACCACACCTTTCCATGGGGACACTTTTAACATGACCATGTCACCCACGGTAAATTCAAGCGGTTTGCGTCGCTTGTCTGCGTAACTCTTTTGTCGGCTACGAGCTGTGAGAAGGTTATTGCGAATCTGAGTGATTTTGTCGGTTGTTTCCTGGATAAGCTCAGGACCAATGATTGGAGAATCCACTGTTGTGTGAATCACGTGGGACTCGCCAATGTCATGCCAGCAAATAGGAGATCGGCATTTACGGCCATATAATGCCTCAAATGGTGGCATCTTGATGCTAGAATGATAACTGTTATTATAGGAGAATTCCACCAACGGTAAATGAGAGTCCCAGTTTCCTCCGAAATCTAAGACACACGCCCTCAACATATCTTCGAGTGTTTGAATTGTCCTCTCAGATTGACCATCGGTTTGAGGATGATAGGCGGTACTGAGATCGAGGCGTGTTCCCATGGCTGCTTGAAGTGATTGCCAAAACCGAGAGAAAAATCTCCCATCACGATCTGAAATGATGCTGAGAGGGATGCCATGCCGACTAACTATCTCGTCGATGTAAATTCGAGCAAGTTGTTCGACCTTGAAATGTTCACGGATGGGAAGGAAATGAGAGGATTTGGTCAAACGATCAATGATTACCCAAATGCTGTCGTGTCCCTTGGTGGTACGGGGAAGTTTGGTTATGAAATCTATGGTGATCGCTTCCCATTCCCACTCGGGGATTACCGGTTGGACCAATAGTCCAGAGGGTCGTTGATGTTCTGCTTTGACCCTAGAACATGTAAGACATTTGGCCACGAATAAAGCAATATCCTTTTTCATTCCCGACCACCAATAATTGGTTCTCAGGCCATGATACATCTTGTCAGCACCAGGATAAATGGAATATCGAGTTTTATGGATTTCTTCCATCAGGAAGGTACGAATATTGTCGCGATCTGGGATCCAGATGCGATCTTGATAATAGAAAATACCATCAGATTTACTTTCCAACTCCCCATCAATTCCCGTGGGCATGTCATTTTCGGTAATTGCCGAGTGTTGGGCTCCTCGAATTCGGTCACTGAGATTGGACAAGATAGGAGAACATATTAGATGAAATGCTTTGGCATGTTCTTTTCGGCTACCACGTTTGCCTTGCCCGGATGATAGCGTATTTCACACTCGTAATCATTTAGGAGTTCGACCCATCGTGTTTGTCTCATACTGAGTTCCTTTTGATTAAGAATATGTTGCAAGCTCTTGTGGTCGGTGAAAATTACGCATTTAGTGCCGTAAAGGTAATGCCTCCAAATTTTAAGAGCGAAAACCACGACACGGAGCTCCAAATTATGAGTCGTATAATTCCTTTCATGGATTTTGAGTTGTCGCGATGCATAAGCTATAACCTTTCCCCATTGCATCAAAACACAACCTAGACCGAGATTGGAGGCATCGCAATATACCACGAAATCTTCGGATCCTTCAGGGAGTGTAAGAATCGGAGCGTCACACAATCTTTGTTTAAGGGTTTGGAAAGCGTCTTCCTGCTTGGGTCCCCAATCAAATGGCGTACCCTTGCAAGTGAGAAAAGTAAGCGGTAAAGCGATCTTTGAGAAATTTGAAATGAAACGCCGGTAATAGCCGGCTAAACCGAGGAATGACCGAATTTCCTTGGGGGTACGTGGGGCTTTCCAATTCTTGACTGCTTCAACTTTTGCGGGATCGACTAAAATACCCTTGTCACTTACAATATGACCGAGGAATTGTACCTCATTTAACCAAAACTCGTATTTCGAAAATTTGGCATAGAGCTGATTTCCTTGCAATGTTTGGAGAGTTAGACGAAGGTGTCTTTCATGGTCTGCCTTTGTCTTGGAGCAAATGAGGATGTCATCAATAAAGACGATAACAAAACAGTCGAGATAAGGTTTAAATACCCGATTCATCAAGTCCATGAATGCGGTATGGGCATTCGTTAGGCCAAAAGGCATAACGGTAAACTCGTAATGACCATAGCGGGTTCGGAAAGCGGTTTTGGGGATGTCTTCTTCCCGTACTCGAAGTTGGTGATAACCCGAGCGGAGGTCGATTTTTGAGAAGCATGAAGCTCCTTAAAGCTGATCAAAAAGGTCGTCGATCCGAGGTAACGGATATCGGTTCTTGATGGTCAATTTATTTAACTCCCGATAATCGATACACATACGAAACGAACCATCTTTCTTTTTGATGAAAAGAACCGGGGCTCCCCAGGGTGAAGTACTAGGGCGGATAAATCCCTTATCAGTTAATTCTTGGAGCTGACTTGCCAATTCTTGCATCTCGGTTGGAGCCAACCGATATGGAGACTTGGCTATGGGAGCAGCTTCAGGAACGAGATCGATGCGGAACTCTAGCTCACGTACTGGAGGGAGTCCAGATACGTCATTGGGAAAGATGTCGGGAAAGTCTCGTATAATCGGAATATCTTCGATTTTCTTTTCTGTGACCTTTGTTTCCACCACATAGGCTAAGAAAGCCATGTATTCTTTACGTAGATATGATCGAGCTTGAGTACATGACATAAGACTAAGCTTTTTCGAATGAGTCTCGCCATAAATACGAAGACTTTGACCGTCGGCAAGAGGAATACGAATGAACTTCTCGTAACATACTATTTCAGCATGGTTTTGGGATAGCCAATCCATTCCCACGATGATGTCGAAACTACCAAGTTCCATAGGAACTAAATTGACGGAAAATTTATGACCGCTAAAATCGAAAGTGCAATCTTGGATGACTGCATTGAGTGAAACGTATTTTCCATTGGCGACTTCTACGGTAAAGTACTCATTAAGAATCGTGCGAGGTGTGTGAAGTATGGGCTCAAATTCCAAAGACACAAAACTTTTATCAGCACCTGAATCAAAAAGTACTGAAGCGTAGCAGTCATTTATGAGAAACGTACCATTTACGACCTTGTTATCGGTCTGTGCTTGGGTTGCGATAATGACAAATGCTCGGCCTTTGGGAGCTGGAACCTGCATTGTTGGATTTGCCTGGGCTTGAGTGTTAATGATATTGACAAGCCTAGGACACGCGTTTCTGAAATGGGTGGGGTCACCACAGTTGAAGCATGTTCCAGTTGGATACCGAGTTTGTGTTTGCTGATTTGAGGGCAGAGCGAATGGTCGCTGAGTTATTGGTGCACGGCATGTGTCCGCCAAGTGGCCATAGCGACGACAAGTCGTACAAAGGCGACACGGGCTGGTGGACATATGGTGATAGTTACAATGGTTACAGAGGGGGTCGTAATGCCATCTATGAGAAACACGCATATAGACTTGTGAGTTATTTGTAAATTAATTATGGAAATTAAGTTTGTAGACATTGTTGGGTAAAATGATTGTAAAACACTTGTTGGGCCATAGTTAGGAGTGTTGGGCACCTTTTGGGCTTTCCATGGGTACTAAATGTGAAGCATGTAGCAATTGCGTGGGCCCCCACAATACTAAGTTTTCACATGTTTTTCCCACTTCAAGGCCCATTAGGGAACTTAATAGTCCAATGAGTTGGCCATTTTGGAGTGTATCCTTTCGGATACGTTTGATAAGGTCGGGTATTTTGATGGCTCAAAAGTAATGTGAATAACGCGCTTTGGCCTATAGGTTTGGGAACTCTCGCCTTTGGTCCCCAGGTAAGCAAACTGGTCCCTCGGTTGATTGGGATGTATACGAATGCTTACCTAGTCAGGACTTTCAGGCTACCGGCACCTCCCCCTTCCAGTTACTACGAGTCCATTACTTTGATCCTACCCAACTAGAGTGGATGACTTTTAATTTCCTATGAGCTCTAAGGAATATATATGTATATAAATTTTTATTTTGAAACCATTTGAGTATGTGTATGATTTTAAGAGAAAGAGGAGAAAATTCACAAGTGTATGCACACATATAAGTGTCGGGAATAATACGTAAGCACATAAGGGAGCAATTAGCACACAAAGGTATTCCTAGGATTTTCTAAGTACGAATTGTATGCAGTTGTGTGTGCATTTTATAAACTAGCATACGAGAGGACCCTAGAGGCTATAGACTAGGTCAAGGCAATTAACCTAATTCCCTATAGTCAAGGGCTCTGATACCAATCTGTCACACCCCGATCCTTGGCGGAATCGATCAAGGCGTGATATATTGTTCAAAGTCTCATGACAACTATGTTATGATATGATTAGATTCAATTAAGTACTAAGTATGCAAACAAAATCCACAACATACAAATACAAATCCAAATACAACAACATTTATCACATAAAATTTAAATAGTCTTGTGGGTTTCTAAGGTACACCCTACTTTTCATCAACTTCATTCTTCAAATCTGCATCATGGGTAAAAACAGGTCAACTACGAGAGTTGGTGAGTAATCTAGTTTTATTAAAGAAAATTGTGAGTTTGAAATATTTATAATTTGAAACTTGTTTTCTTTGGAAGTCGACAAGCAAGTATTATTGAGATAACAGTTTATAAATCAAAAATTGATTAACAAATGATAACAACAACAATAAGTCCTCACCCTATATATACATATATATGTATATATATAGGATGGGGCATCTAATCATCATACACACTCAACCACATGCGATCAATCACCTTAGCGTCCCAAGGCGGGGTGGTCAACCCAATAGCGCTATTATTGTCCATAACGTACCTCAAGAATACGGGCATAGTCATGGAGATTAGACTAAAAATGATAATGCACTACAAGTACATGTAGCGTAAACAAACAATAATTATACAAATAATGACTCAAGTATAAATGTCCCAACAATGTCTCAATTGTGATAAAATAATAAAATGAAGTTGGAACATATTAAAACCACATGATACACCCCAAAAGTATTGAAAATTATAAAATATGGGGTAGATTACTCACATTAGTCCAATAAGGAATGCGTGTGTTGTACGATAGACGGCTCGAGTCAAAATGTCGTAGAACCTAATATAATTAATAGTTTTGGCTTAGGAATCGATAAACGGGAATATAGTATTAATAAAAATAATTAGACACATATTCTTATATTAGATGAATTAACAATAATCCAAATTTTGTTTTGAATATTAATGTATTCATATGTTAAATGAATTTTAAATTGAATTAATTACTTTGCTTAATTAATTTATATCTTCACATTAGGCAAGATTTTAATAATTTCTTATTAAAATAATAACTAGTCAAATTATAAGTATTTACAAATTTTATCTATTATAAACAATTATTTATATGAAATAATCATTAAAAATGCATTTTTACATGCTTAGATATTTAGGAAAATGGTTTTAAATACTAAACAGTAATGAAACATTATGAAATTATCAGAAAATCATTATTTCATAAAATAGTAATTACTGTAAAATGTTCATATTTTTCTTAACTGCTTTAGTATTTATTTAGTATTTTAATGATTAAACCACAACAAAACTCGGGAAACATAATAAATGATTCCCAAAAATTCTGGAAAATTAACCATAGTTTTCTAAAATTATATTGAGCCTACTGTAAATATTTTGGATATTTTGGACTATGGGAAGTATTTCTTATGTTTTTCATTATTAACTAATCAATAAAATCATAAATAATAGGAAAATATTAAGAGAAATTCATTAGACTTTTTATTTATGATTAACATGTTATATATGATATTCTGATAAGGTTTTATAATTTTTGGACATGTGTAGCTGTTTATTATCAATTTAAACCATTAAATAAACATTAAATCAGGAAAAATAAGCAAACATTCTTAAAAAAATCTGTAGAGTCTTTAAAATGTTAATAAGGTGCGAAAAATATAAAATCTAGTTTTTAACATACATAACTATATTTTGCAATTTATTTATCTACAACAAAATAAGCATCAAACTGTAATATAAATGCATGAAACTTTATAAATCCACTTTACTCAATATATGGGTTGTTCCAAAATTTTCCCAGAATTTATTGACTGCAAAAAGTATTTTATGTGAATTATTGCCCTATTTTATTGCAATAATTATAGTAATTCAATAAAAATAAGTTATTTTCTGAAAATTTCCAGAACTTCTTATTTTATTGATGGGATCCTGAGAAAAATCAGGTTTATGCATAAAATGAGTTTTAGATAGTTTGGTGGATTTAATTTGTTTCATTCATGAATTTGAGACTTTTAACAACATACCTTGATGAATGCTTCAAGAGGGATGAAGATTTGAGTATATTGGAGTGTTTTTGGCTGAAATATGAAGATTTCTAGGAGGAATTTCGAGATTGAGAGTGAGAGAAAGAATAGATATGGTTTGAGTGGTGATGAGAATAATGTGTTGGGAGAAAAATGAAATGAAAGATGATGGGAGGTGTGAGTGGGAGACAATGGGAATAACTTTTGGCTTTTGGTGGTCTTCATAATTTCCCACTAGCACAAGCATCTCTATGTAATACACTAACTAATATAAAAATTTTATAAAATTTAATGTAGAGTTTATAAAAATAGAGTTTTATAAAAAAAATAGTTTATTATTTGATTATAACAATCTACTTTGATTTGAAGTTTAATTATAGCATTCAAGTTTGATTCTTTTAATTTAATTAGAGCATCATACTTTGATTTGATTTTAATATGGTATCATAATTTAATTTGATTATAGTTATAACGTTATACTATGCTATATTGCTATTAACGTCAATTTATATCGTATTGTATGGGTTTTGATCCTATTAGCGTCAAGTAAGCTCAAGTAGGGTTTATTACATTTCCAATTGGGTTGGGTTGACCCGAATCCATTTTAGGCGGATGTCACATTAAATGTGATCAAAATGGTGAAGTTTGGAATGAAGTCCACTTCCAGTCGAAGGAACACGCGCGCCTCGGTGTAGAAGACACGCGCGACGCGGGAAAGGTGTATACCGGATCAGAGTTTGAAATTCAAAGTGCGAACATCGGGGTTATGGATAAGGACGCGCTGCGGATTTAACCCTTGCGCCCCGCGTCTAGACATTTTTCGCAACTATAAATAGAGGAATCCGGTTCGTGATTCGGGAGCGAAGACCATAGCTTTGAGTGGAATTCAGGCTTCTTCGACTCGTATTTTCGTATTACATTGATCAGTAGTTGGTAGATTGCTAGTTTTAGTTTAATTTCTTGTTTTTCGGTATTTGTTATCGTGCGAGTTCAACGATTCTGGATTGTAGAATCTGATTGACCGCGTAGATCTAGATTCTCTGTCCGAAGTCATAAACATTCGGCCTCGGTTCTGTTTTACTTTTTAATGCAATCATTCGGTTACTTTTAATGTTTGGTTCGATTTCGGTTATTTAATCGTTGTCGTTTATTGAGATTTGTTTGCGTTTAACGTTTCTGATTTTCTGAGTATACCTCGGGATTAGAACGTATTGGTTTGGTTTGATTGAGATTTGGATTTGAGTAGTTTAATAGTTGCAAGTTTATGTTTTCGGTAATTTCGTATTGTTTGGATTTTGTTGCGTGTAGTGACACTATAGATTGGTTATTTCTTGACACATATTCAACCACTGACTCCACGGTTCGACCCTTACTTTCACTAGCTAGTGTGCTGTAAGGTATATAATCTAGTATTTTTTACCGCATCGACGACTGCGACGATGTCAGTTTTGCAACCATCAACACTTGGAAAATATGAACTGCAATACTTTTATCATTGATTTGTTGCTAAAGGTTATCAACGACAAACTTTACATGAACACACTGGAATACTTCATAAAAAGAATACCATATTGAAGGACCTTCCTCAGGTAAAGAAACATATGCTCAAAACGAAACAGTGAAAGTCGGCTTGAAACCTTGTTCGTTGTTAAAATATGAACAATAGAGTCAAACTGATATTGAATAATAAATATAGGTGACTAGGGAGGAAGGGAAAACAAAAAACATAGAAGTAAAGCTTAAACAACTGAAGAAGGAAAAACACACTAAAAATTTATTGTTTGCTTACAATTATGGGATTTTCGGCCTTGATTTGAAAGACGGTCTGAATAACAGTGAGAACAAACAAAACAATTCCAGCAACAAATCAGCAGAGAATATCATAATCAGCAACAAATAAGTTCAGTGTACCTAGAGCATTAACATAGAAACAAGAGACCGATTCTAAAAAATCTGCAATCAAGTTTTATCAGCAACATTAATTATCAAACCGATTTCAAGAAACAAATTCCAAGAATTTAACAAACAAGTTCTATCAGCAAAATGATTCCAAGAAACCGATTAAAAGAAATCAGCAAACACCAAGAATATGATTTGGAGAAGTGCAAGCAAATTCCAATATAGAGATGTGTAGCAAACATCAATAAACAAAAAACGCCTTCAGCAATTGGATCGCAAACCATGTATAAGTTGCATCTAGAATTCTATAAGCAACTTTAACCTACTCAAAAAACTTTTATAAGTCTAGAGGATTAGTTGTGGTAATATTTTGTCTCATGTTCTGTTATGTTGAATTTTATTAAGCAATACATGAGGTTGATGATGATTATCTCCGAGTATATTTTTAGTTATATTTATACTATTATAATATGACAAATATAATTATTATGTTTACAATAATTAGCAATAAATATAAAAATCTTTGTTATTCTAATAAAAAAAATAAAATAATAACTTTGTAAAAAAAGAGGATTTAAATAATGATATAATAATAAAAATATAATATAATGATTAATTAAAAAATATAGATAAGTTATAATCTTTCTACACTAGTAAAAGACTTATGAGAATGTTGCGTGAAATTTTCTTAACACATATACTTCTGTTTTTCCCGCTCTTTCCCTCCTCTTTTTATACTCATAAATGTTGATAATCAATGCTTGTCAATGTAACTGATAAATTATCTTCAATTACGGATTCGTCGGTTACAAGTTATCCAAAGAAATCGGCATCTTCGATGGTATTCTCCCTAAATCACAATTTCGATTTGAATCACTTCATAAATCTCGCAAAAAAATTTAAGTATTTTAATCCGTGTTGAACGCGGGCTTATAACATAGTAATATGATTAAATCGTGACATGATTAAAAAGACATAATCATTACATAAAAAAATGAATCTATATAATAGAGTGAAATGTCTTTATCAATACCCGACTAAATGGAAATATAGGGATGTGAGACCATCTTCAATGCATTGAACTCTTAAAGAGTTCAATAGAGTGCCAAGTAGGAAAGATAAACAATTTAAATTGATTTTTGATTTAATAAAAATTTCATTGCACACACTATCATCCATTAAACTCTTGTAGTAGAGTTCAATAGGGATTGAACTCCACCATCCATATCATCATCTCTCTCATATTTTAAATTAACTTAAATTCTCACTGAACTCTTATGATACTACCATTGGAGATGGCCTGATTTGCAAGCTAACTGCAACACGTTTCTATCCCTCTTGGCCAAGTGGTAAGACGTCGCTCTCTAACCTTGAGATTGAGGGTTCAATCCCCACTAGGAGGGAATAGGTGGATTATTAGGATAAATTTGCCGGTTAAAAAAAATAAAGAAAAAAATACGAACTTTGAGTGTTGTTGTAACATGTCCATAACACGCTTGCAAAGAAAAATCCCAAGTTATTAACCGTTCCATTGTATAGAAAGAAAAAGGAAATGGGAACCCAAATGGTAAACGAAAATGAATTATAACGTATGTTAAATGAATTAGTAAATATGGATATGTATAATGTATTTATGTAAAAACCCACCCATATTAGTAAAACGAATTACAATGCGGTTGCCTCTCTCTTTCATCGCCATTTGCAAATATGAATATCGCATAATAAGGAACTTTTGGTCATTTTATTTTCTGATTAATTTTTTGTTAACTACAACTAATCTTAGAATAAGGAGATTCTTTTGCTAAGCCCCACTTCGAGGACAACGTTTCTTTTTTCTGGTCTAGGTGATGTAATGCTTTAGATTTATGAAATGGACACTAACAAATTCTATTTCTATCAAAAGGGATAGCATAAATTTGACTAATTAAGTTGGTATTTGCTTCAAAACAAAAGGAGAATACAATTATGCTATAAATGGGCATTGCAGATTCATCTTTTTGCCAATATAGGTAATGTAATTACATTGCTTTAAATGTTGATAGTTTTACTATATGGTGTACAGGTGTAGTAAAAATTTCATTTCATTCTATTCACTTACAAGCTTTTTGTTCACCTTTTTATTTTTATATAAATATCGTAAAATTTGCATATCATTCTCTATTCTAGATTAAATTTTATCACCGTGTTTTGGTAATTACAAATGAAAACATCAAAACGGCTACAAGTTTGCCTAATATTTATTGTTGCTACAGTGATGTTGGGCCTGAGATTATTAATCCATAATTGTGACGATAAATATGTAAAGTCTTACATCATAAGTGGCATTCTATAGTGCATGATGTATGTATGTAATTACTTTAATAATCTCTCAATTTTCAATCTTCTTTCTTAATTGGTGATTTGTATCTAATCCTTTTGAACGAACATGATATTTTGACCCCTATTTATTGATCCAATATTTTTTTGTACTAATATTTTTATGATGTATCCTGCAGATAAATCATAAAATTAATAAATTTTCTTTTAGTGACTATTATCTTGAGATGGTAAATCCTCTTGATGGGTAATTATTTCTTTTGTTTTCACATCTTCCATCACTGGTGTGCTAGATTACCACTATATTATGGTATCTTATTGATTAATTTACTAACAGAACTTTATGTTTGAATTTGATTCCATATACCCTTTTGGATCAAATGAAAGATTTTGATTTAGTGAATTGTCCACATGATCTTATATAATATATTCCAATTCCTAAATGGGCAAAAGTATTCGACTGTCATTTGCCCAACAAACCCAATCATGCTAAAGTAAGCAACTATCTATTATTAATATATTTTATAGAAGTAAAATAATATTCACATTGTATCTAAGAGTAAATGAAAGTGAAATTGAAGATAATGTAAATCAAAAGAAATAGTTTGGTTGATGGTCTTGGATTTTGGGACTGGAATTTTAATTGACAAAAACCTATTATATTTTGAACAATCTACACCCAATTATAGGATTGTCATTTCAATTTTAGTAACTTCAATTTTCGTTTAATTGATTTCATTTTTTCATGGACTTTGGAGGAAATCATATAAGATGCTTGTGGGTTTGATGTTACAGCTTTATGTATTCATGGTTCCATATTTGCATTGATTTGGTTAAATATCACTAAATCATGTTAATGTTTAGTAGGAATAAATTAATATGCGTTTTAATGTTATTTTTTCAAAAACTTAATGATGGATAGTTGACCTCACCAGTTGTTTATTATTCAACTACTTATGAGTTTACATCTTTACTCTTTGAAGTTTCATGCTTAGAAATAGAGATGATGAAAGAGAGGGTTGTTAGATAGTTTCTTGGTGAAGTCATCTCCAAGAATTGCAAAGGGGTTTGCCACCTACTTATCAGAATGGCCTCTCATACCTTGGATCTGTTGGGAATGCTATCCAGTTTTATCATTCCTGCTACACATAATTTCTGATTAGCTATATGCATATATTGTTTGGTTACTTTAGTATTTATTTTGAATGTCCATTATAGCGTTTTACTTTCAATTTTCCAATTAGAGATGATGAAAGAGTTGGTTGTTCAATAGTTTCTTGGTGAAGTCATCTCCGGTAATTGCGAAGGGGATGTCGATTATTACAATTTACTTTCATTTTTGTTTCAATTATAACATTCAACTTTCAGGTTAATGTCGATTATAACAATTTACTTCCATTTTTATTCAATTATAACATTTAATTTCATTTTAATGTCGATTATAACAATTTACAATCTAAATATATTTTGTTTGATGGTTTTTCAGCTGTACTCATATATTTGTAAATTGTTGTTTATTTTTACTATATTTATTTACTAACCCATGTAGTACACGGGTTAATAACCTAGTTTCATAATATTTTATAAATTAATCTATTTCAAATAACTAAGCGAAAAATAAATTACGTTAATGTAGTTGTTGTAAGAACGTATAATATTAAGTAGATTTGATTTCCATTAATATAGACAATTTATACCACTAGAAAATGCAGAACAAATAATTAGAACTTGAAAAACAATTCATTATTGTAATTTAAAATGCAAAATAACATTAGACTTATCAAAAAGATTTTTTAACAAATATGATATACGGTAAAGACACACTAACATTACTAACGGATCTCAAATTAAAAGAACATAAAAAATTATATTACTTTTGCATCTAATTGAAAACAATATCACATAGACACCAAATTCAAATATATAAAGTCCAATAAGAAGTTGATCAAAATCTGTAGTGTCCCGTTATGCAACGAACAATTGTACTCATTATTAAAAATTAGCCACTCATTTTGTAAACATAATTTTCACTTTTCTATTTTTTATGGAATGGTTTATACGAAATGACATGGTGAATCCATAAAAAAATTATCAAGAGGGCTTTTTTGGACTAGAACGGCGAAGAGATTCAACCATCTTTTGGATCGAATAGCGCGGCTTGGAGGCTCCGGACATTAGGGTAATAGGGCTTAAACATTCCAAAATTTTATTATCAAGGCAGGCTTTTTACAAATGACCTTATCCAAATTGGGCTTTTTGGTCTATCTCCGTAAAAAAATGATTGCTGAACAGAAATTATTCATCTCTTATAGCATTGCACGAGTTCAGTGTTAAAAGTTTTTTATGCTTTTAACGATTACTCCGATGATGGGTGGATGTCATATATTTTTTAATAGGATTTGGTGAAAAGAAGAACTATATCACTTTGTGAGACATTGTTATTTATTCTTATGTATATTTTTCAGTGATACTGATATTTAATTGTCTCGATTCATGATGCGATTAAGTCTAATTCGCTAGGATATAAGGTAAACTTTATTTTTTACTCTAACAATTCCATTTAGTCTTTTGCTTTTCGTAGACTCTTTGAATCAGCTTTACTCCATAGACCCTGAACCCTAAGGTCTAAAAGAAACTATGTTTCAAAAAAGAATACAAATGTATTTTTAATTTAACCAAATATAAAGTGTAATTTATTTTAGACATATTTTAATGGTAAATTATGTTTGACGATATATTATGTGTTACATGAAATTATGACATGTTTAAAAAATGATACTTGCGTAAAGGAAACTATTCGCCGACATAAATTACTCACCATAAGAAAACAAATTGTCAACTGAAAACTATTCAACTTACGATAGATTTGCCGTTCAAAAAAAAAAAAAATGAAAACTATTCAACTTACCATAATTATGCCTGACATATATATCTCTCTCTCTCTTATATATATATATATATATATATATATATATATATATATATATATATATATATATATATATATATATATATATATATATATAACTCTTATAATAAAGGAAATCTAAATGGGATATGGTTTAAGATATGTCTCATTTTTGCACCATATTCATTTGAAACCTAATGAAATCACCATATACAATTACTAAATTTAGTTTCTGGAACATCTAACATAATAAAATATTATATTGCATAGTGAAACGAGTAGACTATATAATTTTGTTTGTTCACATTATTAATATCAAGTGGGTACATGTGAATAATTATTAAATTTGATTTCTAGAACGTCTAAGGTAATTTTGTTTTTATTTACAATTACTAAATTGTGTTTCTGATGTCATGCATGATTATGTCATTCAAATATGATCTATTCCTACCTAACACATTAAAAGAAATAGGAAACCTTCCGCTTGAAATATGATTTAATTTAAAATGTCGTATTAACATCTATTACAATAAACGACAACTAGTTTTGATATATAATTTAAAGAGATAATGTAACTGTAATCCTACGAATTTTTTAGTTTTAGTTTAAATGATCCTATATGTTTTTTATTGTCTTTTAGGGACTTAAACTCTATATTTATCTATTACCCAAGTCCCTATTGCTGGTTACTAAATGTCAGAGGGACTTGGTTAGCAGGTGAATATCAAGTTTAAGCTCTTGAAATACAAAAAAATATTGGGGACCATTGAAAGCAAAATTGAATAGTTCGTAGGGCTATAGTGACATTATCATGCCTAAACTTTCTATTCATTCTCATCAATGGTGTCGGGGACTAAGCTCCAGTCAATGAAAGTCACCTTCGTTGCTCTCGTCCTCACACTCGTCATCTTCAATATGTTCTATCTTAGCTAATCTTATATGAAACTAATATTCAGAGACTATCAACACTTCAAATTCACTCGTTCTTCTGCGAAATGAGTGAAAATATTTGATCAAAACACCCACAAAATATTTGAAGTGGGCACCATAAAGTCAACGTGCTTTGTCGATATAGAGGCTGAAAAACTAGAACACACGCAATTAACAACTGTTCCGAAAGTTGAAAATCACAACAAAATTATGTAGGAGTTGTTGACAACCACCAAAAAATTAAGAATCTAGTCGATGGTGTGTAATACCTTTGCAATATTAGCAAACGAAAAATTAAAAAAATCTTATTATTCAATTTGCAACAAATAGTCCTCGATGTTTTTTTTTTGGTTTAAATAGTCCGTGATGTTTTTTTGTATTCTAAGGGATTAAACTTTACATTCACATGCTTCAAGTCCTTATTACCTACTATTACGGGTACATGGAACTTGAATAGCACGTAAATCTATAGTTTAAGTTCTAGAAGACCAAAAATAAACTTTAGGGACCATTTAAACCAAAACAGAAAAGTTTGTAAGGCTACAGTGACATTATCCCATAATTTAAATGATATTAGATGAGACGGTATGCAAGAGGTCGCAAGTTGCATGCATTTTTTGTCCAGAAACGATTTAACAAATCAAACTAATTATCTAATTTTTTGTATTTCTTCTAAGCGTAACAACATGATTGTTAGGATTGAAATCCAACCTATTGTCGTTTTATACATAAGACGGACGAGGTTCGAAATATCTCATCTAACCGAACTAGTCTTCAAATTTATTTGCAACACTTGTTTGTAAATATTTGTTATAACTTAATGTTGATTGAAACATGATGATGAAATCAACTTCAAATTCTTAAACTGTATCCATCATACTTTTAGGGGAAATATTTGTTTGTAAAATATTTGTTTTTGAGCTAATATGAGTTATAAGTGTATTGATTTCAGTTGTTGAGGGCTGAATTCACCCAGAGATGAAATCTTGCTGAACAGCACACATAGTGTTGCTATCTCTAGAGGTAGCGTCTCTATTGATGATAACGACTCTATCTTTGAAGATAGCATCTCTATTGAGGATAACGTCTCTATTGAGGATAGCGTCTCTATCTTGGCTGGACAATTTATTTTGTCAATTTGTTCATATTTTGGACTAGAAATAGATATGGTATGTGTGGATTAGTTGTGGAATAAGTTACAAATATTAAAACCTATATTAATATGCATGCAGCTGTCGGAACTCGGGTACTAACGTCAGGGTATCATAAATTTGAATCTAGCTAACCCGTGGAAGGCTCAGGTGAGTAATCTCTAGTACTTGAGTAGAGATATACTCTATTGTATGTTGAGATATATAACATATATTACGTTGTTGTGGTTGTGACCGATTGGTCGAGTGATATAATTATCTATAGATTCTATAGTTGGATTGATTACATAATTAATTTGTTACCATTTGTAGTTATTGAGATAACTAAATTGACGAGTTTCCTAGCCGTATTGATATAGCCATGACGGTTGTTATTGCTGAGTACAGCTGATAGCTGCATGAGTACATGAGAATGATTATGATTATGATTATGATTGAGGTAATGAGTAGTATTGGCCATGGTGCCTACTCGGTTGACAGATGGTAAGTAGCATATGCTTGTGTGACTAATATAATTAGCAAGATTGATGGCTGAGTTGTATACTGAGAACTTACAATTGATTGTGTTTATAGACTTTGGTTGTTGTATTTTTATAAACTCCGATTTATCTTGTGTTAATGTCGAGCTAGGATATTATTCATTAAGCTTTTATAAGCTTATCCGTTAGTTGTGTGTTGTTTTGCAGGTATCTGTAGCAGTGATAGGGGAAGGCATGTGATTGACATGTTGACGACTTAGAGCTTGTCCTTTAGTGGCATTCTAGGTGTTTTAAATGATGTGTAATGCCTAGCTTCGTCTGTGAGGACTTTTGTATGTATCTTTATTGTGACAACATCTAGTATTCGTGGTTTGAGTACAAGTATATTATTCTGAGGTGTGTTATAGTTTTAAAAATTTTTGGGTATACCTTGTATGATAAACCGGGCATTACAAGTGTGAGGGCATCCATGCTCGGATCAAGCTTCACTTCTCCATCTTGTATCTTTTTTTTTTCACTGTCGATCTTTACAATATGATGACAAATTAATTCCACAATTATTTTATTGGTTAAAGGATAAACAAAAAATCAATTAAACTTACTCTTTTCTCCGCCACTTCTCTAACATTTTCATTTACAATATATTCATTCATGCCTTTTCTTGCTTTCCTACACATTAAAGAACGTGGGGGATTTTCATTAGGAGTAGTTACATTATTTTTTACCTTGTAAAAATTAACAAAAAGATTTACATCAAAAAAATGAGATCAATAAGTTTATTGCAAAGTATGATAAAATAGTTTAAACAAAAGTAAGAAATTCACATATGAATGATGTAAAACAGTGATATCCAAAAATAATTATTCAACGTATATTACATTACATACAATTCAATCATATATGAATAAACACAAAAATATGATACATTATGTATACCTTTATCATTTTTATGTTTAGATCTACTTTCCATTAATCCAGTCGATTCTTCTTCAGTATTATCTCCTTTATCCTTAACATTTCCTGAAATTACCACATCTTGTTACTGACATATTATTATCGTATATACGTTTTGTTATTCACAAATGAACAAATACGCCATAGATAATACCTTTGTTCTTGTAGAATAAGAACTCCTGAAATCCTTATGTTAAAGTTTAAAAACACAGAAATCACAAACGAATATTCAAATAGTCAACAACATCAACTGTTAAAAAGTAAATAAACACAAAAATCACAAAACGAATATTGAATAATTAACAACATCAACGGTTTAAAATAAAGAAATAAGCAACATCAACTAAGAAAAACCATTTGAAATCATCGAAACTCGATAAAGGTGTACTATAACCGTAACAAAACTATAAGATACACCGATACTAACCTTTACCCTCATGCAATGATGAACATCGTTTAACTAGTTCCTCCTCTGTCGACATTATATGTAATCAATGCTAAATTTCACAAAATGGCAACAAGATATTAGGGTTTTGCTTCGAAGAAGACGAAAATCACAAGTAGGGTATGCAACCGGTGAATAGGGCATGAGGCATGATGATGAACTGCTGCAATTGATATTCACAAACCGACTTGATTTCCATGTAAAATGACAATATACCCTCACCTAGTTAGTTTAATATAAAAATATTACAAAAATGCCACCACCAAAGTTTAAATCTAAAAACTATATTACAAAATTGCCACCGTATACATTTTAATGAAAAATGATTGGCTGACTGTCATTCTTACAATCTCAACCTTATTTATATTCTCAAAGGAAACCACACACACACACACACACACACACACACACACATATATATATATATATATATATATATATATATATATATATATATACATATATATATATGTATATATATGTATGTATATATATGTATGTATATATATATATATATATATATATATATATATATATATATATATATATATATATATATATATATATATATATATATATATATATATATATATATATATATATATATATATATATATATATATATATATATATATATATATATGTATAGATATATATATAGATATATATATATATATATATATATATATATATATATATATATATATATATATGTATAGATATATATATATATATATATATGTATATATATATATATATATATATATATATATATATATATATATATATATATATAGATATATATATATATATATATATATATATATATATATATATAATATATATACATATATATATATATATATATATATATATATATATATATATATATATATATATATATATATATATACATATATATATATATATATATATATATATATATATATATATATATATATATATATATATATATATATATATACATATCCTATCCTAATAAATAAGTAACTCAAAGCCACATGTCATCTCCTCATTGAATTTGCCACATGTCATTTTCTCAGAATTTTAATTTTCTTAAAAAAACTAATTGGTTTGAAATGTTTCTAACTCCTTAATGATCAGTTTAATTATCATTCAATTTCAAAATTAATTGTTATCATTCAATTTCAAAATTAATTGTTTTTTAATATCATATTATTTTTTAATGTGTAGAATGATTTTGGAGACAATAGAGAGACAATTGACGTCATAATATTTTAAAGAGCGATTCCAATAATAATAGTGAATTTGATTTTAGTACCGGTGACATTTTCATAATCAATTATATATATCAAAATACATAGTCGTAATAGTAAAAATCAAAAGCAAGATGTCACGATACACAAACAATTTTCTTATGTAAAATTAGTAATGTTTAGATATTCTTAATTAATATTTTTTTGTATCATCCCGTGTAATACACGGGTCTTACAACTAGTATATATATATATATATATATATATATATATATATATATATATATATATATATATATATATATATATATATATATATATGTATGTATGTATGTATGTATGTATGTATGTATGTATGTATGTATGTATGTATGTATGTATGTATATATATATATATATATATATATATATATATATATATATATATATATATATATATATATATATATATATATATATATATATATATATATATATATATATATATATATATATAGAGTTAGGATCAAATATGAATCATAAGTATTATGTGAATGTGAGACCAATTTGTAGCCATCAGATTAAAAGAATAAAAGGTTGTGATTTGAGGGCACACACTATTATCATAGGATAGCATATACTATATAATTTGACTTAATTAATTATAAGGGCAAATATGATATTTTAATAAGAGAGAGAAATTAAAATATTACCTACATATTAGGCAACTAAATCAAATTAATTAATATAAATCAAATCAATTCTAAGATTTTATATAATATATTCAAACTAAATCAAATTTTTTGAGGATTTGAATTTCATTCGACACGTTCATAACATTATTTCTGGTTCGTTCTCATATATTTATTTCATTCTTAAATAATATGGTTATATTTAAAGATATTTTTTCTTCGTATTTTGAGTTAACTATGTTTCATTCAAATTCTCAGAGAATTTGTACAATACTTCTTAAACCAATCATTCTCAAAGAATTTATATATGATGCATATGACAATTCTTGAAGAATGTATTAACCATGGAACCACTGTAACTTTCAATTGTCAATTTAAATAGTACATTCTCAAAGAATATTGAGTATATTCTCAAAGAATTTTAAGGAATGCAACAATACACGTTTACACCACGGTATACAATATTGAGTACATTCTTTAAGAAATAAGTTTATGTTGGCCTACTGTTATCTTACATTCTCTAAGAATACTAAACAAAATACAAACTAAATAGTAATTCTCTAAGAATGCGACTTTCACGCAAAGATCAAATTTAAGCTATAAAGACCATCCATCTTTTTTCTTACATTCTCTAAGAATTATCCGGCATTGAGAGGCTCCTGCATTAAGACGTACGAAATTTTTTTGAATCACCCACGATTTTTTCTTTTCAAAACCACCCCTCTTTTTTCTTCACTAATGGCCACAGCAAGTTTTTTTTCCTTTTTTTTTTCTACTCGAAGTCTCTCTTTTGAAAACTATTTAAACAAATGTAACCCCAAAACTTCATGTGAATGCCACGAATGCAACCCCAAAACTTCTTTTGAAAGTTCCTGTGAAAACTATTTAAACCAAAACTAATTACATCATAATCGAACCAAAACTAATTACATGTGAAAACTAATTAAATAAATGCAACCCAAAACAAAAATTGTTAGTTTGTCATTCTCGAGAAAACTTCATGCGAAACTAATTAAACCAGGTTAATTACATAAGCTACTTCGTAAAATTATTGCTTAAGATGATTCGAAATGAAAAGTAATTTTCTGCACAATGCAATCCCTCTTAAAATTATTGTTGAAGATGATCAATTTCAAACACCCAGACGAACCCAATTTACAACTCGTTAATCAATATTTAGGTGGGGTCATACCTGTTAACAAGCATCGACGGTTTGCGAATGTTACGTCACCGAGACGGACCCAGACGGACACCGCCTTCTCCGCCGCTAGTAGGAATTAAGAAGTGGGATTTTCTTAATAGTTGCAGGCTGGTCGTCGGCGGTTTTCTTAATAGTTGCAGGCAGGCTAGTCGTCGACAGCTAGGTATTCTAGGACGGCGGCAAGCGGCAAGCTATACGGGAACAAACCCAGGAGTCGTATAAGAAGAGGGGGAGAGGAATGAGATAATATAGGGTTAATTACTTGATTACCTAAATTAAAGGAAACAATTAAAATATAATTAATTAATTATAATGTTAATTTACGATGGTACCCTTTGAGAATGATTGGACCACAATTAGTCTTACATTCACACAATAATTATGGTTTTCATTTGAACCTACATCTATATATATATATATATATATATATATATATATATATATATATATATATATATATATATATATATATATATATATATATATATACACACACATACATGCATACATACATATATATATATATATATATATATATATACATACATACATACATACATACATACATACATACATACATACATACATACATACATACATACATACATACATACATACATACATACATACATACATACATACATACATACATACATACATACATACATACATACATACATACATACATACATACATACATACATACATACATATATATATATATATATATATATATATATATATATATATATATATATATATATATATATATATATATAAGGGAGGTTAAAATGAGAAAAATTTATAAACTGAGAACATGAGAACAAATCTGGACCACGTAATTTAAAAAAAGACCCCCATCAGGCCACCGCTAAAAAAGACGTAAAACGAAAAAGAACCACCGCCCGACGAATCCAACTCTAATTCCACCGAAGACTTCTCGATCAATCCCCAACTAGACGAATATTACTCGAGCATCAAAAATGGGGTAGGCAATGGAGGATGTTGCTTTGGAGATTGAATCGGCTGCCGGTGGTGCCAAGGCTTTCATATACCATCATTTCTCTACTGATTTTGGCAATATGCAATCGAAATTGGCTCTTGCTTATACGTATTATCGTCAAGATGTAAACTCTTCTTTTAATACACATTGTCAGTTCATCCCTTTGATTCACTGGAGATTGACGAAGCTATTAACGAGTTCTGATTTTCAATTGAATGGCACAACTCGGGATTGGAGTTGAACGGCCCGACTTCGATTTCATCCCATCAGTTTAAGTGTGAAGTTCGATCAGATTGCAACGGCTTCAACTCGGGATTGGATTGATCGGCTCGATTGGTTGCAGATTTGAGTTCATGATTTTAGTTGCAGGTTTGAGTTCGATTCCTTCAATTCTGATTTTAGTTTGTAATGGCTCGACAGATTTGAGTTCCGATTTTAACCCATCAGTTTATCCCTTTGATTCACGGGAGATTGACGAAGCTATTAGCGAGTTCCGATTTTCAGGTTCGTGTAATTTGGCTCAATCGGAACTGAATGCCATCAGGATTACAATCGGGTTCGTGTTTTCTTCAAAGATTGCATGCTAATTGACTATGAATTCAAGCTACCAGGTACCGATTCAATGTTGGGACTGATTCGGGATTACCACAGGGTATCGATTCAAAGTCGGTTTTCAGTTCATCCCATTCCGATTGAGGTTTGTGTTTAGCTTAATTCAACATTTCGGTTTTGTAGGCTCGTGGTTTGATTTGTCATTATCTCCAATTAGCAGAGACACAAAGTAGGTTCTTTGAGTTGATTGCAGGTTACGTCGATTGTAGGTCCATGTTCTATTTTGTTCTTTGATATGTCATTATGTCCAAGTTCCACTTCTTAGGTCAATGTTAAACTCATTTGTGTCTACGACTACTACAATGGACAATTAAATAGCTATTATTCGGAATTTAGGATACCCACCATTGATTAAACATTAGGTATCATTCGAGTTTGTATTCATGCAAATCAAGTGTTTGGTCAAATGCACAAGAGAATCTCAAAGCACTTGGATTATGTAATTGGTTGTCATTCCCATTTGGCTGATTTGTATATGTTCCTAGCATGTGAAACACAATGAAATAACAAAGATTTATGTAATTGGAACTTTTTTATGGTTTGGTATAAGTTTATAATTTGGCACAATACAATAATATTTGTATAAATGATGGATCTTTTATATTGTATATATAAATTCTATATAACATAAAAAACGCTATATAACCGCTATACCACCGTGAGAACCGCGATTTCGAATAACGGTCATCGACGGCTATTTGATTTTCGACCGCGATAACTGCATAGCATGTGATAATTTTTTTTAATCACATGTGATTAAACCTTGTTATTCACATATTCACATGTGATTAAAATATGTTATTTATATGCAAATATGTACATAATGATTTTTTATGTTTAAATAACTTTTCTTATTATATGTATTTAATCACATGTGATTAAACATTGTTGATCACATATGGAGACACACTTTATGCACCTAAGGTGTTCGACAAAATAGATGAAAGAAACTTTCGTCCAAATCCCGCGTATCAGTGGTCCTTGCACTCACTCCGACCTCAAAATACGCCACCAAACTCAAAAATCCAGTCTCACACCCCTATTCTCTGTCATGTCGAAGTCCAAGGAGCTGCAGGCTTGTTCAGGTACCATTAAGTGCTTAATCATATATGATTTTGAAATCTTGTTCACATGTGATATGTTTTTTGTTCAATCACATTTGATTAAACCTTGTTATTAAGCGCTTAATCATATATGATTCTGAAATCTTGTTCACATGTCATATGTTTTTTCTTCAATTACATGTGATTAAACCTTGTTATTCACATATTCACATGTGATTAAAACATGTTATTTATATGAAAATATGTACATAATGATTTTTTATGTTTAAATAAATTTTCTTAATTATATGTATTTAATCACATGTGATTAAACATTGTTGATCACATATGATTAAGCTATTCACATGTGATAAAACCCTATTATTCACATATGATTATAACCTTGTTATTCACATATAATTAAGTTATTCACATGTTATTCATATGTAAATATGTACATAACAAATTTTTTATTTTTAAATAAATTTTCCTATCATATGTATTTAATCACATGCGATTAAACATTGTTATTCACATATGATTGAACTATTCACATGTGATTAAACCTTATTATTCATATATGATTAAAAGTCTATCATTCACTTGTGAATATGTACATGTGAATGGTGGGGTGGTATGGATAAGGAGTGAGTGGTAAAAAATTAAAATTTTTTTGATGGGCGGGGTGATGGTAGGGTAGGGGTGGGGGGTGGTAAGGGTAAGGTAGGGTGGGGTGCTGGTTGGTCGGGTGGGGTGGGTTAGGGTGGGGTAGATCGGGAGTGAGTGGTAAAAACTTAAAAAAAAATTTGGTGGGCGGGATGATGGTACGGTAGCGATGGGGGTAGTAGGGGTAGAGTACGAGGGGTGTGGTGGGTAGGTTGGGTGGGTGCTGGCTGGTGGGGTGGAGTGGGAGTGAGTGAAAAAAAATTGGTGGGGGTGGGTAAGGTAGGGTGGGTGCTCGTGGGTTGGGTGGAGCGGGAGTTGGTGGTAAAAAAATTAATTTTTTGTGTGGGGCAGGAGGTGGGTAAGGTGGGGTGGGTGGGTAGGGTAGGGTGGGGTGGGTGCTGGTGGGTGGGGTGGAGCGAGATTGGGTGGTAAAAAAAATAAATTTTTTTTGGTGGGCGGGGTAGGGTAGGGTGACATAGGGTGGGTAGGGTAGGTTGGGTGTTGGTGGCTGGGGTGGAGCGGGAGTGGCTGGTAAAAATATTAAAAAACTTATTTTTTTGGTGGATGGGGTAGGGTACGGGGGGTGGGGTGCGTAGGTATGGTGGGTGCTGGTGGGAAGGGTGGAGAGGGAGTGTGAAAAAAAATAAAAAAAATTGGTGGGCGGGGGGTTAGGTAGGGTAAGGTGGGGTGGGTGGGTGCTGAAGGGTGGGGTGGAGCGGGAGTGGATGGTAAAAATATTAATTTTTTTTCGGTGGGCGGGGTAGGTAGGTAGGGTGGGGTGGGATGGGTAGGGTAGGGTGGGTGTTGGTGGGTGGGGTGGAGCTGGTGTGGATGGTAAAAAATTATTATTTTGTGGTTGGCGGGGTAGGGTATGGTAGGGGTGGGATGGGGTGGGTAGGGTAGGGTGGGTGCTGGTGGGTGGGGTGGAGCGGAATTGGGTGGTAAAAAGTATTAAAATTTTTTTAGTGGGCGGGGAGGGTGTTGTAGGGTAGGGGTGGCGTGGGTAGGCTAGGGTGGGTGCTGGTGGGTGGGGTGGAGCGGGAGTGGGTGGTAAAAAAATAAAAAAATTTCGGTGGTGGGGGGGGGGGGGGTTGGGTGGGAAGGGTAGGGTGGGGAGGGTGAGGTTGAGCGGGAGTGGGTGCTGGTGGGTGGGATGGAGCGAGAGTGGGTGGTAAAAAAATTAAAATTGTTTTGGTGGGCGGGGTAGGTGTAGGGTGGGGTGGGGTGGGTAGGTTAGGTGGGTGCTGGTGGATGGGGTGGAGCAGGAGTGGGTGGTAAAAAAATTAATTTTTTTTTTATTTTGGTGGGCGGGGGAGGGGGTAGGGTATGGTAGGGTGGGTCGTTAAGGTAGTGTGAGTGTTGGTGAATGTGGTGGATCACGAGTGGGTGGTAAAAAAAATTTAAAATTTTTTTGGTGGAAGGGGGGTGGGGTTGTAGGGTAGGGTGGGTGCTGGTGGGTGGGCTAGAGCGGGAGTGGGTGGTAAAAAATTAATTTTTTTTGGTGGGTGGGGGTGGGGGAGGAGTGAGGCATGGTAGGGTGGGGTGGGTGAGGTTGAGCGGTAATGGGTGCGGTAAGATGGGTTGGTGGTGGATAGTGGAGGTGGTGAAGGCGTAGAAGTTTGGTGGTGGTTGTGGTGGAAGTGTTCGGATAGGGGCTATTATAAAAATATGTGGCTTTTATTTGTTCTCATGTTCTCAATTTCAATAATTATTGAAATTGTTCTCATTTGAACCTTCATATATATATATATATATATATATATATATATATATATATATATATATATATATATATATATATATATATATATATATATATATATATATATATATATATATATATATATATATATATATATATATATATATATATATATATATATATATATATATATATATATATATATATATATATATATATATATATATATATATATATATATATGGAAATCTCCTATAATATCCTATTATTTCGTGCCAATTTATGAAAAAGTCTCAAAATGAATTTTATTTATGGAAAATGAAAACATACTGGCAAACGTATTATGTTTAGCCTTTCTTCTGGTTTACCAGGTTTCCTAAATTGAAAATCTTCAATAAAGTTTAATTATTTTAGGTCTGCTTATGAAAAAGTCCTATTATTTTGTGTAGATAAATTCAACATTTGGATTTTTTCATAAACTGTCCAAACATAGTGGGACTTTACTGAAACTTTCAATCTATAAACTGGTTGAAATAGCTAAACTGAATACGTTCGCCGGTATGTTGTAATTTTCTGTAATAAAATTACTTTTGGGACTTTTTCATAAACTAACCCAAAATAATGAGACTTTATTGGAGATTTCCCTATATATATATATATATATATATATATATATATATATATATATATATATATATATATATATATATATATATATATATATATATATATATATAATCAGGATCGGGTGATGACTCTTCTTAAAGTGAGGACTTGCGAGGACACCTTAAAAAAAATTGAAAAAAAATAAAACAAAAATATAAATAATAAAATGGATCATAGTACTATATCGGTGAAAAAAGATTCAAAAAAGCTTTTGTATCATTATTTTTTTTATAATGAAATAATGATCCAAAATAAAAAAACAGAAAAATTGCATCATTACGTTTTGCAATGATGCAAATTTTTTGTTTCAAAATTTTTTTTGATAATGAGATAGTACTATTCTCGATTTTATGATTTGTATTTTTTTTATATTTTTTTTCAATTTTTTAAGGTGTCCTCGCGAGTCCTCACCGAAAAAAGAGTACTCATCGGAACCGGACCATATATATATATATATATATATATATATATATATATATATATATATATATATATATATATATATATATATATATATATATATATATATATATATATATATATATATATATATATATATATATATATATATATATATATAAGGTTAAAGATTTTTTTAAAGTTTCATTCGAAAATAACTTCAAAGGTGACCCTGATTGCACGTGGGAGCAAGAATTGGGAGACACAACCAGAATCTCAACAAATGAAAGAGAAGATATTGAGAAACTTTTTGAAGAGAAGGAGTTGAAGGAAGCTATTTGGAGTTGTGGTCCTAATAAATCCCCGGGACCAGACGGGTTCTCTATTGAATTCTTTAAACGATTTTGGGAAGTTATTAAATCGGACCTTCTTGAAGCTTTTAATGACTTTGCCACATTCCCTAAACTTCCTAAAGGAGTTAATGCGGCTTTCATCACCTTGATTCCGAAAAAACTAAATCCGCTCCAAGTTAAAGATTTTAGACCCATTAGCCTTGTGTCTAGTATTTACAAGATCCTTTCTAAGATGTTGGCGGAACGTCTTAAAAACGTCCTCCCAAAGATAATTGACAAGACCCGGTCGGCTTTTATTAAAGATAGGCAAATCCTAGACGGTCCGCTTATTGTGAATGAGGTCTTGGATTGGGCAAAAGTGAAGAAAAAATCTTTATTTATATTTAAGTCGGATCTTGCCAAGGCGTATGATTCAGTCTCGTGGAGATACTTAGATTCTATGATGGTTCAAAAAGGATTTGGTGTCAAGTGGAGAGTTTGGATTATGGAATGCTTGAAGTCGGGTTCCTCGTCTGTTTTGGTCAATGGAAGTCCTACCAAAGAATTTACGCTCTTCCGAGGTCTAAGACAAGGGGACCCCCTATCCCCTTTTCTTTTCACGCTGGTTATGGAAGGATTAAACACGGCTATTGTCAAAGCAGTTCAAAACAACACGTATAAAGGAGTGGTGGTCGGGAGGAACGGCATTAAGCTAACTCACTTTTTTTTTTGCAGATGACTCTATGTTCTTTGGCGAATGGTCTGTGGAGAATGTGCTCAACTTGGTCAGAATTCTGTTCAGCTTCCAAAAGGCGTCTGGTCTAAGTGTCAACTTAGACAAAAGCTCATTGTTTGGTGTGGGCATCGAGACAAACGTGGTGGAGAATTTTGCGTTAATTATTGGTTGCAAAATGGAATTAATGCCAACTACTTTTCTGGGCATCCCTATTGGTGTAAACATGGCCGTTCGGAGACCGTGGCAAATGCTAATTGACGGTTTTAAAAAGAGACTTAGCAAATGGAAACGGAAGACGCTCTCGATTGGCGGAAGACACACGATAGTTAATAATGTTTTAGGAAGCATCGGAACATACATCTTTTCTATATATAAAGCTCCTAGATGTGTCATCAAATAATTAGAAGGTCTAAGACGCGACTTCTTTTGGGGAGGTGACCAGATCAACAGGAAAATTCCATGGGCAAAATGGGACCAAATCCTAACCAAAAAGGAGAATGGAGGCCTAGGTACTGGATTGTTGGAGGATCTGAATAATGCTCTTGTTGCTAAGTGGTTTTGGCGGTATCAAAAGGAAGAAGGAGCACTGTGGATCAAAATCCTAGACAGTATTCATGGTAAATTATCTAGTGGGGATGATAGTAAAACAATTAAAATTGGGAGAACATGGAAATACATAGTCAAACAATGGGATAAACTGCATGAAATTAATCTTGATCCAAGACAGGTTATTATGAAGAAAGTGGGTGATGGGAATAATACACATTTCTGGTTGGATTGGTGGATTAGTGACAAGCCTCTTATGCTAAATTTCCCACGTCTCTATCATCTTGAACCTAATAAATCGGTCACCGTGAGGAATAAATTGGAACCAAATGGGGGCTTACAAGAGTGGAGATCCACCTTTAGAGATGGGCGTAGCAAAGACAAAATAAATCGTTTATTGACTCTTTTAGCTAACTTCTCTCTTCTTACAATCCGTGACAGATGCTGGTGTCCGGATGGCCCTAAAGGATGCTTCACGGTCGCTTGGATAAGGAATAAAATTACTCAGTCGCGATTTCAAGTAATTGACAAAAACCGTTGGTGTAAATGGGTTCCGAAAAGAATCAATATTCTAATCTGGCGTATGTTCAAAAACAGCTTGGCAGTGAATAAAGCTTTGGCGAATAGGGGTTTCAGAGTGGATTCGGTTTTATGTGAAGCCTGCAAAGAAAAAGACGAGTCCATATTCCACACGTTTATTGATTGCCGTAGAAGCAAGACGATATGGAGCTTAGTGAGTGATTGGTGGAAAATCAGAACTATCGACTATGATGTTACCGATGTTGATAGTTCGGAGTCGAATAGAATGCAGTCATGGTTTGATGATTTCTTAGCCTTGGCGCGTAACCACATGGAGAAAAATATCCTCACTGTTGTTGCTTTTGCTACGTTTAGCAACATATGGGTTGAAAGAAATGAAGTTATCTTCCACAACAGGAGTTGTCAAACAGAAGAAGTCCTTCACAGGATCCAAAAAGATGCGTTCTTATGGCTGGAATGTAGATCTTCTAAATTAGTTCTAGATAGGCGTTTTTGGATTTCTGCACCTAATTTAGCCTTCAAACCCATGTAATTTCCCGGCAACGCAGCGTCTTGCTGGGTTGCGCTTGTTTTAATGTTATGTTGCTTTTTCAAAAAAAAAATGTATGTATATATATATATATATGTGTATATATATATATAT
Organism: Cichorium intybus; assembly: GCA_023525715.1. NCBI lineage: Eukaryota > Viridiplantae > Streptophyta > Magnoliopsida > Asterales > Asteraceae > Cichorium > Cichorium intybus. Next base: position 43,009,632 of record CM042017.1, on the reverse strand, counting down.
ATATATATATAATTGAGATCCGGTAAAAAAGAAATTTTTAGTAGGAAGGTAAGAAGTTTTTTATTTACATGTATTTTCAGCGAACCAACAAAATGAATCAATAGATGATGCAAAAATAACATGATTCACCAAAAAAAAATTCTCAATAAAACAACTCAATGATTAATTTTTACGATGATTTTGTTGTTATTCACTAAAATTGTCTGTAAAGTGCATAAAAACTTGATTTACTAAAAAATGATTCATCAATATGTTTTTTCAGGAATTTTTTTTTGTATGAATCATGTTATTTTTGATTCATTTAGTGATTCATTTTGGTGGTTAGTCGAAAAACCAAGTAAATAAAAAACTTCTTACCATAATTTTACTTTTTATTGGAGTGGTTCAAATGAGAACCATTAAAAGATTAAGAACTTAATAACTACTTTTAACCTTTGATTGAAAAAAATAGAGGGACCAGATCTGATTATGGTAATTCTTTTTTTTTTTTTTGCCTTTTTTGGTAAGGAATGGCAAAAGAGTCATTTTAACGGTTTACTTCACTTATCTAAGACACACATTCATAGTTTAATACATTCATTCATTTACTAATTCATAGTTTAATACACTTATTCATACAATCATTCTCCAGATTGATACAAAAACATTCAACACATTAAAAAACCGTTCACATTACTTATAAAGCACACATAAATATACATGAAGTTATAAATACAAATAAAGTCACATTTCAAATTACATGATTCACAGTTTAATTTAGATTACATTCACAACTTAATAAACTAATTCACAGTTCAGTTTACATTATATTCACAACTTAAAACTCTTATATATTTCATTAAAGCATTTCATCAAACATCTTCTATGCATTTTGTTTCCAGGACTTTAATCTTTAGACTCTACCACAGGAGAATAGACCTGACATAAAGATAGAATAGATCTAAGATAAAGATAGCGGTGAAGTGTATATGGTGGTGCAAAACAAGGTAGACGTGACGATGGTAAACCAATCTAGTGGTGTTTCAATGGAGATCAAAGAAAAAAAGAATGAGTAAACCTGATGGTGTTTCACTGGAGGAACCATGGGGAAGAGAAAACATATTTGATGGTTTATTACCGGAGATCGGAGAGAAATAGACGAAGGTGAGTCGGTGGTGTTTCACCAGAGCAGTAACGGTGATGAGTCGGCGGATCTAGACAGCGGATCAGTGGTGTTTCATCAGAGATTAGATAAAATAGATGGAGGCGACCTGACACTGATTTACCGAAGCAACGACGAAGCTTGGTTCGTCAGACGTCGGTGGCGCTGGTGGTCTTTAGAGGTGGTGGAGGTGTCGGAAGACGATTTGGTGTGATTTCTTGAAGATTAGTATGGTTGAGGAGAATCAGATCTAAAATCTGATTTTAGGGTTATGAATATGAAAGTGGGTTCTCTTTTTTCAATATTTACTACCTATGCCATTGGTTGTTTTCAGTAACCTCATCCAATTATATTCATCAGAAGTGGTTGCCCTTTGTTGATGGTTCTTCCACGATACTAGCAGCCACAATCACGATAGATGGGAAGACAACATCAAATACGACCTATTCAATATGGGTTGAAACTGATCAAAGGGTACTTCTTCTTCTCCAATCTTCTCTCACTGATGAATCTATGTCTAGGCCCTTGGTCAGACTACTTCTCGTTCTCTTTGGTGTGCCTTAAAATCTGCTTACATCCATGCTTCTTTAGAACGTGCCCAGAATCTTAAAGATTTGTTCAGCAATTAAAGAAAGGTGATTCCTTTGTTTCTGAGTTTAGATGAAATATCAAGTCGTTATGTGACCAACTAGCCGCTATTGGTCACCCGTTTCAGCTGATGATAAGTCTCATTGGTTCCTATGTGGTTTGGGCCTCGACTTCGAAACCTTCTCTACTGGTTATCATACCGTTCAACCCAAACCTCCTTATAGTGTCTTACTAGCCCAAGCAGAAGGTCATGAACTCTTTGTTCTTTCCCTTCATGGCACCTCCACTCCACAAGTCGCTTTCTCCGCTTCTCATCAATCTCCTGTTGCCTCCATCACTCCTCTCGTGGACGTGGCAGGTCTGGTCGGGGAAGTACATGAAAACAGGGACTAAACATGGACAACATGAAAGAAATTTGGGATAAAAGCCATTTCAGTCGAAGTCGTACGTGCGCCACGGAATGAAGACACGCGCGTTGTGCATAGTCAACGATGAGGCGGTGTGTTGAAGATTCAAATTGCGAAAAACGAGGGATAAAGCATTACGCGCTTCGCGGTGACAACGCCTAGTAATATCAAGTATTTTAGTCGTTGATGAGCCCTATTCTTGGTGAAAATATATCATATATGCATTGGTATTCTCACTTTTTGTGCTAGTGCTTGTTTGCAAAGAAAAGTTATAAATAGGGGTTAAACGCGTACAAAATTAAAGAAGTTTGAAGATAAAGTCAAAAAGAGTCGACTGGACATGCGCGTCGCGGGGATGCATGCGTGCACGACGCGCCATGTTAGAGATGAGGCGGTGGAAGAAATTCAAACCGCGAGAAAACGGGGATAAGGCTCTACGCGCGACGCGGTTATGAGCTCTGCGCGGCGCAGGTTCTAATTTTCCACAAGTATAAATAGATTCCATTAGGTCGAATTCTGAAGGCGAAGATCAGACCCTAAGGTGGACTTACGACGACTTTGACTCAAGTTTCGAGATTTCATCAGCCCATTGTGGTATTTTTATGTTTTTCACTTGCTTTTAGTTTTAGTTTAGTTGTTTTAAGCTTGTAGCTTGATGTTTCTGGATTGTGACAACCAGTAGCAGTAGGCTATAGCTTTTTATTTTCGTATGTTACTGTTTTGAACCTTCTGAATTGGTGTTTAATCAAGTTAATCATTCGGTTCATGTTGGTTTACATTATTTACCTTTATTTATGCTCCAGTGCTTTGGATGCTTTTGGATTGTTCTTGTTTGTTTCTGATTCTGAGATTTACTTCTGATTTCAGTAAGCAATATAGGTTAGGTTTTAGTTTAAGTTTTATTTAGTTTATGCTTTGTGTTGGACTTGGTTTGGATTTGAGGTTTTTGTGTGTTTTTGGGAAAGTAGAAGTTAGTCCCTCTGGCTGTAGCGTGACACTGCAGTTGGCAAGCTATCGTCTTACCTTGACTACGAAACTTCTGTAGATCGACCCTGACTACCACTGTACTAGTGTGAGTGAGGTATTTTACTATTTTTGACCGCATGACGACCGCTGCGTTGTCAAATTTTGGCGCCGTTGCCGGGGAGCTGTGAGCTTATGGTAGACGATCTGTAGGGAGGTGTTTTCTGAATTTTAGTTTTAGTTTTGAGATTTGAGTTTGGTTAGTATTCTTGTTTTGGTTTTGATGGGCGTGTTGCACTAGTGCATGTGTACCCGTCGGGGTGGGCAAACATCACCCTTGCTTTTTGACTCTGAAATCGTACAAACCACGCGCAAGAATCGTGTGCGTAGGCGTCTAGATAGAATGAGTCCCAGTAGTGTTAGTATAGAAGATGTTACCCATGAGCCTGTGGGCGAGGTAACTGGGGGAGTTCCATTTATACCCCCAGTGTCAGAATTTCATTTTGGTAGCACGAGTGCTACTGGTGGTGCGGTTTCAGCCCCCGCATCAATACCAGCATGCACTCCGCCGACAGTTCCACCTTTACGACAAACAACAACCAACCCTTTTTCAGATGCAATGGCGTGGGGAGCACCGACCCGCGATGGCACCCCACCGCCACGTCAGCAAGCAACCATTTCTCAACCACAACAATCACAACCATTATAATCACCATACCAACAAACCATCTTTAAACCACAACCTGCTTTTCAAACCCTGCTACAACAAACCCAATATGTGCAACCACAACAACCTCCACCACATCAACATCAATACCAGGAGGTCGAGCACGGATATGATGAGGAGGATGAAGGATGGATTCCTCCGCAGCAGCAGCAACAATGGAACAGAGGTCGGAGACCTCCACGAAGAATGCAACAACCGCAAGGTCAACAAGGTTACAACAATGATCATTATAACAGTAACTTTGTTCAACCTTTATATTTTGCACAACCGAGAGGACAATCTGTTGCGTCGCACTTCCATCCTCGGGAGTATGACGATGCGTCGCCCATTTTTATTCCTGAAAATGTAGATACTCAAGTAGAAATTAAGCCTCAATTGATAGGAGTATTAACACAATTTAGAGGGTATAAAACTGACGATCCATATAATCACTTATATGAGTTCATAGCCATAGCTAATGCCAATACCCCTAGGAACACCAATAGAGATATTTTTAGGTTAAGATTATTTCCTTTTACCCTAAAGGACAAAGCCAAGTACTGGTTGACATCTTTACCACCTAATAGTATAACTAATTGGGATCAACTGAAGGCCAAGTTTTTACAAGAGTTCTACCCAGCTAGTAAGACTACCGAGATCTGACGGGCGATTCAAGATTTTCAACTGAATCCAGGTGAGGCATTTCACGAGGCTTTTGAGCGTTTGATGGAGTTGATGAGGTCGTGCCCACATCACGAAATTCCAAAGTGGCAGCTAGTGAAATTATTCTTTGAAGGGGTGAATGAAATGCATCAAGCAATGATAAATGCTTCATCGAGTGGAACGTTTATGTGGCAAGAGCCTGAAGATGCGTGGAGATTTTTGGAGCAGTTAAGTTTAGGTTCAAAGGTTAGTGGGTCAATGAAGGACAACATGGTGTATGTGGCGAACATAAAGGCCGAAAACAAGTGGAAGAGAGAGATTCAGAGTGAGTTAAGTGTTGTTACTAAGAAATTCAATCAGATGCTCACAAGATTTCCGAAGGAGAAGGGAGCTTACGTATTACATGGGCAAGTTATTTGTAATACATGTGGTGAGGTAGGTCATAACCACAGTGAGTGTTCGATGACACATGAGGAAATTAGCCAAGTGCATGGTTATAGTCAGTTTCATAATACGCCACGACCATTTAGGAACAATTAGCAAAGGGAAAATAGGCAGCCGCAAATGAGGCAGCAGAATGTGTAACCAGGACCACAAGAGAGAAGCATAAATATTGGCACAAAGGAGATCTATGAAGTCTTGCTCAAGCTCAAGGAAGCCGAAGACGCGCATACTCAAGCGATCTTGAGACTGGGGGAGCAGTTGATGAAGTTAGAAAAGGAGATGGCACAGGAGAAGGCACAAACACAAAAGGTGCAAGTAAATGAAGTTATCACACTAAGAAGTGGGAAGAAGGTGGACAATAAGGTCGTTGCTCCACCAGTAGAAGAAGACAGTGATGTGGAGATAGTATTTGATGAGAAGGAATAATTAGAAAAAGAGGAGAAAAAGGAAAAAGAACAAAAGCAGAAAAAGGAACCTGCAAGTAAATGGGAAAAGGGAGAAACTAGTGGGACAACTCCTTTTCCCGCGGCTTTGGAAAAGCCAGAAAAGAGACCTTATGGAAAGAAAGGACCGCAAGCAGAGGAGATGTAGGAACTGTTCAACCAAATCAAACTCAATATTCCTTTAGTCAAGCTCATCAAGGAAGTCCCTGCTTATGCGAAGTTTTTAAAGGATATGTGCATCCACAAGAAGCACATTTTATCGCATCTTCCTAAGAAGATTGAATTGACTGAGTATGTCAGTTCAATCATTATGGACACATTACCCCCTAAGATGAAGGATCGAGGAGCTCCTCTCATCTCTGTCGACTTGGGCGATGTGCACATTAAGAAGGCATTGTTAGATCTAGGTGCGAGCATGAATATTTTACCGGGACAGCTCTTCGACAAGCATGAATTCGGTACCTTAAGACCCACAGATGTGATTTTGTAGATTGCCGATTAGTCTACAAAGTTTCCAATAGGGATGCTGTCAGATGTTATCAACAAGCTTGGGAATTTCTACTACCCAGCATATTTCTTAGTTCTGGATACTCGTCAGGCCGCCAATGGGGAGCAACCTACAATCATTCTTGGACGACCATTCTTGGCCATAACAAACGAGAATATCGATTGTCACACAGGAGAGATGGGGATATCATTTGGGCACCAACAGACCAAGATTAACATCTTTGATGAAAAGGGAAGTGAGATAGATGAGGAAGAATGCTTTCAGGTGGATATCATAGATGAATTGGTGCAACAATACATGCCTGAAGTCTTACAACAAGAAGCAGTGGACATTGTCGAAGAGAGAGATGCTGAGTAGGAAAATCAAGAAGAGGTAGAAGGAAAGGAGAAAGTGTGAAGCATGAAGAATGTGCGCAGATTGAGAAATTGCCAATGGAGATTCCAAAAACATTGAAGCCATCCTTACAGGAGCCGCCAACCTTGGAGTTGAAACCGTTGCCAACTCACCTTAAGTATGCATTCTTAGGAAAAGAAGATACGTTACAAGTGATTCTGTCAGCCGATCTAACAACAGAGCAGGAGGGAGCATTGCTTGAAGTCCTATCTAAGCACAAGGAGGCCATCGGCTGGACAATTACGGATTTGAAGGGGATCAGCCCCACTACATGTATGCATTGTATCATCACTGAAGATGGAGCCAAGCCTGCAAGGGATACGCAACGTAGATTAAATCCGAATTTGAAGGAGGTCGTAAAGAAATAAGTGTTGAAATGGTTGGATGCGGGAATCATATATCCAATCTCTGACAGTGAATGGGTCAGTCCAACGCAAACCGTGCCAAAGAAATCTGGAATTACTGTGGTGGATACCAAGGATGGTGATAAGGTATCCACAATACCCGTGACTGGATGAAGAGTATGTATTGATTATTGAAAGCTTAATGCTGCAACCTCTAAGGACCATTTCCCATTGCCATTCATTGATCAGATTGTGGAGAAGCTAGCCGGACAGAAATATTACTGTTTCTTGGACGGGTACTCAGGTTATAACCAGATTGCTATTCACCAAGAGGATCAGGCTAAAACGACGTTTACTTGCCCCTATGGTACTTTCGCGTTCCGAAGGATGCCATTCGGCCTGTGCAATGACCCAGCCATGTTCCATAGGTGTATGATGGCAATATTTTTAGATATGATTGGTGATGCACTCGAGATCTTCATGGACAATTTTTTTGATTTTTGGTTCCTCGTTCGATGCGTGTTTAAATCAGTTAGAAAAAGTCTTGGAAAGATGCGTGGAATCGAATTTAGTGCTTAATTGGGAGAAAAGCCATTTTATGGTTAGGGAAGGGATCGTTCTAGGTCATGTAGTCTCTGAGAGAGGATTTGAAATGGATAGGGCTAAGGTTAAGGTTATTTCTACATTGCCGCCCCCGACGTCAGTGAAAGGGGTGAGATCATTCTTAGGTCACGCAGGATTCTACCGTAGGTTCATCAAAGACTTTAGCACAATCTCCTAACCCCTTTGTGGCCTTCTTTTGAAAGATGCACCATTTATTTTTGATGAGGAGTGTGTCAAAGAATTCAACATCTTGAAAAATAAACTGGTCGAAGCGCCTATTCTAAAATCTCCCAACTGGACCTAACCCTTCGAAATCATGTGTGATGCAAGTGACTACGCTGCTAGTGCAGTATTAGGCCAGAGGATCGACAAAAAGCCAGTAGTTATATGTTACGCCAGTAAGACTTTCTCAGAAGCTCAATTGAACTATACAACCACAGAAAAGGAATTACGTGCCATGGTGTTTGCTTTGGATAAGTTCAGATCCTACATTTGGGGATCAAGGGTGGTGGTTTACACTGACCACAGTGCTGTCCGTCATCTACTTGCAAAGAAGGAATCAAAGCCGAGGCTAATCAGATGGATATTACTGCTCCAAGAAATTGATGTGGAAATCAAAGATAAGAAAGGGACGGAGAACGTGGTGGCGGATCATCTCTCACGATTACCAGCAGAAGGTTTGGAAGTAGGCATCAAAGACACATTCCCTGATGAACAGCTGTTGGAACTTACTGGGGCTCCTTGGTATGCAAACTACGTTAATTTTCTTGCCATAGGAGTGATGTCGGCACACTGGACGAAACAGAGGCAGAAGAAATTCCGCACATATGCAAAAAGGTTTATTTGGGACGACCCCGTCCTTTTTAAGGTGGGAGAAGATCAAATAATTCGTCGATGCGTGCTTGATAGCGAATCAACGATGTGCTGGAGCACTGCCATGCGTCAGCCTGTGGAGGACACTTTAGTGGAAAGAAGCCGGGGTACAAGGTTTTGGAGTCTGGACTGTATTGGCTGACTATCTTTAGGGATGCTCATAAAACCGCAAAGAATGTCTGAATTGCCAGCAACTGGGAAATATTTCAAAGAGGGATCAAATGCGTTGAATCCGATTTTAGTAGTGGACATCTTCGATGTGTGGGGAATCGACTTCATGGGACCATTTCCCACCTCACATGGGTATGTCTATATTATGGTCGCTGTTGATTACGTTTCCAAATAGATCGAGGCCGAAGCCACTCGCACCGATGATCATCACGTGGTTTGCAAATTTGTTAAGAAGAACATCTTCACTCGACATGGAGTTCCACGGGTCATCATCAGTGATGGTGGATCACATTTCAAGAATTTCAAGTTTGGGTGGCTGCTGAAACATTATTTGGTCAACCATCGAATTGCCACGCCATATCATCCACAAACGAGCGGTCAGGTAGAAGTGTCTAATCGGAAGATCAAGGAAATTCTTCAGAAGACAGTTAGAACGGACAGAAAGGACTGGTCACAACGACTAGATGATGCACTATGGGCATACAGAACTGCCTATAAACACCGATCGGAACTACACCCTATCGGCTGGTTTATGGGACAGGATGTCACTTGCCTGTGGAGCTAGCCAATCGAGCGCTGCGGGCAATCAAGCAGGTCAACATGGATTATGATACAGCTGGGAAAGAGCGGAAACTGCAACTCTCTGAACTGGAAGAGTTACGAGATGAAGCTTATTAGAATGCGGCCACATACAAATAAAAAATGAAGCGGTACAACGACGCTAAGCTAAGACTGAAGACTTTTGTGGTAGGGAAAAAGGTGTGGCTCTACAATTCAAGGTTGAAAATGTTTCCTGGAAAGCTGAGAATCAAGTGGAATGGACCGTACGAAGTCGACAGCGTCACGGAATACGGTGCGGTGGAAATTCGAGATCGCAAAGGAGGACCACCATTCAAAGTCAATGGACATAGGCTTAAACCTTATGTCACTGCAGGCACATTCTAGAAGCTGGAGGTGGAAACGGTAGAGTTTGTGACTAACATTCCAGAATATGTTCAATAGCCAGGTAAGTGCAAGTCCGGCTGAAGACGTTAAACTTAGCGCTTGTCGGGAGGCAACCCAATCATCATGTGTATAAATTGCATTTTTCCTAGTTTTGATTGTAATTAATTGATCACAGTAAGAAAACAACAAGTGTGGGGTCATTTTGGGAATTTTACAACACCGCGACACGGGGTCCTAGATACCGCGCCGCACGTGGGGTCATTTTGAAATCACATAGACGCGACGCGGATAGAAGCTTCCCGCGCCGCGGCCTTATCTGATTTCAAATTTAGAGATAATCACTAAAACATAGTTTTAAAAACAACCCAATACCCTTAAGCTGTATAAAATCGGAATTGCGAAAAATCTTTCAGTTTCTTACTGTTAATTGATCCTTTGCAACTCGTAATCACTTCCTCATCGTTCTTCATCACAGCAAAGCAAGTAAGTCTTCTGAATTCTCCTCTTTTCTCTTCAAGTTCTTGGAAAATAAGAAAATCCACTGATTATTACAATATAGTGATTCTAGGACCGAATTAATGATGCCATTTAGTTTAGAACACTGATTGTGATAAAACCCAGTAGTTAGGTTTGCGAAATTGGTCTGTTATAGTGTTAATTTGTTGATTCTCTTCTGCAATTCATACGCCGCGACGCGGGTGTTCACAAAGCTAGCCGCGGGGTATGAACATTCATATGGCGCGACGTGGGCACTGAATGCCGCGGCACGGCGCACGCTAGACAGTACCTTATTTCGAATTTTGGGTAATTTTTGCAGGAATAATGTCTTCATCAGGGAGCTCAGAATCTATTGATTGGAATTCATTGGCTATTGGAGTCGACAGAGTTCTCAGTTACAGACTTAGAGTTTCTACAACCGCGGGTCGATTTACTGACAAAAGAGGATTCTTCCTACCCGAACGGTCAATTGGGAGTTGACCCGGGAATCAAGCATCCTCGAGCACATACAAGACTGGCTGGTGCAAGGGGGATACGAAGCAAACGAATTAACTTACACATGTCGGGCGGTAGAGAACCCGCTCCAAATGGATGAGCCGGTCTATCGCGAGGTGTTCTTGCAATTCCTCGCAAGCTATCATTTCGACCATCAGCCACTGGGCATGGATACCGATGAGATGGTCACCTTTCGATTGGGGAATCACAACCGAAGTTGCAGTTTGCGGGAGTTCGGGTATCAGATTAGACTATACACTCAGGAGGAGTCAAAGGTACTGGGGTTTGGGCCATTCCACAGACATGCCAACTATGCCGCCGACGATTCATTTTCACCTGCTGACTATTGGAGTACCATTTCGTCCACTCGGTATCACGAGAATACCATTCGGGAAGGGTTGATGCATTTGCCGGCACACCGGATGTTGCACCGGTTGATCTCGACCATGTTCTGGCCACGTGTTGATGAGGAGCGGGTTATACCACGTGAGTTGCACCTCATGTGGGCTTTGTCAAGAAAGCTCCAAACGTGTAACATTCCATATTTCATCGCTGACTACTTCAAGCAGCAGACGGACACGCCACTGAAGTACATAGCACTTGGTGGTCGGCACTTTGTGACACGGTTGTCACAGTCTTACGGGCTGTTGTCCGAACACAACACCCGTGAGTTGACGGTTATTCCTCCGGTCGCCTTCAGCCCACCAACCACGGTTTCACGGGATGTTATCTACAGTGATGACGGGGTTACATCAGTTGAGCGATCACCATTTTCCGTCTTGCGCACTGAGCCATCAACGTCCAGAAAAAGACCGCGGGCAACAATCAGCCTGCCCTGAAGCCTCTCCCCCGCAACCATGGAATCAAGGTTCCTAGTCGATGAGGTGAAAGCAGTTCAGCAGGCCCTGCATAGCCACAAACTGGAGCATACCGTTCAAGCAATGACAATGAGGGACATCGATCGGAGGACATAGAACACGCAAATGCAGCTCTTATGGCTCTACGAATGCGTTGTGAATTTTCTTAATGGTTCAAAAACTCCCATACCAAGGCCTCAACCACCATTGATTGAGGAAGAAGAGAAAGAGCCGATGGAAGAAGAAGACGAGAATGAGGAAGACGATACCGCATAATTGAAAAGGGGCCTTCTTTGTAATTATTTCTTTCCTCAGTTTTTTCATTTTAGGTTACGTTACAAAATTAGGACTTTTTGTTTTTAGACTTTAGGAAATTGTGTTTGAGATAACAAATAAGCCTACGGGCAGGAATAAAAGTCAAGGTTTCTAGGTAAAAGTGATCTAGATAAAATTTTATGATTGTTTGAAAGTGACCAATAATTCTGAAATTACCGCACCGCGGCACCCTCATGGTACGCGTCGCGGTCATTTCCAACATGACGGAACCTTGACTATCTCGTAATTACCGCGTCGGGCGCCTTTCCATCACGCGCCGCGGCAATCAGAAACACACTTTTGTTGTACTTTTATTTTAGTTGTTTGTTTGTTTGCATTTAATGTGTTTGTGAGTGATGCATGTGAAGTACCAAAAAAGGAATCTGTGGAGGAGTTGTTTCAGGCAAGTGTGGGGTCACCGTGCCCCCTCCACTTGTCATGATCACCGACGTGTTTTACTGTTGCGCTACAAGTCCTGGAAATATGAATCTGAAGCGTAAGCAGTTCGTTTTTTTGTAACCTGTGACAATTAAGCACCATCAAGCAGTCTACCGTCTAAGGGGTAACTCTTTCTCCCTAGTTTTGAAATAATTTTGTACAACGGGGACGTTGTACGGGTTTAAGTTTGGGGTGTGGATGGTCGAAAGAGTATTTTTGAATTTTTTGCGGGAAATGAATCAATTTTCAAAATTTTTTAGCAACTTTTTTCAAAATTTTTAATAGATTGTAATTTTGAAACGAATAGTTTGTGAATGTTATAGCATTGGTATTTTTCAAGAAATACTATTTAGTTGTTATCATGCTATGAGTTTAGTCAAATAAGTTGAGTTTTTGGAGTTAGAAGATTGGGATATTTTAGGATTGGAATTTAGGAAGGGACTGTCAATCAGTGACCTTTGTTGTTCGAGCCGGTAAGTCTAAAATGGGTGGGGCTTATGCACCTTGCCACCTAAGATCGTCTGGTCTGGGATGGTATTTCTGAAAACTCGTTACACGGACAACATCGAAAGTCATGGATAGTCTTTAATGGCCTTTAGATTCTAAATGAGTAAGTTCGCTTTTGTGGACCGAAAATTTGTAATCAAGGGTTCTTTAGAAAGTCATGAATTCCAAAGGATATCCTGGTTATGTTTTCAAAAACTATTTCACTCTAACTCTTGGGACAATAAGCTTTGAAATTAAACACATTCAAAAATTGTTCGAGTCTTTATTAAAATCTGTTAAAAACTCTCTTGCTTGGGGACAAGCAAGACACAAGTGTGGGGTGTTTGACAACGCCTAGTAATATCAAGTATTTTAGTCGTTGTTGAGCCCTATTCTTGGTGAAAATATATCATATATGCATTGGTATTCTCACTTTTTGTGCTAGTGCTTGTTTGCAAATAAAAGTTATAAACAGGGGTTAAACGCGTACAAAATTAAAGAAGTTTGAAGATAAAGTCAAAAAGAGTCGACTGGACACGCGCGCCGCGGGGATGCATGCATGCACGACACGCCATGTCAGAGATGAGGCGGTGGAAGAAATTCAAACCGCGAGAAAACGGGGATAAGGCTCTACGCGCGCCGCGGTTATGAGCTCTGCGCGGCGCAGGTTCTAATTTCCACAAGTATAAATAGATGCCATTAGGTCGAATTCTGAAGGCGAAGATCAGACCCTAAGGTGGACTTATGGCGACTTTGACTCAAGTTTCGAGATTTCATCAGCCCATTGTGGTATTTTTATGTTTTTCACTTGCTTTTAGTTTTAGTTTAGTTGTTTTAAGCTTGTAGCTTGATGTTTCTGGATTGTGACAACCAGTAGCAGTAGGTTATAGCTTTTTATTTTTGTATGTTACTGTTATGATCCTTCTGGATTGGTGTTTAATCAAGTTAATCATTCGGTTCATGTTGGTTTGCATTATTTACCTTTATTTATGCTTGAGTGCTTTGGATGCTTTTGGATTGTTCTTGTTTGTTTCTGATTCTGAGATTTACTTCTGATTTCAGTAAGCAATCTAGGTTAGGTTTTAGTTTAAGTTTCATTTAGTTTATGCTTTGTTTTGGACTTGGTTTGGATTTGAGGTTTTTGTGTGTTTTTAGGAAAGTAGAAGTTAGTCCCTCTGGCTGTAGCATGACACTGCAGTTGGCAAGTTATCGTCTTACCTTGACCACGAAACTCCTATGGATCGACCCTGATTACCACTGTACTAGTGTGAGTGAGGTATTTGACTATTTTTGACTGCATGACGACCGCTGTGTTGTCACACGGATCCAAGTCTTGCGCGCCGCGGATTGCCAGATTTCTCAACTATAAATAGAGGTCATTAAGTCGAAATCAGGAGGTGGAGAACGACCCGTAAGGTGGACCTTAGGCTTCTTTGACTCGGAGATTCGGATTTCAGCACCACAATTGGTATTTCTTTATGTTTTCCATTTTATTTTAGTAATCTTTAGTTTAGTTTAGTTGGAATTCTATTTTTTATGGATTGATTGGATCAGTAGCAGTAGTTTAGTTTGGTTTTATTTCGAAATCAGTGACCTATGTTCTCTGGATTTGAGTTTAATTCAAGTTAATCATTCGGTTTATGCTTTATTTCACTTTTTCGGTATTATTATGCTTGGATGCTTGTTTGAATGTGTTTGGTTTGTTTGTTGCGTCTGATTTTCTGGAGTTAGCTTCTGATTTCAGTAAGTAACCTTAGTTTATAGTTTCAAGTAGTTTGGTTTAGTGAATGTTTGAGTTGGTTTTTGGAATTTGTTTCGGTATTGTGTTTTTATTGTTTTTCGGGAAAGTAGAAGCAACACCGCTGGCTGTAGCGTGACACTACAGTTGGTATTCTGTCGTTCTATCTTGACCACCAAACTCTCGCGGATCGACCCTTGCTACTGCTATACTAGTTAGTCGGTGAGGTTTATTTTCTATTTTTGACCGCATAACGACCTAGGCGTGTTAGTCGCGGTGGTTATTCCGGAGGACACGGAGGACGAGGTCGTCGACCTCCCTACTGTCAGTTATGTAGAATTGATGGACATTATGCTAATATATGTCCTCAACTATCTGCATATACTAAGCAATCCACCTATTCAGCTGCAAATGTAGCATAGGCTTTTCATTCAGATCTACGTCTAAGTGATCCTACCCCTGGTATGTTGATTCAGGGGCTACAGTGCATATGGCCCCATCCTCAGCTCATGTTGATTCGTCTAAACCCTATCACGGGAAAGATCAAGTTGTTTTTGGTGACAGCGGTGTTCTTCCTGTTTCTCAAATTGGTACTTACCTCTCTTTCATCTGGATTGGCATTACATGACATTCTTATTGTACCGCATATAAGGATGTAACTATTCTCTGTGAGCAAACTTACTAATGACTTTCCGGTTGTTTTTCTTTTTTCCCGTGAATATTTTGCTATTAAGGACAGGGCTACCAAGGAAATTCTAGCAAAAGGGAAACATAGAGATGGGCTATACATACTCAGTTCTGGACATCAAGCAGTATTAACTTCTTCTATTTGTTCATTGAAGGAATCTTTTGAGACATAGCATAAACGTTTATGGCATGTTGCCTATGATGTTATTTCTTTTTTAAACAAAAATGGTTGTTTAGTTGTCACTTCTATTTTGCCAAAACCTGTTAGTTGTTCTTCTTGCCAACTCTCTAAACAACACTGTTTGCCTTTTGTTTTAAATGATAAACACGCCTTTCATGTGCTTGATTTGGTTGACTGTAACTTATGGGGTCTAGCTCCCATCACATCTACTGATGGTTATCGATATTATGCCATATTTATAGATGATTTTTGGCGTTTTGTGTGTTGGAACTCAAATGTTCTTTTATTCAATACTCAAACTGAAATACAAGAAAAGAACAACTCTCGCTAACTATCTAAACACTCTCTTCTATGTTTTTGTGGTGCTTTACAAATGAAGCTAAAACCTCTATTTATAGCCAAGCAAATACTAATGACAACTACTATGTAACACCCCTTTTCTAGTACCATATTTAAATAAAAATACAGTTTACATTACAAACATATTTTACAACTCGTGACTATAAAGTAGCCACTTAAATTTTTTTTATATTTTACAAACTTAAACTCAAAAGGGGTATTACAGACTCAATACAGATAACCATAATTTAAACTTACAGTGTACAAACTGGTCCCAACTGCAACCTTCGCTCATTTCACCTAAGTACATAGCATTTCAAAAATAGTATACGTGAGACATAAAGCCTCGTGAGTAATATGAGTTTAGACCCAAAACTTTTCTGTTCAAAACTTGAAATATTACAAGTAAACTGCTTAAAACTGATTTATATCATAAATCTCAAAATGTCTTTTCTTCTTTACTTTCAAACTTTAAAAATACTTTCTTTCTCAAAACTGCTTTCTTTCTCATTTTCTCGTGAACAACTGAAACTCATGAATTAAGTTATTTTAATTCATTCTACTAGCTCCCCTCGCGGGACAGAACAGATCCGCCCACTAGGTTACGCTCATTCTGGCTCCCCTTTGTGACTTGGAACGGATTCAAGCACAAGGGTATACTAAGCTAGACAACTACTTCGCGACGGGAGGTACCATCACAGTAGTTTCTTCTGATCCCCCGATTATGTGGGTGATCCTAGTCCGGACAACTGGCTCTTACTTCTTTCTTTCTTTAGTTCTTATTTCATTACATCTCAAATTGGTCAAAATGGGACACAATTTATAACTAACTCATACTAATACACTTTATAACTCTGTACTAAAAATACTTTCAAAACTGAATTTGACATCTTAGTTCACACAAGGAACTTCTTTAAAAATACTTTGTAAACTACACTGCTTTAAAAATTTGCTTTAAAACACTTAGCCCTCATATAAAGCTACTTTAAAACTGTTTCCAACTTTAGTATTTAAAAGTATTTGGAAATCTCATTTTCTGAAAATATCATTTAGCTATGTACTATAGAAAATCCTCATAAAACTCACCTTGATTCTGCTACGGTTCACTAAGCTTCACGTACGCCTTTTCCTTTCCCGTGGTCTATGGTATTTGAAGCACCACCTATACAAGTATCATGTATAAATACTCAATATAATTAACTCTATAGTTCTAAAGTATCATGTGACACAACTCCAAGTTATAATAAATGTATAACCATTAATAAACTTGTTTTATAGTTTTTTTCTCCGAAATACGCGTATTTTGCTACAGTACCCCCCGAGGGGTCGTATTTCAGTTCCGACACTTTTTCATGAAATCTTAGGCCATATTAGACTTGTGTTTCAAATTTGGAGTTCATTGGACAAGTCTAGCTCAATTTCCAAAAATCAAGTTTTGACATAAACTTGAAGTTTAGCCACTGCCGCTACAGTGACTTTTCCGCAAGGTCCGATTACGGATTTGACCATTCCCGATATGTTTTCATACCATTCTAAGGCTATGGTAAAAATTTCAGACCAAACGGACATGCCTAACTATGGTTTCTGACCTTTATGGTTTTTAACATATTTGGTCCCTGTCTGGAGGCGCACTGCGCCAGGTACAGGGCGCACTGCGCCTGGGCGCACCCCACCTAGGTCCTGGGCGCACTGCGCCTAGCGCCTGGGCAGGCTCCTGATCAGTCGCGATTTGGCACTGTAGCACGCAGTTTTGACATTTTATGTCCTTAATCTAGTTCTTAATCATATGGGGTTTGTTCCCTGACTAAAACCCTCTATTAAAACAAGGTTTTAACCCATTAAAATCACTTCAATAAATCAATTGCAAGAATTAAAGTTCTTGACCAAAATTGCAAATTCTCAAGAATAGCAATCTACTTTCATGTTTTTGGGTTAAGTTCTTAGCTAATGACTTATTGGAAGCATTAGCCACTTAAACCACATGATTGATAACTGAAATTTCAGTTTCAATTCAACCCAAGAACCAATTCAAGACTACACCCAAAAACTTAGGTTAGAACAAAGGAAATCTTACCTTGTTTACTTTGGAATCACCAATTCCAACCTTTTCTTGATTTCTTGGCAAGGAGTCTTGAACCTCTTCTTCTTCTTCCGTATTCACTCTCGTTCTCTCTAGCTCTCTCTCGTATCTTCTGAAATCTTCCACTGGGTTCTTCAAATAATAGGGGATAATTATCATATAATATATATATATTTAATTTTTATAAAAACTTTGCATTTTGGTCCCTAGCCTTCCAATTCCTTTACAAAGATGGTCCAAAAGTCATAACTTAACCATTTATGCTTCATTAACTTCCAACTCAACATTTTCTTGACATTTTGGTCATTTCCATGACAAATGACCATTTTGCCCTTTTCGGTCATATATCACTATTCATGCGGTAAAACTCCAAATTTCATATAATCTTTTATTTCTTATATTATTATTTTACATAACACATGTTATTTTACACACTAGTCTTATAACGTGTCAAAAGACTGTTTTACCCTTTTACAACTTTTTCGCGGGTTCTTACATACTACATTCAATGAATTTAAACAAGAGAAAACAAAGTTTGCCACCTTCTTCAACAATGGTGGGTTGGTTCTTCAACAATGGTGGGTAAGTGGGTTGGTGGCTGCAATGGTTGGTGAGACCAAGTTTGTGTTTACATGTGTTTACACTCACATTCTCCCCCTTAAACCAAACTTGGCTTGAGATTTGTTACGCCAATCATGTTGCATATTCCATGCCATTCCCCACTATAGAATAATAGACAAGTCCTTTTTCTTTATCTTTCTGGAGTTTCAATTTTGCATCCTTGGAACAAGTTGTTGGAATGCAATCTCTCACACTGAACTCCCCCGAAATCCTTTTAGCATAAGCCGTTTTCTTTAGTGACACGTCTTCCTTCTTTTGCATCACTTTACGGAAATCGATACCTCGATTTTTGGGACTACATTGGAGAAAACTGGCAGCTGCTTTTTCGGTCCAAGTCCATTTTTTCCGTTTACCAAAGAACCCTTCTCGTCTTATCCGTGGCTTCCTTTTCCGTGCATTGAAAAACTGGTGTCCTTTTTCACATTTTTCAACTTCAATATAAAATTCTTCCTCACTCGGATCATCTAATTTCTTTAGATGTGAACCTAGAATTTTATTATGCTTCAAACAACCATTAATTTTCATGGTATAAAAATTGGCATATGGACGTCGTTGATGCCACAACCAACCTGGATCATCTTGGGATGATAAAACACACATTTTTCGTCTCGTCTTTAAAAATGTCTTATAGAGTCGGTTACGGGTTCTTTTTACTTTAAAAAGTAAAGTATTACTATTGTCAAATACCCGTAAAATATCACCATCCATGTCGACTCGATTCCCGTCTTCGGTTAGTTGTCCAAGACTTATAATATTCTTTTTAAGTCTAGGAATGTAATATACCTCGTTAAGTAGTCTTTGATCTCCGTTTCAGTAATCAAACAAGATCGTACCTTTTCCTTTGATGTCGATCTTTGACCCGTCTCCAAACTGCGTAAAACCCGTCACGTTCTCGTCTAACTCATGGAACTTTGAACGATCTCCGGTCATATGATTGCTAGCACCTTTGTCAAGGTACCATTCCTCGGAATCAACTTGACTTTCTTCGGATGCAGGGATATGAACCCCATTCTTCTCTTTTAGCGGCACCATACCTGGTGTATCTTCTTGCGAGATCGCCATCATTAAAATGGGCTGTTCATCTTCATTGGTTTGGGTGAGGTTCACCTCCTCACCTCGTTTCTTGTTTGGACACTCTGATGCATAATGACCATATTCCTCGCAAGTAAAACATTTTATTTTACTTTTGTCCTTTCGAAGACGATTGTAGTCATTCCGGTTTGCATCATACTTATGACCATCTCCTCGGCCATGCCCACGACCTCGACCGCGTCCTTGGCCTTGGTTTCCACTTTCCCTTGAAGTGTTTGACGAGTCTCCCTCGTCGGTAAGCAATAGAGAAGGTCCTTCTTCCCGTTCTTCATACCCTCGAAGTCGCTCTTCGTGGGTCTTGAGACGGCCTACAACTTCTTCAACCGTCATGTTTTTCATGTCTCCAAATTGTTCGATAGATGTTACGATTTGTATAAATCGCATTGGGACGGCTCGAAGAAACTTCTTCACCACCGTATTCTCCTCGATCTTTTCACCGAGAGATCGAATACCGGTCACAATAGTGTTCAATCTCATGGCGAAATCATCTATCGAGTCACCATAGTTCATTTGGATCACCTCGAATTCACTTCTCAACGTTTGTACTTTAGCCTCCTTTAACCGATCAGCTCCCATATGCATCATCTTATGCGTTTCCCATGCTTCTTTAGCCGTGTCCTTCTCGGCCAACATAAGAAGTACGTCCTCTGGAATCGCTTGGTAAATGGCCGCAAGCGCCATCCTATCTGTTCGTTCATCTACTCTTGCATTTTGAATTGCATCCCACACTCCTTGTGCTTGCAAATTCACTCGCATTTTTATAGCCCACACCGCGTAGTTTGTTTTTGTAAGCAACGAATAGTGTAACGTAACACTACTATCCCTCCCGGTCCTTTGAACACTTTCAATTTCGGGTTGAGAAAACGACGAGCTTGGTGTGGACATTCTTGGCGTGTACGAAAATTACGTGTAATTTATAAAAATTACGTGTAATTTATGAAAATTACAAGGATTAAAATGTAATTTTCAGAAGTTCAGGGGCTTGTTTGAAACTTTTTGAAGTATAGGGGCTATTCTGAAGTTTTTCTGAAAAATAGGGACCAACCTGAAATTTTTCGGAAATACAGGGACCAAAAGGTAACTTTTCGAAACTTCAGGGACCAAATTGCAGTTTTCTGAAACCTGCTACAGTGTTGCTACATTGAACTGCTACAGTGTCACTACAGTGTCGTCTTCTCCGGCGAGATCTCCGGCGAACTGGTTTTTCCGGCGAGATTCCGGCGAACTTTGACCGGCCGTTTGAGGATGATCCGGGTGTCGAAAAATTCCGAAAAATATATATTCGGAATCCTGAGAACGAGACTTTTCCAATGGTGCTCTCGAAAATCGATTTTGAGACAGAAAAGTTTTGACCAAAAAACCCGAGGGTGTTTAGAAAGTTGCCCCGAGAGCTTAACCAAGCTCTGATACCACTTGTTGGAACTCAAATGTTCTTTTATTCAATACTCAAACTGAAATACAAGAAAAGAACAACTCTCGCTAACTATCTAAACACTCTCTTCTATGTTTTTGTGGTGCTTTACAAATGAAGCTAAAACCTCTATTTATAGCCAAGCAAACACTAATAACAACTACTACATTCAATGAATTTAAACAAGAGAAAACAAAGTTTGCCACCTTCTTCAACAATGGTGGGTTGGTTCTTCAACAATGGTGGATAAATGGGTTGGTGACTGCAATGGTTGGTGAGACCAAGTTTGTGTTTACATGTGTTTACACTCACATTGTGTGGTTCTATCTAATGACGGTCAAATCTGAATTTTTTGGAGTGTTAAAGACCTTTCTTGCTTTTGTTCAAACACAATATTCCTGCAAGATGATGGTTTTTCAAAGTGATGGTGGATCAGAATTTATTAACCATCAAATTCGACAACTATTTTCTCAAAATGGTACTCACCATCAAGTGTCGTGTCCTTACACTCCACAACAAAATGATCTTTAAAATATTGAATTATCGAATCAATTCGTCCAATGAATTTATACCAACGGACGTCACCAAGGAAGTTTTCTAGATTTTACAATATAATACTGGTGATATCTGTCAACTATTTGTTGAGATAAGATTTGAATGAACCCGTTTTCTAGATTTACAATATAATACTGTGTACATATAAAATGAATAATACTTAATTAGCGAGGACTTCAATAAGACACAACTAGGTTGGCCACCAAATTTTATAAAGAAACACCTTAGTTATAAAAGATATAGGATATATGGCAAGATGTTTGAAAAATATTTAAAAATTGGAATCAAAGAGGAAAATTTCATAAATTTCTTAAAACGGAGTTTTCACATATAAGGGCTGTTTGTGAATATAACTTGAAAAGGGAAGTGCATATAAGGGCTGGCATCGTTGGGTTGAAACTTGAAATTGAAATAATTTTTTCCTTTCTTAATTTATAAAAAACATAGGTTCCCATACTCTAAATTGATGAATATGTTCTCCTGATGAAGTTGTTTTAACATTTATGTAGGCTAAATGAAGTTTAATTCTTATTATTAAAATTAAGTTGAATCAGCCCGCCATTTCCTTACCATAAGCATTTTATAGGGTATACTGGAGGCGACTTTCTATAAATACAGCACAAGGTCCACAAGGTCCACAACCGTATACTCATTTTGTAAGCTGGCAAAGGTCATTTAAAGCATATGCTACTTGTATATACTCATTTTGCTAGCTGCAAATCAACGTTGTTTTTTATGTATCCATTAGTTGTCTGCTTGATCTATACCAACGACCTCCTTACTAGACCTGGCAATGGAGCGGGTTTTGACCCTGATCCGCTCCAAACCCGTGCAAAATATATGGGTTTGGATCGTTATTTATGATCCGTTAACCCGCTAACGACCCGTACCCGTTAACCCTTTAAGTAAAAGGGTTGGGTTTGGATCACTATCGATCCGCTCCGTTAATAACCCGCCCCGTATAAAATTATATTAAAATGAGTTTCTGGGCAGTAGACATTTCCGGAGCACATGCTATTAATTATATAAAAACAAATGCAGTTAATTAACCTATGTTTGTTAAGGCACATGCTAGCTGTATAATACTTATTTTGTAAGGCGAAAACTCGCTATTTTGGAAATAAACAATAAGTATATATGTAAGAGAGAGAGAGAGAGTTGACCAGCACAATAACGTCTATATATTGCTGCGCAACAATGGATCTGATATCATCTCTTTCAATCACTTCAGCTTAATTCTTTGAAAGTGTAATTTTCGTTTCCATCTTTTCTGTCGGTCATCAATTAACGATGTCTGTACTAAATCAGTATGCACACCTCAGAATACAACTAGCAGATATAGTATCAGCAACGAATAACTTTGCTAAAGAACATTACATCGGAACAGGAGGGTTTGGAAAAGTTTACAAGGGAGAACTTCTCCTTTCAAAGGGGCCTACTACGGTTGCTGTGAAACGTTTGGATAGTAGATATGGGCAAGCAGACACCGAGTTTTTGACAAATATTATGATGCATTCAGCTTACCAACATGAAAATATTGTCTCCCTCTTGGGGTTTTGTGATGAGAATGGCGAGAAGATCCTGGTGCAAGAGTTTGCATCTAGAAAAAGTCTCGACTTTCATCTCAATAGCAACGATCTAAATTGGGTTCGACGCCTTACAATATGCATCGGGGCGGCTCGCGGACTGGAGTATCTTCATGACCCTGCTGGGACCAAACAAAGATTACTGCATCGTGATATTAAAAGTGCTAATATTCTATTAGATGAAGACTGGAATTCAAAGATCACAGGTCTGGATCTATCAATATTTGGTCCTGCTAATCAGGAACACGAGTTCCTTCTAGACAATCCTGCAGGCACGATTGGGTATTGTGATCCGCAATATATAGGGGGCGGGATACTAACAAAGGAGTCAGATGTTTACTCCTTCGGTGTGATGCTGTTTGAGGTTTTGTGTGGAAGGTTGTGTATAGGCAGCGACAGGCTTCAACCTTTACCTGCATTGGTACGGAAGTTTTACAAACAGAACAAACTTGAGGAGATTATTTTTCATCATATAAAGGATGAAATAAATCAAAGTTCTTTGAAGGCGTTTGCCACGATTGCTTATCAATGTTTGAAGAGAGACAATAAGAAACGTCCATCAATGAAGGATGTCGTGAGAAATCTCGAAGATGCACGCACGTATCAAGTACGCTCCTTTTTCCCTTTTACTCGCTCTTTTTTTTTTTATTTTTTTTATTTATAAAAATTAAACTTCATCTATCTTTTTCATTATAATTTTAAGAAAGCTAAAAATTGAAGGATGTGCTTAAAACAACATCTATTACTGATTTATAGTTTTATTATAAAATTTAATCATTAATGATCAATCGAGTTTAATTAAGTTATAGAGATTAATTAGTTAGTCGTGATTTTACATAATAGAGAAAGGCTAAAGATTTCTTACAGAGTTCCGACTTTTTTCTCCTTTTCCTTGCGAAAGTGCTGACCATATCGTTTGTCACTTTTTCGCGCCAACCAATTCCCCTACCTGTTTGTATTTCAATCGATCTGGGTGTTGGTTGATTTCACCGGAAAAATCTGTGAAGGTGGGAGATGGAACGAGAACAAATGAGGTTAAAATAATTTATTTGACCTATGTTGGCCCTTTAATTTATTTGGCCTATTTGATTTTTATCTAATCTTATATTCATTTATTTGACCATTTAGAATAAGATAAAATCATTGGATTTATAAGAATAAGTCGAGATTATCGTTTATGTAAACTTGCTAATAGAATTAAGGTTTTGTTTGTTAACACAGAGTTTTAATACATATAATTGTTATTTTACATTATTAAAAAATTTACCTATGACATAAGGATATAGGATTAAAATGAAAGGACAGTGGGCATCAACGTCAAACTCGTTGTTTGGCTTCTACAATTTAACGCAAGTTGATTTATTTAATTTGAAATATCTATATAAGAAAATTACACAAATGAACAGAAAAACTCATAGTAGCTCGTCTATTGGTTGTGTCCTGTAGATATTTACCGATGGGCTCCAAATATCACTAAGAGCTATAAAATCAGCTACCAACGAATTTGCTAAAGACAAATGTATCGGAGAAGGAGGATATGGAAAAGTTTACAGGGGAGAACTAGTCATTACGGAGGGGCCTATCAAAACCGTTGCTGTAAAACGTCTAAAGGTTACAGATAAGCGAGCAAATCGTGGGTTCAAGAACGAGCGTAAACTTTCGCAATACAGGAATGCTAATATTATCAACCTCTTAGGATATTGTGATGATGACAACGAGAAGATTCTAGTGTACGAGTTCGCACCTAAGAGAAGTCTCGATTACTATCTAAACAACAATGATCTACGATGGGCTGAACGTCTTAACATATGCATTGGGGCAGCTAGCGGACTAGCGTACCTTCATAGTCCTGATGAAAAGCTACAAAGCGTATTGCACCTCGATATTAAAAGTGGCAACATCCTACTACAGGAAAACTGGAATGCCAAGGTCACAGATTTTGGTTTTTCCAAATTTGGTTTTACTAACCACAAAGACACATCTCGTAAATCCGGTGCTGTAGGGACGGTTGGGTATTGTGATCCAATATATCGAAAGACCGGGTTTCCAACAAAGGAGTCAGATGTTTATTCCTTTGGCGTGATGTTGTTGGAAGTTTTGTGTGGGAGGTTGTGCATGGGTGATGAATATGAGCATCGATCTTTAGCAGAACTTGCAAGACATTGTTACGAAAAGAACGACCTAAGTGAAATTATCTTTGGTAATATAAAAGATGAAATAAATCCTAGTTCGTTAAGAGTGTTCGCAACGGTTACGTATCGATGTTTGAAGAGAGACCGTGAGGAACGTCCGTCGATGAATGAGATCTTGATAGCACTTCAAAAGGCACTTGAATGTCAAGTACGTCGCTCTTTTACTTTTTATTGTCTTTATAGTCAACTGAATTATCTTTTATGTTATAATTCTATGAGAACTAGTATATCTTGTTATGCTAACAAAGAGTGTGATCTAGAAGATGGGTGGTTGGATATTTTACTAGAATACATTTGTTTATACATACAATGTGTCCAAATGTCATATATTAAGTATTATATAACTAAATCTACGCCTGTATTAAGGTTTCACCTATGCATCTGATTCCACCACCAACTCCAAGTTTAAAGAGCAGCAATAAGTATAGATCCTTAAAGCCCCTCCATTGGGAGACAAGCCATGCAAGTGTAGGAAGTTTATGGGAGGTGTCTTGTAAACATGGAAACCAATCCAGGTATGTGGATTTTTTGGATGGAAATCGCTACTAGTGCTTATAACATGGATGATATCTATTGGCATAAGTAAAATGTATCATATTTTTCATTATCTTCACCATCAATGACACTTCTTATACTTTGTAGGGCTCCTAAAATCGATATTACTAAGCTTGAGAGTTTGTTTTGTAATCTCAAGGATAGAGCTCTGCCAGGTTCTGAAAATCCCCAACTAAAAGGCCTTCGTTTGGTTAGTTGATCCAACGCATATTTTCACCACTATATCTTATTAATAATTAAAAACATCTCATTGATTCATTATTGTTGTAAAATCGTTCAAATTCTTTATGTAAGCATTATTAAGTAATTTTTATAATTTTCTTACAATTTCCTTTTCAGGTTCATTCGGAAAGAGCAAATAGGTGCAACATCCTGCTTCAAGACATAAATCTTCCTTTAAATGACATTATTGTAAGTTCATTGAGCAGTGTTAAAAAAATATTATCAAACCATAAAACCCATAAACGCAAGCCAAATCAAAACTGGTATGGCAGTGGGTTTTAATTTTATTAAAAAATTTCAAGCGCCTTCAAGTAGTTGTGTTTAATTTTCAGAAAGCCATCCTTGCATTAGATTCTTCTGCCATGAGTGTTGATCAAGTTTATGATCTTAACAAATTTTGTCCAACAAATGAAGAAATGAAGATGCTAAAGGTATTGGATGCTTGCTTCTTTCCCTTCTTAGTTTGTATTCTTTTAATCTTATTCATAATAAAAAAACAGATGGGAAATTATGTCAGATTGTATATATTGTTAACTAGAGCAACTCCAGTGTGTAGCTTGTGCTCCCCTCCCTTAGTACTATGTACATTTTCTAATAGATTCTCTATAATATTCAATTCAGATTTTGTATTTTGGTTTTCTTAAAATGAACATGTACTCCGTATTATATAGTTTGTACTTATTGTATACATATTCAATGACTATTTTGCATTACATATCTGATTCACCACATATGTTAACAACTTGCTGCCATAATGCCTAGACTTATATTTGATATCCAATCATCTTTCTATATTTCAGAGTTATACAAGTGTCAAGAAAGTACTTGGAGAGTGTGAAAAGGTATTTCTAATCGTAGATTTGGAAGTATTTATTTCAGAAAGATATAATTTGTTACATAATACATTATGTTGCATGCCTTTTTAGTTCTTCTTGGAGTGTGCGAGGATACCAAGGATCGATTCAAAGTTACAAGTATTTGCATTCACAATTACTTTTAGTCGTCGGGTATATATTCTTACATGATTATTTTGTTATTTGAATAAAGACTTATGTTTGGTTTATCTTGTTTATTTCCTCGATTTAAAATTTTTGCAGATTAAAATTTTCAAAGACACCCTGAATATTATCAAATACGCTACTAAAGAGGTGACTTTCTTCTAGAATTCTTTAATCTGATATTTCACTCACAACTAAATCTTATACCCTCTTAAATGATGAAGTATCATGTTGTCTTTTAAGCTACCATGATGCACCAATATAGTCTCAATTTATGAACATACTTACACTATTTTGCGAGGTCTTAATTTCATCTACAAAATTTAGATCAGGGAATCAACAAAACTGGCTAAGATAATGCAGATAATTCTCAAGTTGGGAAACAAATTAAATGCAGGTATAGATCAAGGTCAAGTAGAAACTTTTGATTAAATTTGCTTTATATTTTTCATGCAATGTCATATATTATCTATGTTTCAGGGTCTGCCCGCGGATTCAAAATAGAGAGTCTTGACAGATTAGGTTATACATGGGCAACAGACAAACAAATCACACTGTTGCATTTTTTATGCGAGGTAGAAATCTTGTTGGTGTTTTAATTTTGACGTACATCAAATAATTACTTAAAACAAAGCTATATATGATTGTGATATCCACTTAACGAATCATCTTTTATATGATGTACACTTGTATATATGAGATCAATCTTTTGAAACAAGGTAACATATTGTTAGCAGAACAATATTCTCCCATTAGACCGGAAATCAAATTTATAGAACTTCATGTTATTTTCATCATGTATTAACTTTGATTACTTACATATTACTAATTTGCACGGATTAGGTGGTGGCTGAGCAGACACCAGAGTTGTTGGATTTTTACAAGGATCTTATTCACTTACAAGATGCCTATTGGGTAAGTTGAATACCTTAACCTAGTTGAGATCTGTTCCTAGAAATGGGAATGTATGCTGACTTTTAATCTTGTTTTTCCATTGGGTATCCATATAAAACCATAAGATACAAAACAAAGATCTGTATGATGACAAGTGTGGAATAATAAAAGGTTTGGAGAAGGTTGAACAGGAACTCAATGCTTCAGCCAATGATGGTCCGATATTTGCTCAATCCCGAAAGGTAATTACATATGTATCAGCTTAAATTTCATGTATATTTAGCATAACTGGCTCAAAAACTAAGAATAAAGGAGTGGAAATATTTATCGAAATTAAGACTAAAGAATCGAGCCAGCAACTCAATAGCTTAAGAGAAATGTGGTTTAATCATTGTGTTGATAGAAGTCCAAATGTCTTGATGTGTCCATCAATTGGAAAGAATGCTTGCCTTCTTACCAAGCTTTAACAGATTCCAAGATCAAGATGTCGAGTTTATATGACTAGAGGTGCATTAATTGACCAATTACCTGAAAACGTTTTAGCTTTTTAGGATTGTGATTTCTAAAAATGGTTATGGGTTGAATTAGATTAAATCAAAACAATTAAAGTGTTTTAGAATTAGGAGCTCCATCTATATCTTATTTAGGGGTTGTTTCTCCTTTTACCCATTAAGTCGCATATGGGTAAACTGGTTAACAGGTGAATAATATATATATATATATATATATATATATATATATATATATATATATATATATATATATATATATATATATATATATATATATATATATATATATATATATATATATATATATAGGGTTGGTATATATAGGATTGGGTTCAATAAGAGACTAAAATTATCCATAGTACCAAGGGATTAATCTCGATCGTCGGAATCAAAATCATCAACGGCTAAACAATTGGTTGTATATTTATTACATCGACGCACATGTAGAGGATTATAACAAAAAACCCACTTAAATTTTTTGTTTTTTTAATTTTTCGACATTATTCTTTTTCAAAAATAAAAACCGAATATACCAAAATTCTTAATTTTTCGTCCTCTACAAATAGACATCCATATTGATATACAAAATTTTTTTCATAAGTACAGCTCGTCTGGATTCACAATGTGAATCTGAACTGTAAAAATTTGAATATGAGTAATTATTTTACATTTAAAACTTTTACTACTTCAATATTATAACCATTTATAAGTACTATACTTTATTCACAAGTGGATTTACTCATATTTATATGAAAACTTATTCACATTCACATATCAAAATCATATAGTATTTAGAATTTACTTAGAAGTTTTTTACTACTTCAACATTTTAACCATTTATAATAATTTTACTCTGATTCACAATATAAATTATTTACATTCACAAAAAAATTACTCAAAATTCACGTATTAATATCATATAGTATTTTAAATATACTCCGAAATATGAATATGATTAATTTAGTTAGAAAAAATTTAACAATTCAATATTTTAATAATTTATAATGAATATACTATGATTCATAAGTTAATTTCATTCACATTCACACAAAACTTTATTCAGATTCACATAAAAATATCATATCCCATTGTGAATATCAACAGTGAATAGAATAACAGTTCAGATTCACATGTGAATCTCAACTAGCGGAAATTTCGAAAAAAATTCATTTTTTGTATATCAATATGGATCTCTATTTGTAAAGGATAAAAAATTATAAATTTCAATATGTTCAGATTTTTTTTCGATAAAAAATAAGCCCTAAAAATTAAAAAAACAAAAAAAAAAAAACAAAAGGGGTTTTTTTTATAATCCAGTAGATGCACGTCCACTGTAAAGTGTATAATCGTGTGGATGAGATTAGTCCTTTGGTACAATGGTTTATATTAGTCCCTTGTTAAACTTTTGCATATATATATATATATATATATATATATATATATATATATATATATATATATATATATATATATATATATATATATATATATATATATATATATATATATATATATATATATATATATATATATATATATATATATATATATATATATATATATATATATATATATATATATATATATATATATAGGGTCCCGTTCCGGTAAGAACTCGTAAGCACAACTTAAAAAAATTAAAAAAAAAAATAAAAAAAATACAAATCATAAAATCGAGAATAGTACTATATCATTATCAAAAAAAAATTGGAAATTTTTTTTTTGGATTATTGAAAAACAGCAATGATCCAAATTTTTTTTATTTTGTGTATCGATGTTTCATTATAAAAAAAATAATGATCCAAAAGTTTTTTTTCGAAATTTTTTTCTCCAATATAGTACTATGATCCATTTTATTATTTATACTTTTTGTTTATTTTTTTTCAATTTTTTTATGGTGTCCTCACGAGTCCTCACTTTAAGAAGAGTCATCACCCGATCGCTTATATATATATATATATATATATATATATATATATATATATATATATATATATATATATATATATATATATATATATATATATATATATATATATATATATATATATGTGTGTGTGTGTGTGTGTGTGTGTGTGTGTGTGTGTGTGTGTGTGTGGATATAATGTTTATATAAAATGCATGTTTCCTTATTATTCTAAATTACATGTCTGAACTTCGAATCTATGACCATCAGTGTAGTCTCAGAGTTTTCTAGTCTTAATTATCTATTCAAACAGATTCCATCCATTGGTTGCTTTTGCAGTCATACATATTGTTAAATGACTTTTATTAATCGGTATTGGCTATTTTTCATTTCATAAACTAAATTAAGGTCTGAATCTACCCTCCAGGTGTTGCAGAAATTTTTTAGTAGTGCTGGTGCAGAACTCCCAGACCTTACGTCCTTGTTTGATGAAGTGGTGAGTCTATCAATACTTATAAATGAAAGAGAAAAACATTAGTTTACTTCATAACAAGCATAAATGTTTTGCAGAATCAATACGCGGACTCACTTGTCATATACTTTGGGGAGGATCCCAATCAATGTTCATGGAAACAAGGTTTGTTGTACTTTTTAATGCCAATAAATTCTCGCAGTATGCAAGAGATCTTTTCTAATTAGTTATTTATAGTATATTTGTATACATTTGTCGGATAGTCTAATTTGTGTCACAAAATCATAAGAACAATTTTTGTGACACCCTAATAACATAAAAATAAAAGGGTAGGTATTATGTAGGACGTGTTGAATAGGCTGTTGTCCTTATAAGCAGTTTTAGTCCAGAACCATTTACATGACTAGTGATCGAGTATAGAGGGCTTTTGTTGGAGACGTGCTACTCGATAATTATATTTTGGCGACAATATATATATATATATATATATATATATATATATATATATATATATATATATATATATATATATATATATATATATATATATATATATATATATATATATATATATATATATATATATATATATATATATATATATATATATGTGTGTGTGTGTGTGTGTGTGTGTGTGTGTATGTGTGTGTGTATTGTTATTAGTTACAATACATGTATGCATGCACATGGTGCAGAGTAAAAACTCTAACACCCCACCTTTCTGCATGTTACATCCTCACCCTGTCCTTTTTTTTTTCTCTTTCCAAACACGCTAACGAGAGAAATTGTACTCCACATTATATGTATGCTCCACAAAAGGAACTTTAAATAATTAAAAATAAGAAAGAGAACAACATTTCGATTATCCAACTCAGGATATTTGACTTGGTTTTATTGACATCGTTTCTGATAAAAACGGATTCCTAGAAAGGATTCTAGTCTATTGATAGTGTGGTTAAGCCGTAATATATAAAAAGGATTACATAATTGGGAAATTATATAATATGGTACATCAAGATCTAAGTTAACTCTATACTATAAACATCCAACACTAACAATGTTCAAGTTGTCAGATAGTTTGAGGTCAATTTGTCCATTAGTACATGTGGATACATCATGCTTTTTCTGGTTTGTTTTTGCAGTTATAATTTCCATGGTGTGTTTTATCGAGAAGTTCAAGAAAGCACACTCTCAGAATAAACTACTCGAGGCAGATGCTAGGAATAAGGAATTGAAAAATTTTGGTAAAGAAGGAAGACAGAGGTCATGCCCTTTTTGATGATGGTTATTCTCCTAATTCTCATACTTCGATTTCTCTATGTTACTCTTATGTGAATACAGTTGACATATAATCGTGGTTTTCTTCTATAGATCCACATGAGGTGTACAAGAATCAATGTAAAACATATGTTATATGTTACCTTTATTCCTCTATGATCTTCTGATGAGCATTTAGTTGACACATAATAGTGGTTTTCTCTTATACATCCACCTAAGGTGTACAAGAATCAATATAAAATATGTGCTATATGTTACCTTTATACATAATATTGATAGATAACAGGTACACTAATATTTTATATAAAGAATTTAATACATTACATGTGATTCGTTAATTTGATTAATCATATAGATAAACAATACAGATTACCAAAATAGGGATAATTAACAAATAGGTTATAAAATTATATGTTTATTCCATACAAATTCCACAAGAAGTAAATGAGCACTTGCCTGATTACACTCATAATAATAAGAAATAACAAACCATACCACTTATGATGGTAATATAAAAAACTGGCAGAATTTGAAAGAATTATATGAATACCCCTTAGTTCTCTACACTACCCTCAAAACTAGCTCACTGTTAGTGAGAGCTATTAGTTGCAATTTAGTATTAAAAGAATACTAAAACTGCCATGTTGATTAAAAATATCGACTCCAAACTGCAAAATATAGAGTGATGCTTTACTTGAGGAAGCTACTTGGTAAACACATTAGCTACTTGTTGGCTTTGTTGCTTTAATGAACGAATATTAAAATGGTTTTTTTTAATGGAAACGAATATTAACATTCTTTTTCCTTTAATGAACATTGGGTTCTTTGTCATTAAAATGGTTTTTTTTTAATGCCACACATCTCTGTCACATCTTCTTGAATAGGGAAAGGATTAGAATATTTTTTAGAGATGGTCAAAAATTAGAGAATTCGAAAATGAACAAAGAATCAAATTAAAGTCTCACAGGCACATGTCCATTTGTGTAGAAAGCATGTACATGTGACCATGCAAGTAAAGTAGTTTGAAAGAAATATGATAAGCTATGATACATATCTTGTGAATTTTATATAATTCTGCTGATGGAAAACAATGCTACAAGGTTCAAATAAATACAGAGGAAAACGATAAGTGTACATGAAAGGACCTAAATTAGTGGTCAAAGCTACTATAAGGATAGTAATGATGATAATGATTTGTCCAGTGGAACAATGTAGGTCTAATACCTAACTTGAACCAGTAATTGATGCGCTCCCAACCCTTTTGTGAATAAGTCAACGATTTGCATTTTGGTGTCAACATGCATAAGTCTAATTTTTGTGTCTCTATTCTCTCACGACCGAAATACGGATCCATTTAAGTGTGTTTAGTTTGTCATGAAACATCGGGTTATTTTCAATGTGTCAAGCTACTTTGTTGTCTCACAGACTATAGATGTCATGTCTCTAAATTCCACTTCTACCAAATAACAAGATACCAAAGACTGTTTCTTTGTGTTCCATGATATAGGGACGCCACACAAGAGGAGAAGATACCATGTTTTAGATCTCCTAGTGTAAGGACAACCAAGCCAATCAGATTCACAATAAGCAATGGGTTTGGTGGCTCCATTTTGTGGGATAATAATGACTTGTATTGGAGTAGCTTTAAGGTATTGCAAGACCTTTTGGTATCGCAATACTCTGGTTGCTACATCAATGTGACTTTGTTGAATATTGTCAACAAATAATTGGCTTAAAACATTTACAGAGTACACAATGTCTAGTCTAGTAGCTTGTAAGTAGAACAATCTTCCTACCAAATGTCAACAGCCTGTGGTTCTTCCTCACTCTTTTCAAATCTCAAGTTTTGTTCTATACGGAAACTGATAGGGCAACAACCTTGCATCTGAAAATCTTCCAAAGTCTAAAAATTATTTCATTCGGCTTAAGACCAGTCCATCAGGTGTTCGTTTCATTTCACTTCCAAGAAAAGAATTTAGCGCACCAAGGTCATTAATATTAAATTTCTCGTCAAGGTGGGTCTTGGTTTATTGTATATTGATCGGGCCATTTCCTACGATAATAACATCATCCACATAGATGGGAGCTACCACAGAAACGCTTTTCTCTTTCTATATGAAAAGAGATCGTGCTTGCTTAGATTGTTTGAAATCAAGGGTAAGCAAAAAAAAATGGTATATTTTATACCAATTGCGTGAGGCATCATTTAAACCATAGAGAGACTTTCCAAAACTCTCTCGAGTTTCAATTTCCTTGAAAAAGCATTGGGGAATTTTCATGTAAACCTCCTCATCCAAATCTCTAAGTAAAAATTCACTATTCTCATCGAGCTGGTGAATAATCTAGTCTCTTTTGACCAGTGTTCTAAAAGGTGCGCCATGGCGCGCGTCAAGGCATGCCATGGCGTGAGGCGCGACTCTGCCTTCTCGAAAACCCTCATGGCGTTGCTTCTAGGCGTGGCGCGTGATAAGGCGAGCCATGGCGTGCCATGGCGCGTTATGGCATGTGTCTTTACTATTTGCAGCTCGTTTTTCTTCTTTTTCTTGCATTTCTTGATTGGATATAAAATATTTAAGTTTTTGTTATTAGTTATTGATAAAACACTTCTAAAAACCTGATATGTTTGATATAAATATATATATTTACGTATAATATAATTATACATTCATAAAAAATTGCCGCCTTACATCACGCCTTGAAAAACGCCAAGGCTTGTAAAACTTGAGGCTTGACGTTGCCGCCACGCCACGCCTCACGCCATTTAGAACCTTGCTTTTGACGGCTACAACTTGTAGTGTTCTAACAAAACTAATTTTGAAATTGGGATTGTTGGGCTGACACTGATGAATCTGATGATTGTCGAAGTCCATTCACGCAGTCAGCATCCTCAGTGCATATGTACCACCACTGGTGGCAGTATGAAGAGTTGTTTATTTATTTATATTCTATAATTGTAGGTATTAGATTCTTATCCCATATTTAGTTGTATTTATCCCTGATTTGTAGGGATATACCAAAGTTAGTTGTAACCCAAATATAAATGTGTTGGCTAGGGTTTCTTGTAAACTGTCGATATACGTTTTGTAAAATCTTTGTGTGAGAAAATATATCACTGATCAGAATATGTTTCTGATCAATTCTAATCTTTGTGTTTGTGTGTGATTGGTCCTTGTACGTGTTCTAACAACTGGTTGTTGGATTAGGTGTCTAATCCATGACTTATAATTGTATTTATCTTGTTAATTGAAGCAAAGTCCATTTGGGTTGCCCTCATAGCTGGAGGATTAGTGTAGAGTTCAGTAGAGAGAAAAGTTGATTTACAAGAATTAGTGTTATTAGCGGCGACACCTTTAGGGGCGACAAGAGCTTTAGGGGCGACACCAAGGCTGACGAGCCGAGGGTCGCCGCTAAAGCTCGTGTCGCCCCTAAAGGTGTCGCCCCTAATACCTGGATCCGATCGTGTCCACTGTTTTAAATCCTAGCCATCGAAACCCTAGCCAATCGAACGGTCAAAAAATCAGGCGCTAAATTTTCCCTCCAAGTGAAATCACATGTCGCCCCTAAAGCCTGGTGTCGCCCCTAAAGGGTGTCGCCGCTAATTGCATGATCCGGATGCTGTCTCTTGGTTTAATCTTGGCCGTAGAACGAAAGAGGGATCCTACGGTGGAAAAAAAGCGGTAACTTTTCCCCCCTTTTTTTCGGATGTCGCCCCTAAAAGTCCCATGTCGCCGCTAAAGGGTGTCGCCCCTAAAGCCTAAAGAGAATTTCACCCATCAAATTACTCTTTCACGCATTCTGTCTATGTTTTGCCCCAAAATTTTCTCTCGGCTTCCTGCGATTCCAGCCTCAATTTTCGATGGTTTTGAAGCTTTTTTTGGTTGTAATCTTCTAAAATAAAGGTAATTTCTCATATATTAAACTTAGGGTTTGTAATTTATTGTAGTTTTAATGATTGTTTCATGTTTTTTTTTGTGGTTTTGAAGCTTATATTGTTGAAAGATCAATCTCCAAAGGAAGATACTTGTAATTTTCTACAAAAAGGTAATTTTCTTATATATTAAACTTAGATTTTTGTGATTATTTGGTGTTTTAATTGTTATTTGATGATTTATGTAAAATATGTTTGTTTGGAGATGTTAATGTATATAGTTGTTGTTAATGTTAGTTATAAAAACTAGTTTTGATATACACAATTGATTGAAATTGTATGAAAATTATAATGAATTGTATGATATTTTAAGAACTTAATTGCATGATATTGATTCTTAGATAATATGTATATAAAGTTTTGATTGTAGGATTGTATATGGTTATTTTGATATGAACACTTGATTGAATTTGTATGAAAATTCTAATGAATTGTATGATATGTTAAGAACTTAATTGTTAAGAACTTAATTAGTTATGACTTAATATTATGTACTGGATGTTATGTTTAGGTTATTATTGTATGATATTGTTAGTTTTTTAGGTTATTCTTATTAAGAACTTAATATTATGTATTGAACTTATTTTGACTTATTTGTTAAGAACTTTATTAGTTATGACTTAATATTATGTTAATGGAATGTATGATAGTTAGGACTTATTTTGACTTATTTGTTAAGAACTTATTAGTTAACGATTACTTTAGATTGCTATAATAGAAAACAACAAAATTATTATACTTTAGTTAACAAAAATAAGAAACAACAATGCTCTAATAGAAACAAAAAACAAAAGTAGGATGCTATAATTAACAAAAATACTAAAGTATAACATAAACCCTAAATCCTAAAGTTAAAAACAAATTTCTAAAACCTAAACCCTAAATATTAAAGCCAAAATTCTAAAACCTTAAACCCTAAATTCTAAATTCTAAAACGGTAAACCCTAAATTCTAAATTCTAAAACATAAACCTTAAACGGTAAACCCTAAATTCTAAAACCTAAACCTTTAATTCTAAAACCTTAAACAGTAAACCCTAAACTTAAAAACTAAATTCTAAAACCTAAACCCTAAATATTAAAGCCTAAATTCTAAAACATAAAAAACATAAACATTAAACCTTAATCCTTAAACCTTAAACCATAAACCTAAACCTTAAATTCTAAGACATAAACCTTAAACAGTAAACCCTAAATTCTAAATTCTAAACCATAAACCTTAAAGCCTAAATTCTAAAACCTTAAACCCTAAACCCTAAACCTAAACTCTAATTTCTAAACCCTAAACCCAAACCATAAATTCTACATCCTAAACTCATTGATTTTTATCATAATTCTTTTTTGTTTTTGATCATCTTAAGCTTAGAAATACCCGCTCGAAATTGATTTAGAAATTGATTTCGGGTTGTCCCTGTTTTGGGACTGCTTTTTGAATACTTTATCTCATTTAGGATGTGAATGTGTATTGCATGATTGTTCGTTTAAGAAATATTTGGTTGTCATTTTCTCTTTGCTCCTCGGGTATATATTTACAAATATACCTGGGAGCTAAGGGGAAATGCTGCCGAATTTTTCTTAAACAACCAATCATGTAATGCGCATTCACATTTGAGGTAATGTATTCAAAAAGTGGGTGTAGAAGCCTACCCTTGTGAATACACTATCCGTTGTCCGATTTCTCCAAAATATTCTGATCGAGACAGTCTATTTCGTTTTGGGACTGCATTATGAATACTCTATCTCTATTCTGATTTTTTTGTTGCCATTTTGGTGAACAAAAAATATCTAACATCGTGGTTTCCCCTAAAATAATCTGATATCAAATTTAATTCAAACATCTTTTATGTTTCAGTTACATCATGCCTATCGATAAAAGTTGGACTACTCTCGAAAATCGTAACTCTGACGCATTCGAGGAAGGACTTAATAGTTTTGTTGAGAGATCCAAACAACACATCGACAGTAGAGGTTTAATCATATGTCCGTGTAGACGATGTGAACTTAGAGAATTCGTAAAACTCTTAATAATGAAATCCCACATACATACGTATGGTTTTAGTAAACGTTATGATACATGGACCTATCATGGTGAAAGAAGAACTATGATGGTACATGCCGTAGGTCCAAGTCAAAACCAAGCACCAAGTGACGACATAGCTCCAAGTCACGACATGGTTGACGTTATCAACGACGTTATGGGGGAAAATATGGGGGAAAACAATACTAATCGGGAGGAAGGGAACTTAGATACAAAGGATAACATTGCCGATGATGGATTTCATAAGCTGTTAGATGAAGTCCAAGCAGAATTATATCCTGGTTGTACCTGGTTTTCTTCCCTCGACTTTTTAGCAAAGCTGATGCATATCAAGGTGAACAACAAATGGAGTGATGCTTCATTCGATCAGCTCCTCGAGTTGTTGGAATCTGCATTTCCTAAAGAAAAAAAGGTTCCCACTTCACATTATGCAGCCAAAGCGAAGCTGAAAAAACTTGGTTTGGGTTACGAGTCAATACATGTGTGCAAATACGATTGTGCTCTCTTTTGGGGCGAAAACAAGTCGTTGCAGAATTGTCCTGTTTGCAATACCAGTCGGTGGGTTGATGACAAGAAAAAGGGCAAGAAGGTGGCACATCAGGTGTTACGATACTTTCCTGTGACCCCAGACTACGACGTTTGTATTGCTCAAGGCACACGGCAAAAAATATGATTTGGCACAGTACCGGACGATCAGAAGACGGTACGATGCGTCATCCCGTTGATGGATCTTCATGGAAAGACTTTGATTTAAAGCACCCTAACTTTTCAAGGGAACCTCGAAATGTTCGCCTAGGTCTTGCTACTGATGGTTTTAATCCATTTTCTAACATTAATTCAGGTCATAGCACATGGCCTGTCATACTCACTACATACAATCTACCACCATGGCTATGTATGAAAGAGTCATCATTCATGTTGGCCTTATTGATTCCTGGCCCTAAATCACCCAAGAAGGACATGGATGTCTTCCTTAGGCCATTGGTGGAAGAGCTTAAGCAATTGTGGCACTCGGGCGTACGTACTAAAGATGCAGCAACAAATACGTTCTTCACTATGAAAGCGGCGTTGTTATGGACAATAAGCGACTTTCCAGGCCGTACTAGTCTTTCTGGTTGGTCTGGACAGGGGTACTATGCATGCCCAACTTGCAATAAAGACACTCCTTCAGTCGCTATAGAAAATAAAATCGTTTATCTTTGTCATCGCCGTTTCTTAAATGCTAACCACCCTTGGAGAAAGAGTTTGGATTTTAATGGAGCACACGAGACACGACCCCCCATAAAACAACTTAGTTATGAAGAAATAGAAGCTCAATTAACTCAAGTACCGAGTTATGTACCAGGCAAACATCCTGCATTTGGTCTTGCTAATACTAACAAGAGAAAACGAACGTGGCACAACTGGACCAAATGAAGCATTTTTTTCGAACTTGATTATTGGTCATCTCTTCAGTTGAAGCATAACTTAGATGTTATGCACATCGAGAAAAATGTGTGTGATAGCTTGTTGGGTACCCTTCTGAAGAACGACAAGTCCAAAGACACACGAAGTGCAAGGAAAGACTTGGAGAATATGAACATTCGAAAACAATATTGGATACGAAAAAAACGTAACAAAGAAGATATACCCCATGCGAAATACTCATTCAAGAACTCTGATCGAAAACATTTTTGTCAATTTATAAAAGACGTTAAACTTCCGGATGGGTTTGGATCCAACATTAGCAATAAAGTGAAAGATAATGATAATAACATTACTGGGTTGAAATCTCATGACAATCACATTCTTATGCAACGTTTGATACCGATTGGAGTCAGGGGGTTTTTGCAAAGAAATGAATATACACCAATGGTAGATCTTTGCATGTTTTTTAAACAAATTTGCTCCAGAACATTGATAGTGAACGATATGAGGGAGGCCAAGGATGCTATTATTAATATCTTTTGCAGATTAGAAATGATCTATCCCCCAGCATTTTTTTGACATAATGGTTCATTTAGTTTTACATTTACCTGATGAAGCGATTTGTGGAGGCCCGGTACATTACAGATGGATGTATCCGATCGAAAGGTATTTGAAAAAACTGAAAAACTATGTGAGGAATAAGGCGAGGCCAGAAGGTTGTATGGCAGAGGGTTATGTTGCTGAAGAGGCTTTAACGTTATTGTTCCATGTACCTTAAAGATGTCCAAACTCGATTCAATCGTCCTGAAAGAAATGAGGATGTTGTCATACAAAAAACAAAGTTTTGGATGTTTGAGTCTAAATGTCGACCGACAAGCGCAACGCAGTTCAAAACTCTTGAGGTGACAGAAAAAAAGAAGCTAGAATGGTTCGTGCTCGAGCATTGTGATGAAGTAGATGAATACATAAAGTAAGTGTTCTTATGTTTAACCTTCCATCATCTCCTTTCAATTTTGTCCTTTTACTAAAATCTATATCTCTTGTCATCAATGTAGCGAATTCAAATCTAAAAATCCCCACAGTGTGTAAGACCCGTATGCTGATTATAACATATACTTAAAATAAGAGTGTTAGGAATTATATGATCATTGGTAGTTATAAAGCTAAGAAAAACTTTAGTTACAATTTCATATGAAAATCAGCATTTTGTGTCGTTTTTAGAAAATTCATAATTAATTCTAGAAAAATCGTTTGGACCTCAAACCAGTGC
Source organism: Cichorium intybus (assembly GCA_023525715.1). Lineage (NCBI taxonomy): Eukaryota > Viridiplantae > Streptophyta > Magnoliopsida > Asterales > Asteraceae > Cichorium > Cichorium intybus. The sequence goes on along the minus strand of CM042017.1, from coordinate 42,969,390 downwards.
ACAAAGTTTACAAATTCAGTCTAGTACAATTACCAAAAATAATAGTAAGCTTGAAAATGACATTATCTATGGTAAAAAATGCAATCTTTACTGATTAGTTCGGAATTGACAGATTAGATAGTCTGTTTTCAAAATTTCATAATAAATCATAGAAAAATCGTATAAATACGTAAAATACATCCCTGGAAAGGTATTGAGATGAATTTTCTAAATATCAAATAAAAACGTGAATTTAATGGGTTTAAGATCGGCTAAACCAGTCTTGAACAGACTGATTCTAGAAGGCCTTTAATTTCAACAAAATTATATTATTAAAATCTTTTGTCAAAAGTGTCATGCCATTTTTTATTCAAGAATTCATGTATAAATACCCCCCAAAACATCTCATAAACCACACCAACAAATCTCAATCCAATATATAGAGGTTTCTAAGCACTAGAGTGTAAGAAGTGAGTGAAAGGAAGCTCAAAAGCCTAGCGAAGAAGTTATAGGTTCCGACGACTGGTCATAAGGTAACTACAAACTTTTCTATAGCTTAATTAGGTATTGTAAAATAGTTTTTGTATTAAGAAGTAGATTATTTAATAAGTATAACATATGTTATATTATACTCATTTCTAACAATAGTAAACAAAAACCTTAAAATGTCGTTATTATAACAATTCGTAATTCCGAAAATAATACCGATTGATTTACTTACGAGGACGGTGACTAGGCCGATTACTTGGGATCTTGTTGTTGGATTTTCCGAAAGGCTAAAATGCTGAAAGGATCCTGCCACCCCATCTAATCTTCTACCTGACTGTTCTTTACTTGATAAATCATGGAGTATCATATTGGAATTACTGAAGGGTTTAATGATACGACTACAATATAGTTAAGGATTAAGAAATGATAGATTTCTTATTATGTTAACAGTTAAAGTTGAAGGAAATACAAAGCCGAGAAAGATAAACGATATAGTCAACTATAATCAGATGAGTCTTCTCACTATACTATAGGTGATATTGCATGCGTAGGAAGGAAGATATGTTAGACTAAGGTGATCTTACCTGTTATGATAATTGTATGAATTATTGCTATGATAATGATTGTTTGTGGACGGAACGGGATAGCCCGCGAGCCAATAGGCGGAACGGGAATAGCCTGCGAGTCATTAGACGGAACGGGATAGCCCGCTAGCCAATAGGCGGAACGGGAATAGCCTGCGAGTCATTAGACGGAACGGGAAAAGCCTGCGAGCGATAAGACGGAACGGGAACTGCCCGTGAGTCTTCAGGCGGAACAGGGATAGCCCGCGAGTCTCACAGACATATGAATGGTTATTGTGTGTTGTATGTTATGTGATGGATTGTATGGTATTTTGAGGAACTCACTAAGCTCCGTGCTTACCCTTTCCCTATATAAACTACTGTTTCAGGTACATCAGGTACCATGGATGGCAATGCGTGATGTGTATACACTGTGCTGCTTCATTGGAGGACTGTTTTTGAATGAAAGTTCCGCTATGTTGTGATTTCATTAACTTTTGTTAATCCTGGGATGTTTTCATTAAACTTATAAGTTATGGAATTTTGTCAAAATTAATTAAGTGGTTTTTCTTATATTGAAGTGTCCGTTTAATTTTTTTTAAAATCTTACCCTAAAATTTTGGGATGTTACAAGTTGGTATCAGAGCACAGCTTGAGAGAATCAGGCTCACTTAGTGAGTTCTGGACTCAAGTTGAGGCTTAAGAGTTTTCTTAAAACGTTTTTACGAAAGAAATATGTTTATGAAGGGTGAACTGAAGACACAGTGTGTACCGCCAGCCGACGCCAGTATGAGAAATGGGTTAAGTATTTAATATTATGGATGTTAAAAAAAACATATGGTATATGTTTGCTGAAATGCCTGGTAGAGATCACACATTGTTGTATTATTATCTGCTATTTGCTAATAGAACTGTATGCTAGTGCCGATAGGTTGCTTAGAGATTTCCACTAAGTTGTATACAATATGGACTGAATAGTTGTAGAATGTGTGAGTTGACCTTATTGCATGTTCCTTGTTTGGTTGTTGCCTTAGGGAAGATTCTCTTATTTGAAAGACTGTTTAGTTTGATATTGTATACAACTACGTTCGCGAAACAATCTGTCATCACTGGAGGAAGTTCCGTCTTAGTTAGAATAGCAGGGTGGGGGTGGGATTCCAAGTATTCCTAGAAGGGTTGACGTATGCCTTGTAAGGGCATATGTGTTAAAATTATCGGTGAGAAGCGAATTGGATATTTCGAGACGGGTCTTGGAACGAACATGGATAGGTGTGGAAGGTAGTAGTAGAGCTCCTACTATCGAAAGCACAGGATCCGCGTTTGATTCGGGAGTTCGTCACGAATCATCCAAGGAGCTGAGTATGTGAGTGTCTAGCATAGTTGACTTAAATGCTAGTGTAATGTGGTAAACCTTTATCCATTCGATTGTTGAATGTTGATTGTGAGGTTCAGTAGGAACAATTAAGATGTGATCATACCAGTTTGGTTGGACCGATCATGCTTAAGTTGATTAGTGAGCTTAAAGACTGTTGAAAGGGGGAATGTCAAAGTACTATTGTGGTAGCTATTTTTCATGCAACTAATGGGCGCACAAGTCAGACAGTGACTAGAGGATGCAAGGGTGAGTTTTCCAACTCACGGTCAAAGAGGTGCAAGCGGCACCTGAGATGATAGCGGGTCGTGTGGGTTGAGAGTATGGATCACTCGCTCGTGATTGAGGTAACTGACGATAGAGGTGTTGACAAGGGTCGCAAGCGGATGAGTAACATATGGTGGTTGATGTAAACGTCTTTACATTATCGAAACATGTTTATTGAGATGGTGTTTGCCCCTGATGCAAGTTGTTGGCTGAGCAGAGTGGGCTTGGTTTTTGTTCGAGAGTAAGGGCTCGTAAAAAAAATTATAAATCGAAGAAACAGACTTGGACTTTAGTCCAAGTGGGGGAGAAATACAAAATTAAGGGAACAACATGAATATTGTATAGAATCGATGAAATCATTAAAATTATAGTAACACGTCGATATATTTAATTCATTACTATAACTTTATATTAATACATTAAGAAAAGTTTACAGAACTACTAACCTAAACTGGAGAATCAGAAAGATGTGAGAAAAGATCTTCTACACTCCACTCTTTGTCATCATTACATTGACTTGTACCTTCTTGAGGATTTGGAAGGGGTATGCTTCCGGTTATTGGAGGAGGAGCTCCAATGTATGGGGTCTCAATAGGGTTGGAACCCGTAACCCCATGATTATGGGCTAAAAATCGACTCGTTTGGGGAGTGTGTAAGTAGGGAAGTGATGAGGAAGGGTTCCAATTCGGAACCAGTCGGGGATAGCTATAAGAAGGAGGAAACCAGGCTAGGTCACCTACAAAGCCACCAAAATTATCCTCACTCGCAGGCTCGAGTAAACCAGGATTAATACTACTCATACCAGAGTTAGATGGCAGAGATTGCTGTTGTGTATGAGTTCTTGATGAAGTTTCCCCCTTTTCCAGAAATTTTATTTTCTTATATTCAACCTTATGAGCAGCTTGTATTAGTTTCTTTGTGCCATCTGTTAGACCAGATTGTGACCCTTCAATTATTGCTTCTTTCTCCCTTTTTAGGTTGGGTATTAAATCTTTCGATAATCCTGCTGCTCCATTAAACTCGTTACCAAATTCCTGTGACATAAATAACTTTATTAATTACAACTTTATGATATAAAACAAAAAAAAATGTAATTCCTTTCCTCAACACGATCAATAAGAGTTTGCAGACTCTTAAGTTGTCGTTGGGGCCAATGTTCGATACCTAAATCTCTACAGCGTTTTTTTAACTGTGTCGATCCAATGTTGAGTTCCTTCGCAGCTTTCTCAATTGGTTTGTTAAAGTGTTCAGCTATTATTTCCCTACTTAATGAATGTCTGAAACCTCTTCTACTGCCAGCTACTGTGGTTATCGGAATCGAAGGATTGAGTTCAAATATACTATTATTATTCGGGATCATTTGAACATGATCCTGATTTTCTGAACCAAAGATGGACATTGATTCATTAAAATCAGTAACTTCTATCGGTGGTAATTGTAGGTTTTCAATCATGGACCCAGGATTCTGAAATCCTTCTAGATTCCTTTGAATCAACTGAAGGTGATTTTGATATTGAAAACTAACCCCAAGCTCAGGATTCATTTCAATATTGATGTTATGAGTTGTTTGTAATTGACTTTCATTCTGAATGTCAGTCATGAATCCTTGATTCATGGGGATGATCTCACTATTCGTTGCGGGTACGTCGTTGAATGAATTGTAATCGGGTAGACCATCCACAAATGGGTCTACAAATATCAATTGTCAGATGATAAAATGAAATTGAATACTCATAGAAGCAATCATTTAAAAGAATTTAACCTGGTAGAAGGTATGGAGTCTGATCAAATACAAAGTCTAAAGATGCATGCACCGGATCTTCTGAGTTAATGTTCAGCTCGGGAAAAATTTTCGGCTCACCGTGGAGTTGCTCTATTGGTAGTATATCTGGAAGACTGTAACATAATTCAGAATCAAACAAAACATTAGAAATATAAACAAAATATGGATGATAGATGTCTAGAATGTTAAGTCACCGAACTCTATTAAGAATTCCTGGTTTGAAGTACCCTCTTCTTGCGGAAAACCAGGTCCAGGGTTCGACAGATCGCCCATTGAAGATCTGTTTTCCATGACTCGACTTTAAATATGAGTTCGTTTACAAACAAACTAGGGATAAGAGAGGACGAGACTGAAAATGAATGTGGAAATGAATGATACTACATACCTGTATATATAGTATCTTACAGATGGAACCGAAAGGGCACACGGAACTGAAAGGACACCTCACATTTTAATTACCGAAATTCAAACTAACTACAGTAGATGAGACTTTTCACTACCCCAAGTGACATTTTTTTCAAAATTCCCTGCTTGACTCTGGTGAGAACAAGATAATAAAGAGACTTTTGAAATAAAATAAATTTTTAAGTCTCTATATAATGGAAATAGTTTAAAGAGTGTTCAGTACTTCAAAAAAAAAAACTTAGGAAATATGATATAAATTTTATATTTCTGTGAAAAAAAAATATAAATTTTTTTTTTGGAGATTTTGCAAAATAGATTTATTTAGCTAAAAAGTATTTAAAAGAAATGTTGAATTGAGGCAAATGTGTGTTGAAATATGACGAATTCATATAAATACGAAATAGTGTTAAAAATTAGGTGTTGCAAGTTAACTAGGTTAACTATGTATACATATAGATTAGAAAATACTAAATGTGTACTATAGATAGTAACCGGTCAAGTCGATGTGTAGGAATGTGAGAAACAGTAAAAAAAAAAATTGTACATCTAGAGTAATTAGAAGGAGAGAAGTATGGAGTGAATGAGAATAATATGACCTTAAACATTATTACAGAGGTATGTGAATGTTGAAAGGGAAAGATAATTAAATCTTGTAAAGTTTCGACAATAAGACGAGGAGGATTTTTGAAGGACACAATGACTCGATGGGAAACACTTAGATGCGTTCGAGAATGCGGATTTCGGGACGAAATCCAAATAAGTGGGGGAGACTTTTAAGACCCGTATGCTAATTATAACATATACTTAAAATAATAGTGTTAGGAATTATATGATCATTGGTAGTTATAAAGCTAAGAAAAACTTTAGTTACAATTTCATATGAAAATCAGCATTTTGTGTCGTTTTTAGAAAATTCATAATTAATTCTAGAAAAATCGTTTGGACCTCAAACCAGTGCAAAACGTTTACAAATTGAGTCTAGTACAATTACCAAAAATAATAGTAAGCTTGAAAATGACATTATCTATGGTAAAAATGCAATCTTTACTGATTAGTTCGGAATTGACAGATTAGATAGTCTGTTTTCAAAAATTCATAATAAATCATACACAAATCGTATAAATACGTAAAATATATCCCTGGAAAGGTATTGAGATGAATTTTCTAAATATAAAATAAAAACGTGAATTTAATGGGTTTAAGATCGGCTAAACCAGTCTTGAACAGACTGATTCTAGAAGGCCTTTAATTTAAACAAAATTATATTATTAAAATCTTTTGTCAAAAGTGTCATGCCATTTTTTATTCAAGAATTCAAGTATAAATACCCCCCAAAACATCTCATAAACCACACCAACAAATCTCAATACAATATATAGAGGTTTCTAAGCACTAGAGTGTAAGAAGTGAGTGAAAGGAAGCTCAAAAGCCTAGCGAAGAAGTTATAGGCTCCGACGACTGGTCATAAGGTAACTACAAACTTTTCTATAGCTTAATTAGGTATTGTAAAATAGTTTTTGTATTAAGAAGTAGAATATTTAATAAGTATAACATATGTTATATTATACTCATTTCTAACAATAGTAAACAAAAACCTTAAAATGTCGTTATTATAACAATTCGTAATTCCAAAAATAATACCGATTGATTTACTTAAGAGGATGGTGACTAGGCCGATTACTTGGGATCTGGTTGTTGGATTTTCCGAAAGGCTAAAATGCTGAAAGGATCCTGCCACCCCATCTAATCTTCTACCTGGCTGTTCTTTACTTGATATATCATGGAGTATCATATTGGAATTACTGAAGGGTTTAATGATACGACTACAATATAGTTAAGGATTAAGAAATGATAGATTTCTTATTATGTTAACAGTTAAAGTTGAAGGAAATACAAAGCCGAGAAAGATAAACGATATAGTCAACTATAATCAGGTGAGTCTTCTCACTATACTATAGGTGATATTGCATGCGTAGGAAGGAAGATATGTTAGACTAAGGTGATCTTACCTGTTATGATAATTGTATGAATTATTGCTATGGTAATGATTTTTTGTGGACGGAACGGGATAGCCCGCGAGCCAATAGGCGGAACGGGAATAGCCTGCGAGTCATTAGACGGAACGGGATAGCCCGCGAGCCAATAGGCGGAACGGGAATAGCCTGCGAGTCATTAGACGGAACGGGAAAAGCCTGCGAGCGATAAGACGGAACGGGAACTGCCCGTGAGTCTTCAGGCGGAACAGGGATAGCCCGCGAGTCTCACAGACATATGAATGGTTATTGTGTGTTGTATGTTATGTGATGGATCGTATGGTATTTTGAGGAACTCACTAAGCTCCGTGCTTACCCTTTCCCTATATAAACTACTGTTTCAGGTACATCAGGTACCATGGATGGCAAGGCGTGACGTGTATACACTGTGCTGCTTCATTGGAGGACTGTTTTTGAATGAAAGTTCCGCTATGTTGTGATTTCATTAACTTTTGTTAATCCTGGGATGTTTTCATTAAACTTATAAGTTATGGAATTTTGTCAAAATTAATTAACGTGGTTTTTCTTATATTGAAGTGTCCGTTTAATTTTTTTTAAAATTTTACCCTAAAATTTTGGGATGTTACACAGTGATTTTAAATCTGCATTCCCTACATGGTTCCTCCGCAAGGTAATACAAAATAACAATTATTTATGGTGTATTTTCATTAACAAATTGAACATAACACACATAAATTTATATTTAATAGGTCTATCAGATGCAAACACAAAAGTCTCCAGAGTTTCACATAGAGTTGTCGGCTCTTTCAATCGGTGCAAACGTAAAAGTCTCTACTTACACCTCTTGCATAGTCAATGGTGTTAGGTATGTGGTACTTAGTCGTGATGCAAACCGCACAACACAAAACTCTGGGATTTTGGTAGAGGGACTAAATCAAGAAAAGTATTATGGCCAGCTCGAAGAGATTATTGAGTTGCATTATCCATTCAATCTTTCTAGTGTCCTTTTTCGATGTAAGTGGTTCGATCCTGAATGGGTTACATGTGAAAATAATATCACCAGTATCGACACACGACACGAATGGGACAAAGAAGATCAACTCATATTTGCTTTGCAGGCGAAACAAGTGTTTTACATTCGAGAACCTTGTCGAGCAAACCCAAATAATAACCACCGATGGGTTGTTGAAAACGTTAACCATCGACAAATTTGGGATCTACCAACAAATGATGGTCGTGTCGATAACGTTGTCAATGACTCTATCGAAAATGTTGATGTTATTAGCCCTGCTGAAAATATCGACACCGTTCAGAATAACTGTTCATCTAATTGTAGAATTGTAATCGACTTGAGCCAATACTTTATAGGTTTACCAACGGTAGGTGAAAGTTCAGTTACTCCCGAAAGTCAAATTCCAGTTCGTCAATCGACGCGTATCATCAATGAAGTATCTGAAGAAGAGACTGATTATGACGGGAGCGATTTTGATTGTGAAACGTACGAGGATGACACTGAAATGTCTGAGGGCGAGAAAGAGTGAAATTTTTTATATGTATTATTGTCTCATTGTAATCGAACTTGGCTCATTGAAATAGAAATATACTTCTTGTTTATATGTTGTAATTATGGCATTGTATTTCATTTTGTATTTCTGTATTCTATATCTTATAACTTTTCAGGATGGCTGATGTAATGAGCCACGGAGGAGATGGTGATGGGGAGCCACCTCCACGAGGTTTTGGAGGCCCTAGCCATCATCAACAGGATAGTAAGTTTTTTAATATTTATTTATTTGACAAATCACTCTTATAAATTATGACTAATAATATTTTTTAATTACATTTGCAGCTCAACCCAAGAATCGTAGAGGCATTCAAAAAAATCTTAAGATGATTGAGAAATGGGTAGCTAATGGCAAGCGGCCTTTACCGTTAGTTTGGGATAGGGCCGCTACTTACATTCCGGTTGGTGACAATTATGACATATTTATTCGTGAGGCTAGCGATTATATTTTGCGAGACATCCCATTAGACAAAAAATCATGGGCAGAAGTTCCAGAAGACCAAAAGAATGGCTTGTGGGAGCACCTACGGGTAAATTATTTATATAATTATATTTCATTTGTTGATTTTTTATTACTTTTTATTTATCTAACTTTTTTTTATTTGTAGACATACTTTGATTTTGATTCACTTAAAAATGATCCCGATGGAAGAGCTTTATTGGAGGGCATTGAATGTCAAGTAGGAAAGCGTTATAGAGGCCGTAAATCCACTGCGAATGACTATTTTGGTAAAAATGGAGGGTGAATGATGTGGAGAGAGCAAGGGCTAATCCCCCCGGGGTATGAAACCACAAAACTGGGACAGTGCGGTTGATCTTTTCATGAGTCCTAAATTTCTTGAGCGCTCTCAACAAAATAGTGGTAATCGTGCCAAACAAACAGTAAAGAACCGCGGAGGGACAAGTACCTACAGTAATGATGCATTCAAGAAAGTAAGTTATAATTATATGTGTTAGTTTTAGAGTATAATCTAATTTTTTATGTGAAACAGGGCATTACCAGAATTGAAGCCTATCATGAAGCACATACTGATAAATAAGGGAAGTTTGATAGCCCAGATGTTGAGGAAAAATATGTAAGTACATTGGTGTTTTTTGTTTATAGTTATATGTATATTATTGTTTTTTTTACTAATCTATATTAATCATCATTGTAAATTACAGAATGATTTACTTCGTGAGTTTAACGAGCAATACGCAATATGTAACCCCACAAACACTCCAGTAGACGAGGTGGCTGTATTTGAAAAAGTGATCGGTACACGACGAGGACACATAAGAGGGATCGGATGTAAACCGTCTGGAAAACAAAGTTCCAAGAATCCTTCTTTTATGGAGGGCCAATCATCACAACCAACACAGAGTACTGAGGTTGGTTGTAACTTATTTGATAATGACTTAATACATTTGTTGTGTACTTAATACATTTGTTGTGTACTTTGTAGATGGATGATATAGACCGTTTATTCAACAACCCAAGAAAAGTTGAAAAAATGAAAGCATATATGCGACAATTGCAAGAAGAAGAAGATGATGATAACGATGATGGAAACGGTGGTAATGATGAGTAGTTTTTTTAGTTTATGACAACTAGTTAATGTTTTATTTAGTATTATAAGATATGTTATGGATTTTGAGACATGTTATGGATTTTGAAACATGTTATCGGATTATATAAATATTTCTGGATGTTGTTTAAATTTCTGCATTTTCTGGAACCTATCTGAATTGATTAAGAACATCTGTAGTAAGGACTTAATGAAAATAAGGCATTTTCTGGAACCTGTCTGAATTGATTAGGGGTGACACTTTTAGGGGTGACATAAGAGTATTAGCGGCGACACGTATTAGCAACGAACGTTTTAGTGACGGTTAACCATAATGGTGACGAACCCTTTAGTGGCGACCCTATAGGGGCGACTGAGCAGTATTAGCGGCGACGGAATTAGCAGCGACACTTTTAGAGGCGACATGGAAGCAGTAGCGACGAAGCATTAGCAGCGACATGTCGCCCCTAATACCTTTAGGGGCGACTTACTGGACTATTAGGGGCGACATATGTCGCCGCTAAAACCACTAATCCTTGTAGTGCATGGTTTATATTAGTCCCTTGTTAAACTTTTGCATATATATATATATATATATATATATATATATATATATATATATATATATATATATATATATATATATATATATATATATATATATATATATATATATATATATATATATATATATATATATATAGGGTCCCGTTCCGGTAAGGACTCTTTTTTCGGTAAGGACTCGTAAGGACACCTTAAAAAAATTAAAAAAAAAAAATAAAAAAAATACAAATCATAAAATCGAGAATAGTACTATATCATTATCAAAAAAAAATTGGAAATTTTTTTTTTGGATTATTGAAAAACAGCAATGATCCAAGTTTTTTTTATTTTGTGTATCAATGTTTCATTATAAAAAAAATAATGATCCGAAAGTTTTTTTTCGAAATTTTTTTCTCCAATATAGTACTATGATCCATTTTATTATTTATACTTTTTGTTTATTTTTTTTCAATTTTTTTAAGGTGTCCTCACGAGTCCTCACTTTAAGAAGAGTCATCACCCGATCTTATATATATATATATATATATATATATATATATATATATATATATATATATATATATATATATATATATATATATATATATATATATATATATATATGTGTGTGTGTGTGTGTGTGTATGTGTGTGTGTGTGTGTGTGGATATAATGTTTATATAAAATGCATGTTTCCTTATTATTCTAAATTACATGTCTGAACTTCGAATCTATGACCATCAGTGTAGTCTCAGAGTTTTCTAGTCTTAATTATCTATTCAAACAGATTCCATCCATTGGTTGCTTTTGCAGTCATACATATTGTTAAATGACTTTTATTAATCGGTATTGGCTATTTTTCATTTCATAAACTAAATTAAGGTCTGAATCTACCCTCCAGGTGTTGCAGAAATTTTTTAGTAGTGCTGGTGCAGAACTCCCAGACCTTACGTCCTTGTTTGATGAAGTGGTGAGTCTATCAATACTTATAAATGAAAGAGAAAAATATTAGTTTACTTCATAACAAGCATAAATGTTTTGCAGAATCAATACGCGGACTCACTTGTCATATACTTTGGGGAGGATCCCAATCAATGTTCATGGAAACAAGGTTTGTTGTACTTTTTAATGCCAATAAATTCTCGCAGTATGCAAGAGATCTTTTCTAATTAGTTATTTATAGTATATTTGTATACATTTGTCGGATAGTCTAATTTGTGTCACAAAATCATAAGAACAATTTTTGTGGCACCCTAATAACATAAAAATAAAAAGGTAGGTATTATGTAGGACGTGTTGAATAGACTGTTGTCCTTATAAGCAGTTTTAGTCCAGAACCATTTACATGACTAGTGATCGAGTATAGAGGGCTTTTGTTGGAGACGTGCTACTCGATCATTATATTTTGGCGACAATATATATATATATATATATATATATATATATATATATATATATATATATATATATATGTGTGTGTGTGTGTGTGTGTGTGTGTGTGTTTGTGTGTGTATGTGTGTGTATCGTTATTAGTTACAATACATGTATGCATGGACATGGTGTAGAGTAAAAACTCTAACACCCCACCTTTCTGCATGTTACATCCTCACCCTGTCCTTTTTTTTTCTCTTTCCAAACACGCTAACGAGAGAAATTGTACTCCACATTATATGTATGCTCCACAAAAGGAACTTTAAATAATTAAAAATAAGAAAGAGAACAACATTTCGATTATCCAACTCAGGATATTTGACTTGGTTTTATTGACATCGTTTCTGATAAAAACGGATTCCTAGAAAGGATTCTAGTCTATTGATAGTGTGGTTAAGCCGTAATATATAAAAAGGATTACATAATTGGGAAATTATATAATATGGTACATCAAGATCTAAGTTAACGCTATACTATAAACATCCAACACTAACAATGTTCAAGTTGTCAGATAGTTTGAGGTCAATTTGTCCATTAGTACATGTGGATACATCATGCTTTTTCTGGTTTGTTTTTGCAGTTATAATTTCCATGGTGTGTTTTATCGAGAAGTTCAAGAAAGCACACTCTCAGAATAAACTACTCGAGGCAGATGCTAGGAATAAGGAATTGAAAAATTTTGGTAAAGAAGGAAGACAGAGGTCATGCCCTTTTTGATGATGGTTATTCTCCTAATTCTCATACTTCGATTTCTCTATGTTACTCTTATGTGAATACAGTTGACATATAATCGTGGTTTTCTTCTATAGATCCACATGAGGTGTACAAGAATCAATGTAAAACATATGTTATATGTTACCTTTATTCCTCTATGATCTTCTGATGAGCATTTAGTTGACACATAATAGTGGTTTTCTCTTATACATCCACCTAAGGTGTACAAGAATCAATATAAAATATGTGCTATATGTTACCTTTATACATAATATTGATAGATAACAGGTACACTAATATTTTATATAAAGAATTTAATACATTACATGTGATTCGTTAATTTGATTAATCATATAGATAAACAATACAGATTACCAAAATAGGGATAATTAACAAATAGGTTATAAAATTATATGTTTATTCCATACAAATTCCACAAGAAGTAAATGAGGACTTGCCTGATTACACTCATAATAATAAGAAATAACACCACTTATGATGGTAATATAAAAAACTGGCAGAATTTGAAAGAATTATATGAATACCCCTTAGTTCTCTACACTACCCTCAAAACTAGCTCACTGTTAGTGAGAGCCATTAGTTGCAATTTAGTATTAAAAGAATACTAAAACTACCATGTTGATTAAAAATATCGACTCCAAACTGCAAAATATAGAGTGATGCTTTACTTGAGGAAGCTACTTGGTAAACACATTAGCTACTTGTTGGCTTTGTTGCAACACTTCTGGACTATTTTCTTCGTGTAACTAGATCATGAATCAAATGGAAACGAATATTAAAATTCTTTTTCCTTTAATGAACATTGGGTTCTTTGTCATTAAAATGGTTTTTTTTTAATGCCACACATCTCTGTCACATCTTCTTGAATAGGGAAAGGATTAGAATATTTTTTAGAGATGGTCAAAAATTAGAGAATTCGAAAATGAACAAAGAATCAAATTAAAGTCTCACAGGCACATGTCCATTTGTGTAGAAAGCATGTACATGTGACCATGCAAGTAAAGTAGTTTGAAAGAAATATGATAAGCTATGATACATATCTTGTGAATTTTATATAATTCTGCTGATGGAAAACAATGCTACAAGGTTCAAATAAATACAGAGGAAAACGATAAGTGTACATGAAAGGGCCTAAATTAGTGGTCAAAGCTACTATAAGGATAGTAATGATGATAATGATTTGTCCAGTGGAGCAATGTAGGTCTAATACCTAACTTGAACCAGTAATTGATGCGCTCCCAACCCTTTTGTGAATAAGTCAACGATTTGCATTTTGGTGTCAACATGCATAAGTCTAATTTTTGTGTCTCTATTCTCTCACGACCGAAATACGGATCCATTTCAGTGTGTTTAGTTTGTCATGAAACATCGGGTTATTTTCAATGTGTCAAGCTACTTTGTTGTCTCACAGACTATAGATGTCATGTCTCTAAATTCCACTTCTACCAAATAACAAGATACCAAAGACTGTTTCTTTGTGTTCCATGATATAGGGACGCCACATAAGAGGAGAAGATACCATGTTTTAGATCTCCTAGTGTAAGGACAACCAAGCCAATCAGATTCACAATAAGCAATGGGTTTGGTGGCTCCATTTTGTGGGATAATAATGACTTGTATTGGAGTAGCTTTAAGGTATTGCAAGACCTTTTGGTATCGCAAGACTCTGGTTGCTACATCAATGTGACTTTGTTGAATATTGTCAACAAATAATTGGCTTAAAACATTTACAGAGTACACAATGTCTAGTCTAGTAGCTTGTAAGTAGAACAATCTTCCTACCAAATGTCAACAGCCTGTGGTTCTTCCTCACTCTTTTCAAATCTCAAGTTTTGTTCTACGGGGAAACTGATAGGGCAACAACCTTGCATCTGAAAATCTTCCAAAGTCTAAAAATTATTTCATTCGGCTTAAGACCAGTCCATCAGGTGTTCGTTTCATTTCACTTCCAAGAAAAGAATTTAGCGCACCATGGTCATTAATATTAAATTTCTCGTCAAGGTGGGTCTTGGTTTATTGTATATTGATCGGGCCATTTCCTACGATAATAACATCATCCACATAGATGGGAGCTACCACAAAAACGCTTTTCTCTTTCTATATGAAAAGAGTTCGTGCTTGCTTAGATTGTTTGAAATCAAGGGTAAGCAAAAAAAATGGTATATTTTATACCAATTGCATGAGGCATCATTTAAACCATAGAGAGACTTTCCAAAACACTCTCGAGTTTCAATTTCCTTGAAAAAGCATTGGGGAATTTTCATGTAAACCTCCTCATCCAAATCTCTATGTAAAAATTCACTATTCTCATCGAGCTGGTGAATAATCTAGTCTCTTTTGACCAGTGTTCTAAAAGGTGTGCCATGGCGCGCGTCAAGGCATGCCATGGCGTGAGGCGCGACTCTGCCTTCTCAAAAACCCTCATGGCATCGCTGCTAGGCGTGGCGCGTGATAAGGCGAGCCATGGCGTGCCATGGCGTGTTATGGCATGTGTCTTTACTATTTGCAGCTCGTTTTTCTTCTTTTTCTTGCATTTCTTGATTGGATATAAAATATTTAAGTTTTTGTTATTAGTTATTGATAAAACACTTCTAAAAACCTGATATGTTTGATATAAATATATATTTACATATAATATAATTATACATTCATAAAAAATTGCCGCCTTACATCACGCCTTGAAAAACGCCAAGGCTTGTAAAACTTGAGGCTTGACGTTGCCGCCACGTCACGCCTCACGCCATTTAGAACCTTGCTTTTGACGACTACAACTTGTAGTGTTCTAACAAAACTAATTTTGAAATTGGGATTGTTGGGCTGACACTGATGAATCTGATGATTGTCGAAGTCCATTCACGCAGTCAGCATCCTCAGTGCATATGTACCACCACTGGTGGCGGTATGAAGAGTTGTTTATTTATTTATATTCTATAATTGTAGGTATTAGATTCTTATCCCATATTTAGTTGTATTTATCCCTGATTTGTAGGGATATACCAAAGTTAGTTGTAACCCAAATATAAATGTGTTGGCTAGGGTTTCTTGTAAACTGTCGATATACGTTTTGTAAAATCTTTGTGTGAGAAAATATATCACTGATCAGAATATGTTTCTGATCAATTCTAATCTTTGTGTTTGTGTGTGATTGATCCTTGTACGTGTTCTAACAACTGGTTGTTGGATTAGGTGTCTAATCCATGACTTATAATTGTATTTATCTTGTTAATTGAAGCAAAGTCCATTTGGGTTGCCCTCATAGCTGGAGGATTAGTGTAGAGTTCAGTAGAGAGAAAGGTTGATTTATTAATTGTTTAATAAATCAATAGAAATAAATAAATAGTTTATTAATATATTTAAGTGTTAATATATTAATTAGAAACTATAATAATTAATTAGAAATTAATCTAGAATTAATTAGATTTAATTCAGTGATTAAATGAATTAATTAAAAGTGCAGGGACTGGTTTGTATTTATTCAATAGTTGAATAACTGGCAAGCCAGTTGCCAGGGGCCAAAAGTGACGCCAACTATGGAGGCTCCTCCATATGTGGCGAAACCCTAATTAGGGTTTAAGGGATCTAGTCCAAGTGGTGAACAGGCTTGCCCACTTTGGAGGCTCTTCTAGGGTTTCAGCTGTAACCCTAGGAGGCTATAAAAGGAACCCTCTGGCACCCTAAAAACCTGCGCCTCCCACAACTCTCTGGAACTCTGCTGGATTTTTCCTCCTTGCTTTGGGTGTGACTTTCATTTGAGGCAGGATCTCTTTGCTGCTGGCTTCAAGAACAATATCAAAAGGTTGGCTATTCTTATTTTGATCTTTAGAAACAAAATGTTGGCCTTAGGATTTTGTTATATGTTCATAAGATAGAAAAACATAGATCCTTCATTAGGTTGCATGTGAACTTAGGGTTTCTAGTTCATTGTTTGTGCAAAACCTTACAGTGGTATCAGAGCTATGCTTATTTTTCTGTATGAATTGCTATAACTGTTTGTGCCTTAGGGTTATTCTGCGAAATTAACCCTTGGGAAAGGCCTTGATCGATTTCAAGGCTAGGGTTTCTTAACCCTAGCCGCCACCCCCTTTTGCTTGCCTTGGTTAGTATGTTGTTATTTTTGGTAATTGGATTTATAAAATAACTGGAACACTTAAACCCTTGCTTGTAATTTTCGAACCACTAGGGGTTTAAGATAGGTAAAATTAATTTGATTAATTTGTGATATATATCTTAGATTTAATTAGTTTAATTAAAAGACCAATTAAATCACTTAAAGAGTTAATTTAAATTTTCAAAAAATTCTTAATAATTTGCAAAAATTAGAAATAAATTAAATCTAAAATATTTTAATAAGATTAAAATATATCTTATATATTTATGATTAAAAGTTAATATTTATATGTAAGATAAAATTGGTTAGTCTTACCGTTAGTAGGCCTCATTCACAAAACTGTCCTATAAAAAGGGTATAAGGCGACTGCCTATAAAATGGTAGTCTAATGGGTGTCTACTCTCTCCCACCGCTCTCCTGGTCAGTCAAGTGTCGTTAGCCGAACGGGTTTGATAGAACCGCTAAGCCTCTTAAAAGTATAATGCTATAATTGAAAGTACTAGAACCTTGAACAAAATCCCAATCTAGTTACTTTAGTTTAAAAATGTGAATTGGTGCTAATCCATGGAATTGCACATTGCACTTTATGGAACGTTGGTGGAGCGTGTGTGGTTTACCGGCACGCCAACTGGGGTCCGCAAAGAGTCGCAATGGGTTTCTCGATTTTGCCATTATTGGCGGAGCGTGTGTGGTTAACCGGCACGTCAATTAGAGATGGTAGTTGATTTCGAGAGTACCAAGCAAATTCGCATGGTTATTCACACCCGGTTTGTGATCCTCGGTATCCCAGTCACAAAAGTGGGGCATTCCCGAGCTTAAAACATGCTATTGAACAGTTCAATAAATCTCAAAAGAAACTAGGAATTCCATTATAATATGATTATGTTTCCGCGGTGGAATTGGTTGAATCGTCATTCGCCTACCTTATAAAATTTACAATAAAGATTACGGCATCCCTCTTCGATATTGTAAATTGTTATTGTAGGATCCTAGCCTTATATTTGTTCTTGGGTGAATATAAGGATTATTTATTAAATGTCTAATTAAAACTACCTTCTTCTTATTCAGATGTCTTCTGATCAAACCGTCCCCCACTCAAACTCCGGTAATGTCACCTCGATCTTGTCATTATGCTCCAAAATGACGTTGGACGGCACTAACTACAATGACTGGATCCGTAACATCAAAATGGCTCTAAGGTTTGAACACAAAGAATATGTTCTGGAAACCCAGCTGATTGAGGTTGACCCAGATACCGCTACTCCCGAGGAAATCGCCTCGTACCAAAAACACTCGGATGATGCGACCAAAGTGGCCTGCATCATGATCGCCACCATGAACCCTGAGTTGCAACGAATCTATGAGCACTATTGGCCTTACGAGATGCACAAAGAGCTCGCGGAAAAGTTCTGCAAGCAAGAACGCATCGAAAGGCGTGACGTTGTAAAAGTGTTCACTAACGGCAAGCCTAAAGATGGAGAGTCCATCTGCACTCACGTGCAAAGGACGCAAGGTTATGTGGAAAGGCTTAGAAATATAGAGATGCATGTTCATGAGGATTTGGCAGTTGACATAATGCTGAATTCTCTACCCAGTTCTTATGACCAGTTCACACTGGCATATCATTTGAACAATAGTCAGGCGACTTTGGCTGAATTACACCGCATGCTTCGTACTGCTGAAGACAGGATGAAAGGGAAAAGTGTACTCCCGATTAACCCGCCTGTCCTCACTATCGGCTCTGTCAAGGGAAAGAAAAGGAAGGGCCCTCCGAAACAAAACTGGAGGAAAAATGTTCATGTTGGGTCATCTAGTAGTGCCCCGAGAGCCAAGTCTTCCAGCATTCTGCATGTCACCAATCCCAGGGAAGCCGACTGCTTTTACTGCAAAGAAAAGGGTCACTGGAAGAGCAGCTGCCCCAGGTACTTGTAGGATATCATGGATGGCAAAGTGAGGCCATCACAAGCAGGTACTTACTCTATATCTAATAACAGATATTCTTCTTGTTCTTGGGTCCTTGATACAGGATGTGGTTTTCATATCTGTTCTGATTTGCAGTGCCTAAAGGAAAGTAGGGAGCTAGAGCATGGTAGATTGAACCTAGTCATGGGCAATAGGCGAACGTCACCTGTTACCAAGATCGGTGTCTATAGACTAGTGCTTGGCAGTGGAGTTAGTTTAGATTTACATAATTGTTGCTATTCGCCTGATATGGCAAAGAACATAATTTCTTTTCATGTATTGTTCAAACAAGGCTTTTATTATGAGTTTAAGAAATTGAATGGTTCAATTTCAGTTTTTAATGATGTTTTTATATTTAATGCTATGCCTTGTGATGGAGTGTATGAGACTATTATGTGTGTTGATAATTATGGTAAAAATGTGTTATATATTGATTCTTCGGACGGTATAGAAAAGGCGTGTTTGTGGCACTGTCGCCTTGGTCATATTAATAAGAAACGCATCGCCCAACTCCAAAAGGATGGAGTGTTGGAATCGTTCGACCTCAAATCGGACGATGTATGTGAGTCTTGTTTATTTGGCAAGATGACAAAATCACCATACAAAGGTTCCTTTGAAAGAGGTGAAGGTTTCTTGGACATCATAAACATAGATGTGTGTGGTCCCTTTAGAACAACTACAAAAGATGGCACGCGGTTCTATGTGACCTTCAGTGATGATTTTAGTAGATATGGGTATATCTACTTAATCAAGCACAAATAAGATACCTTTGAAAAGTTCAAAGAATTTAAAAACGAAGTAGAAAATCAACTGGGCAGAAAGATAAAGATGCTTAGATCCGACAGAGGCGGTGAGTATCTTAGTATCGAGTTTCTCAATTAACTTAAGGAATGTGGAATTGTTTCACAGTTATCGCCTCCAAGCACACCACAGTTGAATGGTGTTGCTGAAAGGCGGAACCGAACCTTGTTGGACATGGTTCGTTCCATGATGAATCGAGCTTTACTTTCAATCCATTTCTGGGGGTATGCCTTAGAGACTGCTGCCCATATCCTTAACCTTGTCCCAACCAAGAAGGTTGCTAAGACACCTCACGAGATGTGGACAGGGAAAGATCCCTCATTGGTACACATCAAAGTCTAGGGTTGTGAGGCTTTCATGAGACGAGAGACTCAAGACAAACTCGCAGAAAGAAGTGAGAAATGTTATTTCATCGGATACCCAAAACAGTCTTTTGGATACTTGTTCTACAGACCGAGCGAGGACGTGGTCTTTGTAGCTAGACGAGGAGTCTTTCGAGAGAAAGATCTCATTTCTAAAGAGGATAATAGGAGTACTGTTGACCTTGAAGAAATTCAGGAAACACCCGATGAAACAACCTTAGGAAACTCTAGCCACCAACATGAGGAAGAGGTTTCTGTTGGACCAACCGACATATCATTGCCCCATAGGCGTTCGGGTAGAGTTAGCATGCCACCCGAGTTTTATGGTTTCCATATAACTACGGATGGTGATACGTTTGTCAGTGATCGTACACTAACAAATTTGGATGAACCAGCTAACTACCGCGAAGCAGTGGCAGGCCCCGAGTCTGCCAAATGGAAAGAGGCAATGGACAAAGAGATTAAGTCCATGTATGACAATCAAGTTTGGAACTTGGTTGACAATGTGCCGGGTAGTAAGACAGTCGGGTGCAAGTGGATTTTCAAGAAGAAGACCGACATGGATGGTAAAGTACACACTTATAAAGCTTAGCTGGTTGCGAAGGGATTCACTCAAACCCCGGGGGTTGACTATGATGAAACCTTCTCACCAGTAGCCACGATTAAGTCAATTAGGATAATGCTTGCCATAGCTGCGTTTCATGATTATGAAATTTGGTAGATGGATATCAAAACCGCTTTCCTTAGCAGGAAACTGACTAAGGATGTTTACATGAATTAAACAGAAGGTTTTGTAGACACAAAGCATATTGATAAAGTGTGTAAGCTTGAGAGATCAATCTACGGATTGAAACAAGCTTCTCGCAGCTGGAATCTTTGTTTCCATGAGAAAGTCAAAGAGTTTGGTTTCTCTAGAAGTGAAGATGAGTCCTGTATATATGTCAAGGCTAGTGGGAGTATAGTCACTTTTCTGTTGCTATATGTTGATGACATACTGCTTATGGGAAACGACATTCCGACCTTGCAAGATGTAAAGTCTTGGCTCGGGAAGTGTTTCGCCATGAAAGACCTTAGAGAAGCTGTTTATATTCTCGTGATAAGGATACTAAGAGATAGAAAGAAAAAGTTAATTGGCCTGAGTCAGTGTACATACTTAGAAAATGTACTAAAGAGGTTTAGTATGGAAAATTCCAAGAAGGGAGAGCTACCTATCCAAAGTAATGCCAAGTTGAGTAAGACTCAAAGCCTGAGTAACGATGAGGAAATAGCTGAGATGAGTCGGGTACCTTATGCTTGGGCAGTAGCGTCGATCATGTATGTTATGACATGTACTCGTCCTAACGTATCCTTTGCATTGAGCATGGTTAGTTGGTACCAGGGTAATCCTGGAAGGGCACACTGGATAGCGGTTAAGAACATACTCAAGTATCTGCGAAGGACAAAGAACATGGTGTTAGTCCTTGGTGGCAGTGATGACTTGAAAGTAAGTGGATATACAGATGCCAGCTTCCAGACAGATAGAGACAGTGGTCGGTCTCAGTCGGGCTAGGTATTTCTTCTGAACAGTGGAGCGGTTACTTGGAAAAGTTCCAAGCAAGAGACGGTGGCTGATTCAACGTGCGAATCAGAGTACATAGCAGCGAGTGAAGCGTCTAAGGAAGCGACTTGGCTGAAGAACTTTATCGGTGACCTTGGAGTTGTCCCGAGCATTCAGGAGCCGATGGAACTATTCTGCGATAATGAAGGAGCGGTCGCTTTGACAAAGGAACCGCGAGATCATGGAAAGTCCAGACATATCGATAGAAAGTACCATTACATTCGACATCGGGTAGAAGAAGGTCACCTCTTGGTTAAGAGGGTATCATCAGAAGACAATCCTGCAGATCCTTTGACTAAGGCTCTGAGTAGGATCAAGCATAATCAGCATGCTCGGAGCATTGGACTGAAGGATGATATTAGTTTTAGCAATTAGATAGGTTTTGAAACTTGTAACAGTATAAATGTAATTGACTTGGTGATTTTATAATGGAGATTTATAAATGAGTATTGTTTACTGCCTTTGTCAATTGTTTATTATTGTGTTTCAATTTTTGCATGTTTAAAGTTCCTGATTAATTAGATTATTCAAAATTCCATAGTCGATCATACTGTTAGGGAGTAAGTATGAACGAAGACTGTCATGAATCGGTTGTAGATTGTCTAAGGAATTAGACATTGCAGTAAGACTGCTACAACGTTCGTGAGTACTTAGAAAATAGAGATTTGAGTATTGGATAAACCCGCGCTTAACAGATTGCTTCATGGATTACATCACGAGCAATGTTAAGACGATAATATCCTTTGATCCTTAAGTGGAGAGAGATATGATCCATAATTTACGAGGCAGTTACTCATTGATAATGCGAAAACGTACCGGTAACTCGGTGTTATAAAACGCATTGTTGTGAGTATTCTGACTGGTAAAAGGTATAGACATATAAGTCGAAACTTATCCGTCCCCTGACCAGATAGGGAAACAGATATCTGTAGGCCTCTCCATGATTTTGAAGGTGACTAAAAGTGTTGGCCAACCGGGACTGAATTGATGTGTTCAATTAGCAGTCTTAAAGTCATAAGCAAATCGGAAATCGAGAAACAGAGTATCAGACTAAGATTGATCTTAATCCATGTCTTGAGTCTGAAAATATCTTGTTGGATGGAGGATCATCTGATCACTTATCTTTGGATAGAACTGACTGGGTCAGAGTTTAGGAACAGTTTCTGGCAAAGTGTTGTTAATCAGAAGATAAATAGACAGTTAAAGTCATAGACTTATCCAAGTGGGAGACTATTGGATTAGGTGTCTAAGCCATAACTTATAATTGTATTTATCTTGTTAATTGAAGCAAAGTCCATTTGGGTTGCCCTTATAGCTGGAGGATTAGTGTAGAGTTCAGTAGAGAGAAAGGCTGATTTATTAATTGTTTAATAAATCAATAGAAATAAATAAATAGTTTATTAATATATTTAAGTGTTAATATATTAATTAGAAGCTATAATAATTAATTAGAAATTAATCTGGAATTAATTAGATTTAATTCAGTGATTAAATTAATTAATTAAAAGTGCAGGGACTGGTTTGTGTTTATTCAATAGTTGAATAACTGGCAAGCCAGTTGCCAGGGGCCAAAAGTGGTGCCAACTATGGAGGCTCCTCCATATGTGGCGAAACCCTAATTAGGGTTTATGGGATCTGGTCCAAGTGGTGAACAGGCTTGCCCACTTTGGATCTGGCACCCCAAAAACCTGCGCCTCCCGTAACTCTCTAGAACTCTGCTGGATTTTCTCCTCCTTGCTTTGGGTGTGACTTTCATTTGAGGCACGATCTCTTTGCTGCTGGCTTCAAGAACAAGATCAAAAGGTTGGTTATTCTTATTTTGATCTTTAGAAACAAAATGTTGGCCTTAGGATTTTGTTATATGTTCATAAGATAGAAAAACATAGATCTTTCATTAGATTACATGTGAACTTAGGGTTTCTAGTTCATTGTTTGTGCAAAACCTTACACTGGTATCATAGTAGGTTTCATATCCTTCACAAGAACTCTATGGCTTCGTATTTGTTATTTTCCTCCTCTATCAACAAGATTCATCCTCTCGACTGTAATAACTTTACAATGTGGAAAATCAAAGCGTTGATGGTCCTGGAAACCATGGATTATAATATGTTGAGTATTCTTTTTAATGGTCCCTATGTTTATGTTTCAAGAAACTAAAGATGGTTTCCATGTGAACTAAAGAGAACTCATGTGCATGCTTGGACTGAAGATGACAAGAAGAAAGAAAATTTAGACATTCATGCAAGAGCTGCAATTGGTAATGTTGTTCCTTATGATATCTACCATCTTGTTCATAATGTGTTTCTGCCAAAGAGATGTTCAACACTTTACCAGTTGCCTTTGAATGAACTTAGGAAGTTAGAGCTACTTAAGAAAAGACACTAAACAGGAAGTATGAACACTTATTTGCTTATAAGAATGATTCTATAACATAGACATTCAATCAGTTTAACTGTTTAATCAATGACATATGAAGTATCAAAATTTATAAACATTATATTGTTCTGGTGCTTAAGTTTTTTGATTCTCTTGATGAGAAGTGGGAACATCATGTTAATGTTCTCAAGAATAGTGAGAAGATCAAGACAATGGACCTTCAGAGCCTGTTTGATAATCTCAGAAAATATGAAGAGTCAAAGGCTCATCGTAAGGAGATCATGAAGGATGATCAGCATGAACGGTCATCTCCTCTTCTCTCTAAAAGCGCTGATCACGTTGATAGTGACGCTGAAGGATCAGAAGATGCTGACAGTTGATGAAGAGCAAAAGCATGTTTTGAACTTGCATCCTAAGCTGTTTGGTTGTTAAGTAGTTCAACCAGTACAAAGAAAACAAGAAATCTGGTTTTCATTGAAACTCCTCTTCCAACGTATCCAAGGCTGACTACTTTGGATTTAGGAGATCTAATGTTGAGTCGTCTAAAGGTGGGAGTGTTGATAAAAGGAATAATGGGAAGTGCTTTAACTGTGGAAGCACTGAGCACTTTGCAAAAGATTGGAAGCCGAAAAGGAGCCAAGGAAGACTCCTATGAGATGAAGTACAAGAGATTGGTTGCCTCTTTGAAGAAACAGAATTTGGGATCGAAAGTTCTTCTTGATAAAGAAGAAAAGTAGAAAGATGAAGCTGATTCTTCTGATGATGAAGAATCGAAGAATGTTTGTCTAATTGCCACTACCAAGGAGGACTACATTGAAGAGTTTAGAAGTAGCACCAGCAACTTTGATGCCGATCTTACTCAAGCTGCAAAAGATAGCACTACCAATGATTGGGATTCATGTTCAGTGTATCATGTCAAAAACTTTGTCAATTATTCTAATAATGAAAAGACAGCAATGTTTGATTATTTATTCCTTGATCTTAGAAAATCAAATCGTGAAAAACATGAACTAAAAAAATGAAAAAAAACGTATATCCACTAACAATAATAAAAGGGATGAGATGATTTCTAAACTGAAAATTGATTGTAGAAATCTAATTGTATCGAATCAATCTTTAGCTAAAAAAAGACACTGTTGAAAATGATTCTAAAAATAATCAAATGATCATTAAAAGTTGGACCCATTCACATCACAGGGTTACAAAGTTGATAAACGATCAAATATCTCCTTAAGCTACAAAAATTCTTGGTGGAGACTTTAAGTCAGTAGGTGATGTTTTTAAACAAATTGGAACTGAACCATGTTTTCCTTTTACTGAAGAATTAGTTCATGATTTTAAAACAAAGTTTGCCAAACCCGGAGAACTTAAAAGGCATAACTTTATAGATAAACACTGTTATACTGATCAATAGGGTGATCTCACTTTGCAAAGTAAATTGACTTCAATTGATCCCTCAATGAAAGGGTTAGAGCAAGAGGATGTCAGCGTTAGCGTGAAAATTTTAATCAGCTTTCCAATTTCAAATGGTGAATTTCACACTGTCACTAACATCCTTCTTGAAACCCCTGACAGCACCATCTGTAACACCCACCCTGAAAAAGATCCTGCTAAATGTAGCAAGTTTTCAAAAGTATGCAATAAATTCAAGTTTTCAAAACAAGGTAAACGTAAGCACTCTTTCTCACCCATTAGGAAGTGTTATAGATGTGGGGACACTTCACATGAAGCTGCTAAGTGCATTTTTTAGCCCAGAACTGAAAGAAACAAAAACACTCTTTCTCGCTATAACAAATGGATTAAAAAGGGAAACTCATTGATTGTCTTCCATCTGATTGTTATGATATTCTTGCACGTTTCAAACCCATCTTTAAATGGGTTCAAAAGGAGTTCTAATCTGATCGTGAAAGTAACTGCATGGCCATGAAAATATTTGGTGTCTAAACAGTGGATGTTCTCGTCACATGACTGGCTTCAAGTAACTGCGAGAAGAAATTATCAAGAAAAAAGGCTCTGTTGTTACATATGGTGACAACAGCAAAGGTTACACCAAGGGTTACGTGACCATCAAGTGTAAATCTATATTGTTTTCCAATGTATGTTATGTAAAGGGTTTACATAATCTAATTTCCATCAGCCAGTTGTGTGATGCTGACTTCAAGGTTCTGTTCAACAAAAGAGAAGGAAATATCATTAATGCTACAATAGAAGTT
Source organism: Cichorium intybus (assembly GCA_023525715.1). Classification (NCBI taxonomy): domain Eukaryota; kingdom Viridiplantae; phylum Streptophyta; class Magnoliopsida; order Asterales; family Asteraceae; genus Cichorium; species Cichorium intybus. The sequence continues at coordinate 42,943,300 of CM042017.1, read as the reverse complement.
GTTCTCACTACTAAACAATCTGATTGACGGGTTTTGATAAGCTAAAAATGATCATTTTGTGTAAAACAATTTTAAGCGACAAACGAAAGCGGTTTTAAAATAACTATTACTTTAAGATCATTTTAACAAAACCACCTAGAGGATCCAATTAAATAATATAGAATGATTATTGGACAACCATAGGATATAAAGAAGACAAGCTTTGAAGACTTTGATCCCACTTGGTTTTGGAGAGTTGATGAAGATGGCTAAAGAACCCAAAGGATAGTTCCTTTATAATGTATCCATCAACAAGAATAACGCACAAGGAATGCTAGTTCCCTTTTGTATTTGTGACTTCTTAAGCCTTTAAGTGCTGAACACAATTAAGCACTAAAGGAGAAGCAATTCTACTACATTTACACATGAAAAAGGCTTCAAAAGGCATGTAAGAGGGGGGAGAGAATGAAGTGGACGAATTTCATCAAGGAATGAGAGAAAAACTAGTTAGTTTTTTTGGTCTTACACTTACCAATATATAAGATCTAAGACCCATACCTCTAGTAAATGCTAAGTGATGGCATGTAAGAAGCATGAATTATGTAAGATGGAGGTAGGCAAGCAACCTCCCTATCCCTTTGACTAATTGGCTAACAAGAGAGAGAAATAATCTAGTTTCCCAAACTAGATTTGCTTATATAACTAGAAAGTTGAGTGGAAATCAAGGTGTACAAAAACTTGTACATGACTTATTAAATCATACTATATGATATAATAAATAGTTTTTACTCTCTTGATTTATTATTTTCAATAAATAATAATTATCTCCTAATTAAATACAAGAGTTGATTATTTATTAATAATCGAATTAATAATATATATTTAATATGTGCCAACTTGCTTAAGGTGTGACCCTATAGGATTGACACGTCGCAATCGTGGTTGGCACTTTGTGTCAAAATATAACCAATCTATAGTGTCACTCTATAAACGGTTTCTATTCATACACTTGTTTCCGAAAGAACTCAAATGTACGAAAACTAAAATTTGATCTAACAATCTACCCCGAAGTGATCATTCAAAATCAAACTAACCATGCTATTATGATCCCGAGACCAACTCAGAAAATCATAATCAAAGCAAATCAGAAACGATGAAACGAAGAACAATAAACAATACCGAAATCATAACTTACGAGAAAATGTAATCAACTATAAATTGCATTAAACCAAAACCTGAATCATAACCGAATGCTTCTGAAAACAGGAACCAATCTAGATCCACGTGGCCAATGCTATTCTACAATCCAGAACCCTTGATCACACATACCAACGAAAACCGAACAACGATAAAATAACTAAAAGCTAACCAACTATGAGATCTACTACTAAAGCTACGAATTTCTGAGTCAAAGAAGTCTGCGTGTCTCTCAAAGGTGCAATCTTCTCTCCCTAATCACGAACCAGGACCCTCTATTTATAGTTGTGGATTTGGCTTGTACGCATCGCAGCATAGCCTTGTACGAGGCGCGGGTCAATCTTATCCCCCGTTTCTTTGCACTTTGAATTCCAAATCTTCTCCCGGTGAAACAGCTCACCGCGTTGCATCACTCCTTGGTACGCGGCGCACGTGTTACTTCAACTTGAATTCAACTTTGCTTCCAACTTTGCCAAAATGTGCACTTTTTACCCTATATTATTCATAAAATACCACACAACCCCTTGGCACTAAAAGTGAGTAATATTAGTCCTAAAAGTGAGTAATATTAGTCCTATCAGAAGTATATTTCATCTAAAACCCAGCTCAATAACGACTATAATACTTGGCATTACCAGGCGTTATCAAACACCCCACACTTGTGTCTTGCTTCTTCCCAAGCAAGTAGAGTTTTTAACAAATTCTAACAAAGACTCAAATATATTGAATATTTTTAGTTTCAAAGTTTATTGAGTTCGAAAAGTTAGATGAAAAATGATTTTTTGAAAAATGACCAGAAAACCCTTTGGGAATCATGACTTACTAAAGAACCCTTGATTACAAATTTTCGGTTCACAATTAAGTAAACTTAGTCATTCAGATCAGAGGTCGTTAAGGAATTATCCATGACTTTTGATATTGTCTGTGTAACAAGCTTTCGGAAACACTATCCCAGACCATACGATCTTAGGTACTGAGGTGCATAAATGCCCTATGGGCCACCCTTTTCAATCCTACCAGCTCAAACAACAAGGGCCACTGATTGATACTTCCCTCTTGAATTCCAATCCTCAGATACTCCAAGTCCAGAATTTTTCTAACCTCCTAAACACTCAACTTATTTTAACTAAAACTACTATGGTAACAACTAAACAGTATTTCTAGAAAAATACCACAATGCTACAAATATTCAAATCACTTTTCGATCGTCCCCACCCCACACTTTAAACCGCACAACGTCCCCATTGTACAAAAGAAAAATCAAAACAATGGAGAAAAGAGTTACCCCTTAGGAACGGCGAATTGCTTGACTGTTGGTATCATACGTATCAGGGTTGATTAGTTGTGTCGTTCTCGATGAAATCCAGGAGTTGGGGCGCAATAGTAAACACGCCGTCATAACACAAGCGCAGGGGTACATTGTACCAACAAAATATCAACTCGTGCAAAAGATATTAAAAGTTTAGATACAGACATAAATGTTAAATACAGAAAACTAAACTATAAAAAGAAAAGAAAATAGTACAGAAATTATCACTCAGAATCATCGTGATGAGTGCTAGATGGACTTGCATCGTCATCTCCACCAGTCGATGGCCTCAAATATCTCAAGATGGTACGCTCCAACCGTCGTATGTCGGCTCGAATATCCTCCTGACTGGAGGATCTCAGTGTGGCTTGGACGTCCAGGGGCTCTGGCTCCTGATCCCTCTGAGCCTATGATGGCTCTCTCCTCCGCCTCTGGCGTCGTGGAGCGCGAACCTCCGGCTGTGCAGTTGGAGCCTTGGCTCCCTCTATCTCCGCCTCCATCTCCACATCCTGAGCCTGTGTTGGCTCAGGTGCGCCAACTAGCAAGTAACTACCATGACCAAAGGGTTTGATAATGCCCATCGCCAATAAAAGTGCAGCCCCCATCAGTCTCGGGTGGGACGGAGTCATCTGTCTCGTAACCTCGATCCGTAACATGTCATTTGACTAGGCTAGGCGTGTAATGTAGTGGCCACCGACCAAGGGGACAGCCGATCTAGGCTGCGAGGCCCCAACCAAGAACTCAACTAACAGATAAGGAAGATGGAAGAACCTGTCAGCTCATAGGAGTGTACAAATAAATGGCAGATCCTTCTTCAGCACCTTGTCACCACCCTTACTTTGAGTAAGGGTGCAAGCGACAATCCTGTGTAGCAGCCTGTGGATCAGTGATCGTATAGTGCTCGAAGTAGCGGCTGTGGTAAATGCAACGTTGCTGATCTCGTCCCAAATGTCTGCCTCCATCACTCCCTCGTCCGGATGGGTGGTGCACATAGCTAAGAATGGCAGGAAATGCAGGTCAGCAGTCTCCTCCTCGGTATAAATGCCTGCTCTCCATGCAAGCTCCACGACAGTGCACTCCCTGTGCATATCTCTTAGTCGAAATCTGATCATCCGCTGAGATAAGTCGTCACCCTGTGCTCCCTAGGCGCATGTAAAGTAAAACTCCAGGATGAGCTCCCAGTAACAAGTCTCGTCTGCCGCGATGAGATGGTCCTAGCCACGACATGTAAAATGGTGTGCTCCATCGTCACTGGTCCAAGTGCGGACCAGATGCTGCTCCAGACGAGGCATGATGCCAGAAGCTACAGCGAGTTTCCGGTCTAGTGATGGCGCCACTTCAACCTCCCGACCGGCTAATATGGTCAGTCATGCCTGGGATCCTACGGACCCCGGCAGAGCCTCGGGAAACTCCAAAAACGGGTGCTCAGGCAGCGCAGCCATTGGAATAACAGGTCTAGATCGACGTGCCATCTGCAAAAATTAATCTAGGACAAAACTAGTGCCCAAACATTAGAAAATTTTTGCAGAAATGGTCCCTGGCATCATTAGCGCCGCTGATCATAAGATTAGCGCCACTGATCATAAGATGAGCCCTGCAAATAATAAACACAAGCCCCACTCCTTGTTAGGAATCGGATCGGGTACACACAGCGGAAACACACTATCACACACACACAAACTCACGAAATTAAAGTAAGAAGAACACAAGGATTTTTACGTGGTTCGGATTCGGTGCAAATCCTACGTCCACGGGCTGCAACTAGATAAATATATATAATTCTACCCCTCATTTTTGAAAAACTAAAATCTTCACCAACTTCCTTTGAATTCAAAGTTTTACCTAACAATCTCCCACTTGAAGATTTTGAACAACGTAGTCTTTCTCTACTGTCATCCAACTCCAGTAATCTTAAAACAACCAAGTCTTCCAAGCCTCCAGCTCCCAAGAACAAGCTAAACTTAGTCCAATTTCTCTAGTTGCAGCCGCCCCTCATCATCAAGTACTAGAAGGGCCAGTTGAAGCTACCACAAGCTCCAACTCAGTCGTAGCCAATCCCGCTACCGACTCAGTCGTGGTCAATACCGCCACCGACTCATCCCCTGCCTCAACCGGCTTGGACACTCCTCCAGATCCAGAGATACATCGAGGACCACTAACACTCTCCAAACTTTGCAAACTTCCAACAGGAGAGAATTTTTCAGTCTTAGTCTTCAAAACCCAACGGCTCTTTGTAACTGTACCCGGAACACACCCCGTACTCCTACTGTCACAAAATCCCCTGAATGGTTTAGACTTTCCGACTCGTTCAGCTAACATCTCTTTGGCTCCAGACTTCATGTTTGCCAAATGAAGTCTCTTAGCACTAGATTTAGCGAACCAGATTTTGTCATGCTTAACCGGGACGGTCATAGTTCCCTCAACAGGTACCTCAACCATATACAATGACCCACGCTTCATACCTTGAGCAATCACCGAAATACCATTGACCACCCTCCATTTACCACCACCAAACCTTACTTCCAGTCCTTGTTTATCCAACTGACCAACAAAAATCAATTTCTTCTTCAGCTCCGGAATCACCCTGACATTCTTCAGGTTCCATGTAGTTCCCAATGAAGTAACCAGATCAATATCTTCCATGCCCGTTACTTGAAACAACTCGTCATTGCCTAACCGTACCTTCCCAAAATCTCCTTCTTTTAGATTCACCATCGTTTCTCCGTTGTCCATGGCGTGAAAAGAAGCTCCTGAATCCATGACCCAAGAGTCTACAGAACTTTCCATACTTAGTATCAGTGCATCATCCTCAGACACACCCTCAGCACCAGCAATGTTCAATTCTTTCTTTGGACATTGACTCTTAACATGTCCCACCTCTTGGCAGTTCCAGCACTTCACATTCTTCCAAGTTCTAGATGAACTTCTTCCCCGACTCCCACTGCTCCCACTATTCCTGCTGTTCCCTCTACTTCTTCTGATATTTAATAACTCAGAAGAAGAAGATCCACCTTGATTCTTGCGTCTGACATCCTCGCCAAGAACCAAATCTCTAACCCCTTCAAAAGTCATACCACTGGTCCCCACTGAACTTGTAACAGCGGTTACTGTTCTAGACCAGCTATTAGGTAGTGAAGCTTGAGTCTCGTTATCAAATTTAATTCCCACGGATGACAATTTGGACAGAATTGAATTTAGATTGTTAATGTGAATCGTAACTGAGCTGTCTTCATTCATCCTTGTCGTGAACAATTCCCTCATCAAGAACACCTTGTTAGTCGCCGACGGTTTCTCATACATGTTCGTCAGAGCATCCATCATAACACGTGCCGTGGTTTCCTTCATGATGTTGAAAGCGACGCTCCTTTCCAACGAGAATGTAATAACCGCCTTAGCTTTCTTGTCCTTTGAGTTCCATGCATCTTCAACAGCTTTTTCCATTTTCTCCGGTTTGTCTCCAAGTACCACGTCCAAATCTTTCTGACATAGCAATGCTTCTAATTGCATTTTCCACCAGCTAAAGTTAGAACCGTTGAACTTCTCGATTACAACCTTGTCTTCAGCCATTACGACAAACAAGAGACAAATATTTTATAGTACTTTTGTGTGACAGAACAGTACCCTTTGAAGTACCGAGATACCTTTAATACGATTAATAGAAATTAGTTTCTGATGTGGAAGATCAGACAAAACTGCAACCACAGAGCATACTTTAATTTCTAAAACCGAGACCTCCTCCAGAACCCAAAGCTCTGATACCAGTTGTTAGGAATCGGATCGGGTACACGCAGCGGAAACACACTATCACACACACACAAACTCACGAAATTAAAGCAAGAAGAACACAAGGATTTTTACGTGGTTTGGATTCGGTGCAAATCCTACGTCCACGGGCTGCAACTAGAGAAATCTTATTAACTCAATAGATTACAATTTACAATTGTTGGTGCATTTTCCTTCAAGTGAATGCCTATATTTATAGGCTTGAGAATGTATAAAATATATATAATTCTACCCCTCATTTTTGAAAAACTAAAATCTTCACCAACTTCCTTTGAATTCAAAGTTTTACCTAACACTCCTATACTACCGATTGACAACCCTTTATTGTCAATTTTAAGAAAACTACGCTAAAAGTGTATCAATTTCTCAATTGGGGAAAAAGCCCCAAAACCGAGCCCTAGTTTTTTCACTTTTCCGATTTTTTAGTTGTTTTTGCTAAATTGATGCTACCACTGTGCTCTATACCCACCGATTAACAAACCCTAGTAGCTAGACTCACAAAAAATGAGCCGAAAATTAGCGAATCGGGGTCGAGGGGTTCGGTTTACCGAAGATCCCAACCGAGCCCTAAACCCACGGATTTCAATGAGTTGATGCGATAAGAATAATGAGAAAGAGTTGAACACGTACGTAAGTGCTAGATCATTGATTTGAGCGAAGAAATTTCACGTAAAACTCGATTTTCCGGTGGGTTTTTGCTGTTCGGTGTCGACAGTCGCGAGGGGGTGTGGGTGTTTTCAAAATTAGCGGCGATAATATTGATATTAGGCTGACCCGCGTTGACCAATGTTAGTTTCGCTAACATTGAGGTTAGCGGCGCTAACATGCTTGTTCCCAATTTTCCGATTTTTTTTCTATTATTTAAAAATCCCGTTTGACCACCCCACACTCGAGCCATGTCGTGTAGTTTTTTTTAAGGTTTTTCCGAGTGATATTTCAACAGAATAAAGAATAAAATTAAAAACAAAAATAAAAATACTTATAAAAGATGTCAGGTTGCCTCCCGAAAGCGCTTCTTTAATCGGTCTTTTAGCTGCACCGACCTTCAACGGCTACGGTGGATTCGTACGCCATTTGCTTCTGCTGAATGTCAGCCGCCACCGTCCCTTTGTTGACCCCGTTTTTCTCAAATTGTCCTGGATCGAATGGCTTGCCGGTTCTTCTGCTGCTGCCCGGTCTCCGTCTTCCGATTAATTCACGTGAATGCTTGGAGGTGGCTTTAAACCTCCAAGCCCGATCTTTTCCTCGGTGTCTCTTCAAGACCATATTATTGGTATGGTTCTAGATTTTATCATCAATTATGTTGATAACATCCAACTTTCCACTCATTAATGGGTTATGAGTGGCGAGAAAATCAAGTTTCTCATTTTCAAAAGCCACATCATCGGCATCATCTTCTTGGTCATCGTCCAACAGGTGGATCGGCGCCAAGAGTGAGTGCCTGGCGTTGTCTGGTGATGCCAACGATTCACTCATCACCAGATCTTCACTATCAAAATGTTCTAAATTTTCATAAATTGTTGTGTCGGGGGTGGTATTGTCATCTACGCCCCCTTCCTCAACAAACATCTCGACAATGTTATCCGGTGATGGTATAGATATACCATCACCAGCGCTTGACTTTCAAAAGTATCAACCATTTCAACAATTTCAAGAGTTGTTGGGTAGGGGTTAGTACTATCATTTACAACCCCCTCTTCAACAAACGTTTCAACTAAAGTGTCGGGTGATGGTATAGATTCACTCATCACCAGAGCTTGATTATCAAAGGTATCAAAAATTTCAAAATTTTTTGGGTAGGGTAGTATTTGCATCTACAACCTCCTCCTCAACAACCAATTTTGACCATCTCGGTGGTCTTCTGAATTTCCCAAGGTGTATGACCTTCCATCACATGTTCAGGTGATGCAGGTTCACATACAGTATCATTTGTATTAAAATGCCCGCCTCAGTTTCTGGCGAGTATGGCTGTAGTCCCAGATCTTCCCGTATTTGAGCTAATGAATTTCCCATCACCAAAAGGGCATTAGCCTGATCTTCTGTCATTTGGCAGATTCCGACCACCAATTCCCAGGCCAGCTCCCACTTCGCATCGAGCGAAGGGTTTAGATTTTGGTTGTTCACAAAACACGACACATTGTAATTTCTAAATTGAGTTGGATCCTCGGTCCGCAATCCATTGTCATTGAATGATCAATTGTAGCAATCATTCTCATAATAGTTGTTGGTCGGGCCACCATATTCCCCACATCTGTCCTGATTGATGTACATGTTTTGTTCATACTGATTCGGATTTCCATACCCATTGTCATCGAAAAATTCATTGTAGTAATCATTCTCGTAATGGTTATAGACCGGACCACCATAACATGTGTATTGGTCCGTGTACATGTAATCGCCCATTATAAGGACGTACACATACAGAAAATTAAAAAACTAAAATTAAATATCAAAAGAAAAATCGAAAATTGACACATAGTGTCAAGCGCACAACTCCCCGGCAACGGCACCAAAATTTGACACGTCGCAGTCGTTGATGTGGTCAAAAATACAAAATAAAACCTTACAATCCACTAGTAGCGGTAAGTAAGGGTCGAACTAAGGAGTTCGTGGTTGGCGCTTTGTGTCAAAATATGACCAATCTATGGTGTCACTCTGTAGACAGTTTCTATTCATACACTTGTTTCCGAAAGAACTCAAAAGTACGAAAACTAAAATTTAATCTAACAATCTACCCCGAAGTGATAATTCAACATCAAACTAACCATGCTATTCTGATCCCAAGAACAACTCAGAAAATCAAAATCAAAGCAAATCAGAAACGATGAAACAAAGAACAACAAACAATACTGAAATCATAACTTGACGTAATCAACTATAAATTGCATTAAACCAAAACCCTAATCAAAGCCAAATGCTTCTGAAAACAGGCACCAATCCAGATCCACATGGCCAATGGTGTTCTACAATCCAGAACCCTTGATGACACGTAACAACGAAAAACCGAAAAACGATAAAATAACTAAAAGCTAACCAAGGAAAAACCAAAAAACTAAAAGCTTCCTTTTACGGAATAACGTTAAACCATGTCAAAGTACAACAATTCCTACACTCAAGTCCCAAATATGTATCTCAGATCGAAGAATACAAAGATATTACCTTAATTAAATATCACTCATGACAATGATCAATAAAGTAATTTTGATGCAGGTCTTGTCCAATACTTATTCTCTAATCAAGTACCTATGAATTTTGGTCGCAACCCTTTTCCATTTTCATCTCCATGAAAATCAACCAATCCATTCATATTAATCTTACCTCATAGATGCTCCCACAACTATGAACGACTATGAACATTTAGAATAACCAGGTTACTCAAGGATAAAACATGCTAATATAGAACACAAAAATTATTTAATGAAAAGATTATATCCAATATGTCAAGTCATTACAATAAATTTTTCTTATATTTTTCCAATATCCAAATACTAAATTTAATTTGTATGAATTCTATGAATACGATCGTCCCCATAATCAACTTTATAGTTGATTATCTTGGAGAGCATGATTGGAGTTTAGATGTGACTTAGCATCTTTTATCTTGATCAAGTACATTCTTCAAATCATAAAGGATTTCTAGTTGATCCCTGGATGGAAGGACTCAACCTAGTTTTCAATCAATCTATAGACCTTATCATATTAGAATGCAACTTCTGAAGTAGCAATGTATTCTCTTTTGTAGTGGATTGCATTATTATGTTTTGCTTAGAGATAATTCCAACAAAACTCATTCTTCATTCATAACGAAGTTATAGTCCAATTATAATTCACATTTATATCCATGTGTTTTGATGTCAGCATCTTATGTAGCTCTTTACATAAATATCTTCTTCAAAACTGATTAACCCATATGCATTCTCTTACTACTTCTTAAGTACTTATAGAATGTCCTTTATAGTCATCCAATGACCTTTCCATGAATCTTATTGGTATCTTATGATATGTTCATAGCATAATCATATACCTAGTCTTGCATATTATATGGCATAATGATGAATTCATTTGTCAACGTAAATGGAATATAAATCATTTTATTTAGTTCAAATTTTTTTCTATATTATTTTGAGGAAGCTCAAAATAGTGGGAATGTGGAATTGACAAGGATACTTCATGGAAACCTTGCATCTTGAACTCTTTCAGGATATTGTCAGCATATGCGCAAATATTAAAAACTTTAACATTCATAATAATCTATCTCTATAGATTTTACATTCCAATAATGTATTTTTGTCATTCCTGAGTCTTTCATTTTTTCCTTGAATAGTCGTGATATCACTATAGTCATACCAGTTCTAAGTAAACACAAATGTTCATCATCATTGTGTTGTAAAATATACTTTGTGTTTTCACAATAAAATGATAATTCTAGTCTTGAGATGTTTGCCTTATATCCAAAATGGATCTTAAACTTTATACACTTTGTTAGGATATCTTGGATTAACAAAACCTCCAGGCTAAACTATATAGACATATTCAAAAAGGTGTCTATTAAGGAAATCAGCTTTCTAGAAATCCATTAGTCATATCTTATAATCACATTATGAGGTAATGGTAAATATACTTGTAGATCTAATCATAGCCACTTGAGAAAAGGGTTGCTAAAAGTCAATGACATGAGTATGAGAAAAGCCTTTTACAACAAGTCTTGCTAAAAGTGTATAGATTTCCATGTTTTTCTTTCCGAAAGAACCGGTTATTCCTTGTAGTCTCACTATAGGGAGGAAGATTAATCAAGCCCATACTTGATTATCATACATGGATAGTATCTCAATGTTCATGGCTCAAAGTCATTTATCATATTCAAAATCTGACACAACATTTTGGTAGTTGATAGATTTACAATAAACTATCAATAAAACTCATCAATGAGAGATTTCATAATTTTCATGTTATAGATGATTTCTACCATACATGCGAACAATTTGTGTTTTTGAATAACGATTATTCTTGTCAACAATTTCTTGTTAAAACTAGTGCCAACTCTTGCTACATCAGGATGTGGTTCTTGAATTACTTCAAGTTCCATGTGCCTCCCACTTGCTTTGTCATTAGAAACTTACTTTCTAATAACTTTGCTTTCAGAGAAATAAAAGGACATGTTCTTGGTAGGTTTGTGTAATCTAAAACTCTTTTAAAGTATTCTATAAATATGTATTTACTAGATTTGGAAGTTTTAGTCTTACATAGGCTTCCAAAACATTAACAAAAATGTTTCATTTACTTCTTAGTTGGAGTTTGTATTCGAAATACAATTAATAGTGATATGGACATAATCCCAAAATGATAAAGGAATATAATTTCTACTGATTAGAAAGTAAACCATATCCAATAAGGTTTAGATTATCCTTTATAATCATCAAGGATTTAGATGGTACTTCTGATTTGTTTCTCAACTTCTCATTTGAAAACTTCTAAATGATTCACTTTATCAAATAAAATACAACGACTATAGTTGTTAATGGAGTTGATGAGGTATCTGGTATTAAATCTAGACATTCATTAATAAAGAAGTCATGCATCTCGGTGTATAGTTCCTTAATAATTATTTTCTCTACTATTTAGTGAAAATATAATTAGTAATCCTTTTATAAATAAGATTCACATATGTCAAATAAAAGCATATCTATTTGTGTTCAAAAACTATTTCTTGAAGTTGGAATATGTGTATTCTATTTATAATAAAGATAACAATGTTATAGATAATTTGATTCAAATCATATTCGAGTCAAAAGGTGTTCTTTTATAGAACTTATAATTTAGAAAACCCTTGACATTTACTTCGTTACTCTATTATGAGATCTGGTTCTGAAAATAAGAATAATAATTTCAGAATATGAACGTGATCGTTATGAAAAAACAATTAAGTGGATAATCAATTAACTGACACATAAATTTAGAGAGACTAAATTTAAAACATATATTGTTCAAAACACACATTGTTTTACAATACAAGTCTTTTATGATCAAATCATAAATGATGAACTTCAAAAGCGACGTTCCAACTTGCTTGTTCTCTGCTCACTTATCTAAAATATTTGTAAACATTGACAAATATTATATTAACATAAAGTATCAAATACTTGAATGTTATTAGAAAAGTATAAGATCTATCTTATAGATACTTGAATTACTGGACAGGCCAATAATTTCCAGATAAGAGGATCAGTTCCACTTCCAGTGTCCTGTTTCGTGACAATAGAAACAAGATCCATCTTTATGTATGTTAGGGTACAAAGCTTTCGATGGGTTGATGACTTGCGGGCTTGGAAGGCCCACTATGACAGATGGGTATTAGGGTTTTGACCTAGATGTGTAGCTTGCCTATATATAGTCATTGTATTATTCATTGTTAGCTGAGAGCTTATAATGTGAGAGGTTGAGCATATTTGTAGTGCTCGGGTTTTTACACCCTAGGAGCCTAATCTTTGTATTCTCTCATATTTATATGAATCATTCGGCATGTTGCATATTGTTCCTGAGTGTTTATGATGTTCTTATCCTGAGTGTTTATGATGTTCTTATTCAAAGTCGTACCTTGAAGATTCAAGCGATTACTTCAAGAAACGATCTCGATTTGACGATCTTACTCAAATTCATTCAAGATGATATTATTTTTGGTGAGTCTCTCGATGGATAATTTTTCTATTTTTCAGATCTGTTTTTTATCCATTACTGTTCATCGTATTGATGATCTTCAAGAGAAAATTGGATCTGTATTTTCTATTCGTTAATGTTCCAGTTTTAAGATCTAATTAATGGTTGTGGACCAAGTCACGTGAAAATATTCACATTCACGTTATTTGAGCCCTAACGCCCCATTCTCGAGTTTAAGTTTGAAAGGAAAAGAAAGGAAATGGAAGAAATGAAGGGAAAGAAATGGAAGGGAAGAAATGAAGATTTCCTTTCTTTCCTTTTCTTTTCTTTCCTTTATTTTCTCTCTCAATCATCCCACATTTGGGAGGATTGGTTTTAAGAAGAAAAAAGTCTAATCTTTCCTTCCCTTCCCCTCCCTTTCTTTTTATTCCCCTCCTTAAAAAAAAAAACTCGAGAACGCGTGTTGTTTTTTTCCTTCCCTCCCCCTTCTTAAAAAAACTCAAGAACATCATTTTCCTCCACTTTCCTTCCCTTTTTCTCCAAAAAAAATCTCGAGAACGGGCCGTAAATCAACATTGCTTTTCCTGTATTCGATATATCAATTTTCCCTATTCTCAAATGTGTTTCCATTCTTAAATCTTCTCGGCTTGATTCCTTGTGCAATATTGTATTTTATCATGATTTCTAGTATGGTTACTATATCTCAATTCAATTTAAAGGGAATTGTTTTCTCAACTTCAATGGATCGGTCCGTAAAAGCTTATCCTATCTGATCTTCATATCTCGATTAGTTATAGATAATTTGAAGATGAAATTCTTGCGAGATTGATGTTTTGAACCAGTTTAATGGACTCAAATGAGGTTTTGAGAATGTTTTTCTGGAAATTTCGGTGTTATTGAAGATTCTGGAGATATACTGGATGGTGTTCTTGACCAAATTCCTTATGGGTCTTAAATGATGGAAATTGTTTTGTCGATGGTCAATGGATGGATATTCGATTTTGTTTGGAAAGTCATATTAAATATGGGTTGCACAAAGGACCGAGTTTATCGAATTTGGATTGAACGAAAATACAGTTTTGATGACGATTTCGATTTGGTTGGACCTGAATTTTCGTTGATGCTGGTGTCTCGATGGGGATGGCATTCGTTTCACTGCAGATTTGAAATTGGATGAAGGTTGATTGAACGGAGTATTGAAGGGGGTTGAATACTCCACAAAGAAAGCTTGAAGATGAAGGAGATGGCAAAAGGGTGAACTGGTGTTTCAACTTTTAGATGACTTCAAAAGACGACGAAGTGTTGCGTTAATTTTTTTTAAATGAAGAAGAATTTGGACGGCTTCGTATGGTGAAGGGTGTAGTCGAGAATCATGACAAAAGGTGTCGCCATTGGTATTGCCAAATGTCTGCGGTTTGTCTTTTGGTTCTGAACATAAACCGGAGATGGCTTCGTATTGCTCCGTGCCAACTTCTGTGGTTTGTTGATTCTCCGATGAAGAAGGTATTGTGGAGACTGCTTGTTTTTGTTTCGAGAAGGTGACTTCGGATATATATTGACGATCGGTGAAGAAATATTGGATGATGTTTTGGAGTTGTTCTCGGGATATAGAACGACGATGATATCTGTCGACGTTAATACTTTGACGTAAATTTTCTTGATCCAAAATTGTCGTATGGACTTTGCAAAAGATGTTTGTTAATCCGTTCTACTCTCCTAGCCAGCTTTTCATTTCCACGCTCGCCTGACATTGAATCAAATATAATTCATGGGAGTTGGCACTCTCTTTTTTGTTGGCAAATGTTAGAAGTGTTATGTAACCAAACTACGAGGTAATACCCGATGCGTTGCTGCGGTTGTTTGTAAACAAAATTTATAAAGACGAAAAAATGATACAAAATTGCAAAAAAACAAATGTAGAAAAATTAAAAAAATAAAAATTGCATAAAAACGAAAAGTCGTAAATAAAAGTTGAGCAAAACTTCTAAAAGGAGATTATACCAAATTTAATAAACAATATATAAGTAGGAAAATCTTAATAAAATCATGTATAAAATTGAAATATAAAAAACATGTAAAAAGATATCTAAATAATGGTAATAGTGATTTAATTACAGCATCAATAAAAAAGACTTGTAGAGGATTCGAACTGGCAACCTACAGTTACACAAAAGCACGCTTCAACCAGTTGAGCCAGGTGCAATTTTGGTTTATTTCTGCCGCAGTATAGATATAAACAATGTCATTATGATTTAATGCAGCAGCAACAAAAAAGAATTGGAGAGAACTCGAACCAACGACCTATATTAAGAAGAAGGTGTGCTTCAACCAGTTGAGCTGAGTGTAATTTTTGTTTAAATTTAGCGCAATAATATATAAAGAGTAGACAACGCTGACATCAAACTTTGCAAGTTATATGAGTTATATAATAATGTTTACACATAGCTACCAGTGGTGGGCCATGACTACATAGTGGACTTTTATTTGTATCAACAAAGTTGGGCCTCTACACTTCACCAAAGATGTTAGATCACCGAGTACCGAAGCTTATAAAAAGAAAAAGGCTTGTTCTTTAACAATATTTACATCCGAAACTACTGAAGTATTAGATCGTCATATTATTCGCCGAAGTTACGGTTTAAAATTTTTGATGTTCGGCAAATGATGAAATTTTTTGTAACATCAATTTTATCGCTTCGGTAAACACTGCTTCGATACTTTGGATCGGAGGTTTTACGCTTTTGTTCGTCGGATGTTGGGTACTTTTGTTTATTCCCGACTGCATACTTTTTGGTTTTTTGGGTGCTTGATTAAGGTGGATACATATTTTGCTACAGATGCTCATTGCGTTTTCGCAACTCGTAGCTTTATTTTTCGTATTCTTCCACTTTGATTCATTTGATTCGGTTATTATCCTTTTATCCACATGTCAAGGGGAGTTCATTATTTTTATGTCGTTCGAGCACATTCTCATGCCTACACAATGTTTTATGGTCTTGTTTCGATCATAAAAAGGGGGACAATTTAGGATGATCATTCGAGAGTCAGATTGTAATTTTTTGAAGAGACGATTTTTAGCGGAGCACGGGCGAGAGTTATTGATGTTGGGTATTATTTCTTAGTCTCGATACACTTTGACATTTATTTGATGCGATGACTCAGGCATTATTGACTATCAACTTCGATTTTTCTCGATCGAGTTTAGTTGAGAATTGAGTTTTAGGATTATTACATGACGCTTTTCAGTGATTTTTCTTTTGGCGGATTACTTCACACTTACATTTTTGGAGTCTGATGTGACGAAGAGGGGGAGTTTGTCACTTTTATGAGGCGATTCGGATTTTGATTCTGAAGTGGATTTTCTTGACGGGTCTGCGCTTATGCTTATCTTGGGGATTACTTTTGGTGCTTGAGGTTTGGAGGTCCTCTATAGCATGGTTCTTATTCACGCCACTATCCCAGGGCCCATGATTGGAGTCTACCGATGTATTGAGATTCGAGGATTCGCTTCTACACATTGCGTCACTATCGGCTTCGAATTCGCCAGTTGCTGGATATGGTACTTGGAGTCGCGTCATCCATTCCAAGCTTCGAGGGGGAGATTGTTAGGGTACAAAGCTTTCCATGGGCTGATTACTTGCGGGCTTGGAAGGCCCACTATGACAGATGGGTATTAGGGTTTGCCCTAGATGTGTGGCTTGCCTATATATAGTCATTGTATTATTCATTGTTAGCTGAGAGCTCACAATATGAGAGATTGAGCGTATTTGTAGTGCTCAGATTTTTACACCCTAGGAGCCTAATCTTTGTATTCTCTCACATTTATATGAATCATTCGACATGTTGCATATTGTTCTTGAGTGTTTATGATGTTCTTATTCCGTGTTCATGCTAAATCCGGACTTCACAATGTCCTTTTCTTGATTTATTGGGATTAAAGGTTTCCTTTCCATGAACTACGGATCTATTAGAGCACACAATGCGACTCTCTTCAGCTTTGCATACTACTAATTCTTGAATTGGTTTGAACCAGGTTCATAGTTCTAAATGTATATCCGCTTAACATGACAAAACATATGATATATTCTCGTTATTATTCCTGGGCAATAGGTTATAGATTTAGGTCTATTTCCTAACAAGTGGTATCAGAGCCGCGTTTTCAGATCTGTAGTGTTAGATCTGTGATTATTTGCGGTTTTAGGTCTGCGTGATTTAGATCTGGTTGTAGTTCTGGTTGATTGAAGTCGGTAGTAGATCTAGGGTTTACGGCTGCCCGCGTCGCGTCTGTTGAAAGACCGCGTCGTGCCTGTTGAAAGATCGCGTCTGTTGAAGACCGCATCTGTTCAAGCCCACGTCACGCCCTGTTAAAGTCCGTGCCGCGACGACGACGAGCAGTAAGCAGTTTCGGATTTACTTGTTTATCAAAGACTACAAGGATCGGTTGATTGAAGATGTCATCTCACAAGTTCGATTTGGAGAAGTTCAATGGCTCGAATGATTTCACTTTGTGGAAGGTAAAGATGAAGGCTCTTCTGGTTCAACAAGGATGCGCAGTTGTAGTGGAAGGAGAATATGCAAAGGACACGACAGATGTTGTGAAGAAGGAGATCGAGGGAAAAGCACATAGTGCTATTCTTTTGATCTTGACGGATGAGGTGTTGAGGGAAGTTGTTGATCAACCCACTGCTGCCGGTATTTGGAAGAATCTATGTGATACGTATCAGAACAGTTCTTTGACAAATAGGCTGTATCAGAAGCAACGGTTGTACACTTTTCGGATGGCAGAAGGTACTCAAGTAAAAGACCATCTTGATTCTTTCAATCGTATTATTCTAGATCCTCAAAGAGTAGGAGTAAAGATTGATGATGAGGATCAAGCCCTTATTTTGTTATGTTCACTGTCGAATTCACATGAGAACTTTGTTGAAAATATGTTGTATGGAAGAACAACAATTACTGTGAAGGATGTGAAGGATTCTTTGCTGTCCAAGGAACTCAAACGTAGAGTTTCTGGGAATGAGGAGACATCCGGTTCAGGTCTGTTCGTTGGCAGAGGAAGGACATCGGATAAGAAAGATGGTGGAAATCAGAATAAGTCACGTTCAAAATCGAAAGTTTCTGCAAAAGTCAAGTGTTATAACTGCAAGGAGAAGGGTCACTTCAAGAGAAATTGTCCATTGTTGAAAGGGGGGAAGGGAGAAAATGGCAACAATGGCAGTACAGCTATTGTTCAGGATGGTTCTGATGAAGAGGACATAGGTGATGTGTTGACTGTTTGTACATCTAGTTCTGTTGATGCATGGGTCTTGGATACTGGGGCATCTTATCATATGACTTTCCATCGTGACTGGTTCGAATCTTTTAAAGACTTGAAAGGAACGGTGAAGTTGGGAGATGATTGGGTTGCTCAGGTCAAAGGAAGCGGTACGGTTCAGATTATGATGCACGATGGTATGGTCAGAAAGCTTGATTGCTGGTATGTTCCGGATCTTCGTAAGAACTTAATTTCTCTTACTACTTTAGCAAAGAATGAGTTGAAATACTCTGGTGAAAATGACAGGGTGAAGGTCACCAAGGGCTCTCTAGTAGTTATGAAAGGAAAGGTGCAGAAGAGTGGGGTTCCTGTCTTAGAAGGAAATTCGGTTAGGGGAACTGTGGAGGTTACTCAATCCTTAGAGAGTAGTAATGATAAGACAGAGTTGTGGCATAGATAGTTGGGACATATGAGTGAGAAGGGTATGTCAATTTTGAGTAAACAGGGGCTGTTTGGTGGTGAGCTAACTGGAAAACTCAAGTTTTGTAAAGCTTGTGTCAAAGGCATGCAACGCAGGGTGAAGTTTAGTTCGGGTAAACACACAAGCAAGGAAATCCTCGAGTACACTCATTCAGATTTGTGGGGTCCCTCTCCGGTCGAGTCTCATAAAGGTCATCGATACTTTGTGTGACAACTGTCAAATTAGGTCAACGAAAGTCAACTCAAGTCAACCGAAACGTATGATAAATCAATATGTGAAATGTAAAATTCATAATCTCTACGTTGTATAATATAATAGTATGTACGCTAATTCAAAACAATTATACGAATAAACGCTATTAAGTTAAATATTTTTTTAAATTAAATAAAATTATTTTTTCACATCGTGAATAGTGAACAGTGAATAGTGACAGTGAATAGTATCCAAATAGTGAATAGTGAACGGTAAAAATGTAAAACTCTTCGGAATATTACAAATTTTATATCAAAACGTAGATAAAATTACGACGGTTCCAAATATGTAATCATATTTTTACCAAATGTTATATATATAAAGTTATTATAGAAAAACATATAATTTAACTTGAAAGCGACGTTTGATTATATATATATATATATATATATATATATATATATATATATATATATATATATATATATATATATATATATATATATATATATATATATATATATATATTCAATCAGTCAAACGAAGCGTTCTCAAGATCGATTGTTATTATTATTATATTATATATAGCGGGTCCCACTCCATTATTATCCAATTTTACATATTTTACCCTTAAAAATTCGTATATTCATTTTGAACCATACGTATTTAAAACGTATTGTTAAGTTTAATAATATATTGTTTTATAAAACACAAAATATACCGATACAACGGTATCGTCGATACGAACAACCTGACGTCAAAATTTCATATTATGGATATCAGTTTTAAATTTAATATTTTCTTTTTCTTTAAAAAGAAATTATATTTACATTTAAACCTCATACTTTTATTAAACTTACAACTAATACCCTTTCGGTAATTCGTTAGAGATTTTTAGTTAAAAAGTTGATATTATTAAACTACGATTTTCGTAGATTATATTTTATTAAACAAAAATCGTTTATTTATTATAAAAACTATTAAATCTATTTAAAGAGTATTTTAAGGGTATGTTTTGTCATAAACAAATTCTAAAAGCTATAATTATCAAATCTATATCTTGAGGGCCGCTATACGAAAATCAATCTACTATAAATAAGAGTCTCATTTCTCTCATTTTACTCACACCACAGAATTTTGCTCTGTATATCACTAGATAGTATTGTTAGAATATTCTTCGATATATATAGATATATACGAAGAATGAGCGTTAGAAGTAGTTATTTCGGTTATAAATATAGTAAGTTCGAGTTAGGAAGAGGAAGAGTCGGGCGATCTAACAACAATCGACGACAAGATGCTAGTCGACATTGAGGTGAGTTCATACCCCTTCTTTTTACCATTATTCAAGTTTTTAGGGGAAGAATACAAGTTATATTATAAAAATGACTATTTATGGAACATTTGCAACAATAGTAAACAAAATGCAAATTTGGTAAAATGTTATTATTATAACAATTCAATTATAATTCCAAAAATATAATATCGATTGATCTACTTACGAGAGCGGTGTCTAGGCCGATCAATTGGGTTAGGTTGTTGGATTTCCGAAAGGCTTATACGCTGAAAGGGTCCTGCCTCCCCATTTGATCTTCTACCTGGCCGTTCTTTATTTGATAGTCATGAAATATTATATTGGCATTAATGAAGTGTAAAACCAAATTGTTACACTACTATTGTAGAAAATATCTTAAAATATATTATTTATAATCATCTAAATAAATTACTTCACATATATTCGTAAATATATGCTTTTTATGACAGAACAATAAAAATAAACTATTATAGGAATAGTTTGTGGATACAAAGGTTACTAAGACGTTTTAAACAAGACAAATAATTATATAGAATATATAATTATTATACATTACTATATTGTGCAAATACAAGGGTTTTACATATACAAAGTTTACGTAAACAAGTTGATATACATACATTTTTATGAGACGGGTCTTCACTAGTGCTTATTTAAGCATGATACAATAAGTCCTGCATTTATAACCAGAGTCTCGGTAAGAGAACGTGATAATTGTGTATAGATCTATACGGGATTGACAATCCCGCACCTGAACTGCTAGCTACAGTTAGACCGACGGGTCTGGGGTGACAAATGTCATAACATTCCGACGCCTGAAGAACGTCGCAGCAGGCCTACAAGGTCACAGTATGGTTATAGGACGTCTCACATGGGAAAACAATCAACTTATTAAAATGTTTACGTGGATAAATACATACTTCAAATAGTTTTATACTAGAATACAACTTACGTTATACATTTTTAGTCTTTGGATCTTTTAAGACTACAACATATTTATAAGAAAATATTGGATTTTCTGGATTACGATACTACATTTTACAAGAAAATGGATTACTCATACAAGTTTTATAGAATTAAAACTACATTATAACAAATTACAAATATAAGTATGGATTTACTTATACACACTGGTTTTATGGAAATTAAAACTACATTTTATCAAGATATAAATACAAGTACGATTTACTTATACATACGAGTTTTATGGAATTAAAACTACATTTTATCAAGATATAAATACAAGTACGATTTACTTATACATACGAGTTTTATGGAATTAAAACTACAATTCAGTAAGATACAAATAAAATACGATTTCACCTATGTAAAGGTTTTACAAAATTAGATCTACAACTAATCTACAAATAAACATGTATTCACATAATTTTCATACAAGAATGATACTATTTTCAAATATAGAATACTTATACATTTTCAGTCTTTGGGTTTTTAAGATTACGACTCATTTATAAGAAAATATTGGATTTTCTGGTTTCAAACACTATCTCTTTACAAGGAAAAAGGATTATGAAGTTTCTCATACAAAAATCTTATGAACTCACCAACGTAATGTTGACACTTTTTCAAACTACTTGTATTCTCAGGAAATTGATGAATCAGGTAACTACAAGTTTTGACGATGGTTCATTATGGCATCATACTATGTATTTGATATCATATTGTAATTGTAATTGGAACGTATTGTATTTTGAATCTTGTAACATTTACAATTATGTATATGATGGATGTGTTTGCTTTGATCACTATTGTACAAACGTTGTTATGATACTGTTCATGAAGTCATCCACCCTCAGACGATTCCGCCATCGTGGTTTGGGGGTGTGACAGATTGGTATCAGAGCATTGTTTATAGTGAACTAAGTATATCAATCTATTTAAGATATACAACTATAAATACAATGGGACTAAAACTCTCTAAAACAATCTGTACAAAGTATACTTTAAAATACAATGATATTTTTATAAAGTATAAGTACAAGTACATACATACTAGAACAGTGTCATAACTAAAACAATACAAGAGTAATAAGATGAGTTGAACACTACGAGTAAGCCTAGGTAGTTATGTGATCATACCTAGGACAGATAGAGCCTGATCAACTCTATTTGTCCAAGATATGACTAACATGTACTTAGAAATAGTCGTAGTGAACAACAGGTCTAAAAACTTACTAAGAACCATATATAGAGAAACTCTAAAAATATCTCACAGGAGAAATGAAGAGTCTCACAGGGGAAATGAAGAGTCTTAAAACCCCTATATAACACCAAGATCAAGCATGTTATTAGCATTCAAAAAAAATAAATAAATAAATAAATCTCTCCATTAATCGTTTCATATTATTAGCATTAACAATTCATCAATTTACACCTTATGGAAAAGAAATTGAAACCACACAAATATAGTCCCTTGAGTTAAAGACTATGTCAGATCCATCATACTACATATTTCTAAGTCTAGGGATTGAGTTGTCATTTTGGCAAATGTCGTGGTACAGAATGTCATATAATAAACAATACAATATAGTCCTAAAGTAAAATAAAGCTAAAATACGATAGGAGTATTTTACAATACTATAGAACCATACATCTAGACACTTTATGGATCTCTTATACCCAAATCCTTACATAATCGACCTGACATTTCAATAATACCTAACCAATAGCTGTTATCGAAAACTTAATCTCAATAGCACAAGAATACCACCAATAAACATGAAATGATCGCCTACGTTATTTATGGTTGAACCGGTGAACAATCAATGTTGATCAATGTGTTTGACACACTACAATGGTCGAGAGCTTTAGAGATTGAAGAATCTTCTTAAAACACGCTGCAGATACTTAATACCTTAGAATACAACTATCATAGACATATAGATTGCTTAAATCTTATGTTAATCTTATTAAAAGATAACCACCATACACATATTACAGATTGAGTAATGTCTAAAACTTAGATTGAGAGCCAAAGAAAGCAGAACAAAGATCTTTTGGATATGGGAAATTCCAATCTTCATTAGAAGGTACTCGACTTGGACCTTCCTGAAGAATAGGAATAACCATATTTTCTATTATAGGATGTGAGCCTTCATCATTTATATGCCCAAGTAAATCAACATCTATAACAGAACCGGATGGCAAAGATTGCTGATGTGCATGGGTCCTTGATGAAGTTTCCTCCATCTCCTCAGCCTTTCGTTTCCTGTAAACATCTCTAAAGACAGCTTGCCTAAATTTCTTTGTGGTATCAGTCATCTTCGAACTGGAACCCTCAAATATTTCTTTTTTCTCATTTTCTATACCAAGTATTACGTCTGCTTCATTAGGAATATTATTCAATTCCTGTTACATAAATACCTTCAGTCAATACAATCTCATGGTACTAAACTTTTGAAAAAAAAAATGCAAATTTGAACCTGAGTATTGTTAATAAGAGTTTCTAGACTCTTAAGCTGTCTTCGAGGCCATTTTGGTATGCCTAACTCCCTACAACATTTCTTCAACCGTGTTATTCCAACATTTAGTTCCCTTGCAGCTTGTTCAATGGTCTTGTCAAAATGCATGGATATTATTTCCTTAGTCAACACACGGTCAAAACCACTTTTTCTACGAAGTTCAATGGTTCTTGGACTCAAAGAATCAAATCTGGTTGTACTATTGTCATTCTGAATCATTTGAGCATTATCCTGAATTGTTAAACCAAAGATAAACTCTGGTGCAATAACATTAGTATCTGCCGTCGGCAGTAACTGTTGATTTTCAGTTACGAACCTAGGGTTTTGAAATCCCTCTAGATTTCTTTGAATCATTTGAAGCTGATTTTGATATTGAAAGCCACCCACAAACCCAGGATTCGTTGAAGCAAACCCAATAATGTCATCATGGATCAACTGCATTTGATCCTGATGTTGAATGTTAGTTAAAGACCCCTGATTTGTTAAATTTACTCCACTATGCAGTAGGGGCGCGTTCATGCTTAGATGATCATCAGTAAAATCATTTACGAATGAATCTGTGCATAACATATGTTAGATAATTAAGCAAACCAGACATAATGCTTAACAAAATGAGTTAACCTGGAGGTAAGTTTTGAGATGGCTCATAAGGAAAGCCCAAAGATGAAGGTCCTGGATCTTCTGAAATAATACTCATCCTAGGAAAAACTTCAAGATCATTTTGAAGCTGATCCAGCGATAATATATCTGGAACACCTATACCTCACATAGTTTTAGAACAAAACACTAGAGAAAGAAATAAGAAAATAAAGAGAGTTTAGGATAATTACCAAACTCCAATGGAGATATCTGATTTAATAGGGAGGTACCCTCTTCCGTTAGGAAATTCCGCTCACTTTCTGACAAGTTTTCCATATGAGATCTGTTTTCCATGCCTCGATTAGAAATCTGAGATTTTATAAGAATAAACTGGTAGTAAGAAAGAGACTGAGACTGAAAAGATGTAGATATGAATGATGATACATACCCGTTTATATAGCATCTTGCAGTTGGAACTGAAAGGGCAATCCGCGTCTTTATTATCAAAAATTCAATCACCTATAGTAGATGCGACCTTTCGACTACCCTAAGTGCCAAAATTTTCAACATTCACTGTTTAATTCCGATAATGACATAATAACGAATATTCAATCACCTATAGTAGATGCGACCTTTCGACTACCCTAAGTGCCAAAATTTTCAACATTCACTGTTTAATTCCGATAATGACATAATAACGAATATTCAATCACCTATAGTAGATGCGACCTTTCCACTACCCTAATTGTCATTTTTTTTTACATTCACTGCTTAACTCCGATAAAGACAGGAAAAGGAAAAGACTTTTATATAAAAAAATGTATATAGCCAAAAAGCAGAAATAATTCAAAGAACTGTTAATTAAATAATATCATAATCTAATCATAAATAATGAATTAGAATCTACTCACCTGACGTATGTACAGCTCATGGTCCACCTGTATTTTGCATAATTTATTCCTCCTATGCGTATCAGCTATAAAATGACACTACATACATACATACATACATACATACATACACACATATATACATACTTACGTGCATACATACATACATACATACATACATACATACATACATACATACATACATACATACATACATACGCATATATACATATATACACAAATATACATACATAACATACATACATACATACATACGTGCATACATACATATATACATACATACACACATAT
Organism: Cichorium intybus; assembly: GCA_023525715.1. Classification (NCBI taxonomy): domain Eukaryota; kingdom Viridiplantae; phylum Streptophyta; class Magnoliopsida; order Asterales; family Asteraceae; genus Cichorium; species Cichorium intybus. The sequence goes on along the minus strand of CM042017.1, from coordinate 42,917,873 downwards.
ACATACATACATACATACATACATACATACATACATACATACGTACATACATACATACATACATACATACATACACACATATATACATACTTACGTGCATACATACATACATACATACATACATACATACATACATACATACATACGCATATATACATATATAAACATACATACATACATAACATACATACATACATACATACGTGCATACATACATATATACATACATACACACATATACATACATACATACATACATACATAAATACATACATACATACACACACATATATACATACATACATACATACATACATACATACCTACATACATACATATATATACATACACACATACATACATAGATACATACATACACACATACATACAAAATCAAAGCAACCGAAAACTAGGGAACACCAAGTATGGACTAAATTTACATAGGAACGTAAGGAACAGGTGAAATAGAAATACCGACATCTCTTCTTAAACACTTGAGAATCTATTCAAAGTACTAAATTTCGGGACGAAATTCTTTCTAACGGGTAGATAATGTGACAACTGTCAAATTAGGTCAACGAAAGTCAACTCAAGTCAACCGAAACGTATGATAAATCAATATGTGAAATGTAAAATTCATAATCTCTACGTTGTATAATATAATAGTATGTACGCTAATTCAAAACAATTATACGAATAAACGCTATTAAGTTAAATATTTTTTTAAATTAAATAAAATTATTTTTTTCACATCGTGAATAGTGAACAGTGAATAGTGACAGTGAATAGTATCCAAATAGTGAATAGTGAACGGTAAAAATGTAAAACTCTTCGGAATATTACAAATTTTATATCAAAACGTAGATAAAATTACGACGGTTCCAAATATGTAATCATATTTTTACCAAATGTTATATATATAAAGTTATTATAGAAAAACATATAATTTAACTTGAAAGCGACGTTTGATTATATATATATATATATATATATATATATATATATATATATATATATATATATATATATATATATATATATATATATATTCAATCAGTCAAACGAAGCGTTCTCAAGATCGATTGTTATTATTATTATAATATATATAGCGGGTCCCACTCCATTATTATCCAATTTTACATATTTTACCCTTAAAAATTCGTATATTCATTTTGAACCATACGTATTTAAAACGTATTGTTAAGTTTAATAATATATTGTTTTATAAAACACAAAATATACCGATACAACGGTATCGTCGATACGAACAACCTGACGTCAAAATTTCATATTATGGATATCAGTTTTAAATTTAATATTTTCTTTTTCTTTAAAAAGAAATTATATTTACATTTAAACCTCATACTTTTATTAAACTTACAACTAATACCCTTTCGGTAATTCGTTAGAGATTTTTAGTTAAAAATTTGATATTATTAAACTACGATTTTCGTAGATTATATTTTATTAAACAAAAATCGTTTATTTATTATAAAAACTATTAAATCTATTTAAAGAGTATTTTAAGGGTATGTTTTGTCATAAACAAATTCTAAAAGCTATAATTATCAAATCTATATATCTTGAGGGCCGCTATACGAAAATCAATCTACTATAAATAAGAGTCTCATTTCTCTCATTTTACTCACACCACAGAATTTTGCTCTGTATATCACTAGATAGTATTGTTAGAATATTCTTCGATATATATAGATATATACGAAGAATGAGCGTTAGAAGTAGTTATTTCGGTTATAAATATAGTAAGTTCGAGTTAGGAAGAGGAAGAGTCGGGCGATCTAACAACAATCGACGACAAGATGCTAGTCGACATTGAGGTGAGTTCATACCCCTTCTTTTTACCATTATTCAAGTTTTTAGGGGAAGAATACAAGTTATATTATAAAAATGACTATTTATGGAACATTTGCAACAATAGTAAACAAAATGCAAATTTGGTAAAATGTTATTATTATAACAATTCAATTATAATTCCAAAAATATAATATCGATTGATCTACTTACGAGAGCGGTGTCTAGGCCGATCAATTGGGTTAGGTTGTTGGATTTCCGAAAGGCTTATACGCTGAAAGGGTCCTGCCTCCCCATTTGATCTTCTACCTGGCCGTTCTTTATTTGATAGTCATGAAATATTATATTGGCATTAATGAAGTGTAAAACCAAATTGTTACACTACTATTGTAGAAAATATCTTAAAATATATTATTTATAATCATCTAAATAAATTACTTCACATATATTCGTAAATATATGCTTTTTATGACAGAACAATAAAAATAAACTATTATAGGAATAGTTTGTGGATACAAAGGTTACTAAGACGTTTTAAACAAGACAAATAATTATATAGAATATATAATTATTATACATTACTATATTGTGCAAATACAAGGGTTTTACATATACAAAGTTTACGTAAACAAGTTGATATACATACATTTTTATGAGACGGGTCTTCACTAGTGCTTATTTAAGCATGATACAATAAGTCCTGCATTTATAACCAGAGTCTCGGTAAGAGAACGTGATAATTGTGTATAGATCTATACGGGATTGACAATCCCGCACCTGAACTGCTAGCTACAGTTAGACCGACGGGTCTGGGGTGACAAATGTCATAACATTCCGACGCCTGAAGAACGTCGCAGCAGGCCTACAAGGTCACAGTATGGTTATAGGACGTCTCACATGGGAAAACAATCAACTTATTAAAATGTTTACGTGGATAAATACATACTTCAAATAGTTTTATACTAGAATACAACTTACGTTATACATTTTTAGTCTTTGGATCTTTTAAGACTACAACATATTTATAAGAAAATATTGGATTTTCTGGATTACGATACTACATTTTACAAGAAAATGGATTACTCATACAAGTTTTATAGAATTAAAACTACATTATAACAAATTACAAATATAAGTATGGATTTACTTATACACACTGGTTTTATGGAAATTAAAACTACATTTTATCAAGATATAAATACAAGTACGATTTACTTATACATACGAGTTTTATGGAATTAAAACTACATTTTATCAAGATATAAATACAAGTACGATTTACTTATACATACGAGTTTTATGGAATTAAAACTACAATTCAGTAAGATACAAATAAAATACGATTTCACCTATGTAAAGGTTTTACAAAATTAGATCTACAACTAATCTACAAATAAACATGTATTCACATAATTTTCATACAAGAATGATACTATTTTCAAATATAGAATACTTATACATTTTCAGTCTTTGGGTTTTTAAGATTACGACTCATTTATAAGAAAATATTGGATTTTCTGGTTTCAAACACTATCTCTTTACAAGGAAAAAGGATTATGAAGTTTCTCATACAAAAATCTTATGAACTCACCAACGTAATGTTGACACTTTTTCAAACTACTTGTATTCTCAGGAAATTGATGAATCAGGTAACTACAAGTTTTGACGATGGTTCATTATGGCATCATACTATGTATTTGATATCATATTGTAATTGTAATTGGAACGTATTGTATTTTGAATCTTGTAACATTTACAATTATGTATATGATGGATGTGTTTGCTTTGATCACTATTGTACAAACGTTGTTATGATACTGTTCATGAAGTCATCCACCCTCAGACGATTCCGACATCGTGGTTTGGGGGTGTGACACTTTGTGACTTTCATTGATGACTACTCAAGGAAGGTTTGGTTATATTTTCTGAAGACTAAAGACGAAGTGTTTGGGAAGTTCAAGGAGTGGAAGACGATGATTGAAAAACGGACCGGAAAATCTGTCAAGACACTCAGAACTGACAATGGGTTGGAGTTTTGCAATGCCCCGTTTGACAACTTCTACAAGGCAGAAGGTATAGTGAGGGACCACATTATACGGCACACACCACAGCAGAACGGAATGGCGGAACGGATGAACCAAACACTGTTAGCGCGTGCTAGAAGCATGCGATTATATGCTGATTTATCAAAGAAATTCTGGGCGAAAGCGGTTAATACTGCTTGCTATGTGGTGAACAGATCACCATCAACTGCAATCGACTTTAAGACTCCTCAAGAGGTATGGTCTGGAAAACCCTCTGATTATTCTGGTTTATGTATATTTGGTTGTCCAGCTTATGCTCATGTTAATGTTGGTAAACTTGAGGCGAGGGCAATGAAGTGTATATTTCTAGGGTATGCACATGGAGTGAAAGGTTATCGTTTGTGGTGTACAGAAGAAGGGAGAACTCCAAAATTTATTAATAGGAGAGATGTGACCTTTAATGGGTCTGCTATGGTGAACCAAAGAGGAGGTGATACAAGTCATGTAGGGAAATATCAGGGTTCCAACCAGAAGGTGGAGTTTGTCACATAAATTTCAGACAGAATGGTGATAAATGAAGAACAGCATGTCGGTGATGATCAGCATAGACGTGATGAAACTCATGAATAGCCAATGAGGATCAGTCTGGTGATGCCGATGCCGATGGAGAAAACGATGAGGATGAATCTATAGCAAGGAGAAGAGAGAAAAGGAACACGAAGAAACCAGCTAGATATGCTGCATGTGTCACTAATGGTGATATTGGTTCCGTTGCATATGCACTAGCTGTTGGTGAAAACATTGGTATTGATGAGCCTCGGTCCTACAAAGAGGCGGTGTCAAGTAAAGAAGGATCAAGCTAGTTGATGGCGATGAATGAAGAGATGCAATCTCTTGAGAAGAATGAAACGTGGGATATTGTTCCATTACCGAAAGGAGTCAAACCGGTTAGATGCAAATGGGTCTTTAAGAAGAAGGAAGGAATTCCAGGGGTTGAAGCCGCAAGGTTCAAGGCACGGTTAGTGGCGAAGGGTTTTTCTCAAAAGGAAGGAATCGACTATCACGAGGTTTTCTCACCGGTCATGAAGCACAAGTCAAATCGAGTTCTTTTGGCTATGGTGAGTGCGTTTAATCTTGAGCTTGAGCAGCTCGATGTCAAAACTGCATTTCTTCATGGAAGCTTGAAGGAGAAGATATATATGTCACAGCCTGAAGGTTTTCCGGGTTCTAATAAAGATCGTGTGTGTCTGTTGAAGAAATCTCTTTATGGTTTGAAGCAGTCTCCTAGACAGTGGTACAAGATATTTGATTCGTTTATGACTTCGCATGGCTACATTCGGAATCAGTTTGATAATTGTGTCTACTTGAAGCAGTTGTCCAATAGGTCCTTTATTTATCTGTTGCTATATGTTGATGATATGCTCATTGCAGCCAAGGAGATGGCTGAAATTAATAACTTGAAGAAGCTTTTGGAAAGTGAGTTTGAAATGAAGGATTTGGGTGCAGCAAAGAAGATATTGGGGATGGAGATTCAGAGAGACAGGAAAGCAGGGCTGTTATATGTTTCTCAGTAGAAATATATTGAGAAAGTCTTGCAGTCTTTCGGTATGGATCAGTCAAAACCAGTTGGAACTCCTTTGGCAGCGCATTTTAAATTAAACAGAAGTACTATACCAACAACTGATGAGGAAAAAGACTATATGAGCAGAGTTCCGTACTCAAGTGCAGTTGGAAGCCTTATGTATGCTATGGTCTGTACTAGACCTGATTTAGCACATGCAGTTAGTGTGGTTAGTAGGTTTATAGGTAATCCTGGGAAAGCTCACTAGGAAGCAATCAAGTGGATTCTGCGATACTTGAAGGGGACTAAGGATGTTTGTTTGGTTTATGGTGGTAATAATCATAGTAACTTGGTGGGATATGCAGACTCAGACTATGGTGGTGACTTGGTGAAAAGGAGATGCTTACTTGTTATATTTTCACTTTGTTTGGATGTGCAGTCAGTTGGAAGTCAACTTTACAGCCTACAGTTGCCTTGTCTACAACTGAAGCGGAATACATGTCAATGACTGAAGGTATAAAGGAGTGTATCTGGCTACATGGTTTGGTGGAGAGTCTGGGATTGAAGGTGGAGAAGCATGTCTTGAACTGTGATAGTGAAAGTGCTTTGTGTCTAGCAAGGAATCCGGTTTATCATGAAAAGACGAAGCATATTGATATCAAGTTAAATTTCATTCGTGACATAGTTGAAGAAGACAAGTTCTCAATCTTGAAGATCGATACCAAGGTGAATCCAGAAAATATGTTGACGAAGTCGTTACCCAAGGAGAAGTTTGAGCTATGCTTGAACTTGGTTGATGTTCGCAGGAAGTAAGTCCCTACGGAGCAAGCTGGTAGGAGACGAGAGGAAGTTTTTTGGTTTCTAGAGCGAGGTGGAGCTATGTTGAATTTCGCAATTCAAGGTGGAGATTGTTAAATAGTGAATTGGAAATTAAAACCCGTCTGGATATTAAACACGCGCGCCGCAACCCATTAAGTGTCTGCGTCGCGGCGAGTCGTAACAGCTAGGGTACGGCTAGGGTTTCATGTGTCCATTTGTAAAGCCTATAAATATAAAGGCCGGTCATTAGGGTTTTGAAGTGGTCAAAGTCAGAAGTCAGTAGTCAAAGAGGCCGATTTACTAGCAATCTAGGTACGCTCTGTAACACCTGTATTTAGCTCTGGAATAAAGAATACTCTCTCCTGCCCGTGGACGTAGGTCATCTTGGACCGAACCACGTAAATCTCTGTGTCATTACTTTGTGTTTATATTTCCGTATTTATATTCTCGTTATTATTCCTGGGCAATAGGTTATAGATTTAGGTCTGTTTCCTAACTATTTTATTTTTGTCTGATGATCTTGGGTTTCATGTTGAATTTATCTAGATTAAGTTGATATGGACATGGACAGGGTTTGATGAAAGTTTTTTACTTCCTTTTTCTAAATTCTGAAAGGTGTTTTTTATTTTATTTTTTTTCTTATTTTTGTGTGTTTCGTGACTTTTAGTTTAGATTTACTAGACGTATCTCTATAGAAACGAACACATGAACAGAGTAAAATTAGATTTTGAGCTTTATTTCCTTATTTTTTGCATAAATTTTGGATTTTTTTTTTCTTATTTTTGTGTGTGTTTTATGACTTTTAGTTTAGATTTAATAGACGTATCTCTACATCTTTTTTCTCTAATAAATAAGTTTCATATATTGCAGATTTCTCTTCGTGGTTAATTATGTGGTTAGAGCATCGTGGCAAACTAGTGATAGGGGCAAATGAGTTAATACCAAATACAACCGGTGTAAAGGGAAATGAGTAAGTACAGATACAACCATATGGATACTAAGTTGTAAAACCATTGCATAATTGCAGGTAAGTGGCCACTCAAGCGAAATCCAATTAAAATTACTAGATACCATACCTAATAAGAGCTCTAATTTACCAATCTTTCAAAAATATGATAGCCAGTTAATAATATATGTTTATTTCTTCAACCTCATGGCATTGGTTTGACTTTAATGTGTACAGAAATGCATGTCAGGAGTGTAGTTGATGTTCAACCATCTGGATGAAGTTTGCATTTGTGTTTGCCTCGACGGTGTTTATTATTTCTTTTATATATTGTTGTCATGTGAATGCTTGCTATCAGGGTCTATATTTCTTTTAGATGGGCACAAGGAATGAATGGAATACTATGAATATATGTAACAGCCTAACAGGCACTGTTATTACACCCACAAACAAGCACGCTGCCCGCTTCTGCAAGACACGAGCACCCCTCCCTACTCTATTTTGAGTTGTTGTCATCAGTTTATTAGTTATCATTGTAAATATTTGTCTCTAGGTTGTACCATTAACTATGTTTGGTATCCAAAACTACTAATACACATCCATTTGTTTGTTTAGTATAGCATTCTACTTCAATTTATTATTTCTGTCATAGCATCCTACTATATGTTTTCCATTTAATTCTTTCCGGGCTCCCCGTTCCCGCTGCATCGCATGGGGGTTCACCCCTAGTTTATATATAAACGTCAAAGAGTAAAGCTCATGTTTGTTTTGTTTTTTTTACATTATTAATATCAAGTCGCTGTGTGAACGTCACAACACAATGCTATGATGTCACACTTTATGATGTCATTCAAATTTGATGCATTCAACAAAGACCTAACACATTAAAAGAAATCGAAAACCTTCTTCTTCAAATATCATTTAATTTATAAAATCATATAAATATCTATTAAAATAAATGACCACTAGTTTCGATATATAATCTTATTTGTTAACTATCCAAGCAATTATGTTTTGATCCGCAACCAATGTTTTAAATGGTGTGAGGCGTGACGTGGCAGCAATGTCAAGCCTTAAGTTTTACGAGCCTCGGCGAGTCATGGCGTTTTTCAAGGCGTGATGTAAGGCGACAATTTTATATGAATAATATAATTATATTATATATAAATATAAATTTATATCAAATATATAAGATTTTTAGAAGTGTTTTATCAATAACTAATAACAAAAAGTTAACAAAAATTCAAATGTTTTATGCCCAATCAAGAAATGCTAGAAAAAGAAGAAAAAACGGATCGCAAATACTAAAAACTCGCGCCATAACGGGTCATGGCTCGCCTTCTCACGCGCCATGCCTAGCAACGCCGCCATGAGGGTTTTCGGGACGGCGGACTCGCCTCACGCCATGACACGCATTGACGCGCCTTTTAAAACACTGTCCGCAACACATCTTCATCTCCAAACTCCCCGACAAGTCGCACCATAAAAATAATGTTATGTGGTTTTTTTTGTAATATACCATTCATATGAACATAAGTATCCTAACAAATTAATACCTCACCTATATTACACTTGTCATGATACATACGTTGTCAATTATAAACCTATGACATTAACATATATTTTACTTTTAATTCAATTTTAATAAGAACTTTCCTTAACAATCTTATTCTGTAAACAATAAAAAAATATTAAAATACTCTTTTTTGTATTCACACACAAGTCAATAATTAAGTAACTAAAATTAATTTAGTCTAACATGTAGTAAAGCAAATTCTTAGTCTACTTCTTTAAAAAAACACCCTGTAAATCCAACTGTGTTTCTCGTAAATAATATAAACTAAACCCATGTATTCTCGTTGACTTCCACCGTCTCCGGCCTATATGTACGCAATCTACTTTCTGTACCCATACATGAACCCCATCGGAAAACTTCCTTCTGCCTGCTCAAAATGAGTTCTAATCGTGCACCTCTCTCCGTATCAAATTTTAGAAACCCCAAGCCTGACAATCCCGACCAAGGTGAACATGAAATCGAAACAGCAGCTCCGAGCCAAATGCGATTTTTTGGGAGTTCCCAGGAGTTCCCGGCAGTTGGCCGTGCAGAGCCGACTGCTAAAGCTGCCCTTCCACTTCTACTAAGAGAAAATTTTCGTCCGATTCATCCCTCCGGTGATAAACTTGGTGAGAATAACAGACGTGCTGGGGTTGACAACGGTGGTGGTGGTGGTACTATCTCTGGTTGGATGCACCCACATGATTCTGGAGATATCACCAACAATCCTTATAGTAACACGTTACCCCCTACTCATTCAAGGTTTGATTCACGAACGCGTTCCAATTTCAGTATGGGCGGAGAAGAATTCAAGCGTGCAAACGAAGAGCAAGATCTGTATTGACATCCGCATCATGAATAGAATAATAATTATGTCGCATCTGTAATATTTCTGTTCATGAGATTCGGGACTGGGGAGAAGACTGTCAAAAAAGTTATGTATGATTTGGGAATCTTGATTCTGGTTTATTTCGTTTCGTGTTAATATGTTTTTATGATAAATTACAATAATGATTTGTTATATTTAATGGGCATCGTCAAATAGGTTTTTTTTTTTTTTTTTTTCGTTTTTGTTTCCAAAGTCACACTTTTGTAAGACTTTTTGTAATGTTAAAGTAAACATAAATTTGAAACTAAACTCGATCAAAATCCCTAAACAACGACCCGTTAACAGTCCGATTGCAGAAGTCTTTGCCTCTCACAGGTATTGATGCCATATAGGCCTCATATCAGCTTGTTTAAAATAGTTCAGTTTGATATTGCTTTCAATGATTAATTCCTCCGAAATATTTAAAATAATAACCATTCTTTAAAGTAGTGTAATATAAATTATAATTTATGTTACTATATATTATTATTATCGCCATTTAAGTATAAAATTGGTTATTATTATCAAGTTTTTGTAGAAGAAAATTAAAAACCACTTATTATGTATTTGTAATTATATTACATTAATAAATGAACTCTTAATCATTACTAAAAGAATAATTAAAAAGTTGTGTGTGTTTTAAATCAATATAGTATACATCTTTAATAAATGATTAGTCACATCCACAATGATGAAACTTAATCAAACAATCATATATGATATTTCCAAATAATAGTGTACATCTTCAATAAATTGTTAATTAAATGCATTGAATTTTTATTAATATTACAACCCTTCAAATTCCAAATAAGAGTTATTTAGCATTAAAATAGTACAATGAATATGTTTTTTCTACTTATGATGTTTAATTGATACTTATGGTACTTAATTAAAGAGTATTGAAATATTTAAATTATATGTGGTAAAATAAATAAATAATATGATCATCTATTGTATATTATTATGTTATATTTGAACATTTACATTTGAATATTTCTAACGCCAATAAAACTAATAATATGTTAGTTCTACCTTTTTGAATTTTTTATTATAGATTATTTTTGTATAATTGTTTCAAATTAAAGTTTCAAACCATGTGTTTAAGAATATGATTATCGAATGAATATGTAAAAAGTTATTTGATAGTAATTTGTAGGTCTTTGATGTATTTCATTGTAGGAAATGTGTTTATATTTTATTCATTGGTATATAATTAATTAACAATTTTAAAAAAATATCATATCAATTTTAAAAAAATATTGGAACTAATTGGATTATTCAAAAACCTACAAACTCATTATTATACACTTAATTATAATATTTATAACTATACATGTATTTATTTATTGAATTATATTAACGTATTCATGAAGACTAAGAACATACATCTTCAACATATTGTAACAAATAAATTTAAATATAATCATTTTTTTCTCTTGAATCTAAATGTATAACCAGTGTTGCAAAACTCGGCCAACTCGGCCAAGTACTCGGCCTTGGACTCGAACTCGGTCCATTACCTTGGCGAGTTTAGTCAACTCGGCCAAAAAACTCGGAATCAGTCAACCTCGGTCAACATCCGAGTTCCTCGACCCAAATTGGGCTTAATCGGACAAACTCGGCCCAATTTAAGCCCCAATTAGGTTTAAACTGATGCCAATTTCAGTCCAAATTCGCCCCATACCAGACCCAACTCGGCCTAAAGAAAGGCTGATCCTAATGCTTGTGATGGGTATTAATTTATAGAAGTTGTTTTCCGTCCCATTTCTTTCCACCAACGATGTGGGATACATTGCTTCCCATTTCTTTCCATCAACGTATTGTTTCTTAAGTCCTTTCCAAGCTATTCAATCCTCGACAACTCAAAATTGATTGCAGTGATTTCAATCGATGGGTTGCAATTCAATTCAATTCGATTGATGATTACCGATTGCACCAACGTGATTTCCGATTGATGATTTCATAATATATGATTATCGAATACATGATTATTTCCAATTCGATTGATAATTTTCGAATATATCATTTTCGAATAATTCCAATTCGGTGCATATGTCAATTATCAAATAATTCCAATTTAGTGCAAGAGTTGTATATATGATTTTCGAATAATTTCAATTCAATTTGATTTAAGGTATATATATATATATATATATATATATATATATATATATATATATATATATATATATATATATATATATATATATATATATATATATATATATATATATATATATATATATATATATATATATATATATATATATATATATATATAGTCACACCGAATACTCACCGAGTACTCTCCCGCCTAACCGACTACTCACTACTCGCTAGTCCACCGACCTGGCAGCGCCTAGCGAGTTTTGCAACACTGTGTATAACATAAACATTTTATTGAAATATTCATCAATAAAATAATTTTACATTTCTAATTATATTAGTTACACACCCGACGACGAAATCCAATCAAAAAATTATATAGAATACTACAAAATAAGAACATACATCTTCAACATATTTTAACAAATAAATTGAAATTGAATCATTTTTTCTCTTGATCTAAATGTATTATACAAACATTTTATTGAAATCCATAGAAAGTAGAAGGAAAAAAGAGGTGAGTACAAATTGAACTAAAAAAAAAACTAAAATAACTTATAGCATTTTAAAATCTTGATTGTCATACCTACCTTTAGTTCTTCCCAATAGAGAACTTTTTCTTTTAGCTATTAGAAGATTATAGATCTCTTGCATATTCTTTTCCATCTTCATACACTTTAAATAACAATAACAAAAACATGTGAAGAAAATACATGCAACAAAACATGAAAATAATGTTCTTATATAGGGAAAAACATTTCATTAACTAAGCAATTAATTGGAAGAAGCTGAAAATGTGGAAGTTTCAAATGAATATGGTGCAAGAATGAGACCTATCTTGAATCATATTTATTTTGATGGCCTCTATTATATATATATATATATATATATATATATATATATATATATATATATATATATATATATATATATATATATATATATATATATATATATGTATATATATATATATATATATATATATATATATATATATATATATATATATATATATATAGATTTTTCTTTAAAAATTTCATTTAAAATCAACAATACATTAAAAATATAAAAACCAGTTACATCAAAAAAACATTACATTAACTTTAAAAAAGACATTACATGAAATTAAAAAAAATAACATGAACTTAAAAAAATGTCGATAAAATAAAAATGACAATCTTAAATAAAACGAAGACTTTCTGAAAAGTCATCGTCATCATCGATTGGTGGCATATTGAGGTCAAGGTTAAAAAGTTGATATATGTGTTCCGCCAAATCAGGTCGAAGCTCGTGATATTTTTGATTGCTTCGTATCTCCCTTCTTCTTGCAACGTACGAAGGACTACCCGGCTCTATTGGTACATTTGACGTGACGTTTAGTTTTCCAGATATTGACATATCGTTATTCCCGAATCTTCAAAAATCATATTATGTAAAATGATGTACGTATACATAATAGATGAGAGCCTTTGCACCGTTCATGGACGTGCCACATTTTCTAGAATTTGTCAATGCTTATTAAAAAGTCCAAATGCTCACTCGACATCCTTTCCTGCCCTCTATTAAGATGCTTTGAACTATATACGTTTGGATCACATGGACATGTCAATGATTTCACAAGCATAACATATTCAGGAAATGTACCATCGACAAGATAATACACGTATTTGTATGTCGTTCCATTTACTTGAAATTGACAATCTGGAGCGGACTCGTTGCAAAACCCGTCGAATAAAGGTGGCATGCCGAGAACGTTGATATCGTTCATTGAGTCGGGAGGACCAAAGAATGCATGTCAAATCCAAAGATCATGTGATGCAACTACTTCCAGGATGACCGTTGGGTGATTCTTATCACCCCATGTGTATCGCCCATGCCATGCGTTGGGGCAACTAGACGACTCCCAATGAAGACAACTTAGACTTCCAAGCATCCTAGGAAAACCATAGACATTTGCGTGATGCGTGTAAAATGCTTGAACATCACTGAATGTTGGCATGCACAAATATCTTGGGCCGTAAAGTGTAACAACACATCTGCAAAACTCCTCCAAACTTTCCCGTGTGACCTGCACCGACATTTGAAAATACTCATCCCATGAATCTCCAACAGAACCGTAAGCTAGTTGACATACTGCAACAACACATTTCTATAGCGGATAAAACCCTTAGGCACCTCTTGCGTCGGGAGGTTGTCTAATATACTCAGACATGGTTGTCAAATCGTTGGCTATACGGATAAATAAATGTTTCTCCATGCGAAACCTTCTGTGGAATTTTGTTGCATAGATGACATCATCATTAAAATAGTGCCCCACAAGAAGGTTGTTCGCAAACCAACGCTCCCTCAAAAGAATTTTTCAAGATACTGGTTGTGAACTTTCAGCCTCCGCTTCAACATCGTCTTTTAAAAGATCAAACATAATTTCCATTGATTTGAGAGCCGTCTCACCAATGTTTAAAATTAATTGGTTTCTTTGAATTGGTGTAGACATCTTGAAAGAATTCGAGAAGAGAACATGTTGGTGTGGTGAAAAATAAAGATGTATATGTGTATTTATAGTAGTGTTTTAGGAGAAATTATTCAAATAATATATATATATATATATATATATATATATATATATATATATATATATATATATATATATATATATATATATAATTTTATTGGAAAATGGGTGATAATTGAAGAGAGAGAAACGCCATTCCGGTGCCCATGGGGAATGCGCTAAGGCTACGCCGCACTAGTGGCACGGTGTTTGCCGCTGGCTGAGTGCCAAATGGGATGCCGCCGGCATTATGACAACTAAAAATTTTGTATAAATAATAATTAAGTGTAAGTATATTTGATGTTAAGAAGGATTGATGTCAAATTTATTAAATGCACAATAGAAGGGAAAATGGTCCTAGAAGGTAAAAACATGGAAACTTATTTTTTAAGACCATTAATTAAGTCATAAGTAAGTATTACTTCATTTAGAATTTGGTTAAGGACCTAAGGGCAAAAAATGGAATAAATAACTAAAAATAAAATTTTTTATTGCCGAATCTTTAAAAATTAATGTCTCAAAATCTATATGAAATTGGGAAAAAGTCATCAACGTGACTTTGCTAATATTTGAGATAACAAAAATATAGGAAACAGATTCGGGTCATTTGAAGATATAACGAATAAGTTATGATGGATTTAAAATGGCCCAAAAGTGGCAAAAATATCCAAATGGTCATTTTCAAGGGTCGGTAACGAAAATTCTAGAAAGAATTGGACTTAAGTCAGTAGAGGAAAGTTGTTAAGCTCATTCCCACCTTCTAAAGCTATAAAGTTTGTAACATTTGGATACCATATGCGGAAGTTATGATCAGACGAAAATCAGTAAAAATAAAGAACAAAAGATGAATTTTACTTTGGCAGGTTCCAGGGGTAAGTTGGTCATTTCTCCTAAACTTTAGCAAATCGAATACCACGGCTGGAACTGGTTTCTATTCTTAGATCTGTGTGCGTGTTTTGTTTGTTGAATTGAGAAAAGAAATCGGAAATCGGCGATGATGGAGGCCGACGGTGGTCGACGGTTGACTAGAAGTGTTTAGAGGTTGTTTTGTGGTTCGATTTCTTCCTAGATGCAGCCCCAAAGATCCACAAATCCTTCTTCTTAGTCAGATTTGAGGTAAACCTTGGAACTTGAATTAATGTTTTGAAATTTGTATAAATAATTTATATACAGTGGATTTTTGAATAAGGGCTGTTGAAATAGTTCAAATATCAAGTTCAGAAACATCATTTTACCGGGATTGGATGCTTATGAGTTAAGAGCTTTACAACTTAATTGATTTGAATTGTTGAATGTTACTTGAAGCAGAGTTATGGGAGACAAAACCGTCACAATTAGTGGCGCAACTATTGGTGTTAAAGAAAACGAGATTCAGTAATAAAGGCGTTGCTTTGGGGTTTGAATTATCAAGTAAAATCAAGGGTGACTTGAGCTTGGAAACAGGTTAAAAGAAAAAGGATATGTTGAAAGACAAAATTTAAATCTTATGTAGTTAAAAAGATTGTTGAGACTAGTTGGATTAAAAGCCAATGGCAAATTGTTTTATATTTGTGGAAATGATTGACATACATCCTATATAATAGGGGTGGCAAAAGTCTACACGGCACGGCAAAAATAAACTAACGAAACGAAATTGGGACGAAATCGAAAATCGGTTCGTGTCGTGTTCGTCTTGTGTAAAAAAAACACGATGTCGTGTCGTGTCATGTTCGTGTCTGAAATTCTATTTGAGGGTTACAACTTCTATGGCTGTTGTGAAAAAAATTGCACTGTGGGACGATATCACGAAGACGATGACGGAAAAACATTCCATGTTTCAATTCCCAAACTTATATTAACATTATTTTAGAAGTAGTCGCCTAAATATCTCGGAGGTTAAATGGATACTTATAAGGGGGTGAAAGAATAAAAGAAATAATAAACAAAATCACTATTTTATATTTTTGACTATGCAATAGTCAGATTTGAAGGGAGGGGAGGAAGGACCGGCAGAGACGCCGCCGCCACGGTGGAGTCAAGTCGCCCTGCCCCTTCTAGTATGACTATAATACTATATCTTATTTGTACATAATTATTTAAGTCAAATGTTGCCTTTTCACTTATTTACCAAATCCTACAAAATTCCATCTTGACTTACAGTTAATCATCTCACACGTCCAAATCAAAAATGAACCATTTGAGTTGGCCCTTAGTCTTTCATATAGAAATAGGTAATTGAAGCTCTTAAAGTTTGATCTCAACCTCCTTCATCACTCAATATTAACGCAAAGCCGTCAACCTCAAGCCCTTTCAATATATCGTGTATTGGTGAATAGTTCTAATTATGAGTAAATTTCATATATACCCTAAAATCATTAGAAAATATCATATTTGTCCTATGTAATTTCTAAATATCAAATATACCCATTATGAACTTCTATAATATCTAATTTACCCAAATTTTATTTTTTAACATTTTATAATTCAATTTTGTTATTTAAAACCAACTTAATTATATTAAAATCTTGATTGATCATTATACCGTTCACATAACTAACACCCGGTAAAAATGGAAACTCGATCAAGTAATGATACTAGAACGCAATCGTGGTTGTCAGCAATGGATCAATAACTGATATTGGAATGTAATCGAGATCGTGAGCAATCGATGACGTCACGAAAGGTGCCATTGTCACCTTCTCTCCAACCTAACACTAGACCAATTGGAAAGTCGATCAAGAACTGATCCTAGAACGCAAATTGTGATTGTGAGGAATCGATCACTTAGTGATCTTGACGACTTAATCAGACTCCGACAGTTAATTAGCTTCACACTCCAACATGTAAGAGTGAAGTTAAGGTTTTTAGGTGTTCAATCGATAGATTGTGTATTGGTTTTTGGTTAGGTGTTGTATTATATTCACGACACAAGATTGCATTTAACAATGGCATTGACCAATATATGAAATCCAAGTGCGGTGGCTTTAATTAACGCTCCTAATCAATGAACATAATCCACTATATGATCAACCTCATAAAATGAATTCCAATAAATTGGTTAAACATCAAAGCCTATCTTTGAGCCGTGGTAGAACATCAAGCAGGGTTTCATTTGATGTATTTGACTTGTTAATGTGGTGTTCTGCTTGTTGTGTATCTTTGTTAGCCTACCCATCTTTCCAGATAGGCAATGAAGAATTTTTTTTGGAAAGAAAGATATCAACCATATCAAAGCCTCCTGTCTGCCTCAATATCTCCTTGACTATCTCCGTGAACTCTCTTTGGTCCTTAATTCCCTTCCCAAATGCTTTGACATCTTGTTGTGGCTGTACCGTCTACTAGTTCCAAACATGCAGCGAGTTCCAAACACTTATGGAATTTGGTTTGCGTATAATTGGAATCTAGTATGCAATTATGGATCGGTGAAGATGTTACAGGAAAAAGACATAGTAGACGAGTTCCAGGAATGTTACAGGACAATCTAAGTTGCATACATAATATATGAGTTCCAAATACGCCCAATTCTACTTTTCGAATTCGCAAACGTCAATCCAACTACAATTAGCAGGTGCAAAATTACAATCAGCACTTGGAAGTATAAACCCGACGAGACTTCGAGAGGGCAAGAAGGAGGAGGCGAGAGGATATCGTCGATGGAGGATGACTGTACAGGTCCTGTGATTTACATCAATAAGGTCCATTTTCTGTTAAAAAGTTTAGAATAAGGGGAATATGATCCATTTATTTCTCTTCTTCAATTATACTGATTTTATAATATAAAGATTAATTATAATATATTAAAAAGTGTTAAATAAAATTTGGGTAAATTAGATATTATAGAGGTTTATAATATGTATATTTGATGTTTAAAAATTACATAAAGTAAATATGATATTTTATAATTATTTTTAGAATATATATGAAATTTACCCTAAAATCAGATACCCATCTGGGCGCTCGCTTGATTGAATCAACCTCGACTACTCCTTCCTCACAACAAAATTAAACGTCGAAATACTAACGGAGATCCAGTCAATATTCATCCATAAACTAAATCAGATTTTTATCATTCTGAATCAATCTAACAGTCTCGAAGTAATTCTAATTTATACAATTGTGTACTTACCAAAGCCTCGCCGGAATCTCATTTTCACCACCACTCTGACCGTTGTATGTTCCTCGAATTGCATAAGAAATTCTGGAGAGAAATCTTAATTTGAATTCAATCTAAAATGACGGAAACTCTCACGAGTGTAGCATCGATCATAATCTCAAGACCTGGCAGTGAACCATCAAATACATCACCGGAGAAACGCCTGTTTTCTCCCAATCACAATCACCCTATAGCCACGGCTGGAGGTCCGATGCTACTGTTCCATTGGCTGGAGCATTAACGAGATCTAATTCTGTTATCGATGACCTAAAGTGTGTAGAAGTCTCACTGAAAATC
Source organism: Cichorium intybus (assembly GCA_023525715.1). NCBI lineage: Eukaryota > Viridiplantae > Streptophyta > Magnoliopsida > Asterales > Asteraceae > Cichorium > Cichorium intybus. The sequence continues at coordinate 42,899,202 of CM042017.1, read as the reverse complement.
ACGAAGAAAAGAAAATAACAAACGAAACCAAGGATCCCATATCTCCCCACATTCAGCTCCCTCATCTACAATCTTAGCCCTCTTCTTATACAACCTACAATATCATATATGAATCGATTCTCCATGGCCCCATCAAATGTCCGCCCTCTTTTATTCATGTCTTCCTTAATTTCTACTTCTCTTTCTTGATTTTTTTTTATCGTAGGACCCCCTCAAATGTGGTGTATCCTGGTATGTAAGCTTCCAATTCTTTGATGAACTATTCTCCCCCGAACCTTCTGTTAGACATATCCTTAAAACTTTAATATAGATTGCTACTACCACGTTCTGGATTTGCGTATTTTAAATTTGGGATTATAAAATCAAACTTGTGGACAAGCTGTTCCATGAAATGCTCAATTGACAAGTAATTTTCTTTGAGGAGATCCATAGTCTTGCAAGGCACCATTGTCTTTACAGGTGTGGTGGCTGTGCCAAGATCCTTCCTTCCCTGAACAGATTAAGCATCAAATTCCCAACACTTGCTTTTGTTGACACAGATGCAACTCCGTGCAATGATTCAAAACAACGCTCTTATGCATCGATAAAAAAAACCTATCAAACTATTGTGGAATTCTGATTAGCTTATTTTTCGAGAGCGATAGTTCTTTCTTTACCTTTGCATTTACTTTTCATGAGGTTAAAAATAAACATGATTGACGTAATTAAGTAGGTAAATAAATTTCATTATGGAACTAATTTAAGGAACACGGAAGAAATATGCATGTTGTTACTAATTGCCAAGAGAGAGTTTCAAGGCAGACCATTCCTGTTCATTCTGGAAAAGAGAACAATGCAACACATATGGTAAGTAAATTTCATCTCACCTATCACTTGTTACATTTTATATAATCTTGTCATTTGCGTATGTAAATTGTAATTGTCTTTACTATTTATACAATTCTACTATCAATGGCAATGGTACACTAGCTATATCTAATGGGAGTTACAGTCATAAGATAGCACCTGATTCATCTTCTACTTCATATACTAAATGAAATTCTAGACTTGTAGATGGAATCAAGTTCAGTGCTGATTCCATTCCGGTCATTGTAGAAGCTACAGAATTTATCAATACAAGGGAACTAAAATCTGGTTTAGTTGAGAAGATTCCGATCTTTGAGTCTTGAAGCCTCGTTCTTTATTGATCCAAGATAATTTATAGGTTGTCAATCCCAATCACAAATCAGGATAACAATTTCTTTAAGTATTACATTTACATGAGCCTTTTGAAGGTAATTTTCTTGGCTGATTAGCTTCTAATTTCTTGATGATCCCTCTATTTTTTTCTCCAATAGCTAAAAATGTCTGAGTATCCTAAAAATACTATTTTCTTATTACAATATTAAACTTTAAAAAAAAAAATCTACTAACCATAGCATTGTACTTTCATATTTGTCCTCATTCGGTTATTATAAAATCAATTCATTGATAATTTCAAGGGATATTACGAGCATGCTATTGTGCTTAAGATAAACATGGAAGATCAAGGTTCATTCAAGAAGATTTCTTTCAGATAAAGACATACTATATTGATGTGCAATGCTCTTACTGAAACCAAATATTAAAACAGGAAATGAATGTTATCATATGATCAAATGTAACCCTAAAACTCTTGCTAGTGATTTGAGAGCCTAGCCTCCCCAAAAAGAAAATCATATTCAGCAAAAAAGATGGTAATCCCCTCATGTTCTAGCTACTATAAAGGATAACATATCAAACATAAAATATTTGCAAAATGTCTAAACTGCCCTTCCACTACCAATATACCACTGTACTTTGAAATATCTACTCAATTATAGCAATGTCATCCTGAAACAAAACAATTTTGACTGCAATAACTTGCTAGATTTGCAACATATAATGTCATAATAAATACGAAATTGAAAGTATAATTGAATTGATTTAAAAAAGTACAATGTCTTAATAAGAAAATATTGAACTACAACGGTTTAATAGGATGAAATGAAAGTAGTATGCTATAATACACAAATAAATAGAAGTAAGTTGCTATTAACTACATTTAACCTTTCTTTTCATATAAGTATTAGCTGCTTGCCCCGTCTTCTTCCACAACTTCCACCAATTTTTTCTGATCAGCATCTGCCCACTGTTTATTCTCCTCGTGTGCTTTCTTAAATTTCACAATAAAGCGCGCCAAAGAACTTGTAACTGCCAGAAACAAACCCAACAAAACATTACATATCCACATATAAACTACTAATCAACAAATTGACATTAATCTGACTGCTTGATCATTAAAAGTAGGGACAGATTAAGTAAATTTTCACGCTTTGTGTGGAGAAGTTGTCTTGCATTTCAAAGTTTCTAATCATCAAATTCATAGGTATGGACTTTACATATGAACTTTCTAACTACATATGCATGGGACAAACTCGAGAATTATCATCAATAATGGGTGCATTCTTTTATAATGTAATAAGGTTCAAAGAGACTCCAATCTCACTACCAATTTCAACATGGGTTAAATGCAACAATATATAGACCAATTTTTACTTTAGGCAATACTTTTTTGTCAACTTTCAAAGCAATACTTATTTTACTTTATGATAAAATCTGAAGTATGTTTCTATTTTGCACAATATGATGAAAAGGACATTCCTTAAATTAAATGAAAATTAAAGTATGTTGCTATAGTAAAGAATTAAGATATTGACACTAAAACTTCAACAAACCTTGCTCCCAAGGAGAACGACTGGGATCCTCCCCAAAATATATGGCAAGTGAGTCTGCATATTGAGCCTGCAAAACATGTATGCTTGTTTCAGAGTGAAGTAGTAAACTCAAACTTTTTATGTTTTTCTGGCCAATTGATTACTAAAAACTCACCGCTTCATCAAACGAAGAGGTAAGAAGTGGGAGTTGGGCATCAGCACTAACAAGAAAGCTCTTCAGTGCCTGGAGGGTGCTTAAAGGATTAATTTAGTTTTTAGAAAAAAGTAGCCAATATCCACGAATAGAAGTCATTAAGATGCATTATCAATCAGAATCTGTTTTCTTTCTCTGGTCTTCAATTCAATAAAAATGAGTAAAATCTGACACCCCTCATTCTCAGTCTTCCAACCAATTATACAAAAGAGCCATGAAAATTAAATAAGTGAATACGTACTTACCTCTCGAAATTGAATTGATACACCACCATCATTAGCCGAAGTATCGTATTCCTGTTGAGCCTTCTCAAAACCATTGATTATTGCATACTTGTCCTCAAGCAAACTTTTAATTTGTATCTTAAGGTTTGATGTGGATACCAAAATGGAAAAGAAACACAAATAAACGTTGGGCATCCAAAATACAAGCCACAAAAACTTGACTAGTTTAGGGCATTCAACTTACCATGGAGGCGGATTGCAAGTGAAATAGATCCTTGTCAAAATCTAACAACTCTGGCGTTTGCTCAGCAACCACCTAATTAGTATGCAAGTATGTTAGTACATAAAATGAAAACATAACAAAATTGACTTGAAATTTAATGAAATATGGTAGCGAATGCATTTTGCAGGAATGAGTTTCCTCCTGGGATTAGAACATTAATAATATCATTTGGGAGGAAGAACTAAATGGCTTTTTTTTTTTTTTTTTTTTTTTTTTTTCCCATTCTTGGTTTGTGTCAAAGTTGTTTCTCTTTCCCTTGTGTACAAATTTAACTTGATTTCCAATCTAATGGAAGGAAGTTCAGGTAACGAGAAGTTGATATGTTGTATAATGGACTCGAATCATACAAGAGTATATAGCATACCGGAGATGTTAATGTATAGATCTTGATGTTCCCTTTTATCTAGTTTCTTTTTAGGTAGCTTTTTGTATATATTATGAATCCATGCATATCTTCATATTGTACTAGAAAGATATGCTACCTTCGTGTTGATTAACAATTATGATTCTCATTCGTCTTTTCTAATTCCCGGCTCCTAAACCTCAAATCCCAATTTTCATTGACCACTCGCTTCTTCAACTCCTCTTTACAATGACAAACCCTCACGGTTAGGTATATCTTCTACTTGTTTCTCTGCATGCTCATGCACACTAATATCCTTCATAGTCTTGTTTGACTCACTAATGGTTCTCCATACCCCATTACGGGCATATGATCCAACATCAACCCTTCCATACTTCAACTTATCATCTGTTCTATAAGTTCCTAATTTTTCCATAGGCAGTAGCCTTTAGTCAAATTACCAGCCAATACACTCTAAACTTATACATTGTACTTTTAAGAACTGTGAATTAGTTTATTGGTAGCTCAACTTTAGATTCTTGTGGACTTTATTGCTTGTGAGTATTGTGAGTCAAGCAAACATACCCCTACTCTAGCACATAAGGTTCCCTAGCAATATCAATACTTTATTTCAACTCATTATGTATAGGACTTCGTCTGATCCTCTACCACTGTAATGGTTCTAGGCATTTTGTTACCATTGCCAATGTTATTTTCTCGTGCAATTTGGGTATCTTCTCCAAAACCCAAAGTTGCCTTGCCTACTTTAAAATATCACTTGAATCTTGTGCTTGCATGTTATTAATATCCATTTTGCCCCAGGAATATGGTTGAGGCACTTAATGTTATTAGAGACCTTAAACCAATAATGAAACAATTATAATTGGGATTTGGCACTGCTTTCTTTTGGGAAGCACACTCTTGTTTGTAAATGGGTATTCAGCATGAAGGTTAATCTTGGCGGACTCTACATTGATTTAAAGCTCAATTAATTAGTTTCAAATGGTTTTTCTCGGTATATGAAATTCGTTTTGATGAGACCTCTCATGTACCCAAGATGTATGTTCGTATTTTATTGTCTTAGCAACAAGTACAACTAGTCACCCATAGCTTCATGAGTTATGATGCGAAGAATGTCTTCCTAAAAGTCATTCTTGAGGAGTTGGGAATAATCCGTAGTTCCATGGACTATTATGTGTTCTTCAAGCATCATGAAGGACATCCGATCATTCTCATTCTAGTAGTCTATGTTGATTACATTATCATCAAAGGATATGATAATTCCAGAATTTCAATTTTAAAGCACTTTCAGATCTAGGATGTCTCTGTTACTTCCTTGGGATGGAAGTCTCCCAGAATCATAGTCTCCACAACAAATTCTAATATCTTGACGGAAGTATGTTCTTGACATGCTGACTAAGTGCCGTTTATTTGGGTGTAAAACAGTGCACAATTTGATCCTTGCTACAAGTAACTTCTTCCAAAGATGGAACTTAAGGACCAAAAACTATATAGGAGACTTGTCCAAGAAGTTAAACGATTCACAATTATACAACATACCATTTCTGGTTAGTATCTTGAGCCAACACATGATTATACTATATGCAAGTCGCTGGAGCAAAGCAAAGAGGACTTAATGAGGCTTTATTCTAATAGACAATGAGCCATTCATATAGCCAATAATTAGATATTCAATGAAATGACCAAACTCCTCGAAGTTAATTGGCACCTGAATGTGTTGACCATGACACAGGAATTCGGATAAATCTTCCATCTATCCAACGAATACACATCAAGATAACGTACGAGCTTTCTGACATCCTTACCAGGTAACTAAGAAAAAATCAATGGGATTTATTTGTGAAGATTCCGATAATAATCTGTTAGGATTATTATTATTTAAATCAGTTCTTATCTTTATCAATTAGTTCATATCTTTATCATTTATCTTTATTTAAATAGTGTTAGTATATAAGGGTTATCAGTTAGGAGATAACTATTAGTCGCATATATATATTCAATTAGTTTTTCCCTGTAAAGTATTACGTGAAATAATACTCAGATTTTATTCTCCTCTTTTCTCTCCTTGATTACCGTTCATCATGGTATCAGAGCAGGCTTGATCCTGCAATTCTTAATAATTCCTCCTGATATCTGATTCGATCATGCATGGGTTAAAATTTGGGGGATTCCCCACTGCCTTTGTCGGTGAGGCTGAATCTAGCTCCACGGCTGAAAGTCAAAATCAAGCAGTAAACCCTAATACTGAATACAGTATTCTTCCAACCGGCTACAAACTAAATGGTAACAATTATAACCTATGGGCACACTCTGTTTCAATCTTCATAGGAGGAAAGGGCAAAGAAGATTACTTGTCCAACACACTCGTTCAACCTGAAGAAAAGAGTCCGGCCTACAAAAAATGGAAGACGGAAAACAACATGGTGATGTCGTGGCTGTTAAACACTATGACTCCAGAAATTGGAGAACAGTTTATGTTTTACAAAACCGCACTAGAAATCTGGGAAGCAGCTAGAGACACTTTCTCAAACCAAGACAATACATCAGCCGTCTTCGAACTCAAAGGTATCCTTCATGACCTTCGGCAGGGGGATTTATCCGTGACAAGTTACTTTACCACCCTTAACCGCTACTGGCAATAGTTGGATGTTCTTGATACGGTGACCTGGACGTGCTCTGCAGATGCTAAACAGTATAAACGGATACTAGAAACCGAAAGAATTTATAAGTTTCTACTTGGGCTGAATCATGAACTTGATGAGGTACGAGGTCGAATTCTTGGGACAAAACCCATGCCCACTCTTCGGGAGGTTTTTTCAGAAGTCCGAAGAGAAGAAAGCCGCAGACGGGTGATGCTTGGCACGAGTACGAATGTGACTACCGAAGGATCAGCTTTTGCATCTCGCTCCCAGGCTAATTCCAAACCATCTCCAAACCATCAGGCGGATCAAATTCTGGAACCAATAAAAAAAAAGGGTGGCAGACCCTGGTGTGACCATTGCAACCGATGTGGTCACATAAAAGAGACCTGTTGGAAGATTCACGGAAAGCCTGCTGATTGGAAACCAAGCTCACGAAGCAATGTTGCCACAAGTGATCACCAAGAGTTACTTACTAAAGAACAACTCGAGGCTATCAGGAAAGTCTTGCAGAGTTTAAAAAGTGAAGAAAACGGGACAAGTCTAATCTCACAACAGGGAGGATCCTCATCAGCCTTTACGATTTCTGCATCTGGATCAAAACCGTGGGTGGTAGATTGTGGTGCCACGGACCACATGACTGGCGACAAAAGCACGTTTGCAAGCCTTCAAGCTACTCCAGATGGTAGAACTATCCGTGTGGCTACTGGGAAAAATGCACAAGTTGCTGGGATTGGTACGGTTATCATATCTAAAAATATAACACTGCAATCTGTGTTATATGTGCCTAAACTCGATTACAATCTTCTTTCACCAATCAAACTTGTGAAACAGGCTAACTGTATCACTATTTTAACCCCGTCAGTTTGCACATTTCAGGACTTGAACTCGGGGAAGATGATTGGCAGTGCTAAGGTCCGTGACGAGCTCTACCACTGTAATGTCAACAGTTCAAGAAGGCCTCAAGTCCAAGCTTTATCCTCTTCGATAGATAATACGAGTGAAATTATGTTATGGCACAATAGACTAGGACATCCCAACTTTCATTATTTAAAGAAATTGTTTCCTGTTTTGTTTAATAAAGATCCGAGTTTGTTTAAATGCGAAGTGAGTCAATTGTCCAAACATACTAGAAATTCATATGCTACCCTCCCATATAAACCTTCGAGCCCGTTTCAGTTAATCCATAGTGACGTATGGGGTCCATCTAGAGTAAAAAATGTGTCTGGTGCACGATGGTTTGTCACGTTCATTGACGACCATACTCGTGTTACTTGGATATTCCTAATGAAAGAAAAATCAGAAGTCGGGGCCATATTCCAACAATTTCATAGAATGGTTCAAAACCAGTTCAATACAACAATCAAAACATTGAAGTCCGACAATGCAAAGGAATATTTTCAAGCAGAACTGGGAAACTACTTGTCTCAACAAGGCATTGTTCACATCACATCTTGTGTCGACACGCCGCAACAAAACGGCGTTGCCGAAAGGAAAAACCGACACCTTCTAGAGGTAACCAGATCATTACTATTCTCAAGTCTTGCTCCAAATCATCTCTGGGGAGAAGCAGTACTAACTGCAGCCTATTTAATTAACCGGATGCCATCCCGGGTAATTGGCTTTCGGACCCCACATCATGTTTTTCGATCCCTCTTCCCTCATTCTCGGAACTCCTCAGGCCTACCGTTGAAGGTATTCGGATGTACCTCATTCGTTCATAATCATTCCCCAAACCGCAGCAAGCTAGACCCACGGTCTGTGAAGTGTATTTTTGTCGGTTATTCCCCAAGTCGTCAACAAGGCTACAAGTGCTACTCCCCAATCAACAAGAAATTCTACCATTCTAAGGATGTAACATTCTTTGAAAACGAACCGTTTTATTCAAAAACCAATATTCAGGGGGAGAAGATACTAGGGAATATCAGTTTTTAAACCAGGAACCAATCATTATGCCCATCACAAATACCGAGGCTCAAATAGAAGACCCAAGTCCAACAAATCAGAGTGACCATCTGAAGTTGACTACTAATAACGATTATATTGTTTATACGAGGCGCCCAAGACAACCAGTCGTAGAGCAAGTCACGACTACGGCTAGCAGCCATGAATCAACCCCGGATAACCAACGTAATTCTGAAACTTATACCTCGACTACTCACTCTGATCTGGATATCCCGATTGCCTTACGGAAGGGAAAAAGAAGTTGTACTGCACACCCAATAGGGAATTTTGTTTCTTATGAAAAGTTATCTCCTAGATACAAGGCTTTTGCTTTGTCTCTCTCTGAAATACACAGGTTCCAAAAACGTTTCAAGAGGCAACAGAAAAAAAGGAATGGGCTGATGCGGTATCAGAAGAAATTGCTGCTTTGCAAGAAAGTGAAACCTGGAAGTACACGAGACTTCCATCTGGAAAGAAAACCGTGGGGTGCAAATGGGTTTTCACTGTGAAGTATAATTCAGACGGAAGCATTAGTCGGTACAAAGCAAGATTAGTAGCTAAAGGTTTCACACAGTCTTACGGGATCGACTACGCTGAGACATTTGCACCCGTGGCAAAGCTAAACACCATCCGAGTTCTATTATCGTTTGCTGCAAATCTTGACTGGCCACTACACCAGCTGGATGTAAAAAATGCATTCCTGAACGGAGAACTTGAAGAAGAGGTATACATGGACATCCCACCTGGTCTCGAAAATGAGGATAATAAAGGACTGGTATGTAAACTAAAAAAATCCTTATATGGGCTAAAGCAGTCACCCCGAGCATGGTTTGAACGTCTCACACACGTAGTAAAAGGCTACGGTTTCACCCAGGCACAAACCGATCATACTATGTTCTTTAAACACTCTGAATGTGGAAAAATTGCAATTATGATCGTCTACGTTGACGATATCATTATCACGGGTGATTTCACGGAACAAATGGCAGAACTGAAAAATATTTTGGGGAAAGAGTTCAAAATCAAAGATTTGGGCCAACTTAGATACTTCTTGGGAATGGAAGTAGCACGGTCAAAGAAGGGAATTTCAGTAACCCAAAGGAAATATACCCTGGATCTCTTAGAAGAAACAGGGATGCTAGGGTGCAAGCCAGCAAGTACACCTATGGAACAGGGGAAGAAACTACAGAGTAAAGGAGAACCAGTTGACAAAGGAAGGTACCAAAGATTAGTGGGAAAATTGCTCTATCTTGCTCATACCAGACCAGATATTGGCTTTGCTGTAGGGATGGTGAGTCGGTTCATGAATTCCCCGACTGTACAACACATGGAAGCCGTTTACCAAATACTACGATACCTGAAGCAAAGTCCAGGGAGTGGACTGTTATTTAAGAAAACCTCATGTAAAGAAGTGGAAGTGTTCACGGATGCTGACTGGGGAGGATCTAATGTGGATGGCCGGTCTACTATAGGCTACTGTACTTTTGTCTGGGGAAATTTAGTCACCTGGAGGAGTAAAAAGCTACAGGTGGTGGCTAGGAGTAGTGCTGAAGCGGAGTTCAGAGCTATGTGTCAAGGATTATGTGAAGGCATATGGCTTGGAAGAATGCTTAAAGAGCTAAAGTTCTCCGGACACATACAAATGAGCCTTTATTGTGATAATAAGGCAGCTATAGAAATTGCAAAGAATCCAGTTCACCATGACAGAACTAAGCATGTGGAACTCGATAGGCACTTCATTAAAGAGAAAATAGATGCGAAAATTTTGAAGTTATCTTATGTCCCAACCGATTTCCAGAAAGCTGACATTTTGACTAAAGCTCTACCGAAGAACAAGTTTGAGAGTTTGAAGAACAAGCTGGATATGATTGATATCCATACCCAGCTTGAGGGGGAGTGAAGATTCCGATAATAATCTGTTAGGATTATTATTATTTAAATCAGTTCTTATCTTTATCAATTAGTTCATATCTTTATCATTTATCTTTATTTAAATAGTGTTAGTAGATAAGGGTTATCGGTTAGGAGATAACTATTAGTCGCATATATATATTCAATTAGTTTTTCCCTGTAAAGTATTACGTGAAATAATACTCAGATTTTATTCTCCTCTTTTCTCTCCCTGATTACCGTTCATCAATTTGTAATAAGTTGGTCATGATTATCATATTTGACCCAACTTGAGGTACAGAGTTAGATATAATTTTAGGATAAAATGGACCATGATTTTCCCTATTATCTAGTATCCTATTTAAGTGGCTTTTGTGTATAAATTCATGCTTACTTTCAGATTGTAATAGACATGTAGACATGTAGTTCACCAAGAACTACAAAGTGGATATCATAACTTTAGGTTTCTTGAAGTTAATCAACTGATAGCTAGCATAAGTATTAGCCGTATATATAGTATTATTATTATAAATGTATTAACTATAGGTACCCAAGTGTAAATGTTGTAATTAGGTCAACCTCCTGTGCTATATATATTGTTCACGGCTGGAATAATGAGATCAAGGGATTTACGCATCCTATTATGGTATCATAGCACTCTCTCTGAAAAACCCTACCAGCCGTCAACCCCTCCCAGTCGACAACCCTTCACAGTCGACCTCTCCCTCCTCCATCTCTCTTCTATTCCTCTCTTCTATGGCAGAAAAACTTCACCCAACTCTCATGATTACCAACATTCGGAATTTTATTCCGATCACCCTCGAGACGGAAAGCTCTCAATATACCTCCTGGGCTGAATTATTCAGAATTCACTGCCGTGCCTTCCAAGTCATCGAATACATCGAACCTAAAGCCGCTATTCCTCCTCCTTCTACCACCGAAGCTGCTGATAAACCCACTGATCCGAAAGCAGTGGATCCCGAACACTGATCCGAAAAAGCTGCTGATAAACCCACTGATCCGAAAGCAGTGGATCCCGAACTCTGGAACCGTTTGGATGCCATTGTCATTCAATGGATCTACAGCACCATCTCAAACGACCTCCTTCACACTATTCTAAAACCGAAGTCTAGTGAGCACAGGCATGGGCTGCCCTTGAAAGTATTTTTCAAGACAACCAGAACAAACGAGCCCTTTACTTGGAATACAAACTCGTCACCACCAAGCTTGCTAATTTCGCAAACTGCTCCGCCTATTGTCAAGCATTGAAGATGATCTTCGACCAACTCTCTAATGTTGGTGCTCCCGTCACTAATCAACGTCTCGTTCTTCAACTCATCGCTGGCCTTACGGAAGCTTACGAGGGGATCGCCATGATGATCCAGCAAACCAAGCCCCTCCCAGATTTCTATGAAGCTCGCTCTCGCCTTATTTTGGAGGAAACACGTAGGGCAAACCATGCAACCCAATCCGCCACTGCGGATGCATCTGCCCTCAACACTCAAACCCAATCCCCTCAACCTACAACCGACTACAACTCCACCCGGGGGCGTGGACGGGGACGCAACAATAAAGGCCGTGGTCATGGCAGGCGAGGTGGCAACCGTGGTCAATCCCAACAATTTCAACAGTGGTCTCATGGCAGAATCCACCTCCATGGGCGACTCAACCTTCCTGGCAGACCTCGCCGCCCTCCTGGTTCCTCCTCACGCTATCCTGCCATGTCCCTACCCCACGGCTCCACCTCGTTTCACACAACCTTCCTCCTCTCCCGGTCTTCTTGGTCCTCAGCCACCACCACAGGCCCATGCCACTTCCAAGTCCTCTTACACTCCTACGGACTTGGAGCAAGCTTTCCACACGATGAGTCTCAACTCCCCGGATCTGAATTGGTACATGGACACCGGTGCAACCTCCCACATGACCAACAATTCAGGTATTCTCTCATCTTATAATAAGAGTATTGTTCGGAATGTCATTGTAGGTAATGGCGCCCAACTTCCAATCCAAGGCTCCGGTAACAAAACCCTTATACCACCCTACCCCCCCCCCCCCTTCGGCTTAATCATATTCTCCATGTTCCTACTATCATCAAAAATTTACTTTTTGTTCGTCGGCTTACAACCGATAATAATGTCTCTATTGAATTTGACCCCACTGGTTTTCTTGTAAAGGACTTGGTGACCAAGATGCCCCTCCTTCGATGCAATAGCACCGGAGATCTCTATCCACTTACGCTCTCCTCCCGCTCTCCGCTCATGTCACCTTCCGTTTTTGCTGCAATAACCCGAGATCTCTGGCATTTTCGTTTTGGACACCCCGGAGCTCATGTTTTTAGTCGTTTGAACAAGTCTTTGTCTTTTCCTTTTTGTCATAAAAACTCTACATCTTCAGTTTGTGAGTCGTGTGTTATGGGAAAACATATTAAATTACCTTTTCATTTGTCTCATACTATTACTGTTTCTCCGTTTGATATTATACATAGTGATGTTTGGACCTCCCCGGTCGCCTCTTCCGGTGATCATCGATATTATGTGTTGTTTTTGGATGATTATACAAATTTCCTTTGGACTTTCCCCATTTCTCATAAATCCCAAGTCTTCTCCATCTTTCAAAAATTTCACACCTGGGTGAAAACTCAATTTCACATAAACATCAAATCCCTCCGGTGTAACAATGGCAAAGAGTATGATAATAACTCTTTTGTGTTTTTTGCTCACAGCATGGTATCGCGTTTCGTTTTTCTTGTCCATACACTTCCTCTCAAAATGGCAAATCGGAACGCAAAATCCGGTCCATCAATAACATCATCTGAACCCTCCTGTGTCATTCTTCTCACGTTCCCACACACTTCTTCTGGAATCACGCCCTTCACCATGCCACCTATCTACATAATATCCTACCTAACAAAACTCTCCTATACCGCTCCTACATCCCGCCTATACCACCGTACCCCCTCTTATACACACCTTCGAGTGTTCGGTTCATTATGTTATCCCCTCATTCCCTCCACCACCATAAACAAACAACAGCCACACTCCCACCCATGTGTTTTTCTTGGCTATCCCGAACACCACCGTGGGTATAAGTGCTATGACATTCACACCCACAAAATTACCATTTCCCGACACGTGTTTGATGAGCAATCCTTTCCATTCAAGAAATCTGATTCTCCCCCACCTAACTACTCCGTCTTTGATGAGGGCTCCCCTCGTCCACTCACGTTTTCCGCCAAAAACACCCAAAACAACCGCCACCAACTAGACGTCAAAAACGCCTTTTTACACGGGAATCTTCATGAAACGGTATATATGTACCAACCAATGGGTTTTCGCGATACACAATTCCCGGATCATGTGTGCCGCCTCAAAAAGTCATTATACGGTCTCAAACAAACCCCGAGGGCATGGTATCAACGCTTTGCGGACTATGTGCATCATCTCGGCTTTACTCATAGCCGCTCCGATCACTTACTTTTTATTCTTCGCCACGGGGTCGACACCGCCTATCTGCTGCTCTACGTTGACGATATCCTCTTGGTTACCTCCTCACATACACTTCGGCACAACTTACTAAAACTTCTCGCCGCCGAGTTCGCCATGAAAGACCTCGGCCCGCTCAGCTATTTCCTTGGTATCGCAGTCACACGCAACCAAGATGGCTCCTTATTTTTATCCCAACAAAAATACGCCAAGGAGGTTCTTCGCAGATCGGGCTTCAAAAACTGTAAACCAATTCCCACTCCGGTTGGCAATTCCTCTAAACTCAGCAAAGACGACGGTAAACTCCTTGACAACCCAACTGAATTCCGACAGCTAACAGGGGCACTCCAATACCTCACTTTTACTCACCCAGATATTAGTTATGCAGTCCAACAAGTCTGCATGCACATGCATGCCCCCCGCACGACCCATCTCACTGCACTCAAACGTATCCTCCGGTACATCAGCGGGACTATTACTCACGGTTTGACCCTCACCCGCTCCACCACTACATCTCTTCTATCTTACACCGATGCCGATTGGGCGGGTTGTCCAGATACGCGTCGCTCCACCTCCGGATACTGCATTTTCATGGGCAATAGCTTACTTTCATGGTCCTCTAAACGTCAAACAACCATCTCCAGATCGAGCGCTGAAGCGGAGTACCGCGTCGTTGCCAATGTTGTTTCCGAGACTTGTTGGATCCGTAACCTGCTTTGTGAATTGCACCACACCCCACACAAAAGCAACTCTTGTGTATTGCGACAATATCAGTGCCGTCTACCTCTCCACTAATCTCGTCCAGCATCAACGCACGAAGCACATCGAAATTGATATACACTTCGTGCGGGAAAAAGTCGCCCACGAAGCACATCGAAATTGATATACACTTCGTGTGGGAAAAAGTCGCCCGAGGTGAAGTTCGAGTTCTACACGTACCCTCCCGGTTTCAAATCGCCGACATTTTCACCAAAGGCCTTCCATGGGCACTGTTTGACGAATTCCGGTCCAGTCTCAACATCAGACCACCTGTAGTTTCGACTGCGGGGGTGTATTAGCCGTATATATAGTATTATTATTATAAATGTATTAACTGTAGGTACCTAAGTGTAAATGTTGTAATTAGGTCAACCTCCTGTACTATATATATTGTTCACGGCTGGAATAATGAGATCAATGGATTTACGCATCCTATTAATAAGGAATAATTTACAAGTCAAGGAGATTTATACCTTGCATAGAAAATGCAGCAGAGTTATCTTCTTGTCCGTTGCATACGTATATCCCAAATTCCGAAAATTGTCTAATCTAAATCCTCCTGCAGATCCTGCAACATAGATTATATCCATCGTTGCATTAGAAAGGAAATATAACCTCTAACATATGAAGCTATTTCAACAAATATTTCTTACTGCACCTTGAGTTGTGCCTGCATTTAACTTATTCCCCATTGTGAGAATAATCTGCATAATCTTCACCAGCTTTTTGGATTCCAGTATCTAAATTATGTAGATGAAATCAAGACTTTGAAAAAAGTGCAAAATATGTTCATAATCCGGGTCATGAATCAGGGTACCCTAAAAGCCAACATGATACTTCCTCATTTAAGTGTGTACAAGCTTTAGTTTCAAGTGAAGTATCAAATTGAGAAATCCTAGATGCAGCTTACCTCTTTAGTGGCGTCTTTAATTGTTCTCAAGTTTTCTCTCAAATTGTTAACCTGAAATTTTTTTAAACTTAAGGCAATAAACAAGCTAAAAGCCAAAAACATACAGAAATCTTTAGTCAAATAGTATAAGCATTATGTAAGAACATCACCTGACTACTAAAAGTAATTGTGAATGCAAATACTCGTAGTTTTTGCTTTATTCTTGGGATCTTCGCACATTCCAAGAAGAACTAAAATGCCAATAAGTACAATAAATCAATAATGCGTTGTGTAAGGAACTATAGTATATCTTTCTAGTTTCTACAATACTTCCAATCTATGGCTAAAAATACCTGTTCACACTGTCCAAGCATTTTCTTGTCTCCTGTACTATACTGACATGTGAAATATGATTGCATATAAAGTATAAGTTTAGGCAATATAACAGCAAGTTCTCAACATATATGCTAAATCAGAGATGTAATGCAGAAGACATATTCAAGATGTATACAACAAGAAAAAACTACAAAATTTTCCAATCTTAGTGCCTTTTAAAAAAAATTGGTGATTTGCATTCAAGATTGTACAAAATCTATGGAAAGAGCCAAAGAGGTACACACTAAGGCCCTGTTTCTTTTGTTTCTCATTAACTGTTATCTGGATAAAGTTTTGTCTAGATAAATTAAGTTTGAAAAAATTTGAGAAAATGACGGAAACGGAAGAAAAAATAAGGAGAGGGGGGGGGGGGGGGGGGCACATTTGAAAAGATTACGACTTAATGGGGAAAGCTTATTTTCTTGGCTTTCTTTATTAAGTCTTTCTTCTGCGTCAAGTCAAAAAGGAACACGCGTATAGAGCTTACTGGATCAAATGTTCTTCCGTCAAGTCAAAAAGAGACGAGACCTAAGGGAGTAAATGTTAGAAGCTTTGAACTTCTCTATGTTTTTTAAAGATATGATAGGTAGAATACAAACTAAGGAGGGGAAGAACAAAGCAGAAGTTAGTACCTTTACCATCTCCATTTCTTCTTTTGTTGGACAAAACTCGATAAGATTATAAACATGATGAACACTTATAGCAGAAGAGTCTAAAGAAAGGATGGCATTCTGAAAGTCAAACACAACTTGTTGAATGTTGTAATACTACATCTGACATTAAAGCAAACCATAACTTAATAAACCAGCAAGAAAAATGAATGTTGTAATGCTACAACATCTGATTGTCGCATGAATCATTAATGATCTGTCTTGAATAGTGTTGCAACAAGTGTCGTAAATAAACAGGGTCATTTTAGGAAAATGAAAACCGAAAACGATTTGGTTCAAACCAGACTGAAAGCCCAGTTTTTTCTATGACTAAAAATGTGTATAGCATTTCTGGTTCAGTTTAGTTTATCAGTTTTACATTTCCATACCAAGGTTTGCACACTCCTAATATGACTTACAATAATATCAGGCTGAGGTAGATTTATTTTCCCAAGCATGATTTCCCAACTACTTGCTCTCAATGGTTTAACCTGAAAAATAAATAAAAGAAAATTCATCAAAATGACTCACCAACTAAAACAAAGCAAACTCACCATATATAGCCTCTGGTCAACTTAATAAACATTTATTGAAAGAAATTTAAAATACTCAAAACTAAATAATGTCATGTCTTCACAAAAATTAGGCATAACTTTATATTGGAAATTCCAAACAATTCAAGGCCATCTTTACTGGAATGCTGACTTCAACTACCATTTCACATGTAAAACTTCAAAAACAGTAAGGCACTTTAATTAGGGACCTTTTACAATGCAAAGATGCACAGAAAATGCAACATACTAGTTAAAGTGTATTTTAAATAAACTAACCAAACGAACGTTTGTTGGTTTGAGCTTTTCGGAATTTGGTTGATGTCTATCCTTGTGTGTGCCTGTTGATACAGAGGCTGTTGAAAACAGACTCTCAAGCTCTGTAATATCAATTTCAGGGTCCCTATAAATTAATAACTTTCATCAATTTTTACTACAGAACCTAAAGCAAAATATGATATATTTTACTTATACCCTAGATAGCATGCTATAAGCTAGTAGCAATTGTCACCCAACAAATTCACATACCTTGAGTGGTTCCCCTGTTTATGAGATAAATTCCATAAACTTCCTTCCTTTGCACTGGTTTCCCCTGGTTGTAGGGGCTTTAAGGGTCTTTGATTAGATGAAGTTGAGGAAATTCCACTGGATAGGATAGGTCGTGGTGGCACAATAGAGCCGTATGAATGTGGAGGTGGTGGTGGCACATTAAAGCTCTCTGGAAGCTGAGGTGGCGGTGATACAGTATAGCTCTTTGAATGTGGAGGTGGAAGTGGAGGCGGTGGTGGAGGTGGAACCTTAATCAACAGACAGTATGAATTTAGTCATACAACATTCTGAATCTGATAATAGTATTATCAGATGACACTTAAAATGTAAAGTACAAAAAGGTCCAACTACCCATCATTATGATCACATTGGTTGCTAGTTTAAGAAGACAAATATAGAAACATTAACATAAAAGATAAATTGATTTTCCTTATATATAATCTACTTGAACGATGCATATTATAATAATATAAACGATATATTTCTGGCTGTGTCCTGGTCGATGATTGCTATTGACACATTCAGGAAATTATAATGAAAAGTTAAATTAGATTGATTATGAAGAATGGATGATTAGCAAGGAAAAAGAAAACTCACTTGATACTTGAGAGCAGTTTCAAGTATTCTGACAACCTCGTTCGTTAATGGTCGTTTTTCACGGTCTCTCTTCAAACATCTATAAGCAATTGTCGTAAATGCCTTCAACGAACAAGGATTTATTTCGTCCTTTATATTACCAAAAATAATTCCACTTATGTTATTCCGTTTGTAACAACTTCGTACCAATTCAGTAAAAGGTCGATGCATACCCTTGTCGTCAATACACAACCTCCCACACAAAACTTCAAACATCACCACACCAAACGAATAAACATCCGACTCCTTTGTTAGTAACCCCGTTTCTACATATAGCGGATCACAATATCCAAATGTTCCTACAGCACGGGAGACAATAAATGTATAATGCTGATTAGCCGGACCAAATTTGGATAGACCCAAATCCGAGATCTTGGCATTCCAATTTTCATCTAGTAATATGTTGGAACTTTTAATATCCCTGTGTAATACTCTTTGTTGGCTCCCAGCTGGATCATGAAGATATGCTAGTCCGCGAGCCACCCCAATGCATATGTTAAGGCGTCGAACCCACGTTAGATCATTGCTATTTAGGTACAAGTCAAGACTTCTATTTGATGCGTACTCATACACGAGGATCTTCTCACCATTCTCATCACAGAACCCTAAGAGAGAGACAATATTTTCATGTTTGTATAGCGAAAGCATGATGATCTCCTTCCAGAATTCAGGGTCTCCTTGCCCAAATGCACGGTCCAGTCGTTTTAAAGCAACAGTGGTATGGCCCTTCAAATGGACGAGTTCTCCTTTGTACACTTTCCCAAATCCTCCTTTTCCTATGCAGTTGTCTTCAGCAAAATTGTTGGTCGTCGATATAATAGTTTCTAATTGTATTCTAAGGTGTTCGAACTGTTTTCTAATAGACATCATTTTGATGTTCAATCAAAAGGAGATACGACTAACACCTCCAAAGAATTAAAGTTGAAGGACGTTGCGAGGACGACAACGGTGATGGGGAGGGGTTTAGGGAAAAACAAAGGGGCGGCAACGGCGCGAGAAAAGGAGGAAGGTTCAGATAGACTCATAGACCGTAGCAGTAGAAAGAGTTGATGTTTGATTTGAGGATTTCGTTTACAAAACTTTTAATCAAGGAAGTTGTTATCAAGAGTATTTGCCTCTTTTATTTTTTTATTTTTATTTTTTATTTTTTATTATTTTTTTTTTTAACGGCAAAGGACTGTTTGGTAAAGTAGACTTGAAAAAATGTCATGTCTTTATAATTCTCTGTTATAGTTAAAAAACAATTTATTCTATAAATATTTCTATTAACAAGTTTCATTCTAGTTCCCATCGGTAGATCGTTAAGTTCAAATGTTCATCTATTAAAATTTTAAAAGCAATCATTATTTCATAACTTTTGATTTTTTTTAAGTTCAAATGTTCATCTATTAAAATTTTAAAAGCAATCATTATTTCATAACTTTTGATTTTTTATTCAACATTTATAACAATAAAAATTGATCGAATCAACCATACGCATACACCATGTAGGTAAAACCTCTTGCCAATGAAAAAAAAAAAAAAATTTGATTCCCTTAAATCATTGGTCCCATGTCCATTATTGTTCAACTACTCTTTTGTATTGAATCAAGGTTCAATCATTGAACCATTTTATTAGAACGTAATATAACTATCCATAAACAAATGTTATTAAAAATATTAATACATTTATATTTAACTTTGAAAAATAAATAGTTATAATAAATTGATATAAAATATTATAACTATTTTAAATAGACAGTAAGATAAATATATAACAAATTTACATCACCTCAATAGTCACTACCAACACCTTACACATAAAAATAAAATTAATTTTCTTTTCATAGTATATCTTATAAAAACGCAACATATTTTCACCAATTTCTTAAAAAAACCACCATATTATTTTTTTAGTATATTAAAACCCTAAATGTCTAATTTATGCTTTTGATATAAAAAAATCGAACATATTTTCATCAAATCATAAAAAACAATTATATTATATTTTTTAGTCCGTTAAAACTCTTACATTTTCAGAAATTGTCAAATCTAATAGATTGTAACCACCAAACATTTAAGAATTGGTTACCTATCATTTGTGGTTGTCTAGGATTTACCAATGATTGTCTAAGATTTACCGATATGAAACCTTAAATTAGACATTTCAAAAAAATATAAGGGTTTTAATACACTAAAAAATAATATAGTGTTTTTTCTAAGAATTGAATGAAAATATGTATGGTTTTTTTGAGATTATTCTTTGTTTTTAACTATTATTATGGACAATCAATTTAGATAGACATTTTTCTAGAATCATATTATCTCAATGATATCAATCAATAAGTTGCTTTTGATTAAAGTATTAAATAGTTTTTAAGTTAATACTATTCTTTATTATTGTTATTGTTAATTAAATTAAAAATAAAATTATTTTGATATACTTTATTTCGCTTATCATTTTCTATATATAACATAATGTATTTAATTTTAAATTCTTGTTATATAAAACTATTGTTATTTTTACTTAACTAAAAACTACTTGTTTAGACAAGTTTGATTTTAAAAATAATTGTTGGTCACTATTTTATTATTTGGCATTTTGACTTAAGTTTTGCATTTAACATAATTTTTGTCATTGTTTTTTTGTTTGGTATTTTGAGCTTTCGAAGTAGGTCCACTTCCCGAAGGACCAAGATCTTGTGACATTCTAAAGGTAGTTTTTTCTTTCTCTCCCTTTTTGCACATGTGGCCAATCATGTGTATCACTAATTATGACCTTCTTAATTATCTTCACAAACATATTGAATGTAGGAAGGGTTTCAACATATTATCAACACCAATTATGGGAGTCTTGAATAACCTCTCACCCATGACTTTCAATCTCATTTTTAACTTTTGAAGTTATTCTCAAGTATTTAATGACCAAGAGCGTTTGAAAAGTAAATTTGTAA
Organism: Cichorium intybus; assembly: GCA_023525715.1. Lineage (NCBI taxonomy): Eukaryota > Viridiplantae > Streptophyta > Magnoliopsida > Asterales > Asteraceae > Cichorium > Cichorium intybus. Next base: position 42,878,106 of record CM042017.1, on the reverse strand, counting down.
AACAATTTCTGTTTGATGAGCTTGAAAAAGAAAAGAGATAAAGCTCTTGAAGAATGATAGCGATCTAGACTCGTTTGTAATAAAACAAATTCGATGCTTGAATCCAATTCAACGTTCTCCTTTTGTAGCTTTTCGACAAGGTTCGAAACATACACAAACCATGTTTCGCTGATTGATTGTAGCTGAGACAAAGAATCAACATGTGACTGAGCTTTGCAAAATTCAAACTCTAATAACAGCTTTTTAGTATGGGCAGATTGAGCTTCAAATGTCTTCGTTCAGTCGTTTTGAGAATTTTTCTAGGTCAAAAATATTAGATGGAGTAGCATCTGCGACACCCAAGTCTTCTAATACAACCTCTTCATTAGAGTCATCATCTACAACACACAACTCTGCTAATACAACCCCTTCGCTTGAGTATTTCTTCCTATTCAGTTTTTGAAAAGCTCTTTTGGTAATGATTTGATTATCATTTCAACCTTCACCTTCAATATAGTCATATTGATCAGGTAATCCTAAAATTTTATATGTTCTAAATAAATTTTAAAGTGAAAATAGGAAAAAGGCAGTTAGCGCCGCTAACGGTATGTTAGCGACGCTAACTTGATAGGTTGATCATGTCCATGCACGTTCTTGGATTAGCGACGCTAACCATAGTTAGCGCCGCTAATTATCGCTAACATCACTTAAGCCCTAGAAATCATATTTTAGGCCGTATAAACCTTTAAAACTCATGGGGCCATAATTTCTCACCTTTAACCCTAGAGCTCCCTCCTAAGCCTCCATTGGTGTTTTAGCTTCATTTTTGGGTTTTGGAGGATTTTGGAAGAAAAAGAAGAATGCAAGGTGCCAAAGAAGATTGTGCTTGGAAGGAATCAAGCCTCTTGGTGTTTCTGGACCTTTGTAAGTGTTTGAAACCTTGCCTCCCTAAGTTTTCTTGTTTATAATGAAGTTATGAGACTCTTCGGCGTATTATGAGGCAATGATGGTTCCTTTTATTGGAATGGGGAAGGATTTGGGAACTAAAGGATGAATCCCTTATCCTTTTTGTTTTTGAATCCTTGAAAGAACCCACACCTAGTCTTAACATCATTTTGGATGAAGTTTGAGCTTAGTAATCACCATTATGGAGCTAGATCTTCACCATGAGCTGGTTTGGCTACGATTGGTTGGCAAAGTTCATGTTTTTATGAGTCTATGCACTGTTTGTGTCGATTCTGGAAAGTTATAGCTTCTGACTTAATATATTAAACAGTTTAGAGAATTTATGGCTTAACAGAGTAGTTAGCGCCGCTAACTGTATGGTAGCGACGCTAACTTGGTCAACATCGCAATCGTTGACTTTGCAGCTATCGACGCTATCTCTGTAGATAGCGGCGCTAAGGTGCGTTGAGCACAATGTTGACTTTGACTTTTGAGTAGTTTACTTTCTGGTCAAACTTTATAAATGATGGATTTGGGTCCAAGGAGCGGCCTAATTGAGTAAGGGACTTAGTGGTTACGATGTTTGTTTATAGGGACTTCGTGAGGTTTTACTGGCATTCTTTACTTTCACTTAGCTAGTGATCAGGTGAGTCTCCTCACATTCTTGAATATAATAATGATGATGTTATGATATAAGGCATGAGATGATTAACGACAGATCGAGGCAAGCCTGAGAGTCAAAATGATGTGTTAATTACTGATAGATCGGGGCAAGCCCGAGAGTCAAACAATGACTTGATTAACGACGGATCAGGGCAAGCCCTAGAGTCAAACAATGAGTTAATTACTAGTTGCATGGGCCAAGTCTGGAGTCCTTGTTTAATTTTATGAATCATATAGGAATTTGGGGATCTCACTAAGCGATGTTCTTATGATTTTAGTTTAATGTTTCAGGTACTCACGGGATTGGCGGTACTGGCACGACGTGACTATGTAGCTCTGGCATCCGTTTATTATGACTATAGGGTTATTGTTGCCATAGATTGGCTTAGTCAACGAGGGGAGTGGATCGATTGTGAGAGCAAGCGGGTTTTTGTTCGAACTCCATGTGGAGAAACTTTGATTATCTCGGGAGAAAGGAGAAAAACTGGTACGTCGTTTTGTTCAATGGCGTGTACGAGGAAACATTTCCAACACGGTGGATCCGGATTTATAGCCTATGTATCGGATGCGCGAGAGATTAAGAAGAATATGGTGGGTGATGTGCCAATCGTACATGAGTTTCCTGATGTGGAGTTTCGCATTGCTTTGGTTCCGGGCGCGGCTCCGACAACCAAGGTGCCATATCGTCTTGCTCCACCTGAGATGCTCGAGTTGTCTACCCAGCTTCAATAATTATTAGAGAAGGGATTTATTCGACCCAACATCTCTCCCTGGGGAGCACTGATACTGTTTGTGAAGAAGAAAGATGGTTCTTATCGTATGTGCATTGATTATCGGGAATTGAATAAGTTCACGATCAAGAATAGGTATCCTTTGCCAAGAATTGATGATTTGTTCGGTCAACTTCAGGGAGCGTCGTGGTTCTCTAAGATTGATTTACGCTCCGATTATCACTAGATGCGGGTTAGGGAGGAGGATGTGCAGAAAACCGCTTTCTTAACAAGATACGGTCATTATGAGTTCGTGGTTATGCCTTTCGGACTCATTAATGCACCAACAACCTTTATGAATTTGATGAATCATGTCTGCAGGCCCATGTTAGATCATTCAGTGATTGTATTTATTGATGATATTTTGATCTATTCCAGGAGTAAAGACCTTCACGAGGTACACCTGAGGGACGTTCTTGAGACATTGAGAAATGAGAAACTATATGCCAAATTTTTGAAGTGTGATTTCTAGTTGAGGGAGGTTTAATTCCTTGGGCATTTGGTTAATCAGAACGACATTATGGTGGACCTGACAAAGGTGGAGGCTGTTATGAAATGGGAAGTTCTAAAGAGCCCTTCAGAGATTCGAAGCTTTCTGGGGTTGGCTAGGTATTACCGAATATTTATTTAGGATTTCTCTAAAGTGGCGGTACCGTTGACTCGGCTGACGAGAAAGAATGTGGTATTTAGATAGGGCGAAGACCAACACGTGGCGTTCGAGACTTTGAGACAGAGATTATGTGAGGCCCCAGTTCTGACTTTACCTGAAGGCATGGATGATTTAGTGGTTTATGTGATGCATCGATTACTGGGTTGGGAGCCGTTCTTATGCACCGAGGTCGGGTAATTGCGTATGTGTCGAGACAGTTAAAGCCCAATGAAGCTAATTACCTGACTCATGATTTGGAATTAGGGGGTTGTTTTGCCCTTAAGATTTGGTGCCATTATCTATACAGGGTGCGTTGTACTATTTATACCGATCACAAAAGCTTGAAATATCTAATTGATCAACCCAATTTGAACATGTGACAGAGGAGGTGGTTGGATGTAGATAAGGATTATGATTGTGAGATTTTGTATCAACCAGGTAAAGCCAATGTGGTGGCAGATGCGCTTAGTAGGAAGGTGTCGGGTCCGACTCTTAAGGGCATACTCCTTTGCTGGAAATGATTCGTGAATCACATGTTGTGGCTGGTCGAGCAGAAAACTTAAAAGGGGAACGAGTGGTGGGTATTTTGCCAGGAATGACGAGGGATAGTTGGGGTCTGTTAACTCAATTGGTTCGTGTTTGGGTTTCGAAGGTGGGTGACCCCCGCCAAGTTTTGTTGGATGAAGCTCACAAGTCAAAGTTCTCCATTCATCTGGGTGCGACAAATATGTATCGGGATCTTCAGGAGGATTATTGATGGCCGGGAATAAAGTGTGACATAGCGTGGCACATGGAAAAGTGTTTAACTTGTAGGAAGTTGAAGGCAGAGCACCAAAGACCAAATGGTAAACTGCAACCTCTTGAGATACCTCAGTAGAACTGGGAGCATATCACTATGGATTCCATCACTAAGTTGCCACGAACCACGCAGAATGTAGACACTATTTGGGTTCTTGTGGATAGATTGACCAAGAGTGCTCATTTTATTCCAATACAAGAGACTTTCTCGGCTCAACTGTTGGCTAAGGTGTATGTGGATGAGGTAATATCTCTTCATGGTATTCTTGTATCAATAGTCTCGAATAGGGATGTTTAGTGTACTTCGTATTTTTGGAAGAAATTCTACGAGGATTGGGAACACAAATTCACTTCAGTACTGCGTATCACCCTCAGACCAACGACCAGAGTAAAAGAACAATACGGACACTAGAGGATATGTTGTGGTCTTGTGTTATTGATTTTGGGGGAAGATGGGATTTGTATTTACCTTAGGCGAAACTCTTCTACAACAACAGCTATCATTCGAGCATCGGGATGCCTCCTTTCGAGGCGCTATATGGTAGGAAATGTCGTACTCTGATTTGTTGGGGAGATGTTGGCCAGCGTGTTTTGGGAAGCACTGTGATAGTACTCAAGACGATCGAGCTTATCCAACAGGTTCGAGAAAGGTTACGTATGCCACAGAGTCGGCAGAAGAGTTACGTAGATAGACGTCGATCGAATCTTGAATTCCAGGTGGGGGATTTTGTACTTTTTAAGGTGACACCTTGTAAGGGTATTATTCGATTTCGGAAATGAGGGACGTTAGTGTCATGGTATATCGGACCCTACCGAGTCGCAGCTCGGGTAAGACAGGTAGCCTGTCTATTGGAGTTGTCGGAGCAACTCAGTCAGATTCACGACACCTTTCATGTATCTCAACTGCGGAGTGTATTGCCGATGAATCCGCAGTGGTAACCTTGGAGGATATTCAGGTGGATGAGCGCTTGAATTATACGGAGCGACCCCTGACAATTGTCTGGAAAGAAAAACTAAGGCCCTTCACAAGAAAGTTACACATATGGTGAATGTGCAGTGGCAGCATTGTAAAGGTTCGGAATGGACGTGGGAGTCGGAGGAAGATATGAGGAAGCATCACCCAGAGCCCTTCGAACTTAAAGATTTGGGGGAGAAATCTCGTCAAGGGGGAGAGTTGTAAAGCCTTGATCAGGTAATCCGAAAATTTTATATGTTCTAAATAAATTTTAAAATGAAAACGGGAAAAAGGCAGTTAGCGCCTCTAACTGTATGTTAGCAATGCTAACTTCACACGTTGATCATGGCCATGCACGTTCTTGGATTAACGACGCTAACCATAGTTCTAATTTTTGCTAACAACACTTAAGCCCTAGAAATTGTATTTTGGACCATATAAAACCTTTAAAACCCATGGGGGCCGTCATTTCTCACCTTTAACCCAAGAGAAAACCCTAAAGCTCCCTCCTAAGCCTCAATTAGTATTTTATCTTCATTTTTGGGTTTTTAAATGATTTTGGAAGAAAACGAAGAAGGCAAGGTGCCAAAGAAGATTGTGCTTGAAAGGAATCAAGCCTTTTGGTGTTTTCGAACCTTTGTAAGTGTTTGAAACCTTGCCTTCGTAAGTTTTCTTGTTTATAATAAAGTTATGAGACTCTTTGGAGTATTATGAGGCAATGATGGTTCCATTTATTGGATTGGAAAGGATTTGGGAACTAAAGGATGAATCTCTTCTCCTTTTTGTTTCTGAATCCTTGATAGAACCCCAACCTAGTCTTAACATCATTTTGGATGAAGTTTGAGCTTAGAAATCACCATTAAGGAGCTAGATCTTCACCATGAGCTTGTTTGGCTATGATTGGTTGGTAAAGTTCATGTTTTTATGAGTCTAGGGATTGCTTATGTCGATTCTGGAAAGTTATAGCTTCTGACTTAATGCATTAAGCACTTTAGAGAATTTATGGCTTAACAGAACAGTTAGCGCCACTAACTGTATGTTAGTGACACTAACTTGGTCAACATCGCGATCTTTAACTTTGCAGCTAGCGATGCTATCTCTGTAGATAGCGGCGCTAAGCTGCATTGACCACATGGTTGACTTTGACTTTTGAGCAGTTAACTTTCTGGTCAAACTTTAGATTTGATGGATTTAGGTCCAAGGGGTTGCTTGATTGAGTAGGGGACTTAGTTGTTGTGATGTTTGTTTATAAGTAGTTCGTGAGGTTTTACCGGCATTCTTTACTTTCACTTAGCTGCGGATCAGGTTAGTCTCCTCACCTTCTTGAATATGATAATAATGATGTTATGATATAAAGCATGAGATGATTATCGACGGATCAGGGCAAGCATGAGAGTCAAACGGTGAGTTGATTACCGACAGATCGGGGCAAGCCCGAGAGTTAAATGATGAGTTGATTACCGACGGATCTGGGCAAGCCCGAGAATCAAACAATGAGTTAATTACTGGTTGTCTGGGGCAACCCTGGAGATCTTGTTTAATTTATAAATCATATGGGAATTTTGGATCTCACTAAGCGATGTGATTACAGTTTTAAGTTTATTATTTCAGGTACTCACGGGATTGGCATGGTGTGACTACGTGGCACTGACATCCGTTTATTATGACTTTCGCTGTTATCTTTTTATGAATTTTGGATTTGTTAAACTACATGACTGTTTTTATTAATGTGTTGAATGAATAGGTTAAATTGGATGTTTTATTAATTAAAAGAAAATTTTTCTGGCATGAATTTTGGGGCATTACAATCTACAACACCTAACTCTGCTAATACTACCCTTTGATTTTCAAATTCTTTAATAACGATAGTTTTAAAGGTAAGAACCCCCAATCATATCATCAGTGCAGAGGACAGAATAGATTTGAGCAACCAATATGAAATATTAAATGAAGGTAGGGAATACAATTCTAAAGTTAGTGTAGAAAGAGGAATGGTAAAAGTAGAAAAAATTGGAGAAAAATGTTTTAGAATTGGTTAAAGTAATAGGTAGACTAACCTATGGTTAAAAATAGGAGGATCCCAAACAGGTGTTTCGAAGATTGAAGCTTTGGTAGTAGAAGTTGGTTTTGAAGTTAAGCTTTCAAAATTTGAAGTAGGAGGGGTTTCGAGAAAAAGGTTCGAAAATTAGAGTTTTGAAAGTAGGTACATGTGTTCTGATACAACTTTAGAAACAGTCGTGTCAATATTGTAAACCTCGGGTGGAATGGTTTCTGGATTATCCTATTGTGATCCAGTCGTTGAAGGTTCTTCTTTATCTTTTAGACTTGGCTTAACTTTCTTCGGTTTCTCTTCTTCTAAGCAATCTTTTTGGGTTTCTTCGATTCCTCATAAACATAACGTAATTGATAAGGAATGATAAGAGTTTAATGACACTCTTGAAGAATGTTGCTAGAAGATCGAACAACGTTAAGTATATTTTCATGAGTTTGGCCAATGAAACCAAAAACTGACTAGAAATGGTATCGGTTAGGATAGCCCTAAGTATTTGGTACAGTTCCTTGTTTTGATTATTGTCTTTATTCGCTTTTTGGGAAACCGGTTTTTTGGTCCGAGATAACCGGTTAGTTCTGTCCAATATAACTACAATCGGTAACCCAACGACTTGGTTCTTTAAACTGCCATAACTTCTTCGTTGTTGGTCCGATTGACTTGATTCTTTTTCCATGCTTTAATTGATAGTTTAAATCTATCAAGACTATTTATATGCAATGAATTAAATCTGTCAAGACTATTTATATTCCTTTTTGGTTTCATATTCATTGAGTTACAAAGGTTCAAACACAAGGTATCAAAATTGTGCTTTTGTGTTTCAATACTAGACAAAATATGACATGACTTTTAGCATTGGGATTCCTCTGCGGACCATTCCTACATTGATTTATTTGATTGGCTCCATTATTGTTCAACATTCATCCACCATCACTCACGTTATCATAATCGCAATCACCCAATTGACCTCCATTGTGGTGTTGGTTATGATTCCCCCCGTTCATCACCGGTGGACCAAATTGCTGTCCCACATTCCATGGATTATGTTGTTGGTTACTACCATTTTTGTTGTTGTTGCCATTGTACCCCTAGTTTGGTCATTTTCCACCATCGTCGCCACGAATTTTGGCATTAAGTTGTGGTGGTACTTGCTGAAAAATCGATGGTCCGACATTGTTGTTGCCACCATTATTCCCTTGGTTCCCGTTGTTGTTGTTGTTTTTATTGATTAGTGGTGTTGTAGGCTGACCGATGTTTATTGTATCCTAATATTCTTCCATAACATCCTCAATTACCAAGTCCTCTCCACTCATTGTGAAAAGTCTTATTGCCTCACTATTTGTTCGTACTGTCCATTCAATCTCTGGATCAAACAATAGTGGTGAAGAACTTCCACCATATCACGTACACATGCGCCCTATAAAAAGAAAACTACAATATCAAAAACAGTAACTACCTGAACAAAATATTCAAAGCACATAACTCCTCGGCAACAGTGCCAACATTTGATCGAGTTCGTTGACTCGATCAAAAATAACCTTAATACCTCTAATAGATAGGGTAAGTAAGGGTTGAATCCGCAGGGAGTTTGTGGTCCAATTGTTGTGTTAAGGAAGAGAAATGAGAAAACCAATGAAATACTATCTTGTGGTTGTCGAGGCCAACAAAAATAAACGCTACTTCTATTACACAAATTTGCGTATAGCGGTAAAGGGATCGTATCCACGGAGATTGGTTCGGTTTGTAAAACTACTCGATCAATTCGAAACAAAATATATTTTAAATATTATAAAGTAAAAAAGGTTTTTGGATGTTTGAATTAAAAGTGAAAACAAAAGTAAGTAAAAAAATTTGGAAAAATAGTTCAAGAAGATTAAGCAACTTAAGAAGTGGAATTCAACAATGGGTGAAAGATCAATATTGGGGTTATAATCTAAAAACAACTAGTTCATTTATCATCATGGTTTATGTTGAAATGTCTAAGCTCAACCACATTGGCTATAACAACTCAAAAGCTTGAGTCATCTAGACCCTCTTAATTCATAAAGACATTAGAAAAGATCTTAATATCCATCATAATCAAAATCATGACTCAAATAAGCAATTCGTTCAAATAAATTAATTAGCTTTAAGTTCCAAGAGTCATCAATTCTAAACAAAAGTTATAAAAGCGTTCTCTTTAATTTTACAGAATAAAACCTTATGATTATTTATGAAATAATAAGTACACATAAAAACCATTTGTTACCAAATTAATTCCAATATCAATTACGTAATCAAAGAGGTAAATAACAATAATCATTTAAGTATTTAAACCATGAAAATAAACACAAGAACAATATTGAAATGAAGGTTCTTGCCAAGCATGGCTAGAACAACAAGCAACAAAGTGCGAAGAAATGTACCAAACATAAGTGTAGTAAGAATTACAAATCCAAGTGAAATTAAATGTAGAAAATGGCTTCAAGAACTTCTCCAAATCCTTCATTTTTGCCCCAGATGTTTTCTGATGCAAAAGATCCTGAAAACCCCCTTTTCCATACCCCTTATAGCAGACCCACACTCAAAAAGACGAAAATGCCCTTTTGGCCGATCTACACACGTCGCACAAGTATGCAAAAAGGCCAACTTGGGACTGGTTCGAGTCTACATCACTAAAAGGGTTATTGTCTCTTACTTCTTATGTTTAAACCCAGCCTTTGACCTCATTGACAGCTATTTTGTGTTAGATAACTCCATTTAAACCCATATCCATCATTTTGACCCAATGCATGCTTCCAAATCCAAGGCCAAAATAATAGTCCAGGTTTCCAAGATTTCGCATTCTGTAAATATTCTCCATACTGCCTCCGCAAACATCCCGCTCCCGTGTTAGTCTTCAAAATATGTGCATTTAAACACAAAAGACAAGAAATTTTCCCCGAGTGATAAAAATATAAAAATAGAAATATACATCCGAATTAAGCTAAAAATGAATTAAAATGTGCTAAATAAATTATAAAAAGAATAAATAAAAATGAAATGTATTTTAAACAATTTAAAATATTATTTATTATTTAATTTAATTAATACACCTTTAATAATTAATTATAAATAAATCCCTAATAGAAATAATCATATTAAGGAAATAAAGCAAATAAGGCAAGTAAGCAAGTTAGGAAACTTGCAAGGCAAGCAAGGGATTAACCCTAGCTGGCAGGTAGCATGTAAAGGCCAAGGAAACTCTTCCTAAACCCTAAAATTTTCTACAACTCTATGGAGGCACAAAGAAACCAACAATTTTCGAAATTAACAAGCATGCATATGAACATTCAAGTTTCTAGCATAAACCCTAAGATCACAACATGTTAAATCAAATAATTCTAGCATAAACCCTATGCAATTTTCGATTTTAACAAGTAGAATGAAATCATTTTAATCAATTTAAGATCCAAATGCAAATAACATATGAATAGAGGCTCTAATACCACTATTGGGATTCGATCATATAAACACATGCAGCGGAAGACTAACAAGATCAGATCACATATTATCGATGAAAATTGTCTAGGATCATGCAGTTCATATCAGTTATATCAACTTTAAACATAAACAGAATGTACCTCATAAGATCTCCTTCTTTAATTTCTGGTTAACAGCACCTTGCATTAGATTAACAAGATCCAAAGTATAATCCCTCTAAAGATTCACATCCAGGAACTCCAAAAAACCAGATAGACATAACTTCCACTTGGGAAGGAGCTAGAAGATCACAAACCCTAGAGAGGGGTGTAAAATTCACTAGAAAGGGGAGAGGGAGGAGAAGTTGGCGGCTCAAAGTATAGAATGGGATTCCTTAGGGCTCCTACAGTTTCAAAAACGTAAGGAGCCTTGTGGCGGCTGCACCCCTTGGACTTGTTTCTATTAATTAACTCTTTAATTAATTACAATCAAGTCATTTAATTAATTTCTATAAATTAATTTCTAATTGATTGATAATTTCTAATTAATTTATTTCTCAATAAATTAATAAAGTAATCATCCTTTCATGTTTTATGACTCTGTTTGTTTTCCTGGGTCATGAGGGCAACCCAAAAGGACCCTATGATTATTAGAAATATTACCACTAGTTGATGACCTTGGACACCAATTCCAACACAATAAGATATTAGGAATGAGCATCATGCAAAATAGAGCTTCAGGAATCGTAAAACTTTCTTAGGATAAGTACATTCAAAATGTTTTAGAGAAGTTCAGTATGTCCGATGCGAAGCCCATGAGTACACCCCTTAGGAGTCATATGTGACTCTTAAAGACAGAATCCCCAAAGAGCAAAGAAGGCAAGGTAGCAATGGTCAAGATCCCCTATGCATATGTAGTTGGTAGCCCGATGTAGGCAATGGTTTGCACCAGATCGGACATTGCATATGCAGTGGGAGTAGTTAACAAATTCATTTCTAATCTAGATACGGAGCATTGGGAATGTGTCAAGTGGCTACTTCGCTACTTGAAGGGAACCTCGGACGCAACCTTCAGTTTTAAAAGGCAGAAGATCGTCATGGAGGGTTATGACGATGCTGACTTAGGGGGTTGTACGGATTCATGAAAGAGCACGACAGGTGGGACCACAATCAGTTGGATGTCAAGACTACAGAAGAGTGTTGCTCTTTCAACCACGGAGGCCGAGTATATGGCTTTGGCAGGAGCTAGCAAGGTGCTTCCCTGGTTGATGAACTTCCTATCAGAGTTAGGCTTGTATCAGAAAGATTGTGTGATGCATTGTGATAACTAGAATGCCATACACCTTGCGAAGAATCCAATGTTTCACAAGATGAAACATATAAAAATGAGGTATCATTTCATTCGATAGTTGATCACAAATGGTACTCTTATTTTGAAGAAAATCCTTAGAGCTAAGATCCCTGTAGACATGTTCACCAAGGTGGTCCCAATAGAGAAGTTGAAGCTGAGTATGACTTCCAATAGTCTTCTGCAGACATAGGCAATGAACTAAGAGATAGAGTCTCGTTGGTTACAACTTGGAAGACAGAAGAATCTAGTTCTGAGTAGTCTCAAAGTGAGAGACTGTTAGGTATGTGGAGTTTAATCTGAACCGAGGACAACATTACTTCAGCAGTCCAGAGGAACCAAGAACCAAGGCAGATAACCAATGCGGTTAGTAGGGTTTTGTTGGATTAGGTGTCTAAGCCATAACTATAATTGATACATATACTTGAATCGATAGCAGCACCGTCCTTTTAGGTTGCCCTCAAACCTAGCAAAGGACAAGATAATTAAAGGTACAGGGGTTGAACTGAAATTGTTCAATAGTTGAGCAAATGTGGATTGCAAGTATTGTGTGAACGTATGACCAAATATAGAGCATCCGATTGAAATGATATATGGTCTTAAATTTAGGGGCTTCAACGTAAATATATAAAAGTTACATAATCAATTTTGCAATTAAACCCCTGAAAATGGTATTTTAGTCTATTAATCAAGAATTAAAAAAAAGAAGTTCACTTATTATCTCTTAATTTGGTGGAAATTTATTAAATAATTAATTGCCTTGTTATATTAAATGTAAACATGTATTACGTGATTTATACAACAATTATATTAGAAAAACAGATATTATGATAAACATGTATCATCATTCGTTCATTCTTAAAAAACACGAATTTATTCTTAAAGAATATTAGAGTGATTCTTATAATATAAAACAATCATTCTTATAACATATACAATAATATATACAATATTCTTAAAGAATAAACACAACATTCTATACTTAATTAGGAATATGTATAATATTCTTGAAGAATATACACAACACTATATTTTAGAATAAAAGAATATATACAACACTTCTCTTTTTTCGTTCTTTTTTCAGCATTCGTTCTTAAAGAATGTTTTATGGTTTCAGTCTTCATTCCTAAAGAATATCATCATCATACGTTGGTTCCAATATTTTATTCTTAAAGAATACAAAAATCTCTTTTAATCATCGACCAACAAACACAACCTGCAAATCAATTATTTACTCGTCTCAAAGGACCAATCTTTCAAAAAAAAGAGCGTGTGTAAGAATGTATGGTTCCATTTTTATACAAAAGAAAGTTGAAATTAAACAAATAAAGATAACTCAATACCAGTATTTAATTGACCAACTTCACAGATATTGTTGAGAGATCCACAAGTGCGTAGATTATGAGTGATCCCGTCATATCACTTGCAGTTTCCTTATCGTGATTAAATTAAGTGTTAGTGGGATTGCGTTTAGATATGCATCTCAACATTCGTGGTCTGTATTAAATTAGAAAAATGGTGAAGTAATTATGGCTGAAGTTAAATAAGAAAAAGGCAAGAGGATTATATGCTGCTCTCCTCGTAAAATATTATGTTTGCTTTAGGTGGGACCGCAATTGCCCTTGTCATGTTCATAAATAATTTGTGAATGTATCATAGGTGACAGAGGACGTGGATTTCACATACCATTATTGGGTTTTGTTTGGTCGACGTCTGATACATCAAACACACAAAAAAGATTAGAAAAAATCGTCAATTGGAAATCGTCTTTCTACATTTTCAAAATACAGAAGATGGATCAAGAGTCGAGAAGAGAGCTTGAAAGACGGATTGTCCTGTGCAAGGAAAATTATGAACTGGTATAAATATAATGCCCTTACCTCATTCAGACAATTCCTTAGTACCTCCACACGCCTTAGATTTGGAACCGATTCCTGAAAAAATGTTGATGATGGCGGTCTTGATTGGGAGGCGTTACGGTGGAACAATCTTGGGAGATGGTATACAGGAATCAATATTAGGGTAATATTTGCAAAGCTGATCACTTTGCTTTTCGATGGGCTCAATGGCGAAGAAGAAGAAATCGAAGCATGGAAGTACACCATGAGGGAACATACGGCAGTGATGGTTTTGGGTTGTCTAGGGTTACGGGTATAAGAAGAGAAAAAGAAGGTGAATCAGATAAATAGGGAGTTAATTACTAAATTACCATATTTATTTATTTTTAATTAAGGTATTAGATAATTATCAAACGTAAATTGACTAGTATGTCCTTAACAAATGATTGGTTCATATGTGGCCATACGTTCACACAATACTTACTGTTCACATATATATATATATATATATATATATATATATATATATATATATATATATATATATATATATATATATATATATATATATATATATATATATATATATATATATATATATATACACACGCACACACACACATATTATATATATATATATATATATATATATATATATATATATATATATATATATATACACACGCGCACACACACACACACACACATATATATATATATATATATATATATATATATATATATATATATATATATATATATATATATATATTAATAATAAGCAAGTTGAATTATATGATAAAAGGTTTATCATCATAATTCAAATAAGGCAGTTATATGTTTTATGACTTATTATTTTGGGATTATAAATAGGGAGCCCCAGCACCCCTCATTCCACGCCAATTCAAAGGAGTCTTCTCCTCCTTTCTCTTATTTTCTTACTTGCTTGGTTTTAGGTGTGAGACATTAGAGGCAGGACAATTGTGGTACTTGCTTCCAAAGATCAAGAAAGGTATGTAAACATCCTTATGAATTTCGATTTATACCTTTAGGTTCTTAGTAGGAATGAGCATGTCGATTTGGGTCGGTTTTGACCCCAAACCGACAAGAATCGGTTTTTGAATCTTCAAAACCGAACCACACCCAAACCTATCGGTTCGGTTTTACAGTTATTATCGGGTCGGTTTCGGTTTTAAACCGACTCCAAACCCATTCCTTTGATTTTCCAATGATCTCGAGCTAGCAATATATAAGGGGACTTAGGCGGTGGAGTTTTGTTATCTGGGCGATGTGGGATGAGTCCAAGTGAATTAAATAAACCAAAAGCATGGGTATTATTAACTGGGAGCTGCAAAATAAAATACATCTGTACGCCATTGGAGAGTCTCGAACCTGCGACCTCGCCTCCACACACTCAGCACCTCAACCAGCTCAACCATATACAACTTGTTAACTGATCTAGCAAATCTTAAATATAATATATGTAAAATATATATATTTTAAATATTTTATATAAATCGATTCGGTTCGGTTTTTTACCGGTTTTGACATTCCACAAACCGAACCAAACCGAAATTTTTCGGTTTTTGAAAAAATAAAACCCAAGCCATCGGTTTCATTTTCGGTTTCGGTTTTTCGGTGTCGGTTTTTTCGGTTTTTGTCGGTTTTTTCGGTTTTTTTGGTCGGTTTTGCTCATCGCTAGTTCTTAGTTATAGGTTCAATAGAGAAAACATAGATCCTATTAGGTTGCATGTGAACTTAAGAGTTTAAGTTTATTTTTGCCCTATTCCCCTTAGTAGTATCAGAGTTGTGATTGCTTTCTCTTGAATAGCTATAATAGTATAAATGTTATCAGGGTTTAATGAAATTAAACCCTTTGCCTCCTATGGTTCGACCTTTGGCTAGGGTTTTGAAAACCCTAGCCTCCACCCAACTCTTCAACATTGCATGTCTATGGTACGATTTTTCTATTTTTGGTAAATATGATTATTTAGTAAATGGGAACCGTTAGCCTTATTTTTGGAAAACTTAGTGGGCAAGGATTAGGATTAAATTAATTGATTTAATTTAATTTGATGATCCTTAATTGATTTAATTTAATTTAATTAATTGTTAATTAAAAGATAAACATTAAATCAATATGGTTTTAATTTTAAATTTAAATTTAAAGGTTTAATTTCGAAAATTTAAATGGATAAAAACCAAAGATTTTAAAATGTTTAAAATACATCTTGTATATATTATTATTAAAAGTTAATATTTATATATATATATAAGAATAAGTTAGTCAAATCGCTAGTATGCCTCATTCACGAAACTGGTCTATAAGGGGGTATAAGCAAACTGCCTATAAAACGGTAGTTGAATGGGTGTCCACTCTCACCCACTGCTTCCTTGATCAGTGGAGGGTCGTTAGCAGAACCGATTTGATAGGACAAACCTAATCTCATTAGAAGTATAATGCTATTAGGAAAAGTACTAGAACCTTTAAATGAAATCCCAATCTAGTTACTTTAGGAAAAATGTGAAAAGTATGCTAATCCATGAAATTGCACATTACACTTTGTGAGTCGTTAGTGTAAGAACCCGTAAGAATTTAAATAAAAATGTAAAATAATTATGTGTAATAGTAAAGTTGTGAAAAGGGGCAAATTGGTCTTTTGCCATATTTTGGACCTTGGTGTAAAATAATTTGTGTCATGGGATAATTATGAAAACAATGAAACTTTATGTAATAAAAATTTGTTTCTGGCGCCAAAGTGCAAGAAGTAGAATTGGAGGGTTAAAAGTGAAAATTTTGGAAGTATAAATAGTGGAAATGTCTTCATAATTCCCAGAAGTCTTTAGAAAGATCGGGAGAGAGCTAGAGAGCACGTGCAGAAGAAGCGAGTTCTGGAAAATTGAAGCTACAAATTGAAGTAATTGCTTGGAATAGGAATATTTCTCAAGCTTAAAGAAGGATAGTAACCAAGTTCTTGATATCTAAGCATGTGTGTTCTTCACGGGACAAACTAAAATTTGAATTTACAGTCATGATCCAAGTTGTTCCTGTGATTTCTTTCATCTAAACAAGTTTAAAACACTAAGTGAACACACATCTTTCAAGGATATTGTTGAAATTGTGGTTGAATACATAGAATTGGGGTTTTGAGCTCAAGAACCCTAGAAATGGGTTTCTGAGTTTGGAACTTATTTCAACTGGTCTAATAAGCTTAAAGTGTTATAAAAGAGGTGAGAAATCAGTTCCTTCTTTGAAAATACCATAAAATGAGTTTTTGAGCGAAAATGGATAAATGGGTGTTTCGGATGATTTTATGTAAAAATGAAGGAATAGATGTTTAAATGCATGAAGAAGTTGTTATTAGGGCCTAGAAGTGACCCTAAGACAATTAAGTCATGTATTAAGAACTTAATGTGAGGAATAGTGCAACTGTAGTTGGGAAAAATCGTCAAAATAGACAATGTACTATAGGGTCACGACGCGACCTATACCCTGGTCGCGACGCGTGGCGGCAGTGCAGATTCTGAAGTGAGTCTCCTGCCAAGTGAAACTTGATTTTGGGACTTGATGCTAAACTTGTCCGTTTGACCTCAAATTTTGAACACAGGTCCAATATGGTCCAAAACTTTGTGGAAAATTGTCGAAATGGAAATACGACCTCCCGAGAGTACTGTAGCAAAATACGCGTATTTCAGGAAAGTTTACAAATTAAAGAAAGCTTGTTTAATAAGGGTTGTAGCTTAGTTATAACCCGTAGTTGCATGATATGGCACTCTTGTGCTGTAAAGTTAGTTATTGTATATATAAATCAAGTATAAATGTATATCTTGTATATAATAGGTGGTGGCTCAAACACGGTTAAGCAAGTGAAAGAAAAAGGAGTTCAACAAGCTAAATAACTCCTAGGTGACTCAAGGTGAGTAATGTGTGGATTTTTTAGTACATAGCAAAATGGGTTTTATACCAAGAAATGAATTT
Source organism: Cichorium intybus (assembly GCA_023525715.1). Lineage (NCBI taxonomy): Eukaryota > Viridiplantae > Streptophyta > Magnoliopsida > Asterales > Asteraceae > Cichorium > Cichorium intybus. Next base: position 42,860,692 of record CM042017.1, on the reverse strand, counting down.
TATATACGATGTTTTGGAGTTAAAATGGTTTTATGGAAATTGAAATGGTACAATGAAAATGAAACTGGTTCTATGGAACTGGAAATGGTTTTGTGAAACTGGAAATGATACTATGAAATAGTAAGTACAATGTATACAGAAATGTTAAATGAGAAATACAGAGAATTAATAAAGTGATTGAGCCCTGTTTATGAGTTGAGAAGTATCCGGATAAAGATCACTGCCTGCTGCTGTAGGGGTGGTCAAAAGACACTACTGGGATGGTACCTCCCATCGCGAAGTAGTTGTCTAATTGGTACCTTGGTGGATGAATTCGCTTCATGCTGTCGAGGGAGGAGTTATACGGGTGCGTCTCGTATAAACCTACGGGTGCGCTCGTAGGAATGTGCTCACAAATGGAAAGGGGTACCTATGGGTGTACTCATAGGAATTTAAATGTTTTGGATTGAGAATGAATGAAATATAAGGAAACTGTTTTGGGTCTAAACCCACATTGCTCACGAGACATTATGTCTTACGTATATTTTTTTTAAAATGCTATGTACTCAGGTGATCAGGAAAAGAGTTAGAAGAGCATGGTGTGGGACGGTAGCTTCTGTTGTATAAAGCGTGCGATAAACAGGTTTAAACTATGGTTATGATGCAAACTTGTGATGCCCCGTTTGTATAATTAAATGGTTTGTATGACAAGTATTTGTAATATAAGTTTGAAAAAAAAATTGTGTGAAATTTTGGGGTGTTACAGTTAGTGGAGCGTGTGTGGTTTACCGGCACACTAATAGGGACTCATAAAGGGTAGTAATGGGTATCTCATAATTTATCATTGTTGATGGGGTGTGTGTGGTTTACCAGCACATCAATCGAGATTATAAACGACATTGAGATTACCAAGCAATTTGCATGGTTATTCACATCTTATTTGTGATCCTCGACATCCCAGTCACAAATAGAAGAGCATAATTCGAGATTAAACATGCCATTGAATTCGGTTAATGAATCTCACAGATCTTGGAGTTTCATAGAGATTGAAATTGATAAAAGTATATCTACATTAATGACCATTATGTTGTGATTACGACATCCCTCTTCACACTATAATTGGGAGATTTTGGGTTGTAGCCTTATTAAATAATATTGGGTAATTATTTAAAAGAATTAAAATTAAACTAATAAATTCTGATTTTATAGATGTTTGAAGCCAACATCAACTCTCTTCCTCTTCCTCCATCACCCATTTCTGAGAGCTTCAGAAAGCACCTGTTGAATATGGATAAGCTGACTGGCCTGAACTATGTGGAATGGCTTCGTCAATAGAAACTGGATATGAGATATGAAAGCAAGCCATATTTGATTGAGTGTTTGCTTCCCCGTCTACCAAAACATGGCATCACGTAGCAGCTTCGTGATGACCAATACATCTTGATTGATGAGTCCGAAGAAGTTCGTAGCCTCATGCTATTGACCATTGACCCCGCCATCCGCAGGGATTTTGAATTCCTGGGGCCATATGAGTTAACACAACTAGTTGAGGAAAAGTTCCGAGAGCCGGTTGAAAAGGAATAAGCTAGGATCTTCAAAGAGCTTGGAATGTGCAAGCTGAAAGAAGGAAGTAGCGTTGGTCCGCATGTTCTCAAGATTGAGGGATACATTGGTGAACTGTATAAACTTGGTCACCCTATGAGTCGGGAGTTGAGCATCGACATATTACTCGCCTCGCTGATTAGCCGGTACGATCTGTTCATCTAGATGTACAGGAAGGGGAACCAAGACAAGACTATCATGGAGATGCATTCAATGTTGACTCTGTACGAGTCGTTCAGGGAGATGCATAGTTCCACTGATTCAGCTACTTTGGGATTGAATCCGGGGATGAGACGCATCAAGAAACGATCCAGATCGTCCGGACCGGTTCTGAGATGTCTCAAACTGGGAATCCACAGGGTCGGATACAGTCACAGAAACATTGGAAGATGCTCCAAAGCTAAACCGTTTGGCAACTCAAGTATTTAGAACACAAAACTCCTAATTCTTAATTCCTTGATACATGATGTGTTTCTCACATTTTCTTTGTATGTAGGGACTCGGTAGGATGCAGGACATTGACGCATAGGAGCATATTCAAATTGGATCACGAGCTGGTGCAGTTTTGAAGTTTAGTTAGATATTTGATTTTGTTATTAACTAGTAGATGTGTATGACATTGTTTTCATATCATACATTGTTCAAGGATATTTTTGATTTAATGATTTCTCTTTTAAAACATGGTTGTTTAAAAATTATGCTGGAAATGTTGTGTGAATGTGTTGATAGTATAAATGGTAATAACTTGAATGTTGATGCATCCAAAGTGTGTTGGATTTATGAATTGTGTTATATGATAGTTGAAATTAGATTTAAATAAGAATCGCTTCGAGCAAAGGTCTAGGTGGACAGGACTTTGGAATCATTTGACTTAGAGTCACATGATCAATTTAGTTCTTAATAAAAATGATTATTGCAAGAAATGAATCACCCAAAGATCCAATGGACTTGATTTTGAATCAGTTGCTTAGAGTCAAGTGATGAATGCATATCTTGAACAAATTAACAAAGTCATAAATTTACATGGAGATGTAAAAGACATTAAGATTATGAGCAACGAACACATTAGTTATTGTGACTTGCTCGAATCTACAAATAAAACACAATTAGTTATACTTCATAATATTTGCCAATCGGTATGACAAATATGACTTCACTTACTAGAATAAGCGATTGATTGAAACCTTGAACTATTCAAGGACTTCAAAGGAAGTATAAGATCAACAAAAACCTGAGTAAAACAAAAACTGAGAAAATGTCTCACAGTTCTTCCTCTTCCAAGAATATTAAATGGTTATAATGTGTCTTAGGGAAAAAGATCGAGCATTGGTCGAAATAGTTCGATCCTCGATGTATGAGATACACTTCCAATTAGTTTTCGATAAATTAGATATCCACCCAGTCAGACCATAAAAGCATATTCCAACCACATCTTATACTAAGTAGGTTGCACAGACACCGTCTGAAGTGTAAAGTAGGGTTCGCTCCGACTTGTACAAGGAAGGTCTAGGGTCATGTAGCGTTCGTCTGAACCTCATTAACAGCCTGAACCTGATCAGCAGTGTCATTTCATTGGCTATCCCGCATGTACCTATGAAAGAAGAGTCCTTTTAGAAAGAACTCATATTCTGAGGAACTAGTGGGAGTAGGAGTAATCCTGAAGGAGTTCAAGGATTAGTCAAGTGAAAGAACCTCTAGTCGTCACTAGGACTTGACCAGGGATCGGATTCCTGTTAAACCTGACATACTCCTCTCTTTGCAGCCCAGTAGTATTAGTCACCGTCATAAGGTATTATGATCTAGGTGACACACCGATTAGTGGTAAAACACTAAGTTGGTATGGATAAGCAATCCTACTACTTGGAAGCATTGGTGAGCCCGGTTGTTACCGAATAAGAGAACTTGAGGACTGATTTTACACCTGGTCTAAAGAACCTGTGGGAGTAATTGAATCATCAAAAGAAGACAACATAGATAGAAATGTACCTACATTCTAAGCAAGAATAGTTGAGTAAGGCGAAACTCAGAGTCATATGATTGATTTTGAGAGAAACGCTCTCAACGGAACTAAAATAAATCTGAAAGGATAATGTCTGCTATAACTGCACTTCGTGAGTCATAGTAAGATTGGATGATATGAATCGCTTTCCTTAGATGGAAAACACAAGGGTTTCATGTGAGACACAACGAAAGGGGTTTAGAACATGCTGATATATCCAAACAGAAAAGTACATGGCCCCAGAGATTCATCTAACAGGCACCTCGCAAGGAAGGATCTTTAGATTCTCAAAATATGCCAAAAGTTTGGATTTTGTGAATAGTCTGAAAGAGTCCTATGCTTATGTCAGAAGGTTTGGATTATAGATTCTCAAAATATGCCAAAAGGTTTGGATTTTTTGATAATCTAAAAGAGTCCTATAACCGTGTCCAAGCTATTGGGAGTATCGTTGTAATCTGCCTATGTCGGATACATACTATTTCTAGGAAACGTCTCTTATCGTTACAAAGTGTGATGACTTAGAATTAAGAGATGATTCGCTATGAAAAAATTAAAGGAGATACAACATACTCACGTGGTTGAAAACATCTATCAGATAGATGAAAAACTCTGCCAATGTAAGTGTGATCTTGATAAGATTCAAGATGCATATCTTCAGGAAAAGAGTTTCCCATCATTACAAAGTGACTTGGCATGAAAGATATAAAGAAGATACAACACACTCACGCAGTCACAAGCATTGACATAGATGAAATCATCAGTAGAGACCCTGTCAATATAAGCATGATCTTGATAAGATTCAAGATGTATGACTCCAAAAGAAAGAGTTTCTAAAAGTCATGACACAGGGAAAATGAGTCATCCTCAGATTCTGAAAAAAGGTTCGGAATGGAATAGGTCTGATCTTATGAGCTTTTGCAAATTGGATCGATCATAAGTGTCATTAACTTACCCTGATAACTTAATGCTTAAAGCATAGTAAGTTGGATTCAGGACACAACCTGGCTCAGGTTACTACACATATTATTTAAGCACACGTGCCCCCCTGAAATTTTACCCCGTAGTGTAAAAAAAATATTTATATATAGGTGTCCCCCGTTTAAAAAAATATGCTCCACATTGCCCCTTGTGTCCATTTTTCCTGGGTCAGTGCCCCCCGTGTCCATTTATCCTGGGTCCGCCCCTGCCGATAACCATAAGAAGTCACAATACACACCATCGTTTCCGGGGTGGAGTTAGGAGAGAGAAACAAGATGGCACATTGAGATATCATCGGAAGAGTGTCCGATCGGATTATCTGCAAAGATATGTATCAATGTAGGACATTTTGGACACATGGACAGAGTGAAGGTCATATAGACCTACAAAATCTTAATTATAAGTTTAAAAAGAAATCAAGAAACATATAACAGTATTATAGCAGATCTGATTTGGTGATTACCTCATAGATACTTGGTGATTAGTAGGAGTGGCTACCAGTCAGATCATTTGTTTCATTTCGCATGTTTTACTTCCCGAATAATATGATTATTCAAATGGTCCACAGTCGTTCATACTCTCGAAAGTAAGTAGTGAATTAAGACTATCATGAATTAAATTGTAGATTGTCTAAGGAGTTAGACATAGCAATGGTATTGCTGCAATGTTCACGAGTACTTGGAAATGAAGATTTGAGTATTGGACAAACTCACGCTCAAGGAATTACTTCATGGATTTTATCATGAGTAATTCTGAGACGATAATATCTTATGGTCTTGAAATGGAGGCATATGAGTTGAAATTTACAAGTTGGTTGTACATTGATAATGCGTAAACGCATCGGTAACTCGATGTTATAAAACGTATTGTTGTGCGTGATTTGATGAGTAAAAGACACAAGCATATGAGTTAAAGTTTATTTGTTCCTTCTGCCCTAACGGGAAAAGCAATATCTTTGGGCCCCTCGGTGATTTGGTGTTGACTTATAATGCTATGCCTAGCCAGGACTGAATTGACATGCTCGATTAGAAGTCCTATATCATCACAAATCCGGAATCGGGAAACAAAGTACTGGATATTGAGATTGATTATAATCCATGTCTTATGTGTAAATGATATCTAGTAGAACGGAGGATCATATGATCACTTATCTTAGGACACGTAACTGACTAGGTCAGAGTTTGGCAGCGGCTTTTGAAACTACAATTTGCTGATCAATTCAGAAGCTATATTGTGTTATAGTTATAGACTTATCCAAGTGAGAGACTGTTGGATTAGGTGTCTAATCCATAACTATAATTGATACATATACTTGAATCAATAGCAGCACAGTCCTTTTGGGTTGCCTTCAAACCTAGCAGAGGACAATATAACTTACAGTATATTATGAAGATAATATATTAATTAGAAATAATTATATTTAATTAATAATTAATCAGAAATTAATTGGAATTAATTTTGGGATTAATTGGATTAATTAAAGGTATAGGGGTTGAACTGAAATTTTTCAATAGTTGAGCAACATATATATATATATATATATATATATATATATATATATATATATATATATATATATATATATATATATATATATATATATATATATATATATATATATATATATATATAGACTAAATATCAAATGAGAACCAATATTTTCCTAGGAACCGTAAGAACTTTTTGACTAAAAATATTTTTTTAAAAAAAAGACATAATACACCTAATCGTTTATATTTAAGACCTTTTGTAAAAAAATGAAAAATTAATATATATACACACAAAATGTGCACATATGCACGAAACGTGATCATATACACATTTGCGAAAAAAATGCATATGTGCACATTTCGTGTATACATATTATTTTTCAAATTTTTTTTACAAAAAGTCTTAAATATAAGCGACTAGGTGTATTATGTCATTTTTTTTTAAAAAAAAAATTTCAGTCAAAAAGTTCCTACGGTTCTTAGGAAAATATTGGTTCTCTCTTGAAACGGACTATATATATATATATATATATATATATATATATATATATATATATATATATATATATATATATATATATATATATATATATATATATATATATATATATATATATATATATATATATATATTTATATATGTATGTATATATATATATATATATATATATATATATATATATATATATATATATATATATATATATATATATATATATATATAGAATCAGGATCGGTTGAGGACTTTTTTTTCGGTGAGGACTAGCGAGAACACCTTAAAAAATTGAAAAAAAATAAAATAAAATAAAAATCATAAAATCAAGAATAGTACTATATCATTATAAAAAAAATTTGAAATTTTTTTTGGATCATTGAAAAACGTAATGATCCAATTTTTCTCTTTTAATTTTGGATCATTATTTCATTATAAAAAAATAATAATCCAAAAATTTTTTTGAATTTTTTCCCCGATATAGTACTATGATTCATTTTATTATTTATATATATATTTTATTTTTTTAAGGTGTCCTCGCGATATATATATATATATATATATATATATATATATATATATATATATATATATATATATATATATATATATATATATATATATATATATATATATATATTAGTTATATATGGTAATGGTAAGTAAGTTGAATTATATGATAAAAGACTTATCATATTAGAATTCAAATAAGGCAGTTATATGCCTTATGACTTATCATTATAGGGCTATAAATTGGGTGCCCCAGCACCCCTCATTCCACGCCAATTCAAATTATCCTTTTCTTCCTCTCTCTAGTTTTCTCGCTTGCTTGGTTCTGGGTGTGAGCCATTAGAGGCACGACATTTGTGGTGGTTGCTTCAAAAGATCAAGAAAGGTATGTAAACATCCTTATGAATTTCGATTTATACATTTAGGTTCTTAGTTATAGGTTCAATAGAGAAAACATAGATCCTATTAGGTTGCATGTGAACTTAAGAGTTTAAGTTTATTGTTTGTCCTATTCCCCTTCAGGTTTCACTCCGGAAAGATCAGTATCCTCGTTCGAGAAATGTTCTTCACCTCGGTTGGGCGAACCGAAGAGAGATCGACAGATTTAACGTAGTATCACGAGTCGGGTGCATTACCCATTTTTCTCAGTCTACTTTATGAGATCAGCAGTTCGGTCTGAACTAAAATAGCAGGACCGAGGGAGTAGCCTAGTTCCGGCCTGGACATTGTAGTGGTGTCTCTACATGGGTTTGATGCAGTGAGTCGAGATGTTGATAAAACGGATCCCCTTGGCATAAGTTCTCATGTCTGCTACTGTCAGAGAGTTGGTCAGCCGAACATGTTCCATGACTTGTCCCATCAGCTGGCCTATTGCAGTAAGCAAGAAGCTAGAAGATTTACCATCATCTCACAAGATCTCCTTGGTCGGTATAAAAGCCGATCTCATTTGTAACAATGAGAACATCAATAGTGTGAACCAAAATTGAGAGAAGAGTGTCGTAAATATTGTAGATTGTATCGCATTGTTTAGCATTTATCTCAAATATTGAAATCTCTCTAGTTCCACAGTGGACGTAGTACGATCAGTATAGATCGAGTCAACCACTTAAATCCTTGTGTTCTTTCATTTTGATTGTGTTTAGTCCGGTCATTTTCTTTAAGTCGTGATTAAATCGTGTGATATAATCATCTATCGAGATCGTTAATCCTAACATGTCATTGATGGGTATACTAAGCTTATACACTCATTATTATCAATAATACCCGTTTTCATTATTTTCAAAGATTTCTTGGATCTTATGTTAGTTTCTTATCAACTAGATGAAGATATTAAAATATATTTGATAAAGAATCCCGATCAATTCCTTGTATTTATGTCGTCGACTCCAGTAATTTATTTTGAAATACTGTGACAGGTTTGTTGGTGGGTATGCATATGAGAATCTGCACAAATTGGGGTAATTTATGGTGTAAATAAGCTTTTGTAGAAATTTGATGATTGTGATTTTCTTGTGACAACCTTGATCCTTGTTCTAGTTCTGTTAAAGCAAAATGATTAAATGCAAGAGATGACACCACAATCTTACCGAGTTGGTTACCATATCATCCTACTTTTAATTTTACTTATTGCAACATCCTACTTTAAAAAATCTAGTTGTTGATAGCAATCCCATCAAAATACAAATAAAATTTCCAATACATCAATTGGGTAGTTTTAGTAAAGTGCAATACCATGATAAGAAAACGTCGGATCTATGATTTTACAAGTGGCATATTTTTTATAGTATAATTGTGTAACTTATATGTTTTTTTACTAGCTATACTCAAGCATCTTACATGATTTCTGCAAGGCTTAATGTCGTAACTCAACACCCCTTACCCCCCCCCCCCCCCCCCCCCCCCCCAAAAAAAAAAAAAAATCTTGAGAATCCTCGGTATCATATTGTTTTCATGCCACATGTTTATAAGAAAAATACAAGTTTTGGAAAAGCGAACATACCAAATATGAAAAAAAAAAAAATGAGATGAGTATAAAAATATGCGAATCAATCTCACAAAATATGAAAGCTGGGAACACAAAACTTATCCAGAACAAGAGATTAGAGAGCGATTTTTTCTTCATGTTTCAACTAAAGTATCTCATCCCTATTTATGCACATCCCTGAATAGTAAAATGGTCAAAATGTGCAAAAATATCAAAAGGCTATACACCCGTTCTTTAGAAAAATAACTAAAAGACGATATAACGGCTACAAAGTCAGGATTTTTAATCGAGCCCTCAAATTACCAAACATTGAATCCCCTGCCCTAACAACTTCCATGGCAGCATCTAGTGCCACAATGCTCATTGATTAAACTATTTTTATGCTAATTTTTGCTTCTACATTTGGTGTTCTCTTTTACCATGTAATTGTCCCATTTTATGGGCTCCATTTATATGGTGCGGAAATACAATCTTCCATTTTTTTTTCTTTGGTTGAAATGGGTGTTGGATATAAGAATTTTGTTGTCTAATATTAATGCAGAGTTAGGAATCTGTAGATAGGCTTAAGGAAAGAGGTGTAAGGAAAGCGATGTTTGAATTTTGGTTTGAATAAATATGAACATGGAAAGTACAAACCGGTAAAAGGGATAGACGTTGCAGTGTATGTTATGGTTAAGATCAGTGTACTTATGGATGGCAAAACAACTTTTGGTAATTCGGCTAAATGGATCAAGTGATGTTAGGAAGACAGTCCACTAGAGATGTTCCAGCAGATCATCCAGAAACGCGAACCTTTGGTATACACATAACAGACAGACTTAAAAAGGGTGCTACCTAAGACAGCGCAAGATTGAAAAAAATTCTCCAGTTCACGTGATTCGGTTTGACTATAAAACTAGAAGAAACATGGTAAAACATCTAAACTTGTGGAAAGTTAAAATCGAAGCCCAAAATGATGTATTCTGGGCCAGAGACCTCTTCCTGGATTGGTCGAATTGATCAAGTTTTCAACAACATTTTTCATTTAGTTTATAATTTTTAATGAGCTCATAATTAGCAAAAGCTACAAGCAAGTATTTGTCCTTTATCGTCAATAAAATGCATTCACGTGATTTGGGTTAACTTTAAAACTAGAAGAAAATTGATAAAACATCTACATTTGTGCGAAGTTAAAATCAAAGCCCAAAATGATAGCAATTTGGGTCAAAGATCTCGTCCTCGATTGGCAGAGATGATAAAGTTTGCAACAATAATTTTTAATTGGTTCATAACTTTTACTGAGCTCATGATTACCAAAATCTACATTAATCAACTACTTGTCCTTTATCATCAATGGAAATGCATTCATTCGTTTATTAATTTAGATACTAAAGATATTAAAAAACCAATTTCACCGAAACTAACCCCCGTCGGGTAACTGATACGAACTCATCCCATATTAGGCCCGTATCACGCCATAAGCCCAAGTGTAGAACTCACTCCCAAAAGCTAGCTTGTAGGAGGAGGGGACACTTAGACTTATAAGCCACTAATATAATTTATTTTCTACCAATGTGGGATCGTAATAATACCCCACGCTTTGAAGAGCCAACGTCCTCGTTGGTCACAGCTATGTTGGTCACGGTTGGCACCCCCTTTTTGGTCCAAGCCACCACTCCATAGGCCACCACTCCGAGCCATTGTTGGTCACGGCTACGTTGGTCACGGTTGACACCCTCCTTTCGGGTCCAAGCCACCACTCCGCAGGCCACCACTCCAAGGGTTGGAACCTCGAAAGATGGGGACGGCTCTGATACCAATTGATACGAACCCATCCCATACTAGGCCCGTATCACGCCATAAGCCCAAGTGTAGAACTCACTCCCAAAAGCTAGCTTGTAGGAGGAGGGGACACTTAGACTTATAAGCCACTAATATAATTTATTTTCTACCAATGTGGGATCGTAACAAAGTTGGTCGATGTGGACCGAATCCTGACAAGGTATCTCCGTGACCACATACCAATTCAAAGGTTTTGAGCTCTCAATCAAAATCGAGAATCAGGAGTCGGCTTCTCTTGCTGAAAGATGAACCCGGAGCGTGGCAACCAAAACTTGTGTCAAAACCTAACTAAGATAAGAGTTTTAGCTTCGTGGGGGAAACATTCGGTTTCGATGACAACTACCCATCATCCCAAATGTTTGTCCCTACGAGAACTGTCCTTGAATGGTGTGCGCATAACTGAAAAGCTACTCCATGATATATTTTCTTCTTGTAGCTTGCTTGAGAAGATAGAGCTGAAACTATGTTCTTGGGGTGGCCGAAAAACCATCAAGGTTAAAAACCTTACCTGTCTTCCCGAATTACAAATAGAAACTAATAATAGAGGCTCTATAGCTTTTGAAATCAATAATGTTCCAAATCTCCGCTTGCTGGTCTGCAATCTGCATAAGATTAGTTCTGTTAGACCATCATTGATCAACACCCATTCAATATCATTAGGAAGCAGCGTCACGGACTTAACTTTAGGCAGCGCTATGATCAGGGACAACGCATCTCTAGACATGATCATCAAATGGGGATTACATTTTCTCGAAAGTTTGACCCTTGATATGCCATGTTGGAGTTTAGGGAGCTTTCATTTTACATGCGCTTCGATCAAGAGATTTTCGTTGCGGGGGAGCCAATGCAAGCTCTTTGACGTGGTACATGTTAATGCTCCGAAATTACGTTTTTTCAAATTCTCTGGCCGGACAGTGCCTACTGCCTAGTCTCTTGTTTCCAGACTCTAGTACTCTCGATGAAATTGAGTTTTGGTTGAGACCCTCTGTTGATCATGTCGATGCTTCTTTTTTCCTTAAATGAGGGAAGCGCTCATGTTATCACGCAAGTGCAAAGTTGATATAAGAATCGGTAACTTTGACCGAAAATGGCCATTGGAGATTGACATTGATGATCTAAGAACAAGGCTCCTGTTTCCTCCGGCTATGAATGTGCAACAACTGTTGTTTCAAACCACTTGGGATGAATGCCTGTGGGAGCGCTCCTGGTTTTTCGATGCATTTTTTGAGATTTGCCATCCTGACCGCATGTCTGCATGCCGGGACGAGATGTTGAAACATAATAATCACTTTTGCAAGCTCATGCTGAGGGAGGTCTTGGAGAAAAACAAGAATAGTACAACCACAACGTCATATTGGCCTTGTTACCTGAAAAATGTTCAACTACAACGAGACCCTAACGGATTCCCACACAAGCTTTCTTGACGGACCGACTCCTGAGCATGTCCCAGTCAAATTCTTACTAAAATGGTGTTAACGCTTGGATCATATCTCGTGTTTTACTTTCCATTACATCTATTATTTATTTTTATTATGTATTATAAAGTATACTAGTGGGTTACTAGTCTAAGTGTCCCCTCCTCCTTCAAGCTAGCTTTTGGGAGTGAGTTCTACATTTGGGCTTATGGCTTGATACGGACCTAGTATGGGATGGGTTCGTATCAATTGGTATCAGAGCCGTCCCCATCTTTCGAGGTTCCAACCCTTGGAGTGGTGGCCTGCGGAGTGGTGGCTTGGACCCGAAAGGAGGGTGTCAACCGTGACCAACGTAGCCGTGACCAACAATGGCTCGGAGTGGTGGCCTATGGAGTGGTGGCTTGGACCAAAAAGGGGGTGCCAACCGTGACCAACATAGTCGTGACCAACGAGGACGTTGGCTCTTCAAAGCGTGGGGTATTGTTACGATCCCACATTGGTAGAAAATAAATTATATTAGTGGCTTATAAGTCTAAGTGTCCCCTCCTCCTACAAGCTAGCTTTTGGGAGTGAGTTCTACACTTGGGCTTATGGCGTGATACGGGCCTAGTATGGGATGGGTTCGTATCAAACTTCATGTGCCCTCCTTCGTGAACGTGAAACCTAAGGTTAGGGATGGTAGACCAAGCGTGTAGCCATGACTTGGACAAGACACCGGTGCGTCCCGCGGTAGACCAAGCGTGTAGCCATGACTTGGACAAGACACCGGTGCGTCCCGCTTCTTTTGACGATAATTTCGATTGTATATGGTGCATCAACTCCGGAATATCTTCTAGTCCTGGACTGCATCTCCGCCCTTTCCGATTCATACCTATCAACATCCAATAAAAAAAGACCAATTAATACAAGAAACGAAATTTGATTGATTCCAAACTTATAAGAAAAGAGGAGAATTTAATTACCTGAACAGCTAAATCAACAGTAGCCACAGCCGCACTCAGACTCAAATCTCATCGGTATTTTGTATGTTTATGATACTAGGGTTAATTTTATACTTATCTTTGATACAAACTCTTAAAACTAAAGAGGTATGAATCATATTGCAGAAGGTACTACCAATTAATGCATAAGAAAAAAAAAGAACGGGAATGGGATGTATCTGGATGACGATCCGTGTTTTCGTTTTACACACAATCCACACCGCCCTCTCCTATTCCATCGATTAACGCCCTATGACAAAAGGTCAAGTTTGTGTTTCGGTTCACAATAGACTTTGTTTGCAATATTATAGATTCATCTACATTAGTACAAGAACTTCTTTAGTTCTCGAAAATATTGCTATTGTTGCTTCAATTTCAAATCAGTTTGTGTTTTCACCACAAATAATCCATGATCAAGTGCAAAAAGATCACCTTGCATCTAAAGATTAATTCTTTACATACCAAAATGAAATATAATGTAAGGGATAAAAATATCATAATATTTCATTGATATTTTTTAAGGAACATTTAATTATGTTTGATACGGTTATAGATGCATATTTAATGTTTTACTAATAATCAAATATTTTTTAACATATTTGAAATCATCAATATATTTGGTATATTCCAGAAGACCTCTTATGCCCGGTAAAAATTGCTTTTTATTAAAAAAACAATCAAAGTCTTTATGATTAAATCATTAGAAAATAAAATTAGGATGGCTAAATCGAACAAGTGTCAAAATATAGTGATTTTTATACAAATTCAAAGTTTTATTGTCACACAAAGTTACAGCATAACTCCGTATACTCTTTTACAATGGTTATTTTAGAAAGAGTAATCAAAATATCAGTGATTGAATCAGAATCTAGAAACAGATGATTAAACCGAAAAATTCAGAACTATAATGGTTATATGGAAAGAGCACATCAACTACATTTATCCGTATCTCGATGACAACCATTATTGGTTGGTACAGTACTATAACGATTTGGGTTTTTCAAATTTGCAACATAGAAAGACCCAAAACACCTTTTACCGATCAAACAACCTCTAAACAAAGGCCATTTCTTGTTCTATTTTTCAGTTGGAGTTTAATCAGTTCCATATCGTCCATCCGAATTGTCATTACATTACCATATTTGCTCTAATCAAAGCACCTCACATTCTTGCTTCCTTTTCTTGCTCTCATCCTTCATGTCTAACTCTGGAACTGATTAAACTCCAACTGAAAAATAGAACAAGAAACAGATCTAGTGCAAGTTCCACCACCATTCCTCATTTCCCCTTCTTCAACATGTCGGTATAAGTTTCGGATAAACCATACCGTAATTGGCGAACGGACTGGGGACAGCCCGTCAATCCCTAGTACTAGACAGAGCGGGGATAGCCTGCGAGCCCAATTGTTTGGGGAAAGCCCGTAGATCGTTATTTGATGTGTCTTATGCATTGCACAGGCCATATCTTGGGGAACTCACTAAGTGTTTTCTCTTAGTGTTTCGGTTTAACTATTTTAGGTACTCCCGGAGGAAAAGGGTACGGCACGGCGTAACGGCACGACATTTGAGACTTCTGTTGACAAACTATTTTATTATATTGTTATTGTCTTGAGACTTCCTATTACATGGAAACTAAAAACTTTGAGTGAATTGAATATGGCTTGAAATGAATATTTAGTTTTTCCAAAAGGAAAATTTGGTCTTAAATTTTGGGACGTCACACTGGATCATCCATAGATTGGATGTTGATCACTAAAGGTTCTAAAACGCCAACAAACCAATTAGAGGTTCTTCAATACTATGATATATCTTCAAAAACTAGTGTAAACCTTCCTCGCTCTTCATAAAACTGCCACCCTAGCCTCTCTTTTCTCTTCAATCGTTCAAACTAGAAGAAATACGAAGAACCTAAGCTTAAATATTTCTTCAACTTTCTAGAATATGTTAAATGGTCGCTAATGTTCTATGCTTTTACTTAGGAACGCCATTTATCATATTGTAAATAAAACTCGCTATCTTTAGACTTTTGGCATCTGAACATTTTCATAACAGCTTGATGTGAAGACTTTGTTTCTTCACAAAGACCCTGATAAAACATGGTGTGCAAGTTAAAGAAGAACCTATATGGATTGAAGAAGGCTCCAACACATTGGTATTTGAAGTTTGATAACTTCATGAGGAGGAATGGATACATC
Source organism: Cichorium intybus (assembly GCA_023525715.1). Classification (NCBI taxonomy): domain Eukaryota; kingdom Viridiplantae; phylum Streptophyta; class Magnoliopsida; order Asterales; family Asteraceae; genus Cichorium; species Cichorium intybus. The sequence goes on along the minus strand of CM042017.1, from coordinate 42,845,247 downwards.
CAAAGTGAAAGTGACCATTGCTGCTATAAGAAGAAGTTTCAGCCCTCGTACATCATCTTGTGTTATGTTGGTGATATGTTGGTAGCGGGGCCCGACATTCAGGAAATCACCATGCTGAAGAAGCTGTTGGTAAGAGATTTCGAGATGACAGACTTAGGTACAGCCAAGTAGATATTGGGAATCAGCATCATGCGAAATAGAGCATGCGAAATAGAGCTTTAGGAATCCTAAACTTTCTTGGGAGAAGTACATTTGAAAAGTTTTGAGAAGTTTAGTATGTCCGATGCGAAGCCCAGGAGTACACCCCTTGGGAGTCATATGCGACTCTCAAAGATGCAATACCCAAAGACCAAAGAAGATAAGGCAGCAATGGTCAAGATCCCCAATGCATCCGTAGTTGGTAGCTTCATGTAGGTCATGTACATGCAGTGGAAGTAGTCAACATATTCATGTCTAATCCGGGGAATCTTGGACGTAACCTTTTAGGTTTTAAAAGGAGAAAGATCGTCCTGGAGGGTGGAGGGTTATGCTGACTTGGGGCATAAGCACATTCAAGGGAAAGCCATAGATCTCGTGAGGTGACGCCCTGAACATGTTAAAAGGATGCTTCATAAACCGTGGAATGCATAAGCATTCGGATGTGAGAATGTTGGTAACCCAAGCCGTGTAGTTGGGGTTTTTGGAGCTTGTGGACTCTTTTTCAGATGTCGTTATATATATATATATATATATATATATATATATATATATATATATATATATATATATATATATATATATATATATATATATATATATATATATATATATATATATATATATATATATATATATATATATATATATATATATATATAATTACACTCTAATCCCTAGACTAATGATAATTGCAAATTACTGTCTAATAGACTGGCATTTTGTATGTCGTGATTTTTGAGTATTATAAAAAAATTATTATCCAAATTTACTAATATTTAAAATAAATCACATTTAATCTCTCTTAATACAAAATAAATACCATGCATAAAACAGACAATCCATTGCATAAAATATAGTATGTCAAATACAAAAAAATCATTTCAATGGTAAGAAATGTAAATACATTGCTATTATTGGTTACATACTCCTATAATGTTAATAATAGTACATCGTTACAATAGGTAAAGATATGCAAGTATATTGCTATATATGGCATTATATTGTTGGTGCAACTCAGGCTTTTCACTTGTAAGCACCATCCGCAATCACAACAAAAAAAAAAACACCAAGTACTTGGCGTCCGTATAATTACTCTTGCCGCTCCCAAACTAAAAAAAATACATATATGTAATTGGCTAACAGAACCGTTGCTAATACAAATTTGACTGTTGAGTGTATTTGCTCATATCAGATTGTAAAGTCTGATATAAAGGAACAAGAGCTCTTTGGCCTCGATGTCAAGAATTGTGCAACTACCAATATTCACCCCGTTTGGCTAATCATTATTTTTCATAATTCAAATTATTAACAATTTTCTCAGTTGGATTATCTGAAACTCCATGAAATTTCTGAAACCCTGCCATGTGGAATGGTACTGCTGGATACCTTTCTGACCCCATTCACCGACACTTGAAGGATATAATTCAAAAATAAACAATATCCTTAAACCTCCAAATCAATATGGATGCACCTGCAAGACAGAAAAGTTAGTTCAGTATTGAGATAAAAGTCCATCCGGACAAAAACGAAATTAACATATGAAAATAAGCATCAAAAGTTTCCCATTTCTTACAACCTCAACACTAGTAAAAATGATTGTCTGTATCTAACATCATGTTCGATCAAGATTATTTATCTAATTCTGAATTTTCAGTAGATAGAATCACATTAAAATGACCATTTAAACAAACCACTTTCAAACAGCCAAGAACAGGGACAATTGTAAAACAAAATTTAAATGAGAAAAAATATGAAATGTACAATGAAACAAGCAGAACAATATTGAAGGATATTTTGGACATGTGCCTAATCCTTGATCACTCGTGTAGAATCCCAAACACATATAACCTACAATATAAATAAATCCAAAGAGAAACAAATAAAAGTACATTGCTATTACTTGTATCTCATGCACTAGCTGTTGAGATAGATTTAAAATAAATAATAACAAAACCCACTTTCTCTTTAATGCTCACATTCAACAGCAACAACCAATAAAAAAATAATGATTCTTCATTCACCCAAAAAATAAGAAGCCTTAGGGACAAAAATGTAATTCACCTAAAAATAAATGAAGTAAAAAGAACTGCTAATGCTCACCTTGCCGACAATTGGTATATGAAAATGCTTTAAAGTATACCACGTCTTGATAGTGCACTCAAAGATGTATTCACGGCTATTGACAACTCCATTGGTAGGAATCACAAACGTTATAATCAAATAATAGGACAAAAGAAGATTGTTTCTACTCATATTAGGGTCAAATCAAGTAAAATTATGGTTATAACCTTGGAGAAGTTATCAATCACGTATGGCATAAAGCCGGTAACATCATCAAATGTAATTCCGAAAGTATATAAGCATACGATGGGAGTTCTGATAACCAATAAATGCAAGAACAATTTTGATATCTAAGTAACAAATTCTGAACATTATAGATTCATATCGAACAAAACCAGAAACATAACCAAAAAATGCAAGAACAAAAATGTCGAGTATGTAACTCCCTCGAAAAGTCTGTGTGGAAGCACCGACGCTAGTCCCAACTTTGCCATTTTCGCACTCATTCCTTGGATTTCATATGTTCCGCACATAAGAAAACATACCTGAGATTGACGATTTTGTTAAGGACCGATAATTAGGTCATCGTTAGTTGGAACCCTACCCGTGTTCCAGGGAGAACTCTGAAATATACCCTAGACAGAAAGAGAAGAGAAGATGTGTGAACGGAAGAGGGGAGAAACGATGTTGTGTAGTTGAAACCACGGGTAGCACCATTGCAAAAGCAGGAATTGAAGAGAAGGGTCTGTAGCTAGTGAATCATGTGGGAAGTCAAAAGCTGTTCGGGATAAGAAAAGGAAGAAAGGGGGGATCCAAACTCTCTTTAAATTTTCCGTGAAATTGGAAGTTGCCGTGTTTTGAATTTTTTCACTTTAGACGTTAATTAACGACACACACTGTGTTCAGGAAACATAATAGAAATACATGAAACATATTTTAGAGGAAAGGAGTGAGAGTCAACATCAGATGAAAACATATTTGACCAACTGCGTTCAGAAAAATGGCTATAGAATATGATTTCAGAACATATTTTTTGACTTATCCAGATGACATTTCGTCGGAATAGGGTATACCAACGATATTATATCAAAAAAAATGTCGGGACAACATAGTCGCTATAGTCGCTATAGGTGGTTTTTGTCGTCAGGATAGATGATGTCGTCAACACACAGAGACCTGTACTGATGACATGTCGTCTAGAAACGCATAGTTGGGACATATTTTCAGGAAAAAAGAGATTAATCAAATAACTCCAAGATTATCTGTAATGGTTTGTTTAGATGACAAAAGAGGTATCTAATTAAACAAAGGAAGAACGGTCATTGTTGTTAAAAGTCAACTGAATGTTAAATAGAATGCAAGTGTGAGCCATTTTCCAGTAACTTATTTCCCACTAAAAACACGAATTTCGTCCCATTATCCGACCAATGATTCATCTATAAATCCTAGTAGGTTCTTTACAAAAGGATCATTTTGAATGCAAATTGATTTGATAAACCATGAAAACAGATAGAATTAAAAGAACATACAAAACAGATAGTGGCCCCTACAGATCTCCAATCAACATAACCATGATAACGGAGAAATTTAAGATTACAGACAAAGTCAATATTTTGGAAGAAAGCAGCTTTTCCTGAATTTATTTCACCCAAAACATGTCCAAAAAGATGATCTTCATGAGCTTCTGAATTCAGTTTACCCAAATCAAAAAAATTTGTCCTTTCCTTTTCTTTTCAGAAATTTTATACGATTTTATCATTAAATTGCATTTCAATGGTGAAGGAAACAATGGCAGCAAATGATATATCGATTTTCATTAGTAGATTAATCAAAATCGATGTGTAATCAGTAGAATCGAGCAAAAGACATATATTTCAGAAAAAAACAAACCTGCATTTGAATAGGGTACTTACCTAGGTTTTCGGAGGGGGAAAACAATGGCAGCGACGCCGGTCGCAGATGAAGAGAACCCCGTGAAAGTCGTCGGAATCGCAAGGATTCAGAGAGTATAGGCCGAAAAGGAGCGAGAATCGAGTCTAATGCGATTTTAGGGAAAATGTTAAGTATCCCGAGACGTGTGGTCGAGACAGGTCAAAAGGAAATGGCATGTTTGTAAATATATCATTAAACGCAATTAAAGAAACGGAATCATTAAATAAAGTAAAAATGACACAAAAGCCCTTAAGTTTGCATAAAATGTACGGTTTTAACTTTTTGGACTTTTTGTATTCATTAAAGCCGGAACTTTATAAAAAAAAGTTTATTTTTACCCTTGAAACCAGCAATAGCAGGTTTTCAGGTTACCATCAATTAAATTTTGTATAAAAACCCTTAAATTTTCATTTTTTATGTTTTTACCCTAAATATATATATTTTTTTCATATTATACCACCACCTCCCACCACCATTGCCGCCACCACCCACCAACATTGTCGCCACCACGTAACAACATCCACCACCGCCATCGTGAGTCACGAAACAAGATATAGCCTGGTGGGACAATACCTGATCTTGTGGGACAATACATGAGATCGATTGAAAAGCTAATGTGAAGTGTAAAATCATCTCGATGCAATTGACGTTACCTTATTGTGCATCAAAATCGCACATCTAGGCTCTAACTAATCCTTGTCAACAAACGAAAAAATACCAACGCTCATAGGAGATCCACGAAGATCATCAACCTTAGACCTGTCTTCTTCTCTTCTTGAGGCTTCAACCTCTCCTGATTGGGTAGATTCTTCCTATGACAACATTACACTATAAAGAAATTTTTGTTGCTATAATAGTGTAAATTTCAATGTATAATGTCTTAATAAGAAAAAAAACTGAAAGTATAATGCCATATTTTTTTAAGAAATAGCAACATACTTTTATTGATTTGTTTATCATAACATCCTACTTCCATTTCTTCCTATTACAGTAGTGGACTTTATAAATTTACCAAACAATACCAATGCCATCCAAATAGTGTAAAATTTTCAAAGATGTACTAAATAAATGGAAGTAAAGTGCCATATTTTTCAAAGAAATAGCAACATACTTTCATTTCTTTCTATTACCTCATTGTACTTTTAAAAATCTACCTAACTACAGCAATGTAATTCAAATACAAAGCAAATTTTATTGCTATAACGGTGTACATAATTTTCAAATTATAATGTCCTCATGAGAACAAAACTGCAAGTACAATGCATAATCGGATAGAATTTTTAAAGTACAACGCCTTCATAATGCTATAATACATAGATAAACAAAAGTACGTTTCTATTTCTTGCATTTGTCCTATACAGTATTATTACATGCTCTAAATTTTATAAACTACTGAAGGGGAAAATAAAAGCGATCACAACCTAAAAGAAAAACCAAACACACACACACAGAATATTTATTTTTAAAACAAAGGCATGAAGAACTCACCAACACTAGTTGATCAGTCTCGCGTGCACATTTTGGGACTTGATTGTCACCAACGATCTTTATCACAGCACCAGTTACCTTTCTCATATCAGCAACCAGGGACCCACCTTTACCCAACAATCTTTCTTCCAGACTTTGAATGTGGCATTACCGTTGGTAACCGAGCAATCTTTCTGATGTAAATGTCACACAATCAAAACGAAGCAGGACAAAGTTACATATCTGATGTTAATGTCACACAATCAAAACGATTTATACCTGAATAGCTTCCAACTCTCAATCTCGTATGTAGATATTGACCTACATCAGGTGGAATAACCAACTAATCGTACCAATCGCATCAGGGGCAAAGATGATTCCACATTTGGTGAGAGCTAGGACACAACCAAGTAATCGGAGGAGACGATTTGGGCAACGGCGAAGAGGGAGGAAGAAGAAATCGGACGAAATTCTTTTGATATCTAACAAAGAAAACCGGGTGGGAGGGGACGTTACCGAAGGTGGAGAGAATTCATCCGCCATTGTTGAGTGCGTGTAAGAGAGTGAAAGAGGGTAACCGGCTATATAGGGGAAAACCGGGTATATGGCATAAGTAAACATAGTTATAAAAACATCCGGCTTTAATGAACATAAAAAGTCCAAAAGGGTACAACCGTACATTTTATACAAACTTAAGGGCTTTTGTGTCATTTTCCCTTAAATAAACACTCCATTTTTACTACTAGATAGAGACATCTATTCAAAATCAATTTCTTTTGAGTTGTTTTGTGAAAAAAATAAATATGATTGATTAACAATAATTTGATTTTTGTGGAAGGTGTATATAAGGAGTAAGTTTAGAAGCACCCTAAAGAAAATATGAAACGACCAAAAATCGATTTGTACCAACCACATTTCGTCAACACAGGTTTTCATATTTGTGGGTCAACTTTGTAACGACAACTTGGGACAAGTCCAACTAAACTGACGACATTAATGGTCAGTATAGATGTCGTCGACATTGAGGTAAATTGGTGTAGTGGAAGAACGAGTACAATAGGGTACTTGCAACATGTAGGAAAAATTAGCAATAGCAACAAATAAACCTATCTTTGAATCGTTTGTTCCTGCACCAAGTTACTTCTTGTTTTGTAAAGACATGATAACATTTAGTTTTGAGTGTCCTTAAATGTATGTTTAGTCAAAAAGTCAAAATTTTTAGCTAGTTGAGAGAGTAAAAAAATGATTATATTGTGCACGAGTGTTAAAAGTATTATTTAGGCATAAAAGACATATTTGCCACATGAATATGTTGACTACTCCCACTGCATGCATAATGTTTGGCCTGGTGCATACCATCGCCTACATCAAGCTACCAACCGCGGGCGCATAGGGGATCTTGACCATTGTTGCCTTATCTTCTTTGGTCTTTGGGGATTGTATCTTTGAGAGTCACATATGACTCCTAAGGGGTGTACACCTAGGCTTCACATCGGATATACTAAACTTCTCGAAAAAATTTCAAATGTACTTGTCCTAAGAAAGTTTTAGGATTCTTGAAGCTCTATTTTGCATGATGCTCATTCCCAATATCTAATTGGTTGCACCTAAGTCTGCCATCTCGAAATCTCTTGCCAGCAGCTTCTACAGCCGGTTGATCTCCTGAATGTCGAGCCCCGCTACCAACATATCATCACCATAAAGCAAGATGATGATGTACAAGGACTGAAAGTTCTTCTTATAAAAGCAGTGGTCACTTTCACTTCGAATGTATCCATTCCTCCTCGTGAAGCTATGAAACTTCACTCATATGCGTCTTATAATACTCGTTTTGAAGGCCGACAAAGGTAGGTAAAACAGAGGAGAGTCGTTCATTAATTTTGCAAGCTGACAACTCGTTATTTTGGAAATAAACTAGTCGAACGAAATTCACTATGTAAGGGAGAGGGAGTGCTTTAAAAGGCCTTAACCGCTATATATTTCTAAGCAATAATAGATGCAACACCACCTCTTTCAAGCACTTGAACTTTAATTCATTGGAAGTCAACCTTCTTCTTTTGTTCTTGACCGGTCATCAAAATCATGTCTGTCCTAAAACAATTTGAACACCTCAAAATACCAGTAGAAACTATAATATTAGCAACCAACAACTTTGTTGAAGACCATCTCATCGGAAGAGTAGGATTTGGCAAAGTATACAAGGGAGAACTTCCTCTGAAGGGGTATACCACAGTTGCTTTCAAACGTTTAGATCGTAGATTTGGTCAAGGAGACTCAGAGTTTTGGAAGGAGATCATGATGATTTCAGTATACAGGCATGAAAATATTGTCGCCCTCTTAGGGTTTTGTAATGATAAAGGCGAGAAGATCCTCGTGTATGAGAATACTTCTAAGGGAAGTCTCGACTTGCATCTCAACAGCAATAATCTAACGTGGGTTTGACGTCTTACGATATGCATTGGGGTGGCTAGCGGACTAGCCTACCTTCATGATCCTGTTAGCACCCAACAAAGGGTATTGCACCGTGTGAAACAAGTGTGTCTTCAAAGTTGGATGGTTCTTCCATATTTTTCAACAATGGATGGTTCATCCATGTTTTTCAACAATAGATGGTTCTTCAAATTTTCAACATGGATGGTTAATATATATATATATATATATATATATATATATATATATATATATATATATATATATATATATATATATATATATATATATATATATATATATATATATATATATATATATATATATAATATATCAACCCTCTCCAAGCTCTATATAAAGATGATAGAAGGCTTCAATGAAAATCACACCAAAACATCTCAACACCTATCACAAAACACCTAATTTACTCTCTTCTTATTAATACATAAGAGTTTTTAAACTCTTTGTATTTTTTATATTCTTCCAACGTTCTGTAAACACCGCAAAATATAGTGAATTGGTTCTCAGCTTCCTCCGCCCCGTGGTTTTTCCCGATTTAGGTTTTCCACGTAAATCCTTGTGTCTCCATTTTATCTTTATTGTCATATATTTAGTGTTTAGTTACGTTTGATTTAATTTTGTTCCGCATTCGACTAATATTGTGCTTTAGTGCCTGGATCCTTGCGGCATGTTTTTACACACGTTTTACAACAATTGGTATCATAGCGTCCAGATTATAATATTAGATTTTTGGAATTATCGAGTGTTAAATCATGTCTTCAATGAAATTCGAAATTCCGTTGTTAGATCGAAACACTAGATTTCCCCTATGGCAAGTCAAGATGAAGGATGTTCTCATCCAGATGGATCTACACCAGGCACTTTTGCGTTTCGAAAAGATGCCCGCTTCATGGACTGATGAAGAAAAGGTGATGCGCACTTTGAAGGCTTTGTCTCAAATTCGCTTACATCTGTCCAATGATGTTTTGCAATATGTTTTGAAGGAGACTTCGGTGGCTGCCCTATGGCTTAAGTTGGAGCAGTTATTGATGACAAAGAGCCTACCCAACAAGCTGCATCTAAAGCAGCGATTGTTTAATATTAAAATGATTGAAGGCGGCTCTTTGGCTGATCACATTTCCACATTTAAAGAGTTGGTAAATAACTTGGAGAATATGGATGTTCAGTATGAGGATGAAGATTTGGCTTTATTCCTGTTGTCATCATTGCCTGAATCATACAGTCATTTTTGGGATACAATTATTTACAGCCGCGACACTCTTGTGTTGGACGAAGTTTTAACAGTGTTGGATTTCAAAGAGAAGATGAAACAGATTACCGGTGGTGGTGATGCAAATGCCGAAGGATTAAATGCCCGAGGAAGAACAACAGATAGAGGTAAAAACCCTCAATCTTCCAATAGGGCCAGATCCAAGTCAAAAGGCAAACGAAAGTTTTGCAATTACTGTCACAAGAAGGGACATACGATTGATGAATGTTTCAAGTTAAAGAATAAATAGAAAGCAGCAGCAAGTGGTAGACAAGCTAGCACTTTAGGTGAAGCTGATGTAGCAGAGGCTGGTTGTATCGGAGAACTTCTAACAGTTTATTCAGATAAACTGGATACGACTGATGAATGGATACTCGATTCTGGTTGTACTTTTCACATGTGTCACAACAGAAGTTGGTTTTACACATTTGAAAAGGTTAATCAGGGCTATGTACTGATGGGTAACAACTCTACATGTTCAGTTGTTGGACATGGTTCAGTCAGAATCCGCATGTTTAACGGAGTTATCCGAACCATTGGGGATGTTAGATATGTTCCCGACCTTAGAAGAAACTTGTTATCTCTTTCCTTTGATAAAAAGGGATACAAGTTTGCTGGTAAAGGTGGAGTTCTTATGGTATTCAAAGATGGTTCCGACAAACTGAGAGCCAAACGAAAAACCTCAGATCTCTGCTTTCTTGACAGGAAAACAATTTCAAGTGATGCTGCTATTGTTTCAAAGTCTTTTTTTTATTCAGATTAGTCCCGTCTTTGGCACCTTCGACTCGACCATATGAGTTTTCAAGGCATGTCTGAATTGAGTCGAAGATGATTACTTGGCAAACAGAAGGTTGTTGATTTACAGTTTTGTGAAGACTGTATATATGGCAAGGCAAAACGGGTGAGTTTTATGAGTGGCATCCACACTACAAAAGGACCACTCGATTATGTTCACTTGGATTTATGGGGACCAGCTAGGGTTGCTTCGAAAGGTGGAGTTATTTACATGATTACTATTATTGACGATTTCTCAATAAAGGTATGGTGTTTCTTCCTAAAGTATAAGGGAGACGTTTTTTCTACCTTCTGAAATTGGAAAGTTCAGGTTGAAAAGCAGTCAGTATTGGTGGTAAAGTATCTTCGTATAGATAATGGACTTGAGTTTTGCTCAGAAGAGTTTAATTCCTATTGCCGAAAGGAAGACATCACTTGACATCGCACGGTCGTCCATTTACCTCAACAAAATGGTGTAACCGAAAGGATGAATCGCACCATTATGGAGAAGGTAAGATGTATGCTTTCTAATTCCAAATTTCCAAAGTCCTTTTGGGCGGAGGCTACTTCTACTGCTTGCTATCTTATCAACCTATCACTGTCACGAGCAATTGATAAGAAAACTCCTTTTGAGTTGTGGTCCGGGAAACCTGCCGACTATACATGTTTAAAACCTTTTGGGTGTCCAGCTTATGCACGATTTGACAATGGGAAGTTAGAACTGAGAGCACTTAAATGTGTCTTTATTGGGTACAATCCGGGAGTTAAAGGTTACAAGTTATGGAGCTTTGATCTAAAGAAAATCATCATCTCAAGAGATGTTACTTTTGACGAGTCTGCTTTGATTCATCAAACTTCTGACTCTACAGAAGATACAAACACATCATCAAAAGCAAGTAAAGAGAAAGCTCAAATGGAGGTGGAGCTTCCTACTTCACTTGTCACTAGTCCGAGTTTAGTTGAGCAACAAGAGTCTTCCTCGCCAAATCAGCATGTCGTTGTTGAAGAAACAACAACTTCACAACCACAATCTACTACTCGAAGCATTGCAAGAGATAGGCCAAGAAGACAAATTGTTCCTCCAAAGAGGTATGATGAATCTGAACTTGTTGCTTATGCTTTTATTGTTGCTAATGATATTGAGTCAGAAACGGAGCCTGTAAATTATGATGAGGCTATCAAATCAAAGACTCAAGTGATTGGATGATTGCTATGCATAATGAGATGAAATCCTTGCAAAGAAATGGTACTTGAGATTTAGTTCCTATTCCAAAAGGGAAAAGGCCAGTTAAATGCAAGTGGGTCTACAAGCTCAAAGAACCTGTTAACCTGAATGAGAAACCAATTTATAAAGCTCGGTTGGTAGCTAAAGGCTACAGTCAAATTCCAGGCATTGATTATACTGGCATCTATTCCCTAGTAGTCAAACATACTTCTATTTGTGCATTGTTGGGGTTAGTTGCTTCAAATGATTATGAGTTGGAGCAACTAGATGTTACTACAGCTTTCCTAAATGGTAAGCTTGATGAAGAGATTTTCATGCAACAACCTGAAGGTTTTGTAGTTCCTGGAAAGGAGGACTATGTATGTAAATTGAACAAATCTCTATATGGCCTCAATCAGTCTCCTAGACAATGGTACAAGAGGTTCGATTCTTTCATGACCAGTCAGAAATTCAGCAGGTGCACCTATGATAGCTGCATTTATTTCAAGAAAGGTGACTATGGTTTAATGATCTACTTACTCTTGTACAAGGATGACATATTGATTGCAGCGAAAGATATGAAGGAGATTCAGAAGTTAAAAGTCCAGTTGAAAGCTGATTTTGAAATGAAGGATTTAGGAGCTGCCAAAAAAATTTAAGGTATGGAAATTGTTCGTGACAGGAAGTCTAGGATCTTGCATCTTTCTCAGAAAACTTATATTGAGAAAGTCCTACGACGCTTTAATATGCATGAAGCAAAGCCTGTCAACACACATTTTGCAGCTCATTTCAAGTTATCATCCGCTTTAAGTTCTACTACTGAGACTGATATGGCATACATGGCACGCGTACCATACTCTAATGCTATTGGATCTTTGACGTATGCTATGATCTGTACACGCCCTGATTTGGCTTATGCAGTTAGCATGATTAGTAGATATATGGCGAACCTGGGGAGAGAACATTGGAAAGCAGTACAGTGGATCTTACGTTATTTATGCGATACGTCTTCTATGTGTCTATGCTATGGACAATCTAACACTGGGGTGGTTGGATATGTTGATTCAGATTTTGGCAAAGACTTGGATAAACGAAGATCCATTACAGGGTATGTGTTTACACTGAACGGTTGTGCTATTAGTTGGAAAGCCCAGTTACAGTCTACAGTTGCACTATCTTCTACAGAGGCAGAGTATATGGCGATTACATATGTAGTTAAGGAAGATATTTGGTTGAAGGGATTGTTTAGAGAACTCGATGATAGAATAAAGGTTACCACAATATTCTGTGATAATCAAAGTGCTATATTCTTGAGTAAAGATCAGATGTTTCATGACCGTACAAAGCACATTGATATTCGTTATCATTTTGTGCGTGATATCATTGAAAAAGGTGATTGTGTCATAGAAAAGATCGATACAGCTTATAATTCCGATGATGTGTTCACAAAGAGTATTCCAATATCCAAGTTCAAACTATGTTTGAACTTAATGGGTATTTCTGATCGCAGTTGATCCTGATTAGGCTCATGGTGGAGGAAGTATTTCATTTTTCAGAATCAATTTTTCTCTATATGGTGATTGCAGTTTCTTATGGAGTTTTGGAGTTTGAAGAGTTGTTGGATTTAGCAAATGGGTATACAAGTTTTACTGCACTTTGAAGTCAAGGTGGAGATTGTGAAACAAGTGTGCCTTCAAAGTTGGATGGTTCTTCCATGTTTTTCAACAATGGATGGTTCATCCATGTTTTTCAACAATGGATGGTTCTTCCAAATTTTCAACAATGGATGGTTGATATATATATTTTTTATATATCTATCATCTCTCTCCAAGCTCTATATAAAGATGATAAAAGGCTTCAATGAAAATCACACCAAAACATCTCAACACCTCTCACAAAACACCTAATTTACTCTCTTCTTATTAATACATAAGAGTTTTTTAACTCTTTGTATTTTTTGTATTCTTCCAACGTTCTATAAACACAGCAAAATATAGTGAATTGGATCTCGGCTTCCTCCGCCCGTGGTTTTTCCCGATTTGGGTTTTCCACGTAAATCCTTGTGTCTCCATTTTATCTTTATTGTCTTATATTTAGTGTTTGGTTACGTTTGATTTAATTCCGTTTCGCATTCGACTAATATTGCGCTTTAGTGACTGGATCCTTGGGGCGTGTTTTTACACACGTTTTACAACACACCGCGATGTTAAAAGTTCCAACATCTTATTAGATGAAAACTGGAATGCGAGTATTACAGATTTTGGTCTATCAAGACATGGTCCTGCCAACCAGCAATACACATTTCTTGTTTCCAATAATACTGTAGGCACGCTTGGTTATTGTGATCCGGTGTATATAGAGTCTGGGATACTAACAAAGGAGTCAGATGTTTACTCTTTTGGGGTGGTTTTGTTTGAAGTTTTGTGCGGGACGTTGTGTTTTGGCAGCAACGATAAGCCTCAATCTTTTACTAAATTTGTACGAAGCTATTACAAACAAAACAACATATATGCAATTATTTGGGGTAATATCAATGATGAAATAAATCCTAGCTCGTTGAAGGTGTTTTCAAAATTTCAACAATTGCTTATCTTTCAAGAGACCCTCAAAAGCGTCCATTAATGAAGGAGGTCGTGACTCAACTTGAAACAGCACTCGAATGTCAAGTAAGTTGGCCTTTTACCTTACTATTCTTTCATATTTAGAGTCATGTTAAACCAATTCATTCATTATAATATCAAGACATATAAAATGAGAAAAAATCATATATTTATTTATAGTTAAATTATCATATATGAAATAAAAAGGAAATCATTATAGTTTTGTCATAGTTAATTGGTTAATGACTGTTAATTTGAAATGCAAATTTTTACATTTACGAATTATCATCCTTATTATATATACATGATCTTTTTGTTTTTTATTTCATATAATAAGTCCAATGAATCATGCTTGTTATGGGTGGAATCTAGACTCCAAAAATTCATAGCTAATCAAATCGCAACAATTTCAGCAGGGAACTCTTGTGCTATCTCGTAGTTAGTTTTGTCCCTCGGTACTTAGCTAATCAGATTTGCAAGATTTTATATATCCATTTTTTAAGGAATTATATATTGGATCATAGCAAGCTTTATCCTTTATGTTAAATAGAGCATTATGTTACATGACATATAGATGTGTTAACAGATTCTATCATTCTGTTATGTTAAATAGAGCATTATGTTACCATTGACAAGATAGGAAATATGAAGCTTGATGTTGGGGCTAAGGGACAAGAGGGAGCAGAGCGGATTCAAGAAAACGAAATACATCAAAATGTGGCATATGATATGGGAACATACATAGTCAATAGTATTACTACGATGGTCAGTTAATTACTACTACAGAAAAGGTCAAAAGACCCGGATAAAACACCTAATAGGACCCGGTTTTTCATCCGGGTTTGTTGTAGCCGGGGCATATAAGTAAAAACATATAAAACCCGGTTTTCTATCGGGTCATATTAACATAAATAAAACCCGGTTTCCTTTCAAAATTGGGGTCTTTTTAACCAAGCAAAAACTCTTTTTAACAGCTATGCTACCCGGTTTTGTAATAAAAACAACCGGGTCTTTTATTCTATTCCAGATTTTTAAGATATTACATTTGTATTACTATACCCGGTTTTGTAATAAAAACAACTGGGTCTTTATCTTTTTCCAGATTTTAATAAATTACAATTTGCATTACAAATCATATAGAAATCCATACATCCAAATGTTATTGAAATAAGAACAAAAATTTCAATATACCACACATAAAAAAAAAAGCAAAGATGTCATCAACTACTTAATTAACATTCAATATAAAATGTAATATTCTTAGTAACAAGTACTACTACCCATAATAATAAAAAAGTTCAACAATAATGGAAAACTAAAAAACTAACTAGTTTACCAATAATAATCTCAGCAACCCCAAAAACTAAAACACTAACAAATTAACCAATAGTCAATCTCATCAACCCCATCTTTTATCCTTGTGCCTCCTAGTTTGCAATATCTAGACAATAAAAAAACCAAGGTTAGCAAATCATGTATAGATTAAAAAAGACCTAGGCTTAAACAAAATGTTTAATGTTGTCAGGATAAACAACTAACTAAATATTTGTTTTTTTCCTATCCAAGTCTTTCATATAATTACTCAAAAATTGTGAAGCCCACTTCACAATAATTGAAACCAAAATGGGTTCCGAAAAGGGGGTTTCATCATTCCAAGGAGTAGAAGTCTATATGAAAACAACAAACAAAAACTGTTATATAAATGAAAGAAAGTCTATTTGTCATATTAACTGTTGTAAAATGTGTGTAAAAACACGCCCCAATGATCCAGGCACTAAACGCAATATTAGTCAAATGCGGAACGGAATTAAATCAAGCATAACCAAACACTAAATATAAGACAATAAAGATAAAATGGAGACACAAGGATTTACGTGGAAAACCCAAAACAGGAAAAACCATGAGCGGAGGAAGCCGAGAACCAATTCACTATATTTTGCAGTGTTTACAGAACCGTTGGAAGAATACAAAAATACAAAGAGTTAAAACTCTTATGTATTAATAAGAAGAGAGTATTAGGAGTTTTGTGAGAAGTGTTGAGATGTTTTCGTGTGTCTTGTAAATTGATTTCTTGCTCCTTTATATAGGGATCTCTTCAAGTGTGAATCAAGAAAAAAATGAAGTGGCAAATGTTGAAGGAATGCAGCCATAATTGTTAAAGTTGTTTTGTCAAATTTGAAGGCATGTATTTTCCACAATCTCCACCTTGACTTCAAATTGGAACAAAACTTGTATACCCATTTGGTAAAACCAACAACTCTTCAAAATTCAAAACTCCATAAGAAACTACAATCACCATATAGAGAAAAATTGATCCTGAAAAATGAAATACTTCCTCCACCACGAGCCTAATCAGGCTCAACTGCGATCAAAAATACTTATTAAGTCCAAACATAGTTTGAACTTGGCTATTGGAAGACTCTTAATGAACACATCAGTGGTATTATAATATGTATCAATCTTTTCTATGAAACAATCACATTTTTCAATGATATCACACACAAAATGATAACAAATATCAATGCGCTTTATACGGTCATGAAACATCTGATCTTTACTCAAGAAGATAGCACTTTGATTATCACATACTGTGGTAACCTTTATTCTATCATCGAGTTTTCTAAACAATCCCTTCAACCAAATATCTTCCTTAACTGCTTCTGTAATCGCTATATACTCTGCCTCTGTAGAAGACAGTGCAACTGTAGATTGTAACTGGGCTTTCCAACTAATAGCACAACCGTTCAGTGTAAACACATACCCTGTAATTGATCTTTGTTTATCCAAGTCTTTGCCAAAATCTGAATCAACATATCCAACCACCCCAGTGTTAGATTGTGCATAGCATAGACACATAGAAGACGTACCGCGTAGATAACGTAAGATCTATTGTACTGTTTTCCAGTGTTCTCTCCTAGGGTTCGCCATATATCTACTAACCATGCTAACTGCATAAGCCAAATCAGGGCATGTGCAGATCATATCATACATCAAAGATCCAACATCACTAGAGTATGGTACGCGTGCCATGTACGCCATATCAGTCTCAGTAGTAGGACTTAAAGCGGATGATAACTTGAAATGAGCTGCAAAAGGTGTGTTGACAGGATTTGCTTCATACATATTAAAGCGTCTTAGGATTTTCTCAATATAACCCTTTTAAGAAAGATGCAAGATCCTAGACTTCCTGTCACGAACAATTTCCATACCTAAAATTTTCTTGGCAGCTCCTAAGTCCTTCATTTCAAAATCAGCTTTCAACTGGTCTTTTAACTACTGAATCTCCTTCATATCTTTCGCTGCAATCAACATGTCATCCACATACAAGAGTAAATAGATCTTTGAACCATCGTCACGTTTCTTGAAATAAACGCAGCTATCATAGGTGCACCGGCTGAATTTCTGACTGGTCATGAAAGAATCAAACCTCTTGTACCATTGTCTAGGAGACTGCTTGAGGGCATAGAGAGATTTCTTCAATTTACATACGTAGTCCTCCTTTCCAGGAACTACAAAACCTTCAGGTTGTTGCATGAAAATCTCTTCCTCAATCTCACTATTTAGGAAAGCTGTAGTAACATCTAGTTGCTCCAATTCATAATCATTTGAAGCAACTAACCCCAACAATGCACAAATAGAAGTATGTTTGACTACTGGGAATAGATGTCAGTATAATCAATGCCTGGAATTTGGCTGTAGCCTTTAGCTACCAACCAAGCTTTATATCTTGGTTTTTCATTCGGGTTAACAGGTTCTTTGAGCTTATAGACACACTTGCATTTAATTGGCCTTTTCCCTTTTGGAATAGGAACTAAATCCCAAGTACCATTTTTTTGCAAGGATTCCATCTCATTATGCATAGCAATCATCCAATTACTTGAGTCTTTGGATTTGATAGACTCATCATAATTTACATGCTCCGTTTCCGACTCAATATCATTAGCAACAATAAAAGCGTAAGCAACAAGTTCAGCTTCAGCATACCTCTTTGGAGGAACAATTTGTCTTCTCGGCCTATCTTGCAATGCTTCGAGTAGTAGCTTGTGGTTGTGAAGTTGTTGTTTCTTCAACAACGACATGCTCATTTGGCGAGGAATACTCTTGTTGCTCAACTAAACTCGGATCGGTGACAGGTGAAGTTAGGGACGAGCGTTTTTACTGAAATACCGAACCGGGACCGGAACCGGAACCGGTTAGGACCGGCTTAGGTTATTCGGACCGGTTTTCGGTTTTCATAAATGGGCTTATTCGGTTACCGGGAAACCGATTCCCGGGTCCTTCTTAACCGGTTAATCCGGTACTATAAAACCGGAACCAGTAACTCTTAAGGAGATCGGAATCCTAGTTACCTTGGCCCTTAAGATTTACGGCTCATGTCCTCGTATACCCTATTGACCTAGTCCATACATATCCCGATTACGTGAATACAACTACACAGCTGAAGTTCAACCCGCAAATGACATTACGACTTCAAGTTTCAACTCCTCGTCAAGTGTTTAACAGGTACACACACTCAAGAATCAATATTCTGGTTCTGATTATTACGATTACATCCTTCTTATTTCGATCAACATACATACGATGATACGAATATACGATTACATTCTTCTTATTTGTGTCGGGTCAACATATTACATACATACAATGGATGTTTAATTATGAATGCTTGATGTTTGAATGTTTGATTATGTTTACTCCTATTCTAATTGTTATTTGTTAAAAGGTGTCGGGTCAACATATTACATACATACGATTTCATAGTATTGTTTCTCACCGACCCACATGTTAACAGCATCAGTTGCACTGAACTCATCACCATAACCTTCGGCTAGGTTTTCCCCAAAAGGGCCTTCTGAGTGACGCATGTAGTTTATATATAATGAAAAGATTTTATTTTCCAACTAATATATCAATCGTTGCGTGGAACAAGGAAGTATGAGTTTAAGTCTTGGTTGTGAGGAACAAGGCCTAGGGCCAACGAGAGGTGTGTGAAGCATGAGAGCATGCATTAGCCGTAGAATTGATGCATATCAGCAACCTCATAACCCTTTCTTTTGATTATTTATTATGTACATGCACTAGAAGAAAAACTTGCATGTTTGGTTGTTTTAATTATTTTATTGTTTAATGAAAAAATCAAGAGAATCAAGGTAGACATATCTAAGATAAATTGGCATTTGATAGTGGGTCAGAAATATTGTCACTAAAATAATCAAAGAGTAAGAAGTCTTTAAATGTTCATTGATTTTGGTCTTTGGCCATCGTAATAAATGTTATATTGATATGTAAAACTTGTAACTACTAAATGTGCAAGAAAGTTTTTTTTTTTTTACTATTTTAGCTCAATAAAGGTCTAAATGCAGGAAATAGGAGTGTATTTTACATTTCCCCTTTATTGGCAAGAATTAGCTCAATAAAGGTCTAAATGCAAGAAATAGCTCAAAAAAGGCCAACGAGAGATGTGCGAAGCATGAGAGCATGAAAAGAAAATTGGCTAGTGATTGATCCTGATTAGCTCCATTTCTTATGGTGTTTAAGTGTTTTGGTGCAAATGGAGCTTAAAAGCATAGCTATGATTGTTGCTATAGAGATTTGATATCATATTCTGTTGTTGTTCTTTAATTCATTTATATTTTGTAGTAGGACCTCCACTTGTATATGGTAGTTATAGAAAGAAACATTAATTTAGTTTAAAATGAATATATTTGGATTTTTTTTTTAAATTTGCTAAACTCACACATCCATCTAATATTTCAGGCAAGTTGATCAAGCAACAAATCAAGAATGAGTAATTGGGTCGAGTCTCAACAAACGCAAGTAAGAAATTTTAATTTTTCAAGCTTTCAATAATTCAATGTGTATAAATAACATTGTAGTTTTACTTTATTGTTGTTGAATAGAAATAAACTTTTATAGATACATTGTAATTAATATCATGTTGTATTTCGTTTATTTTATTTAGGTTGATGATGAAGATATCATTGCTGATAACACTCAAAACGAAAATAACGTCATACCAAGTGAACCAACAAAAAAGAGGAAACGAAAATCAAAAAATAGGGCACCTTGTTGGAAAGATTTTGAAGTAATTTATGTTGAGGATGTTAAACATGGCAAGTGCAAATGGTGTGCCGCCGTTCTCAAAGGCGACCCAAATGTAAACAGTACTTCTAGTTTGACTAAACATAACGCTCGTTGTATTAAAAACGTCTTATTCAGTTACCGGTTTTTCCGGTTCCGGTCCGGTTCGGTCCGGTTCCGAAACCGGTTACATCCCTAGGTGAAGTAGGAAGCTCCATCTCCATTTGAGCTTTCTCTTTACTTGCTTTTGATGATACATTTGTATCTTTAGTAGAGTCGGAAATTTGATGAATCATAGTAGATTCATCAAAAGTAACATCTCTTGAGATGATGATTTTCTTTAGATCAAAGCTCCATAACTTGTAACCTTTAACTCCCGGATTGTACCCATGAAAGACACATTTAAGTGCTCTCGGTTCTAACTTCCCATTGTCAACTCGTGCATAAGCTGGACACCCAAAAGGTTTTAAACATGTATAGTCGGCAGGTTTCCCGGACCATAACTCAAAAGGAGTTTTCTTCTCAATTGCTCGTGATGGTGATAGGTTGATAAGATAGCAAGCAGTAGAAGCAGCCTCTGCCCAAAAAGACTTTGGCAATTTGAAATTAGAAAGCATACATCTTACCTTCTCCATAATGGTTCGATTCATGTAAGACCCATTTTTAAATTGAGATGATTTATAAGGTAAGTAGAGTTATTACCATATAGTCGGTGTGATTCTAGCTATGAGTTTGCTTAGCGTAAAGGTGTGGTGATCCTTGTGATTGCTTTTGAGTTATGAGTTGTTGATGAGAGGGAAGATGTTGGAATCCCTCTTATATACTAATCTTGGTTTAATTAAGATTAGTTAAGTTGATATATGTGTTAGTGTGGTTAGAGGACCTTGTGGGAGAAGTTTGAGTTTGAAAAATGTCAAAAGGAATCAACCCGGGTCGTGTTCTAAAACCGGACCGTGTTGTATCTAGTGAACAAACGGAATAAAAGTCGTAAAAGGAACCCAGGTCGTGTTCCTTAACACGGGTCGGGTTATGTAACGCCCCGACTTTTCAGCCCGGAACCAACAAGATAATATCACCAGGGATCGTCCCATGATCCAAGCCGAGCGTTACCTAACCTGCAAAACCACATAAAACGAAGGGGTAAGCTATAAAGCTTAGTGAGTAATCTAATCACAGTATGACCTACATGGTCACACACGTTACAGGATTTCCATTCCTGCCAGTTTCACAGTCTTATCTTATTCGTTATTCATACTGTGTAACTACCGTATTACCCGAAGTTACTCGTTATTCGGTATCACCTACCGTAACTTATGCGGTATCACCTATCGTAACTCACTATTCACGTGCTACGTTAGCCTATTTCATATGGTCTCATCTTACAGCCACAGTTCGTACCCTTGACTACTGTCACTTCGTTCTGTTTATCATCTCATATTAGTCATACCGTCTCACAATATATCCATACCCTTTAATGGCTTACTGGCCCAGGGATGGTCAGTACATAGTACCTCTATGGTTTCCTTACATATTATTAGGACATAATATATTTTTCCGTCCCTTGACATGCATTATATATCATGATCTAATCACTCTTTCAGCATCATCTTGTGACACATTTATGTCCATAACCTGGACTTATCCTCACGAGTTCATACCGTACTTGCTTCCTACACGCTTACTAATGATATTCTAACAGTATTACACCGCGTTGTATTTCCTTCAATAATTCCAACAAGATACCCCATGATTTATCAAGTAAAGAACGGCCAGGTAGAAGATTAGATGGGGTGGCAGGATCCTTTCAGCATTTTAGCCTTTCGGAAAATCCAACAACCAGATCCCAAGTAATCGGCCTAGTCACCGTTCTCGTAAGTAAATCAATCGGTATAATTATTGGAATTATGAATTATTGGAATTAAGTTTAACTTAACTACCACTTATTATAATATAACAATTATAAAATACTAGGGAGATACGGTAGCGATTACTCACCTGAGATTGGCGCTCCCTCGGAGTCCTGGTGCGTTTCCCGTTCCGAACATCCGACAGTTCCCGAGCACCCCGCCACTGGCTACCGCTTGCTTCTTACTTCCCAGCATCCTCCCTCATCGTATTTTCCTTACCCGAACACCCCTCTATATCATATAGCTGTTTGGTGTGTTTTCTGGGTTAAAATGAGGCTTGAATCATGTATTTATAGGCCTCTGGACCCCCCGTCGCGTCGCGACCATGCCTTAGATCGCGTCCCGATCTCAAAACGTAAGCACATACCTCATCGCACACTTCACTAGGCTGCCGACAGGAGATCGCGTCGCGATCTTCTACCCGTCGCGTCGCGATCTCTAAAAAGACGACATTTCCTGCGTTTTGCTCCGTTTTGACTCTTAGGCTTTCATTGTTATATTTTTCTTATCTTATAATAACAATAACATCGTTATTTGGTTACACCAAATGTCATAACGCTCTTACTTTTGATCTGTAATTCTTCCTGGAACACGGGTGTTACAGGTTACGCCTGCAGGCATATAAATATTTAAATACGCAGCAAACTTCATTTCGAAGGAATAAACCCCAAAACGCGATTTCAGAGCAAAATAAGGCGATTTTGGGCCAAATTGAGCTTGGGGATGCTTATGGAAACGTAGAGTGATGCAGATCTAACCCCGTAAATGCGTTCTTGACTCCTAATTCGTCAAGTGAGTGATTTCTTCGTTTTGGGGGTTTTGAAACCCTAACTTTTGATTTTTGTGATTTAGCTATATATTGCTATATATGTTGTTTATAGATTGTTAGTGGATGCCTTTAGAGCTATTGGTGTGATTATTGTCGAGTTCCTACGGTCGAATGAGTAGAACCGCAAATTTGGGGGTTTTGGTAAACATAGAGTTGATATTTACCGTTTATACTCATTTTTCCTCTTTTGATTTATACATCTTTGAGA
Source organism: Cichorium intybus (assembly GCA_023525715.1). Taxonomy (NCBI): domain Eukaryota; kingdom Viridiplantae; phylum Streptophyta; class Magnoliopsida; order Asterales; family Asteraceae; genus Cichorium; species Cichorium intybus. The sequence continues at coordinate 42,822,286 of CM042017.1, read as the reverse complement.
TAGATGTTATTGAAATGATTTTGGATACTAGAGAATTGATTTAGACTATATTGATACGACCAAGTCTAGCGAACAAGAGTCCGGTACATGTGGTTTGGGAGTTCCACGTACTAAGTCGATAACATGTGAGTACTCTCTAGTACTTGAGTAGAGTTATATTTGATATATGTTGAGATACATATAGTATATATGTGCTTGTGTTATGTTGTTGTTATGATTGTAACCTCTGGTGGAGTAAATTGTTATCTATGAGTAATGATAATTGAGTTAGATATACATGTTGATTATACAACCATGAGGGTTGTGTTATAGAGTTTTGAGTGGTTGTGTTACAGAGTTTTGAGTCAAATTATACAATCATGAGGGTTGTTGAGACGGACCATGGTTGAATGTATAAGGAGTTCAAGCGAATGTTTAGGATAGAGTTACGAGCAGTATCGGTTGTGGTACTTATTCTTGAGTTGATGTTTGCTAATAATTAGCTGGTATTTGTAAAGCTAATGTGGTTGTAGGTTTTAGAGATAAATAGGAGATATATATATATATATATATATATATATATATATATATATATATATATATATATATATATATATATATATATATATATATATATATATACTTGCTATTGAGATTAGCAAGAGCAGTTGATAAAGAGATTATGTAATGAGAAAGAGTAGTGAAGTGTGTTGTAAGATTTGGTTGATACCATATCTTTATATATCTATATATATTAACACATCTTGTATTGATGTTAAGCAGGGATATTACTCATTAAGCTTTTTATAAGCTTACTCTTGAGTTGTATGTTGTTTTGCAGGTATCTGTAGCAGTGATAGGGGAATGCATGTGATAAAGAGAGATGGACAACTTAGAGCTTGTCCTTTAGTGTAATAGATTTATTTGTAATGCCTGGTCTAAATTGTGAGGGCCTTTTGTGTAATTACTAATGTTGATAACATCTTGTTTCCATGGTTTGAGTACAAGTATGCCTATTTTTTATGTATAGCTCTTTGAAAATTTTGGGTGTACTTTGTATGAGAAACTGAGTGTTACAATTTATCCTTTTGGCTACACCATTTTGTTGAGGTGAATGGACGACCGTACGATGTCGAGTGATGCATTCCTTTCGGAAAAAGGCATTAAACTCTTCTGAGCAAAACTCAAGTCCATTATCTGTACGAAGATACTTTACCACCAATCCTGACTACTTTTCAACCTGAACTTTCCAATTTCTGGAGGTAGAGAAAACGTTTTCCTTATGCTTTAGGAGGAAACACCATACCTTTCTTGAGAAATCGTCAATAATAGTAAGCATGTAAATAGCTCCACCTTTCGAAGCAACCCTAGCCGGTCCCCATAAATCCGAGTGAACATAATCGAGTGGTCCTTTTGTAGTGTGGATGCCACTCATAAAGCTCACCCGTTTTTCCTTGCCATATATACAGTCTTCAAAAAAACTCTAAATCAACAACCTTCTGTTTTCCAAGTAATCCTCTTCGACTCAATGCAGAAATGCATTGAAAACTCATATCGTCGAGTCGAAGGTGCCAAAGACGGGACTGATCTGAATCAGAAAGAGACTTTCAAAACAATAGCAGCATCACTTGAAATTGTTTGCCCGTCAAGAAAGTAGAGATCTGAGATTTTTCGTTCGGCTCTCAGTTTGTCAGAACCGTCTTTAAATACCCTGAGAATTCCACCTTTACCAGCAAACGCATATCCCTTTTTATCAAAGGAACTAAGAGATAACAAGTTTCTTCTAAGTTCGGGAACATATCTAACATCCCCAATGGTTCGGATAACTCCATCAAACATGCAGATTCTGACTGAACCATGTCCAACAACTGCACATGTAGAGTTGTTACCCATCAGTACATAGCCCTGATTAACCTTTTCAAATGTGTAAAACCAACTTCTGTTGTGACACATGTGAAAAGTACAACCAGAATCGAGTATCCATTCATCAGTCGTATCCAGTTTATCTGAATAAACTGTTAGAAGTTCTCCGATACAACTAGCCTCTGCTACATCAGCTTCACTTGAAGTGCTAGCTTGTCTACCACTTGCTGCTGCTTTCTCTTTATTCTTTAACTTGAAACATTCATCAATCGTATGTCCCTTATTGTGACAGTAATTGCAAAACTTTCGTTTGCCTTTTGACTTGGATCTGGCCCTGTGGAAGATTGAGGGTTTTTACCTCTATCTGTTGTTCTTCCTCGGGCATTTAATTCTTTGACATTTACATCACCACCACTGGTAATCTGTTTAATCTTCTATTTGGAATCCAACGCTGTAAAAACTTCGTCCAACACAAGAGTGTCATGGCTGTAAATAATTGTATCCTAAAAATGACTTTCGTTTGCCTTTTAACTTGAAACATTCATCAATCGTATGTCCCTTCTTCTAAAAGAATGGTTAGACCATTATGAAAAGTGTAATAAGTATGAAAAGATGAATTATCATACACAAAATGTATGAGATTTTATATATCATTTGAAAAATTAAATCAGTCATGGAAAACAATTAAAAGGTCGGTGGAGAAAGAGTGAGTAGGAGATAAAGTGCTAAACTAAGCCCTAGTGTGAGAAATAAGAACTGCAAGAAAGTACTAAAACACAAGTAATAATATGATAATGGTACATGGGGTACCTAAGAAGATGAGAAGTGTACTCAAAAGAGTACTGTAAGAAAGTTGAAGAACGAAAAAGACACGATTAGATTAGTAAGTATAATGAGTAAGTGAGACCGGGATCTCATATATGATAAATGAAGATGAAAGAAGCATTTAAGTTGCTAATATGTCAAAATTGTGAAAGTATTATAATTAAAAAGTAATATAAGACATGTATTAATGAAAGTAATACATATAATGTACATGAAATGAGTAAAAGTATGTGAAAATGAAATTTCATAAATTATGAATTAAGAATGAAAGTATTAATTGAGTCATTAATAAATGTTATGATGTGAAAGTAGTATATGTACATAATGATACGAGACATGTATTTATAGAAAGTAATACATGCAGATTATAGAGTAGAAAAGATAGTAATTTATTGTGAACGTATGGAAGCTAGTAGGGAATAAAAAGAAGTATATAGTTCCGTAATATAAGTGTTAAGAGTAGAAAATAAGGAAGTTGACAAAAATAGTAGGTCAACTTCAACAGTAAAACTGTACAAATCTACAAGACCAAAAAATTATGTATTATACATAAAAATAAACCTACTGATGTCTAGTTTCTAAAACAAAAAGCGGTACGTCGTTTCGATTCCTCTATAGTGAGATATGCAGATTTTCGTGTAAGGTATACTGTTTCGACAGATTCTATCCCAATTGGGAATATGATAATGTAAAGTATAAAGAAAGGAAGAGAATTCATTCTCTATAAATAGAAATGAACCGAAAGTCGTTAGAAGAAAGAAAGAATAAATTTGTAGTTTTAAAAAACTTAAAGAATGAAATATATAAAAGATAAGAAGTTGTAAAATTTTTATAAAGAAGGAATACCAGTATTATTTACGTAAGAATGAATGAGTAGAGGAATGAAAAAAAGAGAAGAGTAAAAGTAAACGAATAATATTATAATTGAAAGAATGAAAAGAATGTGGAAATTTTATAAAAAAAAATTTAATTTTAGTTTAAGTAAAATGTCCGTTAAGGGACAGAATTTTACAAAAAAAAGATTTAGTGTATTTTATAAACTTTGCTTAAATGCAAACTATGTTTAATTGTATTTGGAAAAGTTTTATAAATAAGAGTATGATGAGTATAATAATTTATATAGGGAAAGGGTAAGCACACAGCTTAGTGAATTTCAACATGTACATAATATATCAATCAAGTATGTCTTGCTAATAAACACATATTACCACATAACGCACCCAGCGGTGGTATCACACATAATGCACCCAGCAGTGGTGTGGCCATCCACATAATGCACCCAGCTGTGGTATGGTCTCATAATGCACCCATCAATGATAATACTACATAATGCACCCAGCAGTAGTATCACCACTATATTTAAAACAATGCACTCAGTATAGCACAAACCACACATATCGCATATATCACGAAACAGAGATAAAATATCAACTCATAATCATAACACACCCTAGCAGGAAATGAATGACATCAATACAATGCAGTGAGAAACTCACCTGATTGTATTTTAACATTTATCTTTCTTTGCTTTGTATTCCCTTTCAACCTTAACTGTTAACATAATAAGAAATCTATCATTTCTTAATCCTTAACTATATTATAGTCGCATCATTAAACCCTTCAATAATTCCAACATGATACTCCATGATTTATCAAGTAAAGAACGGCCAGGTAGAAGATTAGATGGGGTGGCAGGATCCTTTCAGCATTTTAGCCTTTCGGAAAATCCAACAACCAGATCCCAAGTAATCGACCTAGTCACCGTCCTCGTAAGTAAATCAATCGGTATTATTTTTGGAATTACGAATTGTTATAATAACGACGTTTTTATGGTTTTTATTTACTATTGTTGGAAATAAGTATAATATAACATTCACATACTATAGTTTAACACTTATAAACTACTAGAGAGATACGGTAGCGATTACTCACATGAGATTGACGCTTTCTCGGAGTCCTAGCGCGTTTCCCGTTCCGAACTTCTGACAGTTCCCGAGCACCCCGCTACCAGCTACCGCTCGCTCCTTACTTCTCAGCATCCTCCCTTAACGTATTTTCCTTACCAGAACACTCCTCTATATCGTATAGTTGTTTAGTGTGTGTTCTGGGTCGAAATGAGGCTGAGATCGCGTATTTATAGGCCTCTTGGACCCCCGTCGCGTCGCTACCAAGCCTAAGATCGCATCCCGACCTAAAACATAAGTGCTTACTGTTAAGTGTTTTTTTAGGCATGTTTTCATACCTTTTTATCCTTGTTTTATCTTGCATTTGATTCTCTTTATTGCATATTTTCATGTTTTTTGGGATTTCAAGAATAGCAATCTACTTTCACACTTTGTGGTTGTTTTCAGGTGCTTTTGAAGGATGAATCTTGTATTGGATGACAATGGAATGCTACACAAGAAATTTCAGAAGAAACGGAGCTCAAACGAAGAAGTTACAAAAAATGTCGTCCCGAAGACAGTATGGTACACGGGCCGTGTAACTTTATGCCTTGAAGTTACACGGCCGTGTAACTTGATCATGCCACGTTTGATGCCACGTCAGCTCAAGGGATGTCCAGGAAAAATGCAGGATTACACGACCGTGTAATCTTGGCCCAAAAAGTTACACGGCCGTGTAACTTTTCCTGCTGTCCAGATCTACTTTTTGGCCCACTATGAGTTGTTTACTCCTTCTTGTGCTGTCATCCTCATGCTACACGACCAGATGCAGATCCAACCTGATTTTGAGGCCATGTGATGAAGGAAGTGGGTCTTGGAATGATGATGTTTGCCATTGTTCAATTTACCATTTTACCCTTGGTGTGTTAGTATAAATAGAAGTGCTTGGTTAGCCTTAGAACCATCCCTTATCTTCTGAATACTCTCTAGATACATTGTGTTTGTGTTTGTGTGCAACTTCAAGTGTGGATTATCTTCATTTTGTAAGTTTATTTCTCTTCTACTAGTCATGAGTGGCTAGTAACCTTATTATTCTGGTTTTGTATTAAGGATTATGATTGTGATTTAATATAAAGTTTGATGTTTGATTTTATATCTTTCTAGTGATATGATTTTGAGACTTAACAAGTGTTTGGTTTTTATTTATTTCATATTGGCCATTTGATCTTAAATATAAATCAGTCTAGTCATACAAATTATGAAATCCGTAATTGTTTTATAAAATGTTATTTGTGACAATCATCTTTAATTGGTGAAAATCATATCTCATGTTTTAACGCTTCAACGCTTGTTTAGGAGTATTGAACATTGTTGGGAACATTCACATAAAACATAATGCAATCTTTCATTCAAACTCTATGATCTTATCTAGATTTGATTAGTAAGATTAGTCTTAGTTAACGAGCTTCTCTTGACTAAGGTACATTAGGTGAATGGTGTATGTGCGAGCTTTCGGCATACACAAAGTACCAACTTAGAAAGATTAAAGTTATAAACATCATTCTTATTGTTATTTCCAATCATATGACTACAAATACAAAACCAAAATTTGTCCCCAAATTATAAAATACAAAAGAAATTTTTCTATATTTTGTTCCAAGTCAATTATACAATCGTGTTCCAATTAAACATCAACCCCCCCCCCCCCTTTTGTTACTTTATTTACAAGTTTAAATCCCGTGAAATCAAGGTGTAATCCATTAGACCATCGCTCCCTGTGGATCGACCCTGCTTGCCATTTATACTACATAGTTAGTATTTATAACAAGTAGTGCAATCACGAAATATTGGTAATTAACAAATCATTTTAAACCATATTTCAACTCTTTTATTTTGTTGGTCTCACGACACTCAACAAATTGGCGCCGTTGCCGGGGAGCACGGTATTACTAATATTTTATGCCAAGATCTTCACGAACAGGTACGCCTCTTGAACTTGATTCGGAAATTGAGAAAACCGCAAAAAGGCTAAGGAAACAAGCTAAACTTCGCAAGAAGCAGCAAGCTTCCCAAACCGCTTCTTCATCAAACCCTCCTATCATAGACATTTGGCAAGACCTTTCCTCATCAGAAACAGAAACAGAATTCGAATCAGATAACGATATCCCTCATACACCCCCCTCTCAAATAAACCACACTCCAATGGCCGAAAATCCACCTCTTGAGCGAACACTTCGCCAATGGGCAACCCAAGATGTCACCCAACAACCTCTCTGCATAACCTACCCACACATGACAAACTTTGAACTAAAATCCGGGCTTATTCATATACTACCTCAATTTCGGGGCGTAGAAAATGAAGACCCACATAAATTTTTAAAAGAATTTCATGTCGTGTGTGTGGGAATGAAACCACATGATGTCTTGGAAGACCAAATTAAGTTAAGGGCACTCCCCTTTTCGTTGCTAGACTCAGCCAAAGAATGGTTATATGACCTACCACCGGGGTCTGTCACAATATGGAATGGTCTTGCACGGTTATTCCTTGACAAGTATTTTCCGGAGACAAAAGCTTCAAGTCTAAGAAGGGAAATCATTGGAATCAAGCAGGGAAAGAAAGAAGCTTTACATACGTATTGGGAACGATTCAAAAAGTTGTGTGCCCGATGCCCGCAACATGGTATTTCTGATTACCAATTGTTCCGATATTTTTGTGAAGGTTTAACACCAATGGAGAGACGTTTAATAAACGCCTCAAGTGGAGGCTCGTTGATCGATCAAACACCGACCCAAATACGAGCATTGATCGAGAAAACGGCAGAAGAATCCAAGCATGCCCATGGAGAAGACGAATGGTATGTAGATCCACCACGAGGAGTAAAAGAGGTAAACACTCCTTATCTCGAAAATCAAATTTCTGAACTAACCAAAGCTGTGATGTAACTAACAAAAGAAAAAGGAGTTGAACCAACGGTTAGAGCATGTGGAATTTGCTTGCAATATGGACACCCAACTGACATGTGTCCTGAGTTACAAGAAGATCAAGAACAAGCAAAAGCCATGGGAGGATTTACCGGGCAAAATCAGAGACAGTTTGATCAACCCCGGAACAACCAAAGTTGGAACTACCAGTCCAATCAAAACTACCCATAGCAAAACCGTAACCAATACTAGGAGAGACCTAAACAATACTACCAAAATCCTCCACCACAAAATACAGCAAGCACGAGCATGTCCTTAGAAGACATTGTGAAAAGTCTAGCCACAAGTACGCAATCATTTCAACAAGAAACAAGAGCTAGCATCAAGAACCTGGAGCAACAAATGGCTCAGCTAGCCACTTCTGTCAACAAGATGGAATCTCAAGGTAAGTTACCTTCTCAATCTCAAGAAAATCCCAAACATAATGTAAATGCTGTTACTTTAAGAAGTGGGAAAAGCTATGATGGACCAAGCTTGTCAAAAGAGAGACAAAGAGAAATAGAGATCGAAGACGATACTGATTCAAGAAGCGAAGCTCCCAAGGAACCATCCAAAGTTGAGGTAAAAATCACCCTCCTCCTTTTCTATCTAGACTTAAAAACACAAAGAAGGAAAAGGAAGATCAAGAAATTATGGACATGTTTCGGAAAGTTGAGGTAAATATTCCTTTACTTGATGCAATCAAACAAATTCCTAGATATGCCAAATTTCTTAAAGAACTTTGTACCTCCAAAAAGAAACTAAAAGAAAGTGGAACTGTTACAATCGGTGAAAACATCTCGGCCGTTTTGCAAAAACGACTACCGAAAAAATGTAAAGATTCGGGTGTTTTCACTGTTCCATGTAAAATGGGAAATCTTTACATTCCAAAAGCCATGATAGATCTCGGTGCTTCAATTAATGTCCTACCTTACTCTATTTTTAAATCACTAAAAATAGGACCATTAATAAGCACCGGGGTGATAATTCAACTACCCGATCGCTCTATAGTACACCCAAAAGGTGTATTAGAGGACGTTTTGGTGCAAGTTAATGAACTAGTATTTCCCGCTGACTTTTTCGTTTTAGATATGGGTGGAGACGAAACACCAAATTCTTGTTCTATACTCTTGGGAAGACCTTTCATGAGCACGGCAAGGACAAAAATTGATGTTTTCAATGGAACGCTTTCCATGGAATTTGATGGAGAAATCATAAATTTCAATATTTTTGATGCTATGCGTTATCCACAAACTGTTTCGACTTTAAATTTTCTTGATGTAATCAACCCATTAGTTGAAGAATGTTTCGAATTGTCTAACACTGATTTACTAGCTCTAGTCTTAAGCAAAAATTTAGACAAAGAGAAGACAAAGGAACTTATTGAGAAGTTCGATCTGAGTCAAGAAATCTTGGAAATCGCATCATACCTAGACCACCAAAAGAAAGCAAGGTATGATTTGCCAAAAGTGCCATTACAATTTTCTACGAAAAACTTCTTCCCTCCGTTTTACAGGCACCAAAGTTGGAATTAAAAGATCTCCCCAACCATTTGAAGTGCATGTACTTGGGAGAGAATGATACCTTACCGATAATCATTTCCAACAAACTGTCTGCAGAAGAAGAAAAAGAACTGATGGGTTTACTAAAAAACTACAAAGAAGCCTTCGGCTGGACAATAGCCGACATCAAAGGACTTAGCCCATCGATGTGCATGCACAAGATTTTCATGGAAGATGAGTACAAGCCGTCAAGAGAAGCCTAGAGAAGACTCAATCCACCCATGATGGAGGTGGTGAAAAAGGAGATTCTTAAACTATTGGATGCAGGAATGATTTACCCAATATCTGACAGCAAATGGGTAAGCCCAATCCTGGTTGTCCCAAAGAAGACGGGAATCACGGTGACGGAAAACAAGCAAGGTGAGTTGGTACCCACCCGTGTGTAAAACGGGTGGCGTGTTTGTATTGATTACCGAAAGTTAAACACCTCTACTCGTAAAGATCATTTCCCACTACCCTTTATCGACCAAATGTTGGAAAGGTTAGCGGGAAAAACTCATTATTGTTGTGTAGATGGATATTCAGGTTTTCACCAAATACCCATTGCACCAGAAGATCAAGAGAAAACAACGTTCACATGCCCCTTTGGCACGTTTGCGTACCGGCGGATGCCTTTTGGGCTTTGCAATGCCCCCGCCACATTCCAAAGGTGCATGATGAGTATCTTCTCCGAGTATTTTAAAGAGATTATAGAGGTGTTTATGGATGATTTTACTGTGTATGGAAATTCATTTAAAGAGTGCTTAAATAATTTGACAAAAATTTTGAAAAGATGCATTGAAACCAATTTGGTTTTAAATTACGAAAAATGTCATTTTATGGTTCACCAAGGACTCATACTAGGACACGTTGTTTCAGCAAAAGGTTTAGAGGTTGACAAAGCAAAAATTGATGTTATTAAAACTCTACCCTACCCAAAATGTGTCTGAGAGGTACGTTCTTTTCTTGGTCATGCAGGTTTTTACAGGAGGTTCATCAAAGATTTTTCAAAGATATCAAGACCGATGTGCGAACTTCTACAAAAAGACGTAGAATTTGAATTTTCAGACGCATGCAAACAATCCTTTGAAACTTTGAAGAACCTGTTGATAAGCACACCCATCATTCAACCGCCAGATTGGAGTCTACTGTTCGAGATTATGTGCGATGCAAGTAATCACGCGGTAGGGGCGGTGTTGGGTCAAAAGAAGGACAAAGTCCCCCACGTCATATACTACGCTTCGAAAACATTGGACCCCGCCCAAAGCAACTATTCAACAATAGAGAGAGAGCTTCTTGCCATCATATTTGCATTGGAAAAATTCCGACAATATTTGTTGGGAACTAAAGTCATTGTTTTTTCTGACCATGCAGCGTTAAAGTATTTGATGACAAAGAAAGATGCGAAGCCTAGGCTCATTCGTTAGGTCCTACTGCTTCAAGAGTTCGATCTGGAGATCTGAGATAAAAGCGGAAAGCAAAACTTAGTTGCAGACCATCTAAGTAGGATCATCAACAATGAAGATCCAACCCCGTTAAATGATTCACACCCAGATAAACAGCTACTTACCAACCAGACAATCACACCATGGTATGCTGACATGGTAAACTATTTAGTTACGAAAAATTTCCCATCAGACTACACTCAAGCTCAAAAAGACAAACTAAAGAAAGATTCAAAACAGTATGTGTGGGATGACCCTTAGTTGTGGAAATTTTGTCCAGACCAAATCATAAGGAGATGCGTAGATCTCCGTGAGGTACACTCTATTCTAAACTTCTGTCATGCCAAAGCCTGTGGAGGGCATTTTGGTCCTAAAAGAACGGCCCATAAGGTCCTTGAATCTGGATTTTATGGGCCCACTATTTTTGCCGATGCTTACAAGTTTTGCAAATCTTGCGAGCAATGTCAAAAAGTTGGAAACCTAAGACCAAAGGACCAAATGCCACTAACCTCCATACTCTTTTGCGAAATATTTGATGTATGGGGTATAGATTTCATGGGCCCGTTTCCATCATCCTTTGGAAATATGTACATAATTCTAGCAGTGGATTATGTCTCTAAATGGGTAGAGGCAAAAGCCACACGGACTAACGATTCCAAAGTGGTTGCAGATTTTATAAAAGCTAACATTTTCAGTCGATTTGGAATGCCAAGGGCTTTTATAAGTGATCGAGGATCACATTTCTGCAACCGAACGATAGAGGCGCTCTTCAAGAAATACGGGGTCCTACATCGAGTTTCCACCGCTTACCATCTGCAAACAAATGGACAAGCCGAGATCTCCAATCGAGAAATCAAGTCTATTTTGGAAAAGACGGTAAGTACGAGTCGTAAGGATTGGAGTATCCGTTTAGACGATGCTCTTTGGGCATACCGCACCGCATATAAAACACCAATAGGTATGTCTCCTTACCGTCTTGTATTTGGAAAAGCATGCCATTTACCGGTAGAAATTGAACACAAAGCGTATTGGGCCATCAAACGCTTAAATCAAAACTTTGTAGAAAATGGAATTCATAGGAAACTTCAAATCTAAGAATTGGAAGAAATAAGAAACGAATCCTATGAAAATTCTAAAATATACAAAGAAAAGACCAAAGCCTTCCATGACAAGGTCAATATACGAAAGAGCTTTGAGATTGGCCAAAAAGTGTTACTTTTTCAATCCCGTCTAAAACTTTTTCCAAGAAAACTTCAGTCCCGATGGGTGGGACCATTCATTGTAACTGATATTTCTACTTATGGTGTAGTAGAAATAAGAAGCGACACGACTGGAAAAATTTTCAAAGTAAATGGCCACCGGCTAAAACCTTTCTACGAAAATTTCGTCGAGCAAAACGTTGAAGATGAAAAATTAGACGAGCCGGCCCGCTCCCAATAGTCAAATTTTGGGAGCCATGCGTCGAGCCAACGACGTTAAACAAGAGCGCTAATCGTGAGGCAACCCGGGGGTATTTTTGTCAATTTTTAAAAGTGTGAATTTTTGTGTTTTTATAATTTTTCTGTGTGTAACTTTCAATTACCTACCGAGGCTCAAGATACGAAAAACGAGACAGAGGGTTACACGACCGTGTAACTTTTACCCTTGAAGTTACACGGCCGTGTAACTTGAAATAATGGTCAAAATCTCAATCGGTCACTAGGCAAAATTACACGACCGTGTAAATTGTAATGCTTAAATTACACGGCCGTGTAACTTAAGCCAGGGGTATTTTGGACATTTTCGCACATTATATAAGCCAAACACTTCATTTTCTTTACATACCAGTCGCGATTTTACTCCAAAGCCTCTGCCGAGTCCGAAAACCACCAAGAACATTTCGATTTTCACATTTTTTCTTCCAATTTCTTCAAGTTTTGTTAAACTACAAAGGTTAGTTCCATTAATTCTCATCTTTTTCTTCATTTTGAGCTAAAGAAACAACATTTTCCATGGTAAATTTCGAAATCCCTTGAAACCCTAGAAAATGAGGGTTTTGATTTTTGATGCTAAATTGTTGAAATTGTTTAGGTTCAAGCTTGGGGAAGGTAAGAATAGGAGGAATCAAAGCCAAAGCACCATTGTTCAAAGCTTCAATTTGGTATATTCTTTCCAAACTCGAAATTTTCATAAATTTTTGATTTTTGGTTAGATAATTGGTTCTTGAGTTTGATTTAGGAAGCCTTTGTGTTTAAATTTGTGTGTTTTATTTGTTTGTGTGTTGTTTTTGTTCAAAAACCTTTGATAAAAACTAAAAAATATATATATATATATATATATATATATATATATATATATATATATATATATATATATATATATATATATATATATATATGGCATCATCGTCCCACACTTACTCTAGGGGTAGTAGAAGGCAAATTGTGTACTCGGCCTCTAGTGGCTCTTCAGATGAGGAGCCCGAACAGCAGGATTATGAAATGGGCGATGCGGGCATCGCATTTATGACCGATTCCCAAAAGGCCCGTTTTTATAACTTCTTGGAACGAATGGGGCAAGCCCAAAAATATGTAGATATCCCAACTTTACGAGACCTACGAATAGAGGCGGGAGTACGCAAACTCCTGTCCAATGTTGGTTGGGAAGGGTTGTTGAATATAAGCGAAAAGAGCTATTCCAACCCAACTATTGAATTTTTGTCATCTGTCGAATTTAACGTTCATACTGCAGTTTTGTCTTTTAGAATGTTTAACATGTCATACCAAATCACATAAACCCAATTGTGTGAGCTTATTGGCGCGCCGGTCGCCAACACATATGACCAACGAGGCAAACTAAACAAACTGTTCCACCGAGAAGTTGGCACTTTCTGGACCAAGATCTCCACAGAAAACTTCTACCGTCCCAGTAACGCCAAAGCCTCCAGCATCATCCACCTCGTCCTCAAAGTCACCCACCGCATCATTGCTTCTATCTTCTTCCCACAAGAAGAGATAAGCAAGGCCGGCCTAAATGAGCTTGAGCTTCTCTATTGCACGATCAATCCAGGGCCTAAAACCCCAAATTTTGGATCCTGGATCATGTATAAACTACTTAAATTAAGTAGAAGTTCATCTGGCCAGGTGCATTGCGGTGGAATTATCACATTAATAGCCAAACATCCATCCATGGGCATCAGATTTCCTGATAACCTTGAGATCGTCAAAGGTGAGCGATACCTCACCTCGGATGTTCTTGAGGGTATGAGGTTATTTAGACGCCCCGAATCCGACGAAATTTGGCAAGCCGATGGACGCGATTATCTGCGGGTAAACAGCCGAAACGCCCGAATACTTCGATTAGCCAACCCAGTCTCTAGCACAAATTGGAAGCCTCCTTCCAACATGGGCCTACCCCTACCCCCTCCTAACCCACCCGCGAGAGAGCCCCAGAGACAACCTCAAGAGACCGGCCCTTCAAGTTCTGCTAGCTCATTTCCTCCTGAGCACAATCTTTACATGGAGGAATTTTCTAGCATCAACTCACAGCTTGCGGATCTTCGCCTTGATTATCAAAACATCTATGATAATCTTGGTGAAATTGACACAAGTCAAATGGAGCTGCGACAAGACTTTGAGCAGTTTAGAGAGACCCAGTATAAACATAACCAAGATGTTATGTCTATCCTCTCTGACATATAAAGATCCGTTGCCTATAACCCATGGCAACAGCAGCACCCACAGCAGCCACCGCAGCAGCAGTCGCAGCCTGGAAGCCAACCACTCCTGCCCCCTCAATTCCCACCTTACCCATATTACCCACCATACCCTTACCCTCCATTTCCGCCATGGGGACCCTTCCCCGACCCTCAGTAGGTTGTTTCTATCTCCTTCCCTAATGCATTGTGGACACTGCTTTTATTTTAAGCTTGGGGATGGGGGAATAAATCCCTTTTTATAAAAAAAAAAATTAAAACAACTAAATTCAAAATTATTTTATTTCTTGCATTATTTTTAAACTTTTGCATGCATTTTTGTTATCTCTTGCTTCTCACCTATGTGACACCTTTAAATTGCAACCATAATACATCTCATTGTTAACCTTCTTGTATTTTTGTCCCCTATCTTCATGCAACATCACCATCTTTTGAAACCTTAGATCTTCATTAGGAACTTCTTTTTATTAATTTTCTAGCATAAATACGTTTGGGTGAATTATAATACACACATGAGAGTGAATCAAAACTATTCTAGCAAATGACGCTTTATCCACCCGTGAGTTCATCAATGTGTGTAATCGACTAGGAGAAGTACTATGGAAGTTGCACTAGTCCCCCCTCATGACCATACATTTGCATATTGTCTATTGAACATAAGGTTTATCTCAAAATCGCGATTTTCCAAAGTCATGGACAAAAATCTTATTTTCTACATTTATTGGTTTTGTGTGGTACTAGGTGTTTATAGATGTCGTATGACCTTGTTTATATTATTTTGGTCATTAGTGTGTTTAAGTTTATGTTTACAAAAATATCATAAAACTATTTTGTCTAATCATTTTAGCAAAATTTTGTGAATATGTTTTTATGGTGAAAATCCAGAAATTGTTTCACTTGGTTCTAAAAGATTGGTCAAATTAAAAAAATAAAATAAAATAAAATAAAATAAAATAAAATAAAAATAAATAAAAATAATAAAATAAAATAAAAGACCGAACCAAGTGATCGAGTCATTAAAGTGAAAATTTTCTACAAAAATACAATAAAATCGGTTACTTGTTTTGAAAGCCTCATTGCTTTCAACAACTAAATCTAATTTTGATCTAGTTAAAACTTCATACATTGACCATGTTTTAAAATTCTTCATACATCTTGGGTCAATTTGAAGTTTAAAAGATTTTATTGTCTCGGTCGTCTAGGTATCTATCCTTTGTAAATAGGAATCGAGTTGTAAATTTTTGTCCCTCTGTTTTGGAAAATCATGTGTTTAATAAATAAATATGCAAATGAGGTCGGTTGGAGGACCTGAGCAAAGCCAACTTAGTATAGCTTCCTAGATTCGATATCCGAGCGCCCCTCCTATAAAAATGAGTGTTTATAGCCAAATATTGAAAATGGAGCTTGCGAGGTCACACATCTTGTGACATGAGTGAATAAACACGAGAGGAGTGAACAATTGTGAGCACGTCCTTTGCTTGCGAAACGCTTTGAATACTAAGTGAATGTTTCATGTGTGAGTTTATATTTTGGCCTAACGTGCGTATGCTAAGTAATTGATAAAAATTTGTTCCTTTTAATGGTCTTTTGTTTTGAATAGATGGTCTAACTTATATGTGCATAGGGTCCAAATTGACATGATTTTTAGTTATGATTGATGTTGTCTTGGTTGCTACCTAAGGTGTCTATTCTTTTTCTACTTTGTAGTTTGTTATCCGCATTGTTTAGATCCTTGTTTTCCTTGAGGACAAGAAAAGTCTAAGCTTGGGGATATTTGTTAAGTGTTTTTTAGGCATGTTTTCATACCTTTTTATCCTTGTTTTATCTTGCATTTGATTCTCTTTATTGCATATTTTCATGTTTTTCGAGATTTCAAGAATAGCAATCTACTTTCACACTTTGTGGTTGTTTTCAGGTGCTTTTGAAGGATGAATCTTGTATTGGATGACAATGGGAGGTTATAAAAGAAATTTCAGAAGAAACGGAGCTCAAACGAAGAAGTTACAAAAATGTCGTCCCGAAGACAGTATGGTACACGGGCCGTGTAACTTTATGCCTTGAAGTTACACGGCCGTGTAACTTGATCATGCCACGTTTAATGCCACGTCAGCTCAAGGGATGTCCAGGAAAAATGCAGGATTACACGACCGTGTAATCTTGGCCCAAAAAGTTACACGGCCGTGTAACTTTTCCTGCTGTCCAGATCTACTTTTTGGCCCACTATGAGTTGTTTACTCCTTCTTGTGCTGTCATACTCATGCTACACGACCAGATGCAGATCCAACCTGATTTTGAGGCCATGTGATGAAGGAAGTGGGTCTTGGAATGATGATGTTTGCCATTGTTCAATTTACCATTTTACCCTTGGTGTGTTAGTATAAATAGAAGTGCTTGGTTAGCCTTAGAACCATCCCTTATCTTCTGAATACTCTCTAGATACATTGTGTTTGTGTTTGTGTTTGTGTGCAACTTCAAGTGTGGATTATCTTCATTTTGTAAGTTTATTTCTCTTCTACTAGTCATGAGTGGCTAGTAACCTTATTATTCTGGTTTTGTATTAAGGGTTATGATTGTGATTTAATATAAAGTTTGATGTTTGATTTTATATCTTTCTAGTGATATGATTTTGAGACTTAACAAGTGTTTGGTTTTTATTTATTTCATATTGGCCATTTGATCTTAAATATAAATCAATCTAGTCATACAAATTATGAAATCCGTAATTGTTTTATAAAATGTTATTTGTGACAATCATCTTTAATTGGTGAAAATCATATCTCATGTTTTAACGCTTCAACGCTTGTTTAGGAGTATTGAACATTGTTGGGAACATTCACATAAAACATAATGCAATCTTTCATTCAAACTCTATGATCTTATCTAGATTTGATTAGTAAGATTAGTCTTAGTTAACGAGCTTCTCTTGACTAAGGTACATTAGGTGAATGGTGTATGTGCGAGCTTTCGGCATACACAAAGTACCAACTTAGAAAGATTAAAGTTATAAACATCATTCTTATTGTTATTTCCAATCATATGACTACAAATACAAAACCAGAATTTGTCCCCAAATTATAAAATACAAAAGCAATTTTTCTACATTTTGTTCCAAGTCAATTATACAATCGTGTTCCAATTAAACATCAAAACCCCCCCCCCCCCCTCCCTTTTTGTTACTTTCGTTACAAGTTTAAATCCCGTGAAATCAAGGTGTAATCCATTAGACCATCGCTCCCTTTGGATCGACCCTGCTTGCCATTTATACTACATAGTTAGTATTTATAACAAGTAGTGCAATCACGAAATATTGGTAATTAACAAATCATTTTAAACCATATTTCAACTCTTTTATTTTGTTGGTCTCACGACACTCAACACTTACCTCATCGCACACTTCACTGTAGCTGCCGACACTCATCGCGTCGCGACATACTTCCCGTCGTGTCGCGATCTCTAAAGATCTGTCGTTTTCTGCGTTTTGCTCCGTTTTGACTCCTAGGCTTTCATCGTTATATTTTTCTTATCTTATAATGATCATAACATCGTTACTTGGTTACACCAGATGTCATAACGTTCTTACTTTTGATCTGAAATTCTATCCGGGACACGTATGTTACAAATCTCTCCCCCTTACAAGATTTCGTCCCCGAAATCTCTCTAGCCTTACGTGCTAACCTTGTGTATCCTATGTATACATATTCTGTACATTCCGACACACACAATTCTACAACTATCATTACATGTACCACTTTTGGTTATCGTTACCTATAACCATACTTGGCCTGTTAAACCATACATGTACAATCTTTACATATATCTATTCTTCTTAAAAGGATTCACGTATCTTTTCACATATCATTAATTTATAAGACTATCATGATCTTATGTTTCTTAACATTTCTATGCATACTTACTACTTTCTTCATAGAACTTACCTACCATGTTACCAAGATCCCTTTGTGACTTCACCAGCACCAGTACATATCTTGTGATTATGATAATATGGGCCCTTATTATTATAATTACCTATACGCATTGATTCTAGTGTTACCACTTAGGTTTCCTGACATACCAGCTCCCCTCTTCTTTTGACACTATTAGTCATACTTGATGAATGGCATCTCGTTATTCATATACACACTATATTTGTATTCTTCCTTTTCCAGAACCAAAACTCAACAGTCTCGTACATACTCAATTGCTTTTCATACTTATGCACTTACTATTATGACTTTTATTACACTAAGTCACATAATGACTTATATACCTTTGATCTCGATCCTGATCCTTCCAGATAACCAACTCATACTTCCCTTTTAACCAGATGCTTTTAATTTAAAAATTTACTCTTTTGATAACAATGACTCTTTTTAAAAATAACAAAATCTCTTTACTTTTAAAACTTTGGTCATAAAAATGACCCTTACATTCTTTTGGTTGAAAATCCAACTATTTGGGTAAAAATACCCCATTACTTTACTTCGGTTATAAAGATAACCTCATTATTTACTTGCTTAGTGATGGTCGGATGTTCCATGGTATATTTTTTTTATACTTAGGGCCTTAACCGTGTAAAATGGTACCCCCAAGTCTTCTAGAATGGAAAGAACAAATCAATCCATTGTAGTCTTATGCTTACTTAGGACGTCTACAGGCCGAGTCTACCTGGTAGAATGCTTTACCTGTCTAGGCAACCACTCTTATGGAGAATTACGTCCCCGGTGAATTACCCCTATAAGGAAAAATACAACCATACAACACATAATCTACTCTACCCAGTACATCGAGTTATACTCTCCTGCTGCACATACTCTGTTTGTCGAGTCATGCGTATCTGTTCAATAAATCAAGCTCCACCACTCAGCACTTAGAGCTGCGCATACTCTGTTTGTCGAGTCATGCGTATCTGCTCAATAAATCAAGCTCCACCACTCAGTACTTAGAGCCTCATTCATCAGAATATGTCTGTTACCCCCGGTAGAAGGAACCCAAGTCTGACCGTATCTAGTCAACAATCCCCGACTATCCCAAACAAAAATCGGAATCTCGCCCGAAACCCGTTCACGCTTGGCATTCTCATCCAAAATCGCCACCTCCTGGGCTTTACTAATCATCTCCAGGAGCGGTGTAACCACTGTCATTCGCAAACACAACCCGCTTATGGGCTCGCCGACCGGATTCCGACCGAGTGCATCGGCTACCACATTCGCTTTACCAGGATGGTAAAGTATCTCACAGTCGAAATCTTTTACCACATCGAGCCATCTCCGCTGACGCATGTTCAAATTCTGTTGGTCCATCAGATACTTGAGAATTTTATGGTCAGTGTAGATGGTACACTTAACCCCGTAGAGGTAATGTCTCCAAATCTTAAGGGTGAACACCACAGCCCCTAGCTCTAAATCATGCGTAGGATAATTCACCTCGTGAGGCTTCAGCTATCTAGAGGCGTATGCAATTACCTTACCGTGCTGCATAAGCATGACACCCAAACCTTGGTGCGAAGCATCACAATAAACTACCATGTCATCCACCCCTTCCGGTAAAGTCAACACTGGAGACTAGCACAATCACCTCCGCAACTCCTCAAACGCTGCCTGCTGTGCATCACCCCAACTAAAGGCAGTCGCCTTCTTGGTTAGTCGAGTCAAGGGTAACGCGATCTTGGAGAAATTCTGGATGAATCTCCGATAGTACCCTGCCAACCCAAGAAAACTACGGACTTCGGTGGGTGTCTTCGGTACCTTCCATCGCATGACCGCCGAGACTTTGGCTGGATCGACCATTATCCCCTTCTGGTTCACCACGTGCCCCAAAAATTGTACCTCACGAAACCAGAACTCGCACTTGGAGAACTTTGCGTAAAGCTTCTCCTTTCTTAAGGTCTCCAATACTTTGCGCAGGTGTACATCGTGCTCTTTCCTCGTCCTCGAGTAGATTAGAATATCATCGATGAACATAATCACCGAACGATCCAACATTGGTCTACACACCCGGTTCATCAGGTCCATGAACGATGCGGGTGCATTGGTAAGCCCGAAGGGCATCACCACAAACTCGTAATGACCATAGCGTGTACGAAAAGTTGTCTTCTCTATGTCTTCGTTCCTAACACGTATTTGATGATATCCCGACCTCAGATCGATCTTCGAGAACCATGACGCACCCTGAAGCTGGTCAAAAAGGTCATCGATCCTCGGTAAGGGGTACCGATTCTTCGCCGTAAGCTTATTCAGTTCGCGGTAATCGATACACATACGCTGCGATCCATCCTTCTTAACAAAAAGAATCGGAGCTCCCCACGGTGAGCAACTCGGCCTAATGAACTCCTCTTCAAGAAGCTCTTGCAACTGTGTATACAACTCCTTCATCTCAGGTGGAGCAAGTCGATATGGAGCGTTGCCCACAGGCGCAGCACCTGGAACCAAGTAAATGCGGAACCAAGTAAATGCGGAACTCCACCTGACGCTCCGGCGGTACTCCTGGCAAATCATCAGGAAATACATCTACAAACTCTCGTACAATAGGTACATCCTCTATCCCAACCCTTTTATCGCCATCGCGCGTATCTATAACAAACGCTAGATATCCAATACCACTATGCTAGAGATATCTCCTCGCCCTTGCGGCTGAACATAACGCGGCGCCCCGACCGAATGTGTCGCCCTGTACCAATAGTTCTCCCCTGCTTGGGGTTCGAACTCGAATATGTCTCAGTCGACACCTGATCTCTGCGTCCATCGTACCCATCCAGTCCATCCCTACACACAGCTCCCTCATCGTTATCGGAATCAGATCAATAGGGAAATTCACACCGATGAGTTCCAAAGTACAACCACGATAAATCCGGGTGACGGTTACCGTCCTATCATCAGCGATCTCCTCCACAAGCGGGTGGTCTAAACTCTCCACCTCACGACCCAAACGTTCGCTGCTACAACCTTCGGCGTCGACTTCACCTCCTCGGCTGTGATTTGGAAATCCTGCCCATGCACATGCTCGGTCCCCGACTGACCTGTGTGTCCGTCAGTAATGCGAAGAGGGGCCGTAGCTGGAGTCTTTGGATCCCTTCCCCTGGTCTTCAAACTTGGGCAGTCTGCCTTCACGTGTCCCATCTGACCGCAATGGTAGCATATCTTCATTGGCACCGAGCAGTCGCGAGCATAATGTCGCTGCTGCCCGCATTTGTAACAGACCAACACCGTCATGGTCGTGTTGTCTCGTGGCCTAAATCCCCGCTTCTTCTGACCTGGGCGCAGGTCAGAAGTCCTTCCCTTCTTGCTCGATGATAACGATGATGATACAGGCACCACAACCAGTGCCGCCTTCCTCTTCCAAGCCTGAGTCTCAAGCTCGATCTCTCGTCGCCTTGCCGCCTCGTTCATGGTTGCCAAGGTCGCATGCGGGGTCGCGGTCACAAACTCCCGGATGTCAGTATGCAACATGTCACCATAACTAGTCATTTTCATATCCTCTGATGCCGCATACTGAGGGCAAAACAATGCCATCTTGTTGAACTTCCATGTTAGTTCAGGCACTATCTCCGACGTTTGCTCCAGGGCCAGGAACTCACGAGAGATCCGCTCCATCTCCACCCGAGGCACATATTGCCTCCGAAAACGGGTAACAAAATCCTCCCAGGTCAGTGCCTCAATCTTATGTTTAGTCCAATTAGCAATCTCCCCTCCCCACCAATCCTTCACCGACTCTCGCAGCAAGTTTCGAACAAAGCGAACCTTCTTATAATTGGGTTCCCACTCGTAAGGAAGGCACCATCCACGTCGGCAATCCATCACATGTTGCCGATGGCATGCGTCACCCCGGTAAACTCTGGTGGCGAGCAAGCAGAGAAGTCAAGATATATAAACTCCCTCTCTTGCCGTGCTGCACCCCCGACAACAAGTATAGTAGAAATCTGCTCCTCCACCATGGTCCTCAACTCTTCCCGAACCCCAGTAAACATGGACGGGAACTCTGCCCTAATCGCTCGCGTCACCTCTGCTGCAATCATATCCTGGATTTCCTGGGCACTTAAGCCTGAATCCGAACCACCATCCACCGATCTCGTGACCACCATTCTACAAAGGAATGGGATTCATTTCAACATTCCACTAATATTTAAATCAATTAAACTCAGCCCTCACACCCAGCAAATTAGGTTTCTCATGGCTACCCCTCGACTCGGGCACGGATCCTGTGCTTTCGGTAGCAGGAGCTCTACTACTACCTTCTACACCTATCCAGGCTTGTTCCGAGACTCAACACGGTCCAACCCATTTGCCCCTTATCGGCACCTCTACACATATGCCCTCCCAAGGCATACGTCATACCAACATAAGACAATAGGGAAACCACTCCCACTCTTCTACTCTACCCAACACAGAACTCCCACTGATTCTGACAAGTAGCTTCGGAAGAACGTGAAGTCGTCCACCGTATAGAAGTAAATAAATCTTAGTTTAATAGATTCTACCCTAAGCAACAACCATACAAGGAACATGCAATAAGGCCTAATCTACTACCTTAAGACTTATTTAATTCATATTGTACACAACTGCTAAGGACCCCCTAGCCACTTTACAGTACTAGCATAGAGCGTATTTACAAGTAACAGATGTACAACAACAATAGGTGTTCTATGTAGCAAGCATACGTCCTATGTTTAAGAAAGCATCAACAACATTAAACACTTAAACGTTATCCCTCGTTGGCGTCGGCTGGCAGTACACACTGTGTCTTTAATTCACCGTTCATCAAACTTCTGGTTGTAAAAATATTTTTATAGAAAACTTTTGAGCCTCAAACTTGAGATCAAAACCCACCAAGTGTGCTTGATTCACTCAAGCTATGCTCTAATACCAACTTGTAACATCCATTAATTTGAGGTAAATTTAAACACTTTTAATCACTTTAACTTAAAGAAAACCACTTAATTTAATTTTCATAAAACACCCAACAATTTATAAATCTAGTAAAAACATCCATAATTAACACGAGTTAACAGTAATCAAATATCAGTGGAAACATCAACTCAATTTATAAGTCCCAAATGAAGCAGCACAATGTATACGCGTCGCGCCTTGCCATCTTCCACATCTAAAGAACCTGAAACAATAATTTATATAGGGAAAGGTAAGCACACAGCTTAGTGAATTTCAACATGTACATAATATATCAATCAAGCATGTCTTGCTAATAAACACATATTACCACATAACGCACCCAGCGGTGGTATCACCACATAATACACCCAGCAGTGGTGTGACCATCCACATAATGCACCCAGTAGTGGTATGGTCTCATAATGCACCAATCAATGATAATACTACATAATGCACCCAGCAGTAGTATCACCACTATATTTAAAACAATGCACTCAGTATAGCACAAACCACACATATCACATATATCACGAAACAGAGATAAAATATCAACTCATAATCATAACACAACCCAGCAGGAAATGAATGACATCAATACAATGCAGTGAGAAACTCACCTGATTGTATTTTAGCATTTATCTTTCTTTGCTTTGTATTCCCTTTCAACCTTAACTGTTAACATAATAAGAAATCTATCATTTCTTAATCCTTAACTATATTATAGTCGCATCATTAAACCCTTCAATAATTCCAACATGATACTCCATGATTTATCAAGTAAAGAACGGCCAGGTAGAAGATTAGATGGGGTGGCAGGATCCTTTTAGCATTTTAGCCTTTCGGAAAATCCAACAACCAGATCCCAAGTAATCGACCTAGTCACCGTCCTCGTAAGTAAATCAATCGGTATTATTTTTGGAATTACGAATTGTTATAATAACGACGTTTTTATGGTTTTTATTTACTATTGTTGGAAATAAGTATAATATAACATTCACATACTATAGTTTAACACTTATAAACTACTAGAGAGATACGGTAGCGATTACTCACATGAGATTGGCGCTTTCTCGGAGTCCTAGCGCGTTTCCCGTTCCGAACTTCTGACAGTTCCCGAGCACCCCGCTACCAGCTACCGCTCGCTCCTTACTTCTCAGCATCCTCCCTTAACATATTTTCCTTACCAGAATACTCCTCTATATTGTATAGTTGTTTGGTGTGTGTTCTAGGTCAAAATGAGGCTGAGATCGCGTATTTATAGGCCTCCTGGACCCCCGTCACATCGCGACCAAGCTTAAGATCGCATCCCGACCTAAAACATAAGTGCTTACCTCATCGCGCACTTCACTGTAGCTGCCAACACTAATCGCATCGCGACATACTTCCCATCGCGTCGCAATTTCTAAAGATCTGTCGTTTTCCGCGTTTTGCTCCGTTTTGACTCCTAGGCTTTCATCGTTATATTTTTCTTATCTTATAATGACCATAACATCATTACTTGGTTACACCAGATGTCATAACGTTCTTACTTTTGATCTGAAATTCTATCAGGGACATGGATGTTACAGATAACCTCTAAAACCACAAAGTTCTGAAAAAAATTAATTAGAAAGTCTCGTGTATTAAATAAGAGATTAAAAGTTGAGGGAATAAAAGATTATTTCCTCAAAGATAAAAAGTATCAGTAAAGAAAAGATATCCATACTATGTAAATTACGAAAAGATTCCGGGGACGGAATTCTCTTAAGGAGGGGTGATTGTAAGAACCCAAAAAATAGTGGTAAAAGTTATAAAATGAACATATGTGAAGTTTTGGTTGAACTATGTTTTAATAGTAGAAAATTCGTATAAAAAGGGCAAAATGGTCATTTGGCACACAAATGACTTTTATGTAAAGAAAATATATTTTGGGGCAAGAATTAAAGAAAATAAAACTTATAATGTTACAAAATGAGTTCTTGTGCCATTTTGGGAAAAATGGAATTAGAGGGGCTAGATTGTCATTAGTGCAAAGTGAGGAGGTATAAATAGGGAAAAAATCTGCACTCTCCTCACTGTAAACTTGTTCAGCCACGAGAGATTTCTAGAGAGGGCTAGGGAGATCGGTTCATGAAGGTTGTGAGGAATTGGAAGAAAACCCACTTGGAATTGAATAATTCCAAGCCTTCTAAGGTTAGTAAACTTGTTTTTAGGGTTGTTTAACCCATTTCCCATGAGTGTGTCACAGTAGCTTCGTGATTTCAGTGGCTAGAGGAGGATTATCCTATGATTCCTAGCCTTAATTTGTGTCTTAATCACTATATAAACCTAGTTTAACCATTAAATGTGTTAAAAATCAAGAAATGATGATTTTTAGCTCAAGAACCCTAATTAACGGGTTTGTAATAACAAGTTGGTTATAATGGTTCTTGATAAGTCTAATATGTTATAATAGAAGTAATAAATTGTTCTTAGTTGATAAATTTGAGTAATTTCAAATTTTGTGTAAAAATGTCAAAAATGGAAATTTTTGGAAAAACTTGGAATCAATGATTCCATGGTTCAAAAACATGTTTAAGTGATGGGTTTTAGTCATGGAATGAGTCTAAAACAATTAAGTAGGTTATAAAGAACTTAATATGCGAAATTAGTGAATTACAAGACAAAAATCGGACTAAAAATGGAGTCTGCAGGTCATGCACGAGTCGTGCCACATTAACCCTTGGGTGTGCACGAGTCGTGCTCCACTTAAAATGAAAGTAGGATGTTGTTTTGGGGTGCACGAGTCATGCTCCTTATAGAGTGAAGTTTGCACAAGCCGTACTCCATGTCAGGGGGCTTTTTAATGTTGAAATTCGATACTAGGCTTATCCGTTTGGTATCCAATTGATACCATAATGTTAATATGATATGAAAACATGAAAAATAAAGTTAAGTTGAGTGTGTGACTTTCCAAGGGTAATAATGGTCAATAATATACCAGGTAAATGATAATTGAAAGTATCAAAGAAGAGAATAAGTTAAGTAATGAATATCACAAAAATATTGTGATACGATTCTAGTAAGATATGGAAACAGTGGTCATTATGTATTGTTAAGTCATATAACATGTACTAAATAGAATGTGAATAAACTTCTTAGGTACTTAAGAAGTAAAAAGGGCAATGAATGGAAGGGACAAGGAAGGGAATAGTCCTAGTTAGATTTCTCTAACTAGTCGAGGTGAGTAGTATGTGGATTTTCTTGGGTACATAGTAAAGCAAGTTTTATAAGAAAATGTTTTGGAGTCAAAATGGTTTTGTGAATGAAATTGTTTTTGCCAAGTGAAATTATATATGTATGATATACATAAAAGATGAATAAGATGTGCAATATTCCATGGAATAGAGGAACAATGACAGTTCAATGAAAAGAATCCGGATAAGGATCACGCCCGCTGCGGGTGGGGTGGTCCAAAAGACACTACTGGGATGGTACCTACCGTCGCGAAGTAGTTGTCTCAGGGGTACCTTGATGGATGAATTTGTTTCATGCTATCAAAGGAGGAGTTATACGGGTGCGCTCGTATGAAAATTCCTATAGGGACGCTCGCAGGGACATGTTATCAAAGGAGGGAATGCGCGGGTGCGCTCATGTAAGAGTATCTATGGGCACGCTCATAGGAAATTAAATATTAAGGAAAATTGTAAAGCTTGAAATATAAAAATTATTTTGGGTCTAAAACCCGTATTACTCACGAGACTTTTTGTCTTATGTATTATTTTTAAAATGCTGCGTACTCAGATAGCAATGGAAAGAAGTAGAAGATGCCTTAGAGAAGCAGGAGTCCTAGTCTAATCAAAGTATGTGATCAATTGTTTAAGTTATGGTGAATAATCGAGCTTGTGACACCCCTTCTTGAAAGAAAGGAATTTTTTTGTAAGATATTCAACATGTAATTTATCTGATAATATTTTGAATAAGGGACGGGGTGTTCCAAATTTGGTATCAGAGCCATAGTTTAAGCGAACTAGGTGTCAATACTTGAACCTGGACTTAAACTGTGTAGAGGTTAAGAAGGATATAGACTAAAGATAAAACTATAAGTAAAGGGAGGTAAACCCGAAACAGTGGAACATGAGTCCTGGTGGTAAAGTCGGAAGCAAATATGTATAGGTGGTTATAATAATATGGGCCCGTACTATCATAATCACATGATATATATTTGAGTTTGGTGAAACCACAAAGGAATCATGTGAATCTGTAAGGGATGAGTGTAGAAGGTGTGAGGGGCATAGGTTCGATATACCTATGTAATAAAATCAAGTATGACTGAAAATGTTAAAGTATAATTGAAAAGTATTAAAGATGACATAACAAGTATGAGGTATGTAGTAAGGAAAACCCCATACCCTATATGAATCATTATAAAGTATCTGTAATAACGTATGAGAAAGTATGATAGAAAACGATAAAGGAAATAGGACAATAATATACCAAACTATTGAAAAGTTTAAAACAGAAGAAATGTGGATATGTAGTGCAAATATAAAAAAATGTATAGTTAAAAATTCCGTTGTCTAACGGAAACGAATTATGATTATGGAATAAAGATAAAAGTAGTGTCACTACAGTGACCAAAGAAACAAAATATTAGGAAAGAATATGAATACATATATGTGAATAAAACCCAGATAAGAAGGAAGTATAAAATACCTATAAGGAAAGGTAAGTGATGATAAGAAAGTTGATCATTTGGAGGCGAATCAAATGATCATGTGAAACAAGTATAAAAAAAGGGGGTTACCATATGATATGTTAACCGAGAATAATCAGAGGAATATAAGGAAAGTTATTAAAGAAAATGGTGAATGTTAATCAAGGAATAAAAGTTGAATGTCTAATCAAGTATTAGGCGAAGAATCAAAGATAATATAAGGAATGAAAATAAGGACTATAATAAACGGACAGGAAGCTACTACTTCCGAATGTGAATGAATATAACGGGTAAAAGTATCCAATGATTGTGAGAAATAGTCGGTACATGGCTAGTAATTATGAAACGTAAGAATGTGTATATATGTGTTTATACGTGCTTATAGATATAAAAGAATGAGTAAGTTTTGGGACTTATATAATGTATAAAAGTATAAAGGTGGTTATCAAATAGGTATTCTAATTAGAATACTATAAAGTATGAAGCAGAAGAGTGAGATAATGTATTTGGCATATAGCCTCGAAATACAAAAGAACGAAAGATAATGAGAAAATAAATGGCATTTGTGTATCACCCAAGGTTGTAAAAGTCGCTAGGCGGTAGGTGGGCGGTCGACTAGGACCTAGGACTAGTCGGTCTAGGCGAGGACTAGTCGGCGCCTAGGCGGGGAGTATTAATTGTAATGAATTATATATATCTTGTTATACAAAAGGGAGATAGGACTAAAAACATTGTAATTTTATAAGGGGCTAAATGCAAGAAAAAGCAATGTACTTTCATAATTTGTTTATTATAGCATCTTACTTTCAAATTTTTGTTAATTTTAGCATCTTACTTTCAGTTCTCATGATTACAGCATTGTTTACATGGCTGCATAAAATATAAAAATAAATCACAAGTTCCCAATAACCTGAAGCAATGAGAAACTCACCAGTGTTGTCCTGCTACTGTGTTCTTCACCCCACAAAAATAAGATGTGCAAGCTTACTGAAATCAAGTTATGGGCAAAGATGTGCAAGCTTACTGAAATCATACACCACACAAAAATAAGAAAAATAACTCAATCAATCAACAAAATCAGCAAAGATGTGCAAGCTTACTGAAATCAAGTTATCGGTACATCTGTAATCCGAATCGTGCCTCGATCCTGTAATCTGTACATCTGAAATCTTAGAGAGCCATGGTATGCTTGGTTTCATTGATGGAACACTAATAAGCCCTGAAACTAGTGTTTCTGGGAAGGAGAAAGTGGATAATCACCATCAAACTCATAATTACAGGCTGTGGAGGAGATCAGATGCCCTGATCAAGAGTTTGATTCTTGGTCTTATATATAAAATCTCTAATTTTTATATTAGATTAGATCAGAGCACGTATTTTACATCTTGTAATTGCATACCATCATACCATCATAACAAAGTTATGCAAATTTAGAAAATGTTGGAACTGACACCACAGAACACACAACTATTGGTTAACAAAGTTGGTCTTTGAGTACAGGAAAATGTACAGTTATAGACAAAATCACAACTGTTGTTAAAGAAATGTACTTTCATCAGACATGCCAATCAAGTTCACAATCGAAAATGAAATTGATATCAAACTTGAAGTAATTGGAGGTTAAAGCAATCAGAACTGAATAAATGAACTGAAAATCGATAACCTGCTAATCAAGTTAGAGATTGAATAAATGAACTGAAAATCGAGTAACCTCCAATCGGTTACCCTGCAATTAACATGCAATTAAACTGAAAATCGAGTAACCTGCAATCGAAGTCTGAAATGGATACAAGCGGAACTAATGTTTGATTTGGATCTTCAATCGAAGTCAGAACTCGGACCTGCATCTTCAATTGATGTTATAGATACAACCAAGAACAATCAAACTCCAATCAAAATCATCGAGTCAACGGAAATCAACGAGAAAGAAGATTACCGGAGTTAGCGAAATTAGATGGAATAAGAACGGAGATTATTTGAATCAAAATCATCGAGCCATCATCGAACCTGCAACCAAGAACTACAAGATTAATTTGAACAATCAAACTCCAATCCTGAATCGCAATCAAGAACTACAAGATTAATTCGAACCCGAGTCTGCGATTAGAACCTGCAACTGAAATTCGAAGCTGGTGGCGGAGGAAGAATGGAGGCCGACGATTACTTGCAGTCGTAAAAATTGGAAACAGGTAAGCAAATGGGAGGGAGAGTGGAAGACGCGAAATTTTTAGTCGATTAGGTCAAATTTGAGGTGGGCAACTCGAAAATTTGAGGGGCAAAAATTTGACCACCTTTGACCGCCTAGCCCGGTTTTGACCGATGTTGACCACGTCCGACTAATTAAGCCGCATTGCACTAAATGTGTGCAGTTTTGGTCCGCCTAGCGCTTTTACAACACTATCACTTAAAGATACATAAGAAGTAAGTCTTATATGAAATATGAAATATATAATGCTGTAAAGAAATGTAACACCCGGCTTTCAATATAAATATACCCATTTATTTTCCACACTTTAAAACATGTTTTATTCAAAAAAATATTACACAGGGTATATATTACAAGAAAAAAAAAGTACAAGTGGTATCTCCCCAAAGCCAGGCTGCTACGGTCATCAGTTCTAACCCCGAATTAGATCCTTCCCTTTAGTAGGGTCTACAGCACCTGCACAATTAGTATCAACAAGGATGAGCTTTACAAGCTCAGTGAATAATCGATAAGTGTTATAACAACATTAAATTTTCAGCTTCCACATCATATCACAGCCCCCTATGATACCGAGTCTCAAGGACCCAATGTACACCAGTTGAGTGTGTGATAAATCTGCCAGCCAAATAGGCCATCACAACATTTGTATGTGGTCCCACCACAATTACTGCTAATTCGATCGTCACAACATATATGTGGTCTCAACCACAATTACCGAGTATGTGACCCCACAGAAAGATGGTCCCAATCACAATAACCGATAATGTGGCCCCACAGTAAAAGTAACACTTAGGGATAGATTACTCACATTGATTTTTGTGGTATACGGTATCTGGTTATTCCTGCCTTCTTACACCCACTATAACTGCTTGGTTTGTACCTATATATTTGTTTATAGGTGAACTACTATTTCAACCGGCATTACTACGGATCACACCATCACTCTGCTTTATATTCTCTATAATTCCAATATGATACCTCGTGATTTATCAAATAAAGAACGGCCAGGTAGAAGATCAGATGGGGTGGCAGGATCCTTTCAGTATTTTAGCCTTTCGGAAAATCCAACAACCAGATCCCATGTAATCGGCCTAGGCACCGTTCTCGTAAGTAAATCATTGAGCATTATTCTTGGAATTACGAATAGTATATAACTTCCACATATAATAGTTTAACACTTTATAAACTATTAACGAAATAAAGTAGCGATTACTCACTTAGTATTGTCGCTGGCTCGTTCCCCGTTCAACTCTTCCGACAACTCTCGAGCACTTCGCTACAAGCTATCGCTCGTTCCTTACCTTTCCCGACCTATTTTTCTCACCAGAACATTCCCCGATATCCTAAGGTTATTTGGTGTTTGTTGTGGTTTGAAATGAAGATGTTTGGCCTCTATTTATAGGGCTCAAAATCACTATTCACGACGTCATCACGACATCAGCGACACTATTCACGACGTCATCATGACGTCATCACGACATCATCGTCGATGTCATCACGAGGTAAGCGCTTACTTCATCTCTCGGTACTATTCACGCCGGAGCACTATTCACGCCGGAGTTACTATTCACGCCGGAGCACTATTCACGTCAGAGTTACTATTCACGCCGGAGTTACTATTCTTTTTTTTTTTTTTTGGAAAATCGTCGTTACAAGTTCTCCCCCCCCCCCCCCTTTATAAGATTCCGTCCCCGGAATCAAGCAAACAATTGGGGGTACTTCGCATTCATTTCCTCTTCGGCTTCCCAAGTTACATCCGAGCCCTTGTGATATCGCCACTGTACTTTTACCATATTAATCTTCTTGTTCCGTAGCTGTCTCACCTTGCGATCTAAAATCTTTTCTGGCTGCTCTGGATACCTCAGCTTTTCATCTATTTCAATTTTAGGTAAAGGCACTCGTTGGGACTCGTCAAACAGAGTCTTTCTCAAATGCGACACATGGAAGACGTTATGAATGCCTCTTAGCTCCTCAGGTAGCTCTAACTGGTAGGCTACAGCTCCCACCCTTTGTAATACCCGGAACGGGCCAATAAAGCGAGGACTCAGCTTACCTTTCTTTCCGAAACGAATCAGACCCTTCCACGGGGAAACCTTAAGCATCACTATATCGCCAACCTGAAACTCTATAGGTTTCAATCGACGATCAGCATACTGCTTTTGGCGGTTTTGAGCAACCTTCAAATGTTCTCGAATTTCTCGAATTTTCTCCTCGGTTTGAGCTACAATCTCGGGTCCAGCTAACGGCTTTTCCCCTAACTCTGTCCAACATGTCGGAGTACGACATGGTGCTCCATACAATGCCTCGTATGGCGCCATCTGAATGCTGTAATGATAGCTATTATTATATGCGAATTCCACCAAAGG
This sequence comes from Cichorium intybus, assembly GCA_023525715.1. Taxonomy (NCBI): domain Eukaryota; kingdom Viridiplantae; phylum Streptophyta; class Magnoliopsida; order Asterales; family Asteraceae; genus Cichorium; species Cichorium intybus. The sequence continues at coordinate 42,789,966 of CM042017.1, read as the reverse complement.
CAAGTGATCCTCCTAGCTTCCACCAAAATCTATAACACAGGCACGAAGCATATCCTCCAATGTCTGAATAGTCCTTTCACTCTGTCTATTAGTCTGAGGATGGTAGGCAGTACTCATTAAAACTTTCGATCCAAACTGCTTTTGGAAGCTCTGCCAAAACCCAGACATAAATCGACTATCTCGGTCGGATATAATGGAGGATGGTACCCCGTGTCTACAAACTACTTCATCAATATATATTCTGGCTAATTTGCTAACTTTATAATCTTCACGTATGGGTATGAACTGAGTGGATTTGGTCAGTCGATCCACGATCACCCATATTGCATCGTGTCCTCGTGGCGTCCGAGGAAGTTTTGTCACAAAGTCCATAGTGACCTCGTCCCACTTTTTCATTGGAACTGGTAGAGGCTGAATTTCTCCATACGGCTTTTGATGATTGGACTTTACTTGCAAGCACGTTTGGCACCGTTCCACATATCTTCCTATATCCCGCTTCATTCCCGGCCACCAATACATCGGTTTCAGCGTCCGGTACATCTTGGTGCTACCTGGGTGTATAGCATAACGAGAACAATACGCATCCTCGAGGAGTAACTTCCGTGCTTCACCCTGCTTTGGCACCCATACTCGTCCTTTAAAGGTCTTCAATCGCTGAGAATTTTCCTCGAGTTGGTTAATATAGCTAACCATGCGTTCACTTTTCACATGCTCCGCCTTCCTTGCTTCTTCTTGGGCTGTTCGAATCAGCTCAGCTCAGGTAGCCGACTAACTATGCTCATACAAGCAGACACAACCCTAATGGGTCTCTCTTTTCGACTGAGAGCGTCTGCAACTACATTCGCCTTCCCTGGATGGTACAAAATCTCGCAGTCATAGTCTTTGAGTAAGTCCATCCATCTCTGCTGCCTCATGTTCAACTCCTTCTGATCGAACAAATATTTGAGACTCTTATGGTCCGTATAGATCTTGAACTTTACCCCGTATAGGTAGTGCCTCCACAACTTTAATGCTAATACTATGGCAGCTAGTTCAAGCTCATGTACCGAGTATCTTTTCTCAGCTTCTTTCAATTGTCTGGATGCGTATGCAATCACCCGGCCCCTCTGCATTAAAACGCATCCCAGGCCCTTCCTAGAAGCGTCACTGTAGATCACAAAGTCTTCCCCACCTTGTGGTAATGCAAGTACTGGGGCTTCACATAGAGCTTGCTTCAGCTTCTGAAATGCAGCTTGCTGCTCCTCAGTCCATTCAAACTTCTCGCCCTTCTTAGTTAATTTAGTCAAAGGAGCTGCAATAGAGGAGAAGTTCTCTACAAATCTCCTGTAATATCCAGCTAGCCCAAGAAAACTGCGTATTTCTGATGGATTCTGCGGCGGCTCCCACTTCATTACAGCCTCGATCTTTGCAGGATCAACTTTAACACCTTCGTTGCTAATAACATGTCCCAGAAACTGAACTTCACGAAGCCAAAATTCACACTTTGAGAACTTGGCATACAGCTTCTCTTGACGGAGTAACTCCAAAACTTGACGTAGATGCGTCTCGTGCTCTTCCTGACTCCGGGAATAGATCAGTATATCATCAATGAACATGATAACAGAGGTATCAAGAAATAGACGACACACTCTGTTCATCAAGTCCATGAAAGCTGCAGGGGCATTGGTTAACCCAAACGGCATCACCAGGAACTCATAATGTCCGTAACGGGTACGGAAGGCAGTCTTCGGGATATTCGACTCCCGAATCTTCAGCTGATGATATCCCGATCTTAGATCAATCTTAGAGAAATAGGATGCTCCCTAAAGTTGATCGAATAAATCATCAATCCTGGGCAATGGATATTTGTTCTTTATGGTGATCTTGTTCAGTTCTCTATAGTCTATACACATTCGCATAGACCCGTCCTTCTTCTTCACAAACAGGATAGGTGCTCCCCAAGGTGAAGTACTCGGTCGAATGAATCCCCGATCGAGTAATTCCTGCAACTGCTTCCTCAACTCTGCCATTTCTGATGGTGCCAATCGATAAGGAGCACGAGCAATAGGGGCTGCTCCTGGAACCAAATCGATAGTAAACTCTATCTGCCGATCCGGAGGTAATCCCGGAAGCTCATCGGGGAAAACATCAGCAAACTCCTTTACAACAGCGACATCTTCAACGGATCGTTTGGTAGGCTCTGTCGAGACCACACATGCCATGTAAAATATTCCTTCTTTGTTGTTATGACGTCGTGCCTTGGCAAAAGAGATGACAGGCATCCTGGTACGTGGCCGTTCACCTTGAATTATTAATTGCGACCCGTCTGGTGCCAGAACTGCGATTCTTTTTCTTTTACAATCGACTTGAGCATCATTGGATGCTAACCAGTCTATTCCTACAATTACTTCAAATTCTCTGGTGGTGATCGGCTTCAGATCAATAGGGAAAATGGTCCCGTTAATCTCAAGCTGACACCCTGGCATCTGTTCAGAGACATATACATATCTACCACCTGCTACTTCTACCTCCAGTTCTTCATTCAACGGGGTTAAGGGTATCGAAATTTGGGGCATGAATGATGTGGATATAAAGGAGTCGGTGGCTCCAGGATCAAAGAATACATATGCAGGGATCGAGTTTAGTTTAAAAATACCTGTGATAACATCAGTCTTTTCCCGGGCCTCCTCAACGGTCATCTGGAATGCTCGGGAGACTACTGGTCCACCTCGTGCCTCCTTCCTTTCTCTTCCCTGCTCCTCCCGTGTCCTGTCTCGGGATCCTCCTGTCTTCAGCTGTGGACATTCTGATCAGATATGATCTTTGGCTCCACACTGTAAACATACTCGAGTTGTTTGGTTGCAATCTCGAGCATAGTGTCCCGTCTTCCCACACTTAAAACAATACAATAGTGAGGGACTGGTAAGGCAATCTCCCGTATGCTTCCTCCGGTATTTGTCGCACCATTTGCCTTCATCCTTCCGAGTCTGACCCCGCGACCCAGATTTTGATTATTGGGACTTCTTCTGAGAAATCCACGGACGTTCCTCAGCCTTTCTTTTTGCTTCGGCGGCCCTTCTTTCACCTTGTTGGCGTTGCAGCTCCGCCTCACGTTCCACCGCCCGATCAACTACTTGCCGAAAGGTAGTCAGCTTGAGTGGCTGTACAACCTCTCGAATCCGTGTTTTCAATCCCCATACGTACTTGTCTATCTTTCTTTTCTCAGTATCAACCTCATGTTCACAAAATCTAGCTTTCTCCAAGAAATCCATAGTATACTCTTGCACAGAACGAGTCCCTTGTTCCAAATGTAAGAACTCTTCTGTCAGCTTCTTCACCGCAACCTCAGAACAGTATTCTTCAGTAAATTTGGCTTTAAATTGCTCCCATGTTAACATTTCAGCCAAACTGGAACCCAAACCTCTACTAAAAACTTGCCACCAATATTGGGCATTCCCAGTGAGAAGGTTGGTGGCGAACTCCACCTTATCCGCCTCTTCACACTTGCTGATTCGGAAAACTTTCTCCGTGTGTATCAACCATTCCATCGCCTGTACGGGATTATCAGTTCCCGTAAATTCCTTAGCTTTGCAACTAAGGAAATTCTTATATGTACACTTGGTTTTCCCTTCTGACCTTCCCTCAACACCTTTGCCTTTATTTGCCACGTGTACTCCACTTTCGGCGTGTCCCTCGTCTCTGGGGGCTCCATCATGCACCTGCTTAACAGTATCCTCCCTATGTGTCTCTACTATGGTGGGTAATAGCTCCCGTACCACATCAGTAATGATAGCTCGTAAATCCGGCTGGTTCCTTGCTGCCTCTCCCGCCTCCCGGTGCACTGAGCCCTGTGATCGAGATCTGCCTCCCCTGGAAGCTCCCTGCCTAGCACCTCCTCGGCTCTGACCACTCCTGGTGTTTCCCATCTTCAAAGTTCAACAGAAAGATTAGTCTCTTAATCAGATAACATAAATTATCCTTTTCCAATCCCGAATTCCACTATTTCCTAAGGTTCAAGTCTAGTTATCTACCATATAGAAACCTAATTCACTTAAACCTCGGCTCTGATACCAACTTGTAACACCCGGCTTTCAATATAAATATACCCATTTATTTTCCACACTTTAAAACATGTTTTATTCAACAAAATATTACACAGGGTATATATTACAAGAAAAAAAAAGTACAAGTGGTATCTCCCCAAAGCCGGGCTGCTACGGTCATCAGTTCTAACCCCGAATTAGATCCTTCCCTTTTGTAGGGTCTACAGCACCTGCACAATTAGTATCAACAAGGATGAGCTTTACAAGCTCAGTGAATAATCGATAAGTGTTATAACAACATTAAATTTTCAGCTTCCACATCATATCACAGCCCCTGTGATACCGAGTCTCAAGGACCTAATGTACACCTGTTGAGTGTGTGATAAATCTGCCAGCCAAATAGGCCATCACAACATTTGTATGTGGTCCTACCACAATTACTGCTAATTCGATCGTCACAACATATATGTGGTCTCAACCACAATTACCGAGTATGTGACCCCACAGAAAGATGGTCCCAATCACAATAACTGATAATGTGGCCCCACAGTAAAAGTAACACTTAGGGATAGATTACTCACATTGATTTTTGTGGTATACGGTATCTGGTTATTCCTGCCTTCTTACACCCACTATAACTGCTTGGTTTATACCTATATATTTGTTTATAGGTGAACTACTATTTCAACCGGCATTACTACGGATCACACCATCACTCTGCTTTATATTCTCTATAATTCCAATATGATACCTCGTGATTTATCAAATAAAGAACGGCCAGGTAGAAGATCAGATGGGGTGGCAGGATCCTTTCAGCATTTTAGCCTTTCGGAAAATCCAACAACCAGATCCCATGTAATCGGCCTAGGCACCGTTCTCGTAAGTAAATCATTGAGCATTATTCTTGGAATTACGAATAGTATATAACTTCCACATATAATAGTTTAACACTTTATAAACTATTAACGAAATAAAGTAGCGATTACTCACTTAGTATTGTCGCTGGCTCGTTCCCCGTTCAACTCTTCCGACAACTCTCGAGCACTTCGCTACAAGCTATCGCTCGTTCCTTACCTTTCCCGACCTATTTTTCTCACCAGAACATTCCCCGATATCGTAAGGTTATTTGGTGTTTGTTGTGGTTTGAAATGAAGAGGTTGGGCCTCTATTTATAGGGCTCAAAATCACTATTCACGACGTCATCACGACATCAGCGACACTATTCACGACATCATCACGACATCAGCGACACTATTCACGTCGGAGTTACTATTCATTTTTTTTTTTTGGAAAATCGTCGTTACAAGAAATGTATAGTGTATATTGCCTTAAGATATGTAGAAGTAAAGAGTGTAAAGAAATGAAGTTTAAATGAAACAATAATGTAATGTGTTGGGCATATAGTCTTATGACACATAGAGAGAAATGGTAAAAGACACAATGAAAGAAATTTTGGGTTCCAAGCCTAGAAAATTTATAAGTAAAATGTATGAGACGTAAAGATTGAATGTCTATAAAAAATTGTGGTAATTTATATGATTATGAAAGTAGTGTATGCGTAATAAGTATGATGAGATAAAAAAATAATTTTTGAGTCAGAAATGCAAGTCCTTATTGAAGTGTTATTATGATGAAGTTGGGGTAATAAGAATGGTAAAAGTTATTTTTGACATTAGCCATAACAAGTAAAGAGTAATGAATGGTAAAAGGTAAAACTTAAGTTGTCTATGGAAGTAGTAATTTAATTTTGCTTGAAAAGTAAATGACAGATTAAAATATGTTAGCTATACTTCTTCTCAGTAAAAAAGAAAGAATATGGGGAAACAATATATAAATAGTATCTAAAAGTGGATATGAGAAGTTGGTTGGTAAAAGTCGATCAAAGAAAGTAGAGTATTGTTATAAAAAAAATCATATTGTGAATGGGAAATTAAAAGAAAAATGATGTCTATAATCATTTAAGGGGTAGATGTGAATACTTAGAGGTTTGGTCTTATGATGACCGTATTGATATGAAGTGTATACAACATCAAAATAGAATAAAGGTACAAATATTAGAATCCTTATGTTGGAATATACTATTACAAAGGTTATGGTTAGTGCCTGCATTGCTGGTATACATGTAGAGAAACGAAGTGCATGAACCCCTAATCATCTATATAAATATCTATGTGGTAATGTAAGAAGAAACATGACCAATTAGAAGAGTCAAGGAATTTGAAACTTAGTAAAACACAAAGTCTAATCGGATAATGATGAAAACATATAGCTGATAATTGTATCAGGGTAAGTTGCTTTTATGGGATCAATTATTACAACTTAAAGTCAATCAATATGTAAGGATACGAGAAAGAAAAAAAGGCATATGAAGATAAAGCCTAACGACTAGTAAAGTAGAACGTTATTCTAAAAGAATGGTTAGAACATTATGAAAAGTGTAATAAGTATGAAAAGATGAATTATCTAACGGGTAGGTGATGTGACAATTGTAAATTTTGGTCAACAAAAGTCAAACTATAGTCAAACGAAGCGTATGTTAATCTATATGTTGAAAAGTTATTTTCCATAACTTTTGCAATGAATTATTAATATTATAGTATTACGTATGCTAAATCAAACAAATAACGATTAAAAGTCAAAAATACGGATATCAAACTACTGTAGCGTAAAAATTCAATAATCATACAATTATTATTTTGAGAATAATAATATTCATAAAGTGATCTACTCGTAAATACGAAACTGTGGATATATAGAACGTCGAAAACGGAGTTCGTATGTGAAAGTTATAACGATTAAACCGCTGTGAACGGATAAATCTACACAGGGTTTGGACTCAAATTTCAAAATGTGGTGCCTTAAACATCACATATGAAATAAAAAATTATATGATAAGTAACGTAATAGTATCTAGTATTTAATTCCAAAGCTAAATACAATTTACGGTAAAACGTCAAAAATCGCGAAATCGGAAGAATACCGCGCTTAAACGAGTATTCCGACATCCAACGAGTTATGTTTCAATCAAAATAAATATTTGACAATGTTTTTATACAAAATAATTATTTAGCACTTCGTTTCGTTAAAAACGCATAAAAATTTACTAAAACGACTTACGATTTTATAAAAATCACCCATTTTTATAAGTACATTGCTATTTTTATAAAAACTAACACTACCCTACCCCACCCCCCACCCTACACTCATTTGGCTGAAACAAGTGCTCCATTAAGACCTTAGTGGTAAATATTTAAAATCTAGGCACTTATGAAGCTAGTAATTTTATAATAGGAAATATCTAAGTATAAATCTTCCAAGAGAGACTAGCCAAATTCATTTGTATCCAACCAAACTTCTTCTTTCTCTCCTCTCCCTCTTGCTCACGGCTCCAAGACCATCACCACCATCTTCACTTTCAAGTTTCAATTTCAAGCTCTCTTCACAAGATTAAGTAGTAAGTTTCATTCCTCTTTTGATTCTAATATACATAACACAAGTTCTACACCTTTTTACACACTAACATCCATCAAAATCTATTGGATATTAGCTTTGTCCAAGAGTCATCCAAGTCCTAGAACCAAACTTTTCAACCTTCTACCAAGAAACCTTAAGATCTACCACTCAAGGTGAGTTCATACCCCTCATTTTCATCTTTTCAAACCTTTTGGGGGAGAATACAAGTTCTTTTACTATAAATGTTGTTTTATTCAAGTTTATATGTGTTTTATTGTTATACATGTTGATTTACACAAGTTTATAAAGTTAATATTTGTGTAAAAATGCTCTTGACATAAAATATGAATAGATCCATGTATTATGAACACTTTGACATATTAAGTTATGTAAAAATTACAAAACTACAAATAAACCATACAAAAATACTAGATCTTGGACAAAATATTATAAAGATGAACTTGACATAAAATATGAATAGATCCATGTATTATGAACACTTTGACATATTAAGTTATTTAAAAATTCCAAAACCACAAATAAAGCGTACAAAAAAATACTAGATCTTGGGTAAGAACGTTATAAAAATGAAGACTAGTAAAAACTACGTTTTTATAAACAAAAATATTATTTTCCAACAAAAATGGTTATAACCAAGTTATTACACCATTTTTGTGAGAAATATCTTAAAAGATGATATTTATAAACATTTGAACAAGTTACTTTGTTAATATTCGCAAAATATGATTGTTACGGCGGAATTACTAAAAATAGACTATTATTGGAATAGTTTACGAACATAAGGTTATATTGACGCTTAAACATGACAAAAATAATTATATAAAATTATATAATTATTTAACAACACTATATTATTATGGGAAAATGATAATGGACAATTACAAGAGTTTTTATATACAAATCGTACGTAAACAAGTTGATTGAAATACATACATTTTGTGAGATGAATCTTCACAGTACTTTTATAAGTACCTACTATAAGTCCTGTACATTTATAACCAGAGTCTCGGTAAGAGAGCGCGATATTTGAGTATAGATCTATACGGGGCTTGACAACCCCGCGCCTGAGCTGCTCGCTACAGCTAGACCGGCAGGTCTGAGGTGTCCAAATGTCTACCATTTCGACGCTTGAAGAACGTCGCAACAGGCCAACTAGTCACAGTATGGTTATAGGGTATCTCACGGGGAAAATATCAACTTAACAATTTCTTTTATAAATTATTTACGTTATTATTATAACAATTCAATTATAATTCCAAAAATATAATACCGATTGATCTACTTACGAGAGCGGTGTCTAGGCCGATCAAATGAGCTAGGTTTTTGGATTTGCAAAAGGCGTATACGCTGAAAGGGTCCTGCCTCCCCATTTGATCTTCTACCTGGCCGTTCTTTATTTGATAGTCATGAAATATTATATTGGAATTAGTAAAGAGTAAAACCAATTTATTACACTACAATTATACATATTACATTTTAGTCTTTGGGAGTTAAAGACTTGGTCATTTTATAAGAAAATATAGGATTTTCTTGGTTCTAAATTACTACCGTTTACAAACAAAGGGCTTTTCCATTACAAAATCTTATGAACTCACCAACTTAATTGTTGACACTTTTTCAACTACTTGTATTCTCAGGAAACTGACAAGGTAAATGCAAGCGCTACAAGTAATGACGTTACGACGTCATTTTTATCTATTTTGTTATCATTTCAATTGTAATTGAGACATGTAATAAGTAAACTTTGTAACATTTGTAATTGATTTAAACGATGGTTGTGTGCTTGGATTTCACTACTATTCAACTTTGTTATGATATTGTTCATGAAGTCATCCACCCTTGAACTATTCCGCCAATACGGTTTGAGGGTGTGACAGATTGGTATCAGAGCATTGTTTATAGTGAACTAAGTATATCAATCCATTAAAAGATATACAACTATAAATACAATCGGACTAAAATTCTCGAAAATATTTTCATACAAGTATACTTTTAAAATTACAACGGTAATTTTTATAAAAGTGTAAATACATACATACATACATACTAGAACGATATTATAACGAAGACATACAAAAGTATTAGGATGAGTTGAAATACTACGGATAGACCTAAGTGCTTTGGTAATTATGTCTTGGATAAATAGAGCCTGATCAAATCTATTGGTCTAAGATATAATTAACGGGTACTTAGGGATAGTCGTGGTGAACAACAAGTCTGAACACTTACCAATGATCAAACAACTAAACAAAAAAAAATTTAAAATACTATGGGAGTATTTTAAGACGCTATAGAACTAAACATAGAGTTAAAATACTACGTGAGTATTTTATGAATACTACGAAGTCGTACACTTAGAATTTTCTCTTACATACCTCTCATACCCCTTAGAAATCACCTTACTTATAACAACTTCTAAAGACTTACCAAGTACCATGTACAAAGAAAAACACTAGAACAAAACATAAAACAAAAATACTATACGAGTATTTTGTGATACTATAGAACCATACATCTAGACTCTTTATGCACCTATTATACCCCTATCACTACATAGTCGACATAAACGTATAATAGAAACGCCGTACTTTGATAACCCTTACCAGAAACTAACCGACGTCAAATCTTGAATCCTTATGGCAGAAATATGCCACCCCGTCGAAGAAACGCTAGGCGCGCACTGATCGCAACTCCCGAGCCACCCATGATGGACTCAGCCACTTTCCAGGCTGCTGTTACTGCTGCGGTAGCAGCTGCTGTCGCTCAGATAAACTCTAATGGGACGAATGGAAACGGAAGCGGAAATGCCACCAACGACTCCACAAATGTAGAAACATCAAACCAATCGCGAGTATGCACATACAAAGACTTTGTTAATTGTAAACCAGTGGCTTTCCACGGTACTGGTGGTGTCCTTGCTCTCACGAGATGGATTGAGAAAACAGAATCAATCTTTGAAATCTCCACATGCTCCGAGGAATCTAAAGTAAAATTTGCCGCTGGTACCTTTGCTGATACGGCTATGTCCTGGTGGAAGGGTCATGTTAAGGCTCTGACACTTCCTGTGGCCAACTCAATGAGTTGGGAGGAACTGAAGACCATGCTGATGAAAGAGTACTGTCCCAGGGGGGAGATCCAGAAACTAGAACAAGAGCTGTGGAACCTCACTATGAAAGGTTCAGACCTGACCTCCTACACGAACCGATTCAATAACCAGGCAACCCTCTGCCCTACTATGGTCACGCCAGAATCTGTGAAAGTGGAGCGCTATATCTGGGGGCTATCTCCTCAGATCCAAGGGAATGTAGAATCAGCAAGCCCCGCTACCTTCGACAGCGCCAAACGACTAGCCCAACGACTAGTTGACCATGGGGTTCTCTAGGGAACCATGACCCCAAGAACTGAACAACCAAAGGAGAAGGACCACAAAAGGAAACCCTGGAACAGGGGGAGGGGTCAGCCTAACCAAGAAAATGCCAAGAGACAACAGATTATGGCAGTCCGTGCAGCCACTGTCCCGACTACCCCTACAACAACCAAGCAGTATAATGGGACACTACCCAAGTGCAACAAGTGTAATTTCCACCACACCGGAGCATGTAGGGAGATGCACTGCTCGAACTGTAACAAAAAGGGGCATACCACCCGTTTCTGCAAGGCGCCAGTTCCACAAACCACCCAAGCCTCTAATGCTGGGGTGAGTCAAGCTTGCTATGGTTGCGGTGAGACATGGCATTTTAAGCGTGATTGCCCAAAGACAAAGAACGTGGGGAGAAATGGAAGAGTCCTAGCCATGGGATGCGCTGAAGCAGTAGAGGATCCTACCGTGGTTACCGGTACGTTCCTCGTCAATAATTCATATGCTTGTATACTATTTGATAGCGGTGCGGAGAGGAGTTTCGTAAGCCACGAGTTTAAATACTTACTAAAACAAAAACCTCAACCACTCAATGAAACATTTACAGTAGAAATGACTAATGGCAAAACAGAAAGCACAAACAACATATACATAGGCTGTACACTTACCCTGGATGATCACTCTTTTCAAATCGATTTAATGCCTGTTAAAATAGGAAGTTTTGACGTGATTGTTGGTATGGATTGGCTAATTCCCCATCATGCCGACATCATGTGTTACGAACGAGGAATCCGACTACATCTGCCAGATGACAAGACCCTTGTTGTCTACGGTGATAAACCCAGTACCAGCCTCCGAATCGTATCTTGCATCAAAACCCGAAAATACCTACAGAAAAGATACCATGCCTTCTTAGCACACGTTGTTGACGAAAAGAAAGAAGTAAAGAACATCAAAGAAATCCCCGAAGTCTGCAACTTTCCCGACGTATTCCCAGAAGACCTTCCAGGAATACCACCCGCACGACAAGTCGAGTTCAGAATCGATTTGATCCCAGGAGCCACCCCAGTAGCAAAAGCACCATACCGATTAGCCCCGACAGAAATGCAAGAATTATCCAGTCAACTAAACGAACTGCTAAGTAAAGGGTTCATCAGACCGAGCTTCTCACCTTGGGGAGCGCCAGTCTTGTTCGTGAAGAAGAAGGATGAGTCATTCCGTATGTGCATTGACTACCGGGAATTAAACAAACTCACCATTAAGAACCGATACCCGCTACCCCGAATTGACGACCTGTTCGATCAACTCCAAGGAGCGAGCTATTTCTCAAAAATCGATCTGAGGTCGGGATATCACCAACTCAAGGTTCAAGAGGAAGATGTTCCTAAAACGGCATTCAGAACTCGCTATGGCCATTATGAATTCGTTGTGATGCCCTTCGGATTGACTAATGCGCCTGCAGTGTTTATGGATCTAATGAACCGAGTATGCCGACCTTACCTAGATAAATTCGTGATAGTGTTCATCGACGACATACTTATCTATTCACGAAGTAAGGAGGAACATAGTCAACACTTACGACAGGTTTTGGAGACATTAAGAGTAGAGAAGTTGTATGCGAAATTTTCGAAATGCGAATTTTGGATTCAAAAGGTGGACTTTCTAGGCCACGTAGTCAGCAAGGAAGGAATACATGTGGATCCTTCCAAAATCAAAGCCATCAAAAACTGGAAAGCACCAAGAACTCCGACAAAAATCCGCCAGTTTTTGGGCCTTGCTGGCTATTACCGAAGATTCATACAGAATTTCTCCAAAATTGCAAAGCCACTTACTACCCTGACACAGAAGGGTGTAACATTCAAGTGGGGAGATAAACAAGACACCGCCTTCCAGACCCTAAAGAAAGCTTTATGCAGCGCTCCTATTCTGTCCCTTCCAGAGGGAACAGAAGACTTTGTGGTCTATTGCGACGTATCGAACCAGGGTCTGGGCTGTGTACTCATGCAGAGAGGAAAGGTCATTGCTTACGCTTCAAGGCAGCTTAAAACTCACGAGGTCAACTACACTACACATGACCTCGAGTTGGGAGCAGTAGTGTTCGCATTGAAAATCTGGAGACACTACCTGTACGGCACAGAATGTACGGTATACACTGACCATAAGAGTCTCCAGCATATCCTCAACCAAAAAGAACTCAATATGAGGCAACGACAATGGGTGGAGCTACTAAGTGACTATAGATGTGAAATTCGTTATCACCCAGGGAAGGCCAACGTGGTAGCTGATGCCCTCAGTCGAAAGGAATACACAGGCAGCCGAGTGAAATCATTAACAATGACGATCCATTCCCAGTTACCCACTCAAATTAAAGAGGCGCAGCTAGAAGCCTTAAATCCTGAAAATGTCGCAAATGAAGCCTTGCGAGGGATGGATAAAAACCTTGAAGTTAAGGATGACGAAGCTCGTTACCTCATGAACCGAATCTGGACACCGAAATTCGGCGGATACAGAGACATTATCATGAATGAAGCTCACAAGACTAGATACTCCGTTCATCCCGGGTCAGACAAAATGTACCAGGACCTCAAGAAACTGTATTGGTGGCCAAACATGAAGGCAGAAATCGCTACTTACGTGGGCAAGTGCCTGACTTGCGCCAAAGTTAAAGTAGAATACCAAAAGCCCTCGGGTTTGCTAGTTCAACAACCAATATCCGAGTGGAAGTGGGAGCGGATAACAATGGACTTCATAACCAAATTACCAAAGACAACCGGTGGGTTAGATACTATATGGGTAATTGTCGATAGGTTAACCAAATCCGCTCACTTCCTGCCAATCAAGGAGAGTGATAGGACGGATAAGCTAGCAAGGCTCTACCTCAAGGAGATTGTAAAATTGCACGGTGTGCCGAGATCAATCATCTCGGATAGAGATATCCGGTTTACTTAAAACTTTTGGCAATCATTACAAAAGGCTATGGGAACCAGGCTTGACATAAGCACAGCTTACCATCCGCAGACAGATGGCCAAAGTGAAAGAACCATCCAAACGCTGGAAGATATGTTGAGAGCCTGTGTGATAGACTTCGGTAAGGCGTGGGACACCCACTTACCACTCATTGAATTCTCATACAACAACAGCTACCACACTAGCATCAAAGCTGCTCCATTTGAAGCTCTATATGGACGCAAGTGTAGATCCCCTTTGTGCTGGGCCGAAATGGGTGATACTCAACTAGCCAGAGGCCAAACACCTAACAGCGCTCTCACCGGTCCGAAGATCATACGAGAGACAACGGAGAAAATCGTTCAGATCCGTGAACGATTGAAAGCATCTCGTGACCGACAAAAGAGCTACGCAGAAAAGCGACGTAAGCCTTTGGAATTCCAGGTTGGTGACCGAGTGTTGTTGAAGGTCTCGCCATGGAAAGGAATGATACGCTTTGGAAAGCGTGGAAAGCTAAACCCCAGATACATTGGGCCCTTCGAGATCCTTGCTAGGATCGGCCCAGTAGCCTACAAACTTCAACTACCTCAGGAGTTGAGCAAAGAACACATCACATTCCATGTGTCGAATCTCAAGAAGTGCTTGTCCGATGAAACCCTGATCATCCCCCTTGACGAAATCGAAGTCAATGAAGACCTACACTTCGTAGAGGAACCAGTGGAGATCATGGATAGAGAAATCAAAAGAACCAAACAGAGCCGCATACCAATAGTTAAGGTCCGTTGGAGTGCCAAGCGAGGACCTGAGTTTACTTGGGAGCGTGAAGACCAAATGAAGCAGAAATACCCACATCTCTTCCCAAACCCTTGAGGATCCACTCAAGAGCTAAATTTCGGGACGAAATTCTTTCTAACGGGTAGGTGATGTGACAATTGTAAATTTTGGTCAACAAAAGTCAAACTATAGTCAAACGAAGCGTACATTAATCTATATGTTGAAAAGTTATTTTCCATAACTTTTGCAATGAATTATTAATATTATAGTATTACGTATGCTAAATCAAACAAATAACGATTAAAAGTCGAAAATACGGATAGCAAACTACTGTAGCGTAAAAATTCGATAATCATACAATTATTATTTTGAGAATAATAATATTCATAAAGTGATCTACTCGTAAATACGAAACTGTGGATATATAGAACGTCGAAAACGGAGTTCGTATGTGAAAGTTATAACGATTAAACCGCTGTGAACGGATAAATGTACACAGGATTTGGACTCAAATTTCAAAATGTGGTGCCTTAAACATCACATATGAAATAAAAACTTATATGATAAGTAACGTAATAGTATCTAGTATTTAATTCCAAAGCTAAATACAATTTACGGTAAAACGTCAAAAATTGCGAAATCGGAAGAATACCGCGCTTAAACGCGTATTCCGACATCCAACGAGTTATGTTTCAATCAAAATAAATGTTTGACAATGTTTTTATACAAAATAATTATTTAGCACTTCGTTTCGTTAAAAACGCATAAAAATTTACTAAAACGACTTACGATTTTATAAAAATCACCCATTTTTATAAGTACATTGCTATTTTTATAAAAACTAACCCTACCCTACCCCACCCCCCACCCTACACTCATTTGGCTGAAACAAGTGCTCCATTAAGACCTTAGTGGTAAATATTTAAAATCTAGGCACTTATGAAGCTAGTAATTTTATAATAGGAAATATCTAAGTATAAATCTTCCAAGAGAGACTAGCCAAATTCATTTGTATCCAACCAAACTTCTTCTTTCTCTCCTCTCCATCTTGCTCACTGCTCCAAGACCATCACCACCATCTTCACTTTCAAGTTTCAATTTCAAGCTCTTTTCACAAGATTAAGTAGTAAGTTCCATTCATCTTTTGATTCTAATATACATAACACAAGTTCTACACCTTTTTACACACTAACATCCATCAAAATCTATTGGATATTAGCTTTGTCCAAGAGTCATCCAAGTCCTAGAACCAAACTTTTCAACCTTCTACCAAGAAACCTTAAGATCTACCACTCAAGGTGAGTTCATACCCCTCATTTTCATCTTTTCAAACCTTTTGGGGGAGAATACAAGTTCTTTTACTATAAATGTTGTTTTATTCAAGTTTATATGTGTTTTATTGTTATACATGTTGATTTACACAAGTTTATAAAGTTAATATTTGTGTAAAAATGCTCTTGACATAAAATATGAATAGATCCATGTATTATGAACACTTTGACATATTAAGTTATGTAAAAATTACAAAACTACAAATAAACCATACAAAAATACTAGATCTTGGACAAAATATTATAAAGATGAACTTGACATAAAATATGAATAGATCCATGTATTATGAACACTTTGACATATTAAGTTATGTAAAAATTCCAAAACCACAAATAAAGCGTACAAAAAAATACTAGATCTTGGGTAAGAACGTTATAAAAATGAAGACTAGTAAAAACTACGTTTTTATAAACAAAAATATTATTTTCCAACAAAAATGATTATAACCAAGTTATTACACCATTTTTGTGAGAAATATCTTAAAAGATGATATTTATAAACATTTGAACAAGTTACTTTGTTAATATTCGCAAAATATGATTGTTACGACGGAATTACTAAAAATAGACTATTATTGGAATAGTTTACGAACATTAGGTTATATTGACGCTTAAACATGACAAAAATAATTATATAAAATTATATAATTATTTAACAACACTATATTATCATGGGAAAAATGATAATGGACAATTACAAGAGTTTTTATATACAAATCGTACGTAAACAAGTTGATTGAAATACATACATTTTGTGAGATGAATCTTCACAGTACTTTTATAAGTACCTACTATAAGTCCTGTACATTTATAACCAGAGTCTCGGTAAGAGAGCGCGATATTTGAGTATAGATCTTTACGGGGCTTGACAACCCCGCACCTGAGTTGCTCGCTACAGCTAGACCGGCAGGTCTGAGGTGTCCAAATGTCTACCATTTCGACGCTTGAAGAACGTCGCAACAGGCCAACTAGTCACAGTATGGTTATAGGGTATCTCACGGGGAAAATATCAACTTAATAATTTCTTTTATAAATTATTTACGTTATTATTATAACAATTCAATTATAATTCAAAAAATATAATACCGATTGATCTACTTACGAGAGTGGTGTCTATGCCGATCAAATGAGCTAGGTTTTTGGATTTCCGAAAGGCGTATACGCTGATAGGGTCCTGCCTCCCCATTTGATCTTCTACCTGGCCGTTCTTTATTTGATAGTCATGAAATATTATATTGGAATTAATAAAGAGTAAAACCAATTTATTACACTACAATTATACATATTACATTTTAGTCTTTGGGAGTTAAAGACTTGGTCATTTTATAAGAAAATATAAGATTTTCTTGGTTCTAAATTACTACCGTTTACAAACAAAGGGCTTTTCCATTACAAAATCTTATGAACTCACCAACTTAATTGTTGACACTTTTTCAACTACTTGTATTCTTAGGAAACTGACAAGGTAAATGCAAGCGCTACAAGTAATGACGTTACGACGTCATTTTTATCTATTTTGTTATCATTTCAATTGTAATTGAGACATGTAATAAGTAAACTTTGTAACATTTGTAATTGATTTAAACGATGGTTGTGTGCTTGGATTTCACTACTATTCAACTTTGTTATGATATTGTTCATGAAGTCATCCACCCTTGAACTATTCCGCCAATACGGTTTGAGGGTGTGACATAGTGTGAGAAATAAGAACGACAAGAAAGTACTAAAACACAAGTTATAATATGATAATGGTACATGGGGTACCTAAGAAGATGAGAAGTGTACTCAAAAGAGTACTGTAAGAAAGTTGAAGAACGAAAAAGACACGATTATATTAGTAAGTATAATGAGTAAGTGAGACCGAGATCTCATAAATGATAAATGAAGATGAAAGAATCATTTAAGTTGCTAATATCTCAAAATTGTGAAAGTATTATAAGTAAAAAGTAATATAAGACATGTATTAATGAAAGTAATACATATAATGTAATGAAAGTAATACATATAATGTACAGGAAATGAGTAAGAAGTATGTGAAAATGAAATTTCATAAATTATGAATTAAGAATGAAAGTAATAATTGAGTCATTAATAAATGCTATGATGTGAAAGTAGTATATGTATAGAATGATACGAGACATGTATTTATAGAAAGTAATACATGCAGATTACAGAGTAGAAAAGATAGTAATTTATTGTGAACGTATGGAAGCTAGTAGGGAATAAAAAGAAGTATATAATTCCGTAATATAAGTGTCAAGAGTAGAAAATAAGGAAGTTGACAGAAATAGTAGGTCAACTTCAATAGTAAAATTGTACAAATCTACAAGACCAAAAAATTATGTATTATACATAAAAAGAAACCTACTGATGTCTAGTTTCTAAAACAAAAAGTGGTACGTCGTTTCGATTCCTCTATAGTGAGATATGCAGATTTTTGTGTAATGTATACTGTTTCGACAGATTCTGTCCCAATTGGGAATATGAGAATGTAAAGTATAAAGAAAGGAAGAGAATTCATTCTCTATAAATAGAAATGAACCGAAAGTCGTTAGAAGAGAGAAAGAATAAATTTATAGTTTTAAAAGACTTAAAGAATGAAATATATAAAATATAAGAAGTTGTAAAATTTCTATAAAGAAGGAATACTAGTATTATTTACGTAAGAATGAATGAGTAGAGGAATGAGAAAAAGAGAAGAGTGAAAGTAAACGAATAATATTATAATTGAAAGAATGAAAAGAATGTGGAAATTTTATAAAAAAAATTAATTTTAGTTTAAGTAAAATGTCCGTTAAGGGACAGAATTTTACAAAGAAAGATTTAGTGTATTTTATAAAATTTGCTTAAATGCAAACTATGTTTAATTGTATTTGAAAAAGTTTTATAAATAAGAGTATGATGAGTATAATCTTACGGATTTTAATAAAGATATGAGAAGGATTGCAAAGTATATTGCTATTTTTGATAAATACATAGAAGTATGAAACTATTTTGTAAAATAAGAATTTGAAGGATGAAAGTCAAAGAAAATAATTTTTATTAAGTTAAATGAAGATATTTGCATATGAGTGAAATGAGGTAAAAAGTAATGCAATTAAAACATGGAGTATGAAATATGTGTGAGCAGACAATAGAGGTTGAGGAAATGGATAAAATGATTGAAAGGGCATTCTGGTCCCTTAATAAAAGTATTATATATGTTGTTATAAGTATTTTGGATATTATAAGGAAAAGAGGGTAAAGTGACTAAGAAGGTATTTCGGTTATTTGGATAAATGCAAAATTTTAAAAGAGATATTCATATGCAAGAATATATCTAATATAAGAAGAAGTTTAGAAGAGGGATAACCTCTAAAACCACAAAGTTCTGAAGAAAAAAATTAATTAGAAAGTCTCATGTATTAAATAAGAGATTAAAAGTTGAGGGAATAAAAGATTATTTCCTCAAAGATAAAAAGTATCAGTAAAGAAAAGATATCCATACTATGTAAATTACGAAAAGATTCCGGGGATGGAATTCTCTTAAGGAGGGGTGATTGTAAGAACCCAAAAAATAGTGGTAAAAGTTATAAAATGAACATATGTGAAGTTTTGGTTGAACTATGTTTTAATAGTAGAAAATTCGTATAAAAAGGGCAAACTGGTCATTTGGCACACAAATGACTTTTATGTAAAGAAAATATATTTTGGGGCAAGAATGAAAGAAAATAAAACTTATAATGTTACAAAATGAGTTCTTGTGTCATTTTGGGAAAAATGGAATTAGAGGGGCTAGATTGTCATTAGTGCAAAGTGAGGAGGTATAAATAGGGAAAAAATCTGCACTCTCCTCACTGTAAACTTGTTCAGCCACGAGAGAGTTCTAGAGAGGGCTAGGGAGATCGGTTCATGAAGGTTGTGAGGAATTGGAAGAAAACCCACTTGGAATTGAATAATTCCAAGCCTTCTAAGGTTAGTAAACTTGTTTTTAGGGTTGTTTAACCCATTTCCCATGAGTGTGTCAATGTAGCTTCATGATTTCAGTGGCTAGAGGAGGATTATCCTATGATTCCTAGCCTTAATTTGTGTCTTAATCACTATATAAACCTAGTTTAACCATTAAATGTGTTAAAATCAAGAAATGATGATTTTTAGCTCAAGAACCCTAATTAACGGGTTTGTAAGAACAAGTTGGTTATAATGGTTCTTGATAAGTCTAATATGTTATAATAGAAGTAATAAATTGTTCCTAGTTGATAAATTTGAGTAATTTCAAATTTTGGGTAAAAATGTCAAAAATGGAAATTTTTGGAAAAACTTGGAATCAATGATTCCATGGTTCAAAAACATGTTTAAGTGATGGGTTTTAGTCATGGAATGAGTCTAAAACAATTAAGTAGGTTATAAAGAACTTAATATGCGAAATTAGTGAATTACAGGACAAAAATCGGACTAAAAATGGAGTCTGCAGGTCATGCACGAGTCGTGCCACATTAACCCTTGGGTGTGCACGAGTCGTGCTCCACTTAAAATGAAAGTGGGATGTTGTTTTGGGGTGCACGAGTCGTGCTCCTTATAAAGTGAAGTTTGCACGAGTCGTACTCCATGCCAGGGGCTTTTTAATGTTGAAATTCGATGCTAGGCTTATCCGTTTGGTATCCAATTGATACCATAATTTTAATATGATATGAAAACAATAAAAACTTAAAAAATAAAGTTAAGTTGAGTGTGTGACTTTCCAAGGGTAATAATGGTCAATAATATACCATGTAAATGATAATTGAAAGTAGCAAAGAAGAAAATAAGTTAAGTAATGAATATCACAAACATATTGTGATACGATTCTAGTAAGATATGGAAATAGTGGTCATTATGTATTGTTAAGTCATATAACATGTACTAAATAGAATGTGAATAAACTTCTTAGGTACTTAAGAAGTAAAAAGGGCAATGAATGGAAGGGACAAAGAAGGGAATAGTCCTAGTTAGATTTCTCTAACTAGTCGAGGTGAGTAGTATGTGGATTTTCTTGGGTACATAGCAAAGCAAGTTTTATAAGAAAATGTTTTGGAGTCAAAATGGTTTTGTGAATGAAATTGTTTTTGCCAAGTGAAATTATATATGTATGATATACATAAAAGATGAATAAGATGTGCAGTATTCCATGGAATAGAGGAACAATGACAGTTCAATGAAAAAAATTCGGATAAGGATCACGCCCGCTGCGGGTGGGGTGGCCCAAAAGACACTACTGGGATGGTACCTACCGTCGCGAAGTAGTTGTCTCAGGGGTACCTTGATGGATGAATTCGTTTTATGCTATCAAGGGAGGAGTTATACGGGTTCGCTTGTATGAAAATTCCTACAGGGACGCTCGTAGGGACATGTTATCAAAGGAGGGAATGCGCGGGTGCGCTCATGTAAGAGTACCTATGGGCGCGCTCATAGGAAATTAAATATTAAGGAAAATTGTAAAGCTTGAAATATGAAAATTATTTTAGGTCTAAAACCCGTATTACTCACGAGACTTTTCGTCTTACGTATTATTTTTAAAATGTTTTGTACTCAGGTAGCAATGGAAAGAAGTAGAAGATGCCTTAGAGAAGCAGGAGTCCTAGTCTAATCAAAGTATGGGATCAATTGTTTAAGTTATGGTGAAGAATCAAGCTTGTGACACCCCTTCTTGAAAGAAAGAATTTTTTTGTAAGATATTCAACATGTAATTTATTTGATAATATTTTGAATAAGGGACGGGGTTTTACAAGTAGTAAGTGTCCGCAGGCTTAAGAGTAGGACTCCTTAGTGAATCCAAAATATAGCCGGTGCGATTACGAGGACAAATCACCAACAAGACCCAATGCTCACTTGTAATGTTCATAAGTTTTAGTATAGACAACAAATATGGAGAAGTTATAACAATAATCATAATGACATATTATACATTTGAAAATATGGTGCAGCAAAAAACTCTTTTCCTTGATAAATGCGCATTGCTTTAGCTAAGAAACTTACGACACTTTCCGAGTTTTGTTGGCATTCTTTCCCAAGAATCCTATGTGGGTTTACAAAAGCGCATGTGTTTTTCATGCGTGCAACAAAATGTAGAATCCTAAATAAAAGACAACGAGGTACTAAGATTAGCTAATAATGTAGAATCCTAAATAAAAGACAACGAGGTACTAAGATTAGCTAATAGATACAATTTAGGGTGCGATCATACCAGCACTAATGCACCGGATCCCATCAGAACTCCGCAGTTAAGCGTGCTTGGGCGAGAGTAGTACTAGGATGGGTGACCCCCTGGGAAGTCGTCGTGTTGCACCCCCCTTTTGCCAATGATCTCTAGCCTAGCTGGGTGAGGCACTGGGTTATATGCCCATGTGGGGTGAGGTTCCAGGTTCAAACCTGGTTCCAAGCGCCCCTGTGGGGGATTTTCCCAGAGGCGAGGCATGGTCGAGGGAAAAGGCCTTGCGCCTATGGTAATCGCCAACCGCCCTGGGTGGCGGGGTCGAGTACCCTCTGGTGAGACCAATAAAAATTGCCGGCTTCTAAAAAAAAAAAAGATACAATTTAAAACCAAAATATTGTAACAACAAATAACAGTAATTTCAAGCATACTTACATCTGACAAACGGTTATGATGGTAATATCAAGTTTTTTTTGTTCAATAAACGAAAAACTTCGTCTCTAGCAACCCAAAACTCAAACGTCCCAACTTCTAAGACCCCATAATCAGCTACAAGATGGATTAGTGGGATGTTCTTTAATTGTTCGCGTAGTGCTTCAATCGGTCTTGCTTTATTATTCATTTGAATGGGTGTTCTTTTGAAATTTAGAGGGGTTTTTATGAGTAGTATCTCAAATTTGGTTGCGTTGGTGGGGTCAAAGACCCATTTTTACAAAGAGAATTGAATTACCCAGATTTTTGCAAAAGAAATTGGAAACAACCCCGTTATTGTAAAAAACTCCAGCTCCACACCCTCAAAGTCAGTTTTCGTTGATCCTCTGCGTCGCCGAACATTGACTGCTCGCCGGCCATCTCTCTTCCAAGATGCAAGGCAACAAGCTCCATCCAGCTGGAATCGCACCCCTCAATCATCTGACGTCGATCCGAAAATGGTTATGCTGTTAACATTTTTGCCCTACCTGCCGGTCATCGGAATCGCGATTATCTCCAGCCCTCCACTGAGAGCCATTAGCGATTTGCAGATTTTAGTCTCTCCCGTCTCCAAAGCTCCCTTTCTGAATCTCAATCTCGAAGTCGATTACCCCATACCAGCTCTCCGAGTTCTGACTTTGTTGGAAGTCGGTCAATCACTCAAGCTCCATCCCCTAACCACTACTCTAGCCCCATCGGTCTCGCTGAGTTGAGGAGGTCGATCCACACACAGGAAGAATCACCTACACACGTCCACAGCCACAGGCCACCACCATTTTGTCGTCGCCGGTCACTACAGGTCCTCCTGACTCCCGACGTGACCCCGCCATCTACTCCGGTAAGTTAGCAGACTTCGATTGCAGACTTCGATATAGGAGGAAAGAATTCTTTTAATGATGTTTCCAAAAAACATTATAAAAAGAAATATAAGAAAAAAAATATAAAAAACATATTGTTAAAAGAAGTTTGTAGGAATCTCACCATCGAACTCTTAGGAGAAATATTCGAAATACCTACCATCTATCAACAAGACTCAGGTATCGACCTAATTTTAGGAAACAATTTCTGTCAATTATATGGTCCATTTGTCCAGTGGATTGATAGAATTGCCTTTCATCTCAAAACCGAGATGGTTATTGCCAAAAAGGTTACTAAAGCACTTTGCTTTGGAAAACCCAATTTCTTAGAATCAATTAAAAAAGATTCTAAAGAAAAAATGATTCCAGGTGTTAATATCACTAAAGAATCAATAAACATTCAATAAATTTAGAAATTGAAAAATTTCAAGCTATTGAAGAAATACTTGAACAAGTATGCTCAGAAAATCCCATTGATCCTAAAAAGACTAAGGGTTGGATGAAAGCTTCTATAAAGCTTATTGACTCCAAAACAATTATTAGAGTCAACCCTATGAAATACTCTCCTCAAGACAGAGTAGAATTTTCAAAACAAATTAAAGAATTACTTGAAATGAATTTGATTAAGGAATCAA
Organism: Cichorium intybus; assembly: GCA_023525715.1. Classification (NCBI taxonomy): domain Eukaryota; kingdom Viridiplantae; phylum Streptophyta; class Magnoliopsida; order Asterales; family Asteraceae; genus Cichorium; species Cichorium intybus. Next base: position 42,765,929 of record CM042017.1, on the reverse strand, counting down.
ATCACCTCACATGTCCCCGGCCTTTTTAGTAAATAATGAAGCAGAAAAAAGACGAGGAAAGAAAAGGATGGTTGTAAATTACAAAGCCATCAATAATGCAACTATAGGAGATTCTCACAATCTTCCTAACATGCAAGAACTTCTTACTCTCTTGAGAGGAAAGAATATTTTTTCCAGTTTTGACTGTAAATCAGGCTTTTGGGAAGTTCTCCTTGATGAAGAATCACAACTATTAACAGCCTTTACATGTCCAGACGGTCATTATCAGTGTTATCGATAGCGAATAGCGGTAAATAGCGACAAGGTCACCTATACGCTACGTAGCGAATAGCGGTAAATAGCGCCCGCTATTTCGTATTTAGCGGTATACTTCTAGAAAATAAAATTTATATATTACCTTCATCTATTATAGCAAATATAACTAATAAATAAGCAAACAACCCATAATAATAGCTTACATGTGTTTTTAAACATGAAAATGACATTTACTTGTTGAAAATACAAATCAAAAATCGTCTAAATCCTCGTATACGGGCTCATCATCCACATCTTGTTCTACAAAATCTTTATAAGCCCCAATATCATTTTCCTCATCTTCTTCATCTATTAAATGATTTCCTCTAGACCGTGAGGTCGATGCATCGGGTACTTTCGCACATTTGGATACATCGGGGGAATCACAAGCAAGGTGATGTTTGTGTCTTGTGATCCCGCCTTTTGATACAAAGAAACAGAAGTTGCATTGCACCGAGTTCTTGGTTCCTTCTACTAATGTCCCGTAAGTCCATCCCGGATCAACTTCTTTTTTACTAGTCATTGATCTTAAAAATAGAAAAAAAAACATAAAGAAAAGAACATGTTATAAACAAAAACATAAAAACATAACATCCAATATTCCAATTAACAGGAAAGTGAGGAAACAAAAAAAAAATCATAAAAACAGAACATCTTCTGTTAACAGTAAAAAACAAAAACATAAAAACCTCTGTTAACAGGAAAAAGAAACCGTTGAATTGAACAAAAGTCCAATTAGCAGAAATTAACATTACACAAAAATCTAATTAAGTGTTTAACAGGAAATGAGGAAATCATTGCACAAAATTAACAACAATTGCACAAAATTAGCAGGAAATTTATCATCTGTGAAATGTGAATTCTATGATGCTCTGTTAAATTTAACAGAAAAGAGAAGAGAGAATTCGCAATAGTAGAGATAGAAGAGTTGTAGAGTCGGTAATGGACTAATGAAAGAAATCAAAATTCACCTTAGAAGTTAGAAGTTAGAACACCACCGAGAACTGAGAATATTGAAGAGACCGAGGTCTCACTGAGTAGCGATCGCCGGAGGACTGGTCGCCGGAGGAGTGAGTCGCGGCCTGAGAAGAAATGGCAGACGTGGTCGTCGATGGTCTGAGACTCGAGAGATAGAGAGCAGCGATGCGTATGTTATTTTTAACCCTAATATTTCTATTAATACCAATATTTAAAAAAAAAAAAAAAAAAAAAAAAAAAAAAAAGACCTAATCCGCTATCTTCCGCTTTGTAACCGCTAAATACACAATAGCGCCTTTTGACCGATACGCGACATAGCGCGCTATAGCGACCGCTATTGTCGCTATTAACAACACTGGTCATTATCAATGGAATGTTGTTCCATTTGGACTAAAACAAGCTCCTAGTATTTTCCAAAGACATATGCAAAATACTCTTAGAGGACTTGAAAATTTTTGTACCGTATACGTTGATGACATCATCGTATTCAGCGAAACTGATAAAGAACATTATATACATGTACTAAGTGTTCTTCGTACCATACAAAAATATGGTATAATACTTTCCAAAAAGAAAGCAAATCTTTTTAAAACAAAGGTTAATTTCTTGGGTCTAGAAATAGATCAAGGGACTCATAATCCTCAAAAACATATTCTTGAGCATTTACACGATTTTCCTGATGCTTTAGAAGACAAAAAACAACTGCAACGTTTTTTAGGCGTTTTAACTTACGCTGAAACATATATAAAAAAGATTAAGAAAAATTTAATCGTTTTTCCTAAACTTTATCTTCCGACAAATTAAGATAATTTGATCATCGAAACTGATGCATCAGATGAATTTTGGGGAGGAGTTTTAAAAGCAAAAACCCCCCGAAAACATTGAGAAAATCTGCAATATTCTTCTGGCAGCTTTAAAGCAGCTGAAAAGAATTATCACAGTAATGAAAAAGAAATACTCGCAGTCAAAAGAGTAATTTCAAAATTTAGTGTGTACTTAACACCAGTAACTTTTCTGGTACGTACTGATAATAAAAACTTTACGTATTTTATGCGTAAAAAAATCGCTGGTGACAGTAAACTTGGTCGACAAATACGTTGGCAGTCTTGGTTCTGTAGATACGACTTCACCGTCAAACATCTACCCGGAGAAAAGAATGTGCTGGCAGCAGGGTTTAAAAAAACGGTTGAGGCGGACGCCTCGGATAAATGAGGCAGTGAGAGGCGGCCTGAGGCGGTAAGAGGCGATCCGAGGCGTATATATTGATTATGCTGTCTTTTTTGATTTTTTTTTTTTTGGCGTTTTGGTTTTTTTAGCTTTTATTTTAGGATTAAACACAATAAAAAAGCATAAAAGTAATTTTAAATATGCTTTTGACTTAAAATGTGAGAGTTGAGACTTCGTTTGACCTACTAGTATTTGTATTATATGATTTTGATTAATTTTAAGACTAACAATATTTTATATTTTTTTGATTCGGAATTTTATATGGTTTTTATGACATAAATAATATTTTATTCATATTTTTTTAAATCCAGCTTACGCCTCGCAGGCACGATTCCGTACTTTAAAACTTTGGCTGGCAGACCGACTCACACGAAATTTCAGGTATGTACGTCATCCATTATCTCAACTGCTCCTCACGAGCCCTATATATATGAAGCATCCCTCACGGAGTTCATATACCAAAAATCACTTATCTTTTAGAGAGGGGGAGGTTAGAGAAAATACAAATACAAATCTATAAAAATTTGTTATAGATGGAAGACATCAAATTTATGAGGAGGAAGAAAGATATTTTGCTTTTAGAGCTTCAAGCTTTAGAGCAAAATATTAGTCTCTATGAGGATATGACAACGGCTACCAAGGTGCCGGAAGACGAAAGTATAAAAACTAAGGCTAGTCCAGCTCAAACAGAAACTGGTAAAGACAAAATCAAATCCGTTGATAGCAGTTGCTTTGCTAAAAAGCAAAATGAAGAACCCAGTTCTTCAAAGAAAACTACTGATTTGATTAAGTCAAGCACTAGCGTTTTTGAAAACAACAGGATGACCCTTTTGTCACCCTCAAAAAACAGTACTGCAAAGATTGAAGATCTTACTCCAGACTACATGAAGGCCTTAAGAAAACCTTCAGAAAACTTCTATGTGATCTACAGCGGACCACATAAAGGAATCCACACAGACTGGGGAGTTACAGAAGACTTTTGCAAAAACGATAAAGTTACATGCAAAAAATTCAATAATGAAAGCTTAGCAAAAAGAAGTCTTCAAACTTATTCTGATCAAGGAAACAGTAAAAGTCAGATCACTTTACTCAGACCAAAAATGCAGAAAAAGAAAGAAGAACATCGTGATCAAAGATTCTTGGTTCCCGATGAAATGGAAAAAGCTATCATTAGTTTTTCTGATTTTAGAAATCTTTGGCTGAAAGCCCGTTCTTTAAGCCCTGAAGATCTTGTTCAAGAGAAAATGTTCTCCACGGACAAGAAATCCAAAAGCCTCTTCAACTTCATTGAAGGAGCAGACGCGTCAATTGTCCATTCAGCCTTCAAAGCAGGACTAATTGATAATATCTATCCCTCTAATAATTTACAAGAGATTAGAGATTTTCCTCAAGGAATTATTAAGGCTATTAAAGATTTTCGTAAGAAAGTACTCAAAGCCAAAGATTCTCCAATCTATATCAAAGTCACAAGCTCTATCCCAGATTGGAAACATGAAGAAAAATTCTGCAGTTACCATTTTCTTGAAATTGGTATTGCTAAAGCAACAAGAGAACTACAAGTTTCTCAAATTATAGAAGATTCCGACAGGCCATTCCCAGATATCCTTCATACTGTTCGTATCCAAGGATTAAGAAGAATTGCTGAAAAACTCTCAGAATCAATTTCCAGTGGAAAAAGAAAAGTCAACTATGTCGATTCCGACACCATAGTTACCAGTAGGAGCTTTTCCAACCATACAGCTGAAGATCAAACTCTTATCTCCAGATTTGGAAAAGCATTCCTGGACAACAGCTTTGAAGCAACCCCAGAAACCAAAACCAGTTTCTGCAAACAAGTCGAGCAACTGTTTGAAGATCACGCGTGTGATTTTTGCTCCGACAAAAACAAAAAAAGAAGGCTCCACCACTAGCGAAAAATCGTCCACCAACGATGAATAATGCAGTAGGTCCCGCCACAAAGACAAAGTTGTCAACAAAGGTCTTCCTTTACAAAAAGGAAACAACTTTAATAATTCACTTGAATTCAGATCATCGGATTTTGGAAATCCTCTCAAACACAATAGAAGTCAAGCTTTTCTAGAAATGTGAAGAGTAAAAACTCCCTGTGGGAGAAATATGTAATAAGTATGTAAGGATTACCAGTTTTTGGTAATCTTCTTGTGAGATAAATAAAAGTCTTAAGTATGTTTGTGTAATTACGAGTGTTCTTTCGTGAGAAAAATACAATTTGTGTGACAAGAGTGTTGATCTTTGTTCCCTTCAGGCAGGAGGCCGTTCTGGGATTTGATCACTACAACACAGGCTGGCCAAGGTATTCCTTTATCCTACCTAGTACTCGTATGGCAATCCTTTGATTTTTCTCCTTGTAAGATTTCTTTCCTTCTACTCTTTACTATTTCTTCCTTATTAAAAAGAAATTTAATTCAATTCTTTAAAAAATTAAATGTTTAAAAATGAGTAAATCACAAATAAATACAAAACCCTGGTTGATCTATGAAAATGGATTAGCTATTTATCTAGATAACATTAGTTATCTTAATAAATTAATAGAACGCAGTCATTCTGCAATAAAAAAAACCTTGATCATAATCATATACTTTTTACTATGTATGATTTTTAAGAAATATAAGAGCAAAATACTTTATTTTACTCTATCTATAAACTTCAGATAGACTCTGAAATAAACAGTCTAAAAAGATTTTTGAAAAAAGATTATATTAAAAATTTGAAACGGCCGATTCCCCTGCTACATTACAATACCTCGCTCCTTATACAGGAGCAGCTCTGGCTGAATTTTTTATGTACCGTGAACGACACACTTCAATCATTTATGATGATCCCTCTAAACAAGCCCAAGCTTATCGCCAAATGTCTCTTCTATTACGAAGACCGCCTGGGCGCGAAGCTTATCCAGGGGATGTTTTTTATTTATATTCACGCCTTTTGGAAAGAGCTGCTAAATTAAGTTCTCTTTTAGGTGAAGGAAGTATGACCGCTTTACCAATAGTAGAAACCCAATCGGGAGATGTTTCGGCTTATATTCCTACTAATGTCATTTCGATTACTGTTTGACAAATATTCTTATCTGCCGATCTCTTCAATGCTGGAATCCGACCCGCTATTAATGTGGGGATCTCTGTTTCCAGGGTGGGGTCTGCAGCTCAAATTAAAGCTATGAAACAAGTAGCCGGTAAATTAAAATTGGAACTGGCACAATTCGCAGAATTAGAAGCTTTTGCACAATTTGCTTCTGATCTCGATAAAGCTACTCATAATCAATTTGCAAGAGGTCAACGCTTACGTGAATTGCTTAAACAATCCCAATCCGCCCCTCTCGGGGTAGAAGAACAGATACTGACTATTTATACCGGAACAAATGGTTATACCGATTCATTAGAAATTGGACAGATAAGGAAATTTCTTGTTGAGTTACGTACTTACTTAAAAACCAATAAACCGCAGTTTCAAGAAATAATATCTTCTACCAAGACGTTCACCGAGGAAGCAGAAGCCATTTTGAAAGAATATTCAGGAACAGAGGGAACGTTTTATACTTCAGGAACAAGCAGCCTAAACAAATTGATCACCAACAGACATGCTCAATTGATAACATGTATAGATCTATTCTAAAAAGATCTAAGAAAAATAAGAAAAATCCAGGAGATTCTACCTCCGGAAATACTTAACTCAGTTAATTACTTTTGTTTAAAAAATTAATCGATATGTATATCGGCTGGAAACCAGTAACCTCTTTCTTGGTCGAAAGAAAATTCAGGTGTAACAACGCCACGTACAATCGATTATTTGTCCGTATTTAATTGGTATCAGAGCCATGTATTAAAATCATGTCTCAAACGAAAATTTTATTTGATGAAAATCAAAATGAAGACAACTTGTATACTATACAAGAAAAATCATGTCTCAAAAGAAAATTTTATCTGATGAAAATCAAAATGAAGACAACTTGTATACTATACAAGAAAATGATTTAGGTTTTTCTTCTGAATTAATGGTTAAAAATGATCTAATCATTAAAATTTCTAATCAGATCGTATTTTTAGAATTGAAAATTCTATTATTAATTCTATGAAAAATGCTTTTAGAAGAAAAAACGAAATATTTTATTGTATTTCTACAAAAGAAATATCCATAGATGTTAAAGACGTCTCAGGAAAAGTTTATTTACTTCTTCTTACTAAAGATGAGATAAATCAACGACTATCAAAAATTCCTTCTGAAGTAAGGAAAAAGATTTCAATGGTTCATCTTGGAGCCATACAAATTCTTATAAAAGCACAGTTTAGAAACGGAATCAACAGTCCAATAAAAATGGCTTTAGTCGACAATCAAATCAACGATGTCACAGACAGTATTAGCAAAAATACTTTACCTTTTAATCAGTTTTCTGATGAAATATCCCAACTTTTAAATAAGGGGGAGAAAGAAGAAATGCGTCCAGCTCATCCATATGATGAATTAGATGAACTTCATAAAGACATAGATACACTTGTAGATCTTGTCACTAAACAGGATAATCAAATAAATATCCTAAAAGAACTAATTCAATTTAATACTCAAGAAATAAAAGTATTAAAAGAAGATTGTAAAAAACTCCAGCTCCACACCCTCAAAATCAGTTTTCTTTAATCCTCTGTGTCGCCGAACATTGACTGCTCGCCGGCCATCTCTCTTCCAAGTTTTTGTTCATAATTATCAGATTATCAGAATCATATATATGGTCATCAATGATTTTTTACGTGAGATTTCAAGTTTTTAACAAGTTTTTGTTCTCTATTATCAAAATCATATATATGGTCTCCTAAAGTACAATGCTACATATGGTTGGATCACTAAAGTACAATGCTACATATGGTTGGATCACTAAAGTACATTGTTATTCAGTGCCTATTTTTGCAAGCAGTTTTGTTCTATTAGAAGGTGCAGAACTAAAGTTAGTTTTACTCATCATATGCTAATTGCAATTAGTTTACATGGTTATTTATCCAGGGGCATTATAGTTATTAATCTTACAAAACTTGCGTGAATATATATATATCAATATGAATAGACCTCGTTCCAAGAATTAATAATAGCTGTAGTTGGTATAGCTTGGAGTTTATGATTCTTGGAGTTTATGATTTGATCCAATCAATACCTGCATAAGAAACCAAGTTTATTATGCTTTAATTTTTGTGCATCATTATTTTGTTTTCTGCATAAAACTCAACAAATATGTGAAACAAGTATATTAGATATATAAATAAACTGGGATGTTAAGATACCTTGGAGTTTATTATGCTTTAATATTTGCTGATGAAGAATATGCAATGCTGGGAATGATAAAACGTGGATGGCGAATTGATTGTTGATGTAGAAGACGAGTATGTAATATATGATTAGGATAGTCCACCAATAATTTTTTTTATTAGGAGAGTTTGTTGAAAGATGAGAGTGAAGTTGAGATAATAACATAATTTGTTTGTTGAAGATAGTATTGTTTAAAAACACGGTTATTCATTTTAAACCGGATCATATCATCCTATCTTTAATTAGTTTTGATTTTGCAGTTAATATGACCCGTTTTCTCCAAAACCGGGTCCTAAATCAATGAAAAAAAAACCCGGTTGCTCACTTAAAACCGGGTCATTTGCTACTTTTAATAAGTCCCATTTTTGTGTTTAATATGACCCATTTTTTTAAAAACCGGGTCCTAAATTATTGAAAAAAAACCCGGTTGCTCACTTAAAACCGGGTCATTGCTACTGCTTTTAATAAGTCCTATTTTTGTCTTTAATATGACCCTTTTTTAAAAAACCGGGTCCTATATACCGGGTCCTTGACCTTTTCTGTAATGAGATCTTCATTTCGAGAAATTCAAGATGATATGTCTCACTAGACATGTATCATTACTATAAATGAAAGAAGTCGATCGAAAACATGCAACAAACTACCACATCTTCAAAAGAAATCTAACAAAAAACCGTCTGTTTCTTCTTGTAATTGCATTCCAAACTACCACATCTTTACAAGAAATCTAACCAAATACTGCCACAGAAGGAGGTTAATGTGGAAATCAGATGACCAAGAACACCAAGCTTATATACTAAGGCATAAACTGTGACCATGTTGGTCGTATTGTGGTCGAATTTCAACAAATGTTTCGAGACATGGTGGACAAAATCGCAAGCAAATCCACAAAATAATCGAGGAGAAAAAGGCGTGTTTGTTGTTATCTAATTTTTGTAACCAAATTGAGGTGCAATTATGTAAGTTAGATGATGCCTTTAGTTCTAAAAATGGGGGAAAATCATATGGTTATTAATATTTGTTCTTACTAGGTTCTTAACACTTGATTTTGAGAAGACTTATGCTATGGAGAGAATTGTTTATTATGTCTTTTTTGATGACCTATTTGGACATTTGGATGAATGTCTCATGATTTGAGATCTATTTGATGACATGTTTAGTACGGATATCATGTTTTGAAACTTTTTCTAATCTTTAGTTTACTTAGGTGTATGTATTGAATTTTTTGATTTTAGTTATTTCCGTAAACATCGTTTTGCTTCTTCAGACCGGCTTGTTCATGAGGGAGGACGGAGTAGAAGTCGCTCAACCTCCACCACCTCCAACCCGCGGTGGGGCAGTGGTTTCGCCGTTGAACCTCCACCACCTCTAACCCGCTGCCCTCTTTTCCTTCTTTGCCTTCCACTCCAAACGGCTTCACGAACCCTCGATCTCTCCTCCATGAACCTGCCACCGGCCGAACCCCCACTCCACCAGCGGTGTCGCACCCTCTATCCCCTCGAACCCTCTATTACTCCGGCCACCCTGAGGGCTGAGGCTAGCTCGCGAATTAAGGTTTGAAAATGGAGCAATGGTGCAAAATACACATCAATAGTTCAATACCACTTTGTTTAGATTTTCGGCCTTTCTAGATGATAGGGTTGATTGTTTGGAAAAAAAATTATGATCATTGGTGTGAATAGTTTATCACAAAACTCCAAATAATGAAGTTAATTTCTTATTTATCCATAAAAATACTAGATAATTTATATAAATGGTAAAATGCAGAAAAGCCTATTATATTATTAACTTGTATACAGAAAAAAAAACTTACAAAATATTTGTGTTTAGAAAACACCCACCATTTATTTTTTACCTTTCAATAACACCCAAAATAGCCTTTTTTGACCTGACAACCAGCAACATATATGACATGGCATTTTATAAAAAAAACTCTTATACACGTTGCAACGGGCTGATGTGGCAAGGTATTATATGGCAATACATTGATTAAGAAAAGAATCAACTTAAGTGCCCTAAAGTTAATTAAAAACCGTAAGTAGGTTTAATTTCAAGTAAACGCATCCTAAAACACAAAAGCGTATCGAGATCTAGCAGTCGAACCCGAAGAACACATTTTGTTTGAAGTTGATTATAGTGTATGATACATTCAAACAATCGAAAAACATGGAAGCATTCGTTAACAATTAGCTGGAAACGGTGAAATAAGAACCCACCATTTTATATCGAAGACTTATTCAAAGAAGTAATCTTGTTCGACTAAGTAATAAGTTGCTGGGATTGTTTAATTGCATTTTTCGATTGTAATTACATAGTAACATTAAGAACCCAAAGACTTATTTAAGAAGTAGCAGCTTGGTAATATTTTTTAATTGCAATTTTTATAGATATTATATCCAAACAATGTCATCCAATTCTGGAAATTTTCTAATTGACGACGGAAGCAGTGAGAATGAAGATGAACACAAGCCATTGATATTCCTCTGTTACTAACAATAATGAAGGTCGATTGCGTATTGCTTCCGATTTGCTTAATTTCACCTGCCTGCTTCGAGATGTTGCAAACGATGTGGTCTTCCTTTATACTTCGTCATCTCCTTTCGATTTTACGTGCCCTAATTATTTGAACCCGGAGTATTGCAATTTATAGCCCAATAAATGTTTGTTGTTTTCTATTACCACATAATACCTTGCCACATCAGCCCTGCAACGGAGGATATTAATATACCCTAGAAAAACCATCATCACATCCTACTTCTGACATTACATTATATTTTTTTATTATTTATGAGTTTTTGTTTATACGTTGATTAATATATTGACTTTGCTTTTCATATTTCTCTTATCCAGAACTTTTATTAATTACAAAACACTCCCTCGACTACATAATATATATATATATATATATATATATATATATATATATATATATATATATATATATATATATATATATATATATATATATATATATGCAGTTATTAATACGTAATCACAATGGTATAACAGTGGTTTAGTGCTAGTATAACGGTGGTTTTGCGATGGTATTGCGGTTCTTGCGTTGGTATTATGCTAATAGCGGCACAAATAGCGGAATCGCGATAATTTATCGCTAAAACGAACCGCTATTATAAAAAGCATCGCGAACCGCTATATCGGCGTTATTATATATATATTTATATATATATATATATATATATATATATATATATATATATTTATATATATATATATATATATATATATATATATATATATATATATATATATATATATATATATATATATATATATATAAGACTTTAAGTTAAATTCAAAAACATGAAGGTCTGTTTTGTATTTAAAATATCGTTTAAATAGAAAAGATAGATTGTTTATTATAAAAAAATATAAACCATTAAACGTCAAACGTTTCATCAAATACAAATTTCAAAGTAATTATGCCTACACTATATTATCGTAGGGTGTTAATAACAACACCCCCTGCAACGTATATAAGAGTTTAAAAAAAAAAGTTAATTTTATATATACTCTAATTAAACCATAAAATATCATATTTATCCAATAAAATTTTTAAATAACACAAATACCCATTATAAACTTATAATATATCTAATTTACCCAAATTCTATTTTTAATAACATTTTTTATATATTATAATTATATCTTATATTATAAAATCATCAAAATTGAGAAAATAAAGTAAAAATACCATATTGCCCATATTCTATATCGGTATGTAATAACCATTTCAGGGATCTTCACCGACTGTTCAATCGCAGGGATCTTCACCGGCGATAAGTCGTCGGCAGCGATAAGCTCTGTCGTCGTCGGCGGTAACCTCCGTCCGCCTCCTTCTTGCCCTCTCGAAGTCTCGCCGTCTTGCTTCCTTCAATCAACTCCATGATCGTCTGTCGCCACATTTGCTATTTTGGGTTTACTTGAAAGGTACAAAAAAGAGTAAATTACACGAATGGTCCGTGTGGTTTGGGGTAGTTTACGCGTTTGGTCCCTAATTTTTTTAACTCGGGCGGTCCTTATTTTATGTTTTTATTGCACATTTGGTCCCTGACAAGATTGAAATGACTAAAATACCCTTATGTAATTATTTTCTAATTAAATTCTTGTTTTATTTATTAATAATTAATATAAAAAAAGAACTATGTCCCACCTTCATCCCCCTTGCCCTTTAACCCTAACCCACCACCACCACCTTTTTTTTTTTTTGGAAACGGCAAACGATTAAGTTGGAAGCCTCACCCAAATATTTCACAGGTGACCCCGAATTCGAGCTCCGCATAGCGGGCAAACCTAGCCCCCAAGGGGATTTCCAGGGAAAATTTCCCCACATGAGGCAATTAAGAAGTTTGCGGGGATCAAACCCCTTCCCTCCACCCCACATGGGTATTAAACCCGATGCCTCGAACCAGCTAGGCTGGAAGTCATTGGCCACCACCTTTTGCCGGAAATAAATACCGACGCTCAAACTCCCTTCGATTCCCAGAAAAATCGTGCCCCAAAACAAGGCAAACACAATTTGAAGAACAAGGGCTGCACACACAAAAAAACTTTCATAAAATGAGCATCGATTTGAAGAACAAAGAAAATAGAACACGAATCATAGGCGAGCATTGATTTCTTATAAGGCAAACCCCTCACTAAGAAATTAACAACCCAGAAACCGAGAGTTGTATGTGAAATAGAGAGAGGTGGAAACGGTGGCTGCATAAACAAGCATCGATTTGAAGAACTAGGTTGTAAAGCAGAAAGATTTATGTTTTACCGAAGTGGTCGTCGGCTGCGATCATGGGCGATGGGTTTCACCGGAGGGCGTCCTAGAATCGCATGAAGGCAACGATTCCAGTTAAATAGATGATGGCGCCTTCAGGACACTAGTGGTAGTCGCTTCAAGACGGCGGCGGTGGTGGTGGCTTCAGGGCGGCGATGGTCCGACGGTTGTTTTGTTCCAGTGAAAACATGAAAACTCGTCTTGAACAGATGTGAATATCAACAAATCAATTCCTGAACGAGTTTGTAAACGGTTCGCTATTAGGAATCGTCAACATTCAATTTATCAGAAGCCCATCCTACGACCTGATTCAAAACTAGTGAATAAAAGCTCTGGGAAAGTTTAATTGGCCGAACAGTTGAACCAGACCTGATGCTTCCATCACCGCAGCAGATGAAGCCCCATCAGATTTGTTTTATACCAATTGAAAACCACGTCAAAAGGAAGTGAAAATCAGTGCTAAACAAATTGAAACAAATATGCAAAATCGGAATCGAACCACATCAGATTTGAAATTGTCTTGGACTACCACCCGAATTTACTCATTTACCCGCACCCATCATTGTTTTTAGTATAGTCACTCGTATACTTGGTGGACTCGTAAACAATGTCCTTGCATCTGCTTAATTACGCGCCAAATACATAAGAGCCCCTGGTAATTCATTGGGATCCAAACCCAACGGCTCCAACTCTTTATAAATTTCATCCCCGGTATACTCACAATGGTAAGCTCTTTCCAAAATTTTGTTACTTTCCCTCATTGCATTAGCCACATCTCCAACAAGATTTATAATACGTTTTTGCAACGGTTCTTTTTCAATATCATCTTCTGCTTTTCTCTTTTTACTTTTGTATTTTTTTCCCACTTGAATTTTGGTCAGGTGAAAAACACTTAGGAGATAGGACTTGAATATCATAATCATCATCGTCGTTGTGTTGTGTCTCCAGTGTTACGTCATTACTGGCCAATAAGTCGTCCACGTCTATAATAGTTTCTATTTTAATATCTGCAGTTTTACTCATTCGGGCATTTCTCTCTTGTGCTGTTTCTGCATGTTCTCCTGTAGCTCTTTCTTTCGAAAATAACTTGACTAGGTTATCGTAGTTTTCCACTTTTTTAGTCTTCCACAAAATTGCTTCAGGCTTTGACTATTTAAAAAACCCAAATATAATTATTATTATGAATAATAACATAAACATATAAGGAAGTAAATAAATCATAAGAAGAACACTTACTTTAATTAAGTTTTCCCATACATCATCTTCCGCTTCAATTAGTTGGGTATTAGAATTCTAAGCAAACCCACTCAATGAAGTTCCTTTAAACATATCATGCCATTGTGAGAAATAAACTTTCAAAGTTTTCAAACGATTCTTTAGATTATCTTTTGTTAAATTCATTTGAAGCTTTTCATTCAACTCGTTCACCATATTGACGTATGCTAGTGAAGTAAAAGTTCCACTAATCATGTTGCCTTTTTCTTGTTGTAACACCATTGCTTGAATAAAAGCAGTATCCATCATTTCTGTCCACTTTTGTGATTCTTTTTTACCAACATTTCCATCGATTTCTTGCTTGCTCTTCATCACTTTCTACGTATCAACAAAAATAAACGCACCATACATGTTATAAAAATTACAAATTTAGAAAGTCTATAAGCAATATATAAATAACATGCTCGAAAACAAAATAACACAAATAAAACGAAACACCATTAGTCAAATTGAATTACTATAATGAACTACTATTGAACTACTTTGACATATTTATTTCATTGTTAGGATGCAACAAGTAATTCGTCCACATTTGGTTTGCAATTGAGTCCCTCAGTTGCTCTGCCTCATTGTTAGCATCATGTCTGACTCTTGAATTAGGTGGCACTTCCTCTATCGGTCCATTTAACAACTCTTGTAGAACCTCATCTTCAAGAGCTTTGTCACGATCTTCCTTTAACAAAAAGTTATGTAAAATGCAACATGCCAAAAAAATGTCTGATTGTGTTTGACAATCATAAAAAGGTTCCTGTGTACTTCTTATAATATGAAACCTTCTTTTTAGAACACCAAATGCCCGTTCTATAGCGTTACGTAATGAAGCATGTCGAAGATTGAACAACTCTCTTGCATTCTCTGGGCCCCGAGCGGAATACTCTTTCAAATGATATCTGACACCTCTATATGGCGTCATCAAAACCTGTATGAGGCAAACCCGCGTCTACTAAACAATATCGTCCTATAAATAAGATTTAATTAGGTTTTTAATGATAGATTGCTTACAAAATGAAAGTTGGTATTAGAGATTACATGTTGGAATTACTTGTTTATCTTCTCTATTCAATGCAATCTTCAGTATCCTAGAGTCTGATGCAGTACCCTCCCACCCACTTAAAACATAGGTAAACTTTAAGTCAAATGAACAAGCAGCTAAGACGTTTATTGTCGGGTATCCATTACGACCACGATATTTGGGGGCATCCTTATTAGCTACTTTCACACGGACATGTGTCCCATCAATTGCCCCTATACAGTTCTTGAAGTATGGATAAAATCTTTTTTTCTCTTTGATCTCTTTCGGGACAACTTCACCTTTAGGTTGTTGAATATAGTGACTTTCTAATGATATAACCGCATGTAAAACTCTATGGAAACACCTACTTGTTATGGATTTAGAACGCCGGTATATCCAAGAAGCAAATCTAACTCTCAAGTCATTACCTACTATTTGCAAAAATCTTGCAACATGCTCTTCAACGGACATACGTTGAGTAGGTCGCAAACCACCATCACGTTGTAAGATGGTGCACAATTTCTTAAAAGCTTGCACACTAATACGGATAAGCTCACGACATTTACCACCATGTGAAAGGTCTTGTAACACCTCTTCTTGTACATATTGACGTCGTAAAATAACTTCTTTAGTAGGTAAGGTAGGATATTTTTTTTTTGGAAAGTCTACGTAGTGTCACAATGACCACCAACAAGGAAATAAGACTTGCCACTTGCATTTGTCTGGTCCTCAGGATAAGGGCCGGTGTAGGCAGCACATTATCCATTGTAAATCTACAAAACATGGATATAATACGTTAGGAGTTGATTTTTTTGTTAGCTTGATTATTGTTTATAGATTTGAATATAGGAATGCCTTCAAGAATTAAAGAATTCACATTTTTCTAGTGTGGTATATGATGA
Source organism: Cichorium intybus (assembly GCA_023525715.1). Classification (NCBI taxonomy): domain Eukaryota; kingdom Viridiplantae; phylum Streptophyta; class Magnoliopsida; order Asterales; family Asteraceae; genus Cichorium; species Cichorium intybus. Next base: position 42,750,145 of record CM042017.1, on the reverse strand, counting down.
GATCCACTACCGAGTAGGGTCTACATTGTGCATGTTTTTTAAGTGAACCGAGGTGGGAAGTGAGATATGGCGAGATGGAGAATGAAAGGTAGCGGGGAGATCGAAGGGGTTAGAAAGACGGCTTGATTGCCTTGCCAATCTTTGCACAAAAAAGGATACTTTGGCAAAGACTTGTGCAAAATACAAAGTTCGATAATTTGTGCATATTCTTACATATAGTAAACTCAGGTGTGTTTATTGTTGGTTGAGGTAAAGATCCATCGACATATTCTTACACTAACAACTACATCATTCGTTCTTGGTTGATGTTTGTGATACAAAAGCTCAAGGATTGAATCTTTACATAAACATAGAACAATAAACAACATACATGCAATTTCACATAATAAATTCAGATTACAATCTCTAAACAAGAAGCTAATGCAAGAACTAAAACTTCCTGTAACTATAAGCTAAACCCTAAAGAAAAGTGTAATGCTGATTAAAGATTTTAGTTTGTTAACATTCATGGTAGGTACGGTCAATATCATACGTAAAAAAAATTCATGTAGGTAATGCTTGTTATGTACAAGAAAACAAAAGTTTGGTGGGTCCAAGGAGGATCTTAAATTTCCTCTTCGGAGACCTAGACCTTTTGTTCCTATGATGCAAACAAGATTTCACATAAGTCAAGTATTCTTATTGAAGTTATAACAGAAGAAATTTAGAAAACTCAAGCCGACATAGATTCCTGAATCAAGTTTATAACTTATCTGCTTTAACACGCATTGCATTACTTGAGATTTAGTTTGAATGCTACAAACAAAGAGTCACAAAACTCTAGTTGTTAAGTTCACATCGTAATTTCAACCAACGTACATTAAATTCCTAAACATTTAAATATTTCACCTAAAAATCATGTTCACGTTGTGGATCAATAGCAAACCGTGAATAAATTAAGAAGAAGAGAATGAATACATACCGAATAAAGAAGAAGATCTAGAATGAACACGCAAAGGAGAAAGCATACCTGGAGTAGGAAAACGATGCTGCAAGAAGAAAACGATGTTGTTCCTGTTGTTGTTGGAGAATACGAGTTGAAAGAGGCGACGCCAACTTCATATAATAGGGTTCAGGGGCATATAAGTCAATATTATTGGATATACATCGGGAGGTTATTTCTTTCTCTCGAAATCAGTCTGATTTGGGAGGAAAGATTGGAGGGATAATCATCCTCTCTAATACTTCCGTTTCTTTTCGAATCCTTCCCAGAAAAAACTCGGGAACATTGATTTTGTTTCCTTTCTTTCCACATCCCTCACCTTCCCTCCATAAGTCGTACTCGGGAATAAGGCGTTACGGTGTAGATGGAGAATGGGTGTGGGTGGGACCCACATGTACTCTATTATTTATTTAAAATGTTTTTTAATCAGAAAAGTTTTTTAAATCATAAGAAAGGGTATATATCAATTCAGGTCCGGTAGGGACCAAGCAGGTAACAAAACTAAATAATAGGGACTGTTCGAGTTAAAAAAATAGTTAGGGACCAAGCGCGTAAGTTACCCAACCACAGCGACCATTCACGTAATTTTCTCTAAAAAAATAAATGGTGGGTGTTTTCTAAACAAAAATATTCTATAAGGTTTTTTTTGTATATAACTTAATAGTATAAGGGGATTTTCTACATTTTTCCCTTATCTAAACTAATAAAATTATCGGAGATTCAGAATTGGATCAAATATTTAAAACAAATTTTGTCAATATCTGTCCAAAATAAAATACATCACTCTGCAATTTTTTTCATCGTTCACTACAATGTGTAATCCAATTCATAATACGCAGACCAAAAAATCCAACTCATATTACGCAAACCAAAAAATATAATTTATTAAACGAGCTTTTTAAAATGTAGTACTTTTGTGATTATCATGGCCCGCCACTGAACATAATCTCGCTGGTGAATAGGTAACCGTCTCCTTAACCGGCCTCTTTTTACCGGTCTTGATGAAAAGGCTTCTGATCTATTAAGACTCATACATAATCTCGCTGGTGAATAGGTAATCGTCTCCTTAACCGGCCTCTTTTTACCGGTCTTGATGAAAGGGCTTCTGATCTATTAAGACTCATACATACTGATGTATGTGAACCTTTTAGGACAATGACCAGAAGCAGTGAAATATATTTCACTACAATTACTGATGACTTCAGTAGATTTGGAAATGTATATCTCATGAAACACAAATATGAAGCTTTTGATCGGATCGTGGTGGCGAATATCTAAGCTATGAGTTTGATGAACATCTTAAGAATTGTTGCATAGTATCACAACTCACTCCACATGGAACGTCACAACATAATGGTGTTTCCCAAAGGAGAAATCATACCTTACTTGATATGATACAATCGATGATGAGTCATACTTCCCTTCCTCATTCTTTCTAGGGATATGCCCTCAAAACCGCAGCCTGTAGTGTAAGCATGGTCCCAACTAAAAAGGTTAGTAAGATACTATATGAGTTGTGGCATGGAAAGGTTCCACCAATGTGTTACTTAAAGATTTGGGGTTGTGAAGCTCATGTTAAAGTAGAGACTTCTAACAAGCTTGAACCCAGATCTCAAAATTGTATCTTTGTGGGATACCCAAAAGAAACCATTGGCTATTGCTTATTTCGGAAAGAAGAAAATTAAGCTTTTGTAGCTCGAACCGTGTTTCTTGAAAATGACTCCATTATAAATAAATCAAGTGGGAGCCCTATTGATCTCGAGGTGATTCGAGATCAGACACAACATGTAGTTGAAAATAACATTCCACCAAGTATTGTGGAGCCTAAGACTGTTATTCAGATGCCAAATGTGATACGTGTATGGGTGTTTGTTTGGTGAATTGTAGCGAAATTAACAATAAAAAGTAAGGATAGAGTGATAAACAACCTAGACTTATAGATCGATTATCTTTTGAAGACAAGATAAGACCTATTAACTTGAATTCGAGTCAAAATCAGGAAATCATCCTTCAAAAGACGAAATTGTGAGTGTGAGCAACAACTCAATGAACAAAATTCTTGTTTTTTTATCAATTTTCGTGTTCTGTGATGTTACAAGTGAAATGAAATGGCTATAAAGCCTAAACATAAAGATGGGAGTTACAAAACAACCCAACAGCCAAGTTATTAAAGAAAATACTAACTACTCATCAAAACAAGCTTAAATGACTAATTAAATGAAAGAAAAATGTTGCAAGCTTCTAATTAACTCCAAATGCATCCCAAATGCATCCAAATGCCTTCAAATGTGCAGCCCTAATCCATGCAAGTGATCATGCAAACTCCATGGGCCATTGAGCCCAAACAGCCTTCAAATCCATTAAACAACACCAACCCATCACCTTTTGGGCCCTCAATTTCCATGCATGCATCATCCCCTCCCTTTTGGAAAGGAATTGACCTCAATTCAGCAGGGCCATCATCATCCAAATATGGTGAAAGATCCCCCACGTTAAATGTTGCATGCACCCTATAGTCTCCCAGTAACTCCACCTTGTATGCATTGTCATTCACACGTGCTACCACCTTGTAAGGACCTTCAGCTCTTGGCATTAGTTTGTTCCTCCTTTTGCTAGGAAAACATTCCTTCCTCATGTGTAACCAAACTAGATCACCTTCATTGAACACCATTGGCTTCCTATTCTTGTTGGACTTTTGCTTGTAAGTTGCATTAACATATTCAATCTTGTCACGAACTTGTTGGTGCAACTTCATCATGGATTTGAGCTTCTCACTTGCATCTTTATGCACCAACTCCTCTTTGGGCAATGGGATCAGATCCAAGGGCATGTAAGGATTCACCCCATAAACAACTTCAAATGGAGAATGACCTGTAGCATGATTAGGAGAACGATTATAAGCAAATTCAGCATGTGCAAGTTTGACATCCCAATCTTTTTTAGTCTTGCTAACCAACCCCCTCAACAATGTACCCAAGGTTCTGTTTGTGACTTCAGTTTGACCATCCGTTTGAGGATGATGTGATGTGCTAAACAATAGCTTGGTACCTACTTTTCTCCACAATGTATTCCAAAAATAGCTCAAGAACTTGGAATCCCTATCAGAAACAATAGTCTTTGGAATGCCATGCAAACGAACAATCTCCTTGTAATACAAATCAGCCACATTATTAGCATCATATGTTTTGTGACAAGCAACAAAATAAGCCATCTTTGAGAACCTGTCCACCACCACCATGATAGCATCCTTACCCCTTTGAGTACGAGGCAAAGCAACTATGAAATCCATGGACACATCTTCCTATGGACGAACAGGCACGGGTAAAGGAGTGTACAAACCATGTTTAAAAGTATTTTTTGCCATATGAAATGTCACACACTTACCCACAATGTTGGTTACATCCCCCAACATCTTAGGCCAAAAGAAATGCTCCTTTAACACTTACAAAGTTTTGGTCACACCAAAATGACCAGCCAAGCCTCCATCATGAGCCTCACGAACTAGTAATTCACGAATTGCATGTTTTGGAACACACAGGCGATTGCCTTTGAATAAAAAGCCATCTTGCACCATGAATTCACCATTGGGACCACCTGTACATTTTAAAAACAAATCTCCAAAGTCCACATCAGATTCATAGTAATTCTTCAAGGTTTCAAACCCCAAAAAACGAACATCCAAAGTTGCCAACAAAGTGTAACGTCTTGATAAAGCATCAGCCACCACATTACTTTTTCCATTCTTGTATTTGGAAGAAAAATGAAAGGATTGCAAGAATTCCACCCACTTTGCATGTATTGTGCTCAACTTTTGCTGCCCATTAATGTATTTTAGAGATTCATGATCTGAATGCAAAATGAAATGATTTGTACGCAAATAATGACTCCAATGATCCAATGCACGCACAATTGCATAAAACTCCTTATCATAAGTACAATAATTCAAACGAGCACCACCCAATTTTTCAGAAAAATATGCAATGGGACGCTTAGCTTGAATCAAAACAGCACCAATACCAACCCCAATTGCATCACACTCAACTTCAAATGGTTGAGAGAAATCTGGAAGTGCCAACACAGGGGCAGCACACAATAGCTCCTTAATCTTCTCAAATGCCCTTTGGGCATCTTTTCCCCATGCAAAAGTTCCCTTCTTCAAAAAGCTTGTTATAGGGCTTGTAATGGCACTAAAATCGTTTTTGAACCTCCTATAAAATGAAGCAAGCCCATGAAATGATCTACCTTCAGAAATGTTGCTAGGAGTAGGCCAAGATTTAATTGCATCAATCTTGGATTGATCCATGGACACACCATCTTTAGAAACAACAAAACCCAAGAATAACACCTTTCCACAAAAAATGCACACTTTTCTTGCTTCCCATAGAGTTTTTGAGTTCTAAGGGTTTCAAACACCTGTTTTAGATGCAACAAATGATCCTCCTTGCTTTTGCTATACACCAAGATGTCATCAAGGAATACAACCACAAACCTGCCCAAAAAAAATTTTAACACTTCATTCATTAGTCTCATGAAAGTGCTAGGTGCATTTGTAAGGCAAAATGGCATCACGGTCCATTCATACAAACCATGTTTGGTTTTAAAGGCTGTTTTCCACTCATCACCTTCACGCATCCTAATTTGCTGATAACCACTTCTCAAATCAATTTTTGAGAACACAACAGATCCATGCAATTCATCCAACATATCATCAAGTCTAGGAATGGGAAATCTATACTTGATGGTTATATTGTTCATGGCTCTACTATCCACACACATCCTCCAAGAACCATCTTTTTTTGGCACCAACAAAACAGGAACAGCACAAGGACTTAAGCTTTCACGCACATAACCCATTTTCATGAGTTCACCAATCTGTTTTTACAATTCCTTTGTTTCTTCCGGATTGCAACGATAAGCAGCCTTATTAGGCAAAGATGCACCTGGAATAAGGTCTATTTGATGTTCAATACCACGGATTGGAGGCAAACCTGGTGGTAATTCAGTTGGGAACACATCTTGATACTCCATGAGCAAATCAGCAATTAGACCTTTTTCTTGCATAATCTGCCCCACCTTTGGATCTTCTTTAGCCACAAGCATGTAAACCACATCCCCTTGGTCAAGAATCTGCTCCACCTCCCTTTCACTAGCCAGCATGGTGAGATTTGGCTTCTTGACTTGTTTTCTACTCATTGATCTCACTTGTGTAGAAGACATGGGTTTTAACACAATTTTTTTACCATTGTGCCTCAACTCATATTCATTGCTTCTCCCTCTATGTATCACATCCCTATCAAACTGTCAAGGACGTCCCAAAAACACATGACAAGCATCCATGGGAATAACATCACACAAAACTTCATCTTCATAAGATCTCATGGCTAAACCAACTCTAACCTATTTTGTCACTTTCACCTTGTTTCCATCATCTAACCAATGAAGTACATAGGGTCTAGAATGGGCTGTAGTAATCAACCCCAATTTAGACACCATTTCATCGGAAGCTACATTAGTACAACTTCCACCATCAATTATCAAACTACACCATTTGTCTCTAACCAAACATTTGGTGTGAAATAATTGGTCTCTTTTATCAACATCAGATTGTACAACATTCGTTTGAAGAGTTCTAAGTACCAAGGCTGTATCATACACAGGTGCCTCATATTTCTCTTCCTCTTCTTCATCAGATTCTTGTTTATCATGGAAAATACCACCCAACCTCTCTTCTTCTTCAAGCAATTCATCACAAATTTCAACAGCCTCTCTTAAGGTCACCACCCTCTTATTTGGACATGAATTTTGGTAATGCCCACATCCTTGACACTTGAAACAACGAACTTTAGACAAACTAGTTTCCTTGTTTGCAACATTCACTTTTGGGGCTGTCGTGGAGCTACTAGCACCAATAGAATTAGATGTAGGGGATGTTTTTATGCTAGTTTCAAATCTAGTCCATGGCTTGGTTTCGGCAGATTCCAAGCTCGAATTAGGTCCATATCTTGATTTTACTTGAGTTTCCAATTTTAGACACAACCTACACAATGTGCCAAAATCAGCATATGGATATAAATCAACAACATTTGCAATATTTAGATTTAGGCCAGGTGAAAACCTAGAAATCTTTTGCTCTTCTACTTCTTCTATATCACCCATCAATGATAATTTTTCAAATTCATCAATGTATTCACCCACACCCATCTTTCCTTGTCTTAATTCAGCTAATTTTCTGTAAGTGGTAATTCGGTGATTTATGGGAACATACCATTTTCTTAGTTTTCTTTTAAGAGATTCCCATGATGAAATTTTCTCCTTGCCTTCCCTTGTTCTCTTGGCCTTAAGCCCTTCGAACCACAAGGAAGCACCACTAATCAACTTCAGAATTGCATATTTGCACCTCTTCTCATCGTCAAGTTCTTTAAAGTCAAACATGCGATCAATCTTTCTCTCCCACTCCAAGTATTTTTCAGGATCCGTACCCCCAACAAATTCAGGCAATTCGTTCACCTTGAATTCTTCTACCCCTCTTGGCTGACCATGACGAGGCCTTCTTTCCCCCTCTTGCATGTCCCTAAGAGCATCCCGTAGGTTTGCAAGAAAATCTGGATCATCGAAATCCATGAGCTCTGATACCACAAATGATACGTGTATGGGTGTTTGTTTGGTGAATTGCAGTGGAATTAACAATAAAAAGTAAGGATAGAGTGATAAACAACCTAGACCTATAGATTGATTATCTTTTGAAGACAAGCTAAGACCTATTAACTTGAATTCGAGTCAAAATCAGGAAATCATCCTTCAATAGACGAAATTGTGAGTGTAAGCAACAACTCAATGAACAAAATTCTTGTTTCTTTGATCAATTTTCGTGTTCTATGCTGTTACAAGTGAAATAAAATGGCTATAAAGCCTAAACATAAAGATGGGAGTTACAAAACAACCCAACAGCCAAGTTATTAAAGAAAATACTAACTACTCATCAAAACAAGCTTAAATGACTCATTAAATGAAAGAAAAACGTTGCAAGCTTCTAGTTAACTCCAAATACATCCCAAATGCATCAAAATGCCTTCAAATGTGCAGCCTTAATCCATGCAAGTGATCATGCAAACTCCACGGGCCATTGAGCCCAAACAGCCTTCAAATCCACTAAACAACACCAACCCAACACCTTTTGTAGCTCGAAAAACTGTGTTTCTTGAAAATGACTCCATTATAAATAAAGCAAGTGGGAACCGTATTGATCTCGAGGAGATTCGAGATCAGACACAACATGCAGTTGAAAATAACATTCCACTAAGTATTGTGGAGCCTAAGACTGTTATTCAGATGCCAAATGACACACCAACTGTACGACACTCAGGTAGACCTCCGCAGGAACCTGACAGATATGGATTTGTCATTCTTGAAGAGGAAGTCTTCTTAGTGGATCAATGTGAGCCCACTAATTTCAAGGTAGCTACTGCAGATCCAGAATCGGATAAATGGCTTGAGGCCATGAGAGCTGAAATTTTGTCCATGAGTGATAATCAAGTATGGGATTTGGTTGACTTGTCTCCTGACAGCTGGATTATTAGAAGAAAATGGATCTTCAAGAAGAAGATCGACATGGACGGAAATATACAAACATTCAAGGCACAACTTGTTGTGAAAGGTTATACTCAAGTTCATGGTATTGACTATGAAGATAGCTTTTCGCCAGTTGCGAAGATTAAATCTATTAGAGTTATCATGGCCATAGTCGCATATTACGACTATGAGATATGGAAAATGGATTTCAAAACCGCTTTCCTTAATGGATATCTTGAGGAAAATGTCTATATGGAACAACCTGAAGGTTTTATCGATCCAGATTACCTAAAGAAGGTGTGCAAACCGAAGAAGTATATTTATGGATTTAAACAAGCATCTAGGACTTGATATCATCGTTTTGATGAGAACATCAAACAGTTTGGTTTCTCAGAAAGCCCTAATGAACTATGTGTATACATCAAGGCAAGTGGGAGCAAAACCAATTTTCTAATTCTATATGTAGATGGCATATTATTGATCGATAAAAATATCCCAACATTGAAAGAGAGTAAGGCTTATCTGATCAAGTCCTTTCAAATGAAATATCTAGGGGATGTGGCATACATACTCAGTATTAAGATCTATAGAGATAGATCCCAATGACTCATTAGTTTGAGTCAGAGTTCATACATTGATAAAGTCGTAAAATGCTTTTCAATGGAAAACTCAAAACGAGGAATTGCACCTATGCTTCCTGAGACCATTCTTTAGTTCAGATGATGAGATCAAAAGAATGATTTGCTTACTGTATGCTTCAGCAGTATGCTCAATTATGTATGCAATGACATGCACAAGGTCGAATGTAACTTATGCACTGAGTTTGACTAGTCGATCTCAAGCTAACCCTGGCGAAAAACATTAGATGGCTGTAAAGAACATCCTTAAGTACTTGAGAAGGACTAAGGACATGTTTTTAGTTTATGGAGGAGTTAATGAAGAGCTCGTTGCAAGATGTTACACCGATGCTAGCTTCAACACTGATCGAGATGACTCTCGATCACAGTCGGGATACATGTTCACCCTAAATGAAGGGACCATTGCATAGAAAAGTTCAAAGCAAGTAGTGGTTGCACTTTCTACAATAGAATATGGGTGTATAGCTTCATCGGAGGCAGCTCAAGAATTTGGTTGGATTAAAAAGTTCATCGGTGATCTAGAGGTTGTCCCAAAATTCAAGAATGTCATTAAGATGTTTTGTGACAACATCAGTGCCATTGCTATCACAAAAGACCCAATGGTTACCAACAATACTAGACACATTCAATGGAAATACAATTTCATTCATTAGGAATTGTAATTAGGAAATATACGCATTGAAAATATTCATACATATGATAATCTAGCTAATCCATTCACGAAGCCCCTTTCTCAAAACAAGTTTGAAAGCAATGCAAAAGGAATTGGGCTTCAACTATCTAGTGATTGGATCTAAATTTTTACTTTATAAATATCTAGATATTCTGAATTATACAACAATGACATGTAATATCTTTTGATATATGATATATCTCATTTGTATTAATATTTTTGTGTTCTATGTTAGCATGTTTTTATCCATGAATAAACTGGTAATTCTAAATCGTCCATAGTCACTCATAGTTGTGGGAACAACTATGAAATAGGACTAATATTAATATGATTGGTTGATTTCATTAGATGAAATGACAAAGTGTTGCATCCAACTTCATATGTACCAGTTGGATAACAACTATTGGATATGACCTACTTCAAGAATCACTTTACAAATCGTTAATCATAAGTGAATCTTGAACAAATGTAAATATCTTTATGTATTTCGACCTGAGTTACATATTGGGGACTCCCTTATATGAATTACTATGCTTTAACTATTGGATTAGGTGTCTAAGCCATGACTAATAATTTGTATTTACCTAATTAATAGAAACAAAGTCTATTTGGGTTGCCCTCATAGCTAGAGGTTTTGGCAAAAATTCTAGGAGAGAGAAAGATTGGTTTATTATATGATTAATAAATCAATAGAAATAAAATAAAAGGTTTATTAATATATTAAAGTGATAATATATTAATTAAAAACTATATTAATTAATTAGAAATTAATCTAGAATTAATTGGTATTAATTTGGTGATTAATTTGATTAATTAAAGGTACAGGGGCTGAATTGTAATTATTCAATAATTGAGTAGTGACAATTAAGGAAGGATAGTGATTTTCGAAATTTATATATAAGATATATATATTTCGAAATCTATATTTATATTAGGATAAATAGGTTTGAATTGATAATATAAAGGTTTATCTTGATTTGAAGTCAAAAAGGTTTATCTCTAAAGTTTATCTGGTTATCATTTGAAACCTATAAATAGGGAGCCCCATAGCCTTATAAATCTCGCCATTCTCCTCCATACTCTCTCTAGAATTAAGTTCACCCCTCCCTAGCTGTTGGGTGTGACTTCATTTGAGGCAAGGAATTTTCGTTGCTTACCTTCCAAGAAATCCTGAAGGTTAGTTTTTCTGATTTTATTCTTTAGTAATTTTTCTTGTTGGCCTTTTAGGAAATATGTATATGTTCAATGATAGAAAACATAGATCCTCATAGGTTGCATGTGAACTTAGGGTTTTAGTTCATAGATTTGTAGAAAACCTTTCAGTAGTATCAGAGCTTTTGTTGTTTTCTAATTGAATAGTTATAATAGTTTTCCTAAAATTTAGGGTTTAAAGCTTATAAACCCTAATCATATGATTTTTCGATTTAGGGTTAGGGTTTTGGAAACCTTAGCCCTTCCCCATTATTATTTTTGAAATTGGCATAGGGTTTTAAAAGGTTTTCTATTTTTGGTAACTTTAATTATTTAATTAAATGGATAACCTTAAACCCATTATTTGTTTTTTCAAAAATTAAGGGGTTTAAGATAGGTTTAAATTAATTTGATTAATTTGTGATACCTATATGGATTTAATTAATTTAATTAATTGTTTAATTAAAAGATAAATTAAATCATTTAAAGGTTTTAATTTAATTTTAAATTTAATAGTTAGATTTTCAAAAATTGAATTAATAAACCAGAAATATTTTAAAAGTTTAAAATACATCTTATATATATTATAATTAATAGTTAATATTATATGTATAAGATAAACTGGTTAGTCAAATCAATAGTAGGCCTCATTCATGAAACTGATCTATAAAGAGGGTATAAGGAGACTGCCTATAAAATGACGGTCTAATAGGTGTCCACTCTCACCCACCGCTCTCCTGATCAGTGGAGGGTCGCTAGCCGAACGGGTTTGATAGGACCGCTTAATCTCATTAAAAGTATAATGATATTAATCAAAGTACTAGAACAGTTTTATAAAATCCCAATCTAGTTACTTTAGGAAAAATGTGAATTCATGCTAATCCATGAAATTGCACATTGCACTTTGTGAAACATTGGTCGAGCGTGTGTGGTTTACTAGCACACCAATAGGGGTTCATAAAGAGTTGCAATGTGTTTCTCAATCTTATCATTGTTGATAGAGCGTGTGTGGTTTACCGGCACATCAATTAGAGATGGTAATTGACCTTGAGAGTACCAAGCTAATTTGCATGGTTATTCACATCCAGTTTGTGATCATCGGCATCCCAGTCACAAACAGTGGAGCATATCCGAGATTAAACATGCTATTGAACAGTTCAATAAATCTCAAAAGATCTAGGAATTCCATTATAATATGATTATTTTCCGCGGTGGAATTGGCTGAATCGTCATTCGCCTACCTTTATAAAATTTACAAATAGATTACGGCATTCCTCTTCTAAGTTGTGAATTGTTATAGTTGGGTCCTAGCCTTATTATTATATTGGGTTAATATTAAGGGTAATATATGTATCTAATTAAAAACTACCTTCTTTTATAGATGTCTTCCGCTGACCAATCTGTTCCCCACTCCAACTTCGGTAACGTCACTTCAATCTTCTCGTTATGTTCCAAAGTGACATTGGATGGCACAAACTACAACGACTAGATCAGAAACATTAAAATGGCTCTGAGTTTTGATAACAAATAGTATGTTCTCGACACTGAGCTCATTGAAGTTGACCCTGATACTGCTACTCCCGAGGAAATTGCCTTGTACCAAAAACACACTAATGATGCGACCAATGTGGCCTGCATCATGATTGCTACTATGAAACCTGAATTACAAAGAATCTATGAGGACTACTGGCCCTACGAAATACACAAGGACCTTGCAGAAAAGTTCTGCAAGCGAGCGCGTGTCGAGAGGTGCGAAGTGGTCAAAGCTTTCATGAACAGCAAGCCAAAAGACGGAGAGTCCGTCTGCACTCACGTGCAAAGGATGTAAGGTTACGTGGATAGGCTGAGGAAGCTGGGTATGCAAGTCAATGAGGAGTTGGCCATTGACATAGTGCTTAACTCCTTACCGAGTTCTTATGACCAGTTCATACTGGCGTATCATTTGAACAACACTCAGACCTCCTTGGCTGAGTTGCATGGAACGCTTCAAACCGCAGAAGATGGGCTTAAGGGTAAAAGTGTACCCTCCGCGAGCCAGCCTGTCTTGGAAATTGGTCAAGGCTAAGGAAAGAAACGGAAGGGTCCCCCCAATAAGAATTAGAGGGAAAAGGTTCAAGTCGTGTCATCCAGTAATAGCCCGAGACCCAAGTCTTTCGGCATTCCTCACGTCGCCAACCCCAAAGATGTCGACTGCTTCTATTGCAAAGAGAAGGGTCATTGGAAGAAGAGATGCCCGAGATACTTGCAGGATGTCAAGGATGGCAAAGTGAAGCCATCGACAGCAGGTATATGCACTATCTCTAAAAACTCCCCATCTTCCAGTTCTTGGTCCTTGATACAGGATGTGGTTTTCACATATGTTTTGATTTGCAGGGACTAACGGAAAGCAGGGAGGTGGAGCACGGTAGATTAAACCTGATCATAGGCAATAGAATATCGTCGTCTGTTACCAAGATCGGTGTCTATAGTTTAGTGCTTAGTAGTGATGTTAGTTTAGACTTAACAAATTGTTGTTATTCGCCAGAAATGGCAAGAAACATAATTTCATTTCATGCACTGTTCAAACAAGGTTTCAAATATTCTTTTGACAATTTGAATGGTTTAATTTCTGTTTTTAAGAATGGTGTTTTTATATTTGAAGCTTTGCCTTGTTCTGGTGTGTATGAAACAGTGACATGTGTTGACAATTTAGGAAATAGTGTATTTAATATTGATTCTTCTAGTGGTGTAGAAAAGGCATGCTTGTGGCATAGTCGTCTTGGGCACATCAACAAGAAACGAATCACCCAACTCCAAAAGGATGGAGTGTTGGAATCATTCGACCTTAGGTCGGAAGATGTTTGCGAATCTTGTCTGTTGGGCAAGATGACTAAATCTCCTTTCAAATGATCTTTTGAAAGAGGTGAATGTCTGTTAGATATCATACACACAGATGTGTGTAGTCCCTTCAGATCAACCACAAAGGATGGCATGCGGTTCTATGTGACCATTACTGACGATTATAGTAGATATGTGTATATCTACTTAATCAAGCACAAGTCAGACACATTTGAAAAGTTCAAAGAGTTCAAAAACAAAGTTGAGAATCAATGAGTATCTTAGTATTGAGTTCCTAGACTATCTAAAGGAATGTGAAATAGTTTTACAATTGACACCTCCCAGAACACCACAGTTGAACGGTGTTGCTGAAAGGAAAAACCAAACCCTGTTAGACATGGTTCGTTCCATGATGAGTCGAGCTTCACTTCCTATCCACTTCTGGGGGTATGCCTTAGAGACTGTCGCCCATATCCTCAATCTTGTCCCTACTAAGAAGGTTGCCAAAACACCTAATGAGATGTGGACGGGGAAAGTTCCCTCGTTAGCACATATCAAGGTCTGGGGTTGTGAGGCTTTCGTAAGAAGAGAGACTCAAGACAAACTTGCAGATAGAAGTGAAAGGTGTATTTTCATTGGATACCCCAAATAGTCTTTTGGATACTTGTTCTACAGACCGAGCGAGGACGTGGTCTTTGTAGCTAGATGAGGAGTCTTTCGAGAGAGAGATCTCATATTCAAAGAGGACAATGGGAGTACCATTGATCTTGAAGAAATTCAAGAGTCATCAGATGACGCAACCTTAGGAGAAACTAGAACCCAACAAGAGGAAAGAGTTCTTGTTGGTCCGACATATATATCCTTACCTCTTAGGCGCTCCAGTAGAGTTAGCATGCCACCCGAGTTTTATGGTTTAAATATAACTTCGGATGGGGACATGTTTTTCAGTGATAGGACACTGATAAATTTGGATGATCCAGCTAACTACCAGGAAGCAGTGGCAGGCCCTGAGTCTGCCAAATGGAAAGAGGCAATGGACAGCGAGATCAAGTCCATGTATGACAATCAAGTTTGAAACTTGGTTGACAATGTACCTGGTCGAAAGACAGTCGGGTGCAAGTGGATCTTCAAGAAGAAGACCGACATGGATGGAAAGGTGTACACCTTTAAGGCAAGACTGGTTGCAAAGGGCTTTACTCAAACCCCGGGGGTTGACTATGACGAGACCTTCTCACCAGTGGCCAAGATAAAGTCTATTAGGATTATGCTAGCCATAGTTGCATTTCATGACTATGAAATTTGGCAGATGGACGTCAAAACTGCTTTCCTTAACGGGAAGTTGACCGAGGATGTTTACATGAGTCAGCCAGAGGGTTTTGTCGATGTAAAGTATCCTGATAAGGTCTGTAAGCTTGAGAAATCGATCTATGGATCAAAACAAGCTTCTCGTAGCTGGAATCTTTGTTTCCATGAGAAAGTCAAAGAGTTTGGTTTCTCTAGGAGCGAGGATGATTCCTGTGTATATGTCAAGGCTAGTGGGAGTATAGTCACTTTTCTGGTGTTGTATGTTGATGACATACTGCTCATGGGAAACGACATTCCAACCTTGCAAGATGTCAAGTCTTGGCTTGGGAATTGTTTCGCCATGAAAGACCTAGGAGAAGCTGCCTATATTCTCGGGATAAGAATATTAAGAGATAAGAAGAAAAGACTAATTAGACTTAGTCAGGGTACATACTTGGAAAAGGTACTAAAGAGGTTTAGTATGGAAAATTCCAAGAAGGGAGAGCAACCTTGTAACGACCTAAAAATCTTGAATTTATATTCGAGATAATGCTCAAGGTAAGGATCAAAAATCTTGAAAGTTTTAAAATAATGTAGCGGAAAATGTAGTAAAATTCTAAGGGTTTGGAGAAAGATTGCTGAAAAATGGCAAAATGGTCATTTGACATACAAATGACTCTTATGTAATGAAAATATGATTTTGTGAGTAAAAATGTAAGAAATAAAAGTTGGTGTAATAAAAGTATGTTCGTGAGGGTAATTTGGTCATTTTACCATAAAAGGGTATTTTGGTCATTTGACCATGTGAAGGACCAAATATGTAAAAATATTGTATCTTGTGGCAAAAATATAAGGAAAGAAAGTTTTATGTGATAAAATGTGATAAAAGTGCCAAAAGTTCAAGAAATGGAACTTAAGGACTAAAAATGTAAATTCTGGAAATATAAAAATGAGAAAATATCTCCATAATTATAATCTGAACTTGGAGAAGGATCGGGAAGGATTTTTGGAAGACGATTTCTAAATGTTTCTTGAAGATTTAAGAAGAAGTTGGAAGAATTGCTTGTAGATTGAAGTTATCAAGTAAAAGGTTAGTAATTGAAGCTTCTAACCTAAGTGTTCTTGAGTGTTCTTCATGGATGGACTGGAAAACTGTAATTCCAGTTATGATCCAAGAGGTTTAATTGATTTCTAAGCCTCAAATATGCTTATGTCGAAAGAACATATCAAAACATGAAAGTATGTTGCTATTGTTGACAAATTGGAACCATGTTCAAGAACCCTAGAATTCAAGTTTATATGATCAAATTGATTCTAAGGGGTTTTAATGAGTTCCATATATGGTAATTGTTGAAATAAATCAGTAGAAGTGATCAATCATGAACAATTTCGGTTTTTGAATCAAAAATGCAAAAACGGGAATGTTTGGAAAATGATTGAAATTTATGATTTCTATGGTTTAAAACCTGAAGTAAATGAAAGGTTTTGGTTCTGGAAAAATCCCTAATGATTAAGTTGAGTATTAAGGGCTTAATATGAGAAAATGGAGAATTGTGGCTTAAAAATCGCGAATTTGGTTGTTGCAGACCAGATCGCGACGCGGTCTCTATTGGTCGCGACGCGACCCTGCGCCAAGGGTAAAATACAGTAGCTATCCTGCCAAGTTAAGGTTTTGGCACTTTGATTTTGGGACTTGATGCTAGACTTGTCCGTTTGACCTCAAATATTGAACACAAGTCCAATATGGTATAAAACTTCATGGAAAATTGTCGGAATGAAAATACGGTCTCCCGAGGGTACTGTAGAAAAATACGTATAAAATACAACTCATATAAAGTTAGTTATTTAAAAGTTATATACTTGTTATGAACCATATTGGTATAATAAGGTCTCTAATGAGTTATAGAGTCAGTTAGAATGAATGTTAATATATAAAATGTTAATTATAGGTTCATGCCAAATGATTATTGGATCACGAAAGAGTATAAATGCAAGGAACGTTTAGACAATCTACTAGCAATACATGAGGTGAGTACATGCAGTATTTTTACCCACTTTGGGGTACATGGCAAGTAAGTATATCAAGACTTCTTATAAAATTCCTATATGTGAAATTATATGCAAGAGTATTATCTCTAACTTGTTTATGAAAGTTTAATGCTATATATGAAGTTCTGTTTTGGACTATAAGTCAAATTATGTTAAAGTAAGTTTTGGCCTATGAGCCAATTATGTGAAAGTATGTTTTGGGTTATAAGTCATATATGTTTTCAAGTATGAATAGCCATATAGCCACAAGATGTTTGAGAAGTATGTTTTGGTTATAAACCATATATGTTTTCAATAAGAGGTTTGGAAAGTATGTTTTGGCATTAAGCCTAGAATGTTATAAAAACATGTTTTAAATATATGATCTATATGTGATGAAAATTATAAAATTTGGCATTTAGCCATAAAGACAAGAAATGATGAAGTTTGACACTTAGCCACTATGTATTTAAAAATGTTTCAAGTAACAAAAACGTTATTAATGGAACCACGTCGTGTTCCACCTAAAGATGTAGTTTTATTTGACTGGTATTTGTAGCAAGCAACATTATTGATGGAACCATGTCGTGTTCCAAATGGGGCCTTGTCGTGTCCCACCTACCCGGTTTAGGTATGGAGTCTACTGGGGAAAATCCCCATCGCGAAGTAGATTTCCTAAGCAATTTCTACTGTGAGGATTGATATGTTCTTTCTAGCTGTAGAGACTTGGGGTATCACTTATGGTGATTAAGGCCCTAAGTATAAAAATCCAGCAAGAGATTATTGTCTTACGTATTCTATGTTTTACCATGTATCCCAGGTTAAAATGCTAAGGTATAATTGATTGAAGTTTGGCTGGAGTGGAGCTCGAGTTAGCTCCCGTCTTGGACTCAAGGTTTAATCCTTTCTTGCTTACTATGGTTAGTTTTGGTATGGATTTGTAACACCCACAGTTTTAAACATGTAAATTATCGGTTTTTGATAAACCGTATTTTTGTATTCATGAATGTTTACGAAAAACCATAGTATTTGCAAACAGTAGAAATGGGGTGTCACGAGTTGGTATCAGAGCCATAGTTTAAGCGAATTAGGATTGGATCGTTCCACTCCTAGGCTTAAACTCATGCTATACGAATGTTAGTTCATGAAAGTATGCTATATGATGTTTTAAATGATTAAGACATTATGCATTACTTAAGATATGCATATATATGACACTAGGAAGTGTTAAGTTAACACTTAAATTGAGCAAAAATATGATCGTTAGGACAATTGTACGTTATTTTCCGTAACTGTCTATATATATATTAAAGACTATGTTTATAAAGTAGTAAGATTTTTAGTATTGATCACCATGTATTTATAATGATGTTATGCTAAGAGAACCAGTGACCAATGAAACCTGGTGGTAACAGCATAATCAATATGTATAGGTGGTTATGGTAATATGGGCCCGTATTATCATAATCACAGGATATGTATTGAGACTGTTGGAATCGCAAAGGAATTATGGTAATCTGGTGAATAAGGTTTTTGAAAAGAGTCGTAAGAATAACATAGGAATTATATGCCTATGTAATAAGAACAAGTATGATTATAAGTATGAATAAGAGTAACTTAAAGAAGAATTATGTGTATTGATTACCTATATTAGAGTTGTAAGACTCTTACATGAAAGATGGAAATTATAAGCTAGTGGTGTGCCTTGGGCATAACCATTTAATTTAAAAAATTTCTATAAAAGACGTGTGAATAATAAATGCATAAGGGAAGCAGAAAATCGTTGCAGGACGATAGGATCAAAATGATGAGGGAAGCTAAAGATAGAAGATGACAATGTTAGAAGAAAGTGGAAGACTAACTTCTAGATTTGAACAAAGAAGATAAATAAAAGTGTCCAAAGATTGGACAATTGAAAAATCAAAAGTATAGTGATGAGTCAAGTAAAACGACAAGCAGCAGGCTAAGTGAGAAGTAAATAAAGGTGAAGAATGAGGAATGATCGGTACAAAAGTCCGATAACTTCGTTATGCATATAAAAAAAAGTTAAGTAAAGCAAGGATATTATGCCTTGTTTTATATAGCATAAACATATGGAAACCATTTTGAGATGGTAAGTTGAAGGCTATATTTACATATAGATTTGGAAGTTGTTGGCATGAATTGGCCTGTAAAAGAAGCAGCATCCAAATGAAGATGCACGTATCATGATGAACCCGAACAGGAGTAACGTCACAATAAGTGAATATGAATCGATGTCCGCAAAGAATATTACTTAATGTAAAGTAGTGATAGACTGTAGCCATTTGTAAGGCATGCCAGGCATTGCAAAGTGTAAGGCGATTATGAAGATTCTTGGTTGTCTCCAAGGAACTTTTCAGGACAGAAGTTAGAACATAGTCAAAGTCAAGAGTTAACAAGTCTGAAAATTGAAGATAAAGTATGCTTAATAAGTATAATAAGATAAAGTAAGTAATTATGGAGTCAGAAATGCATATTAGTAAAAAGATTGAAAAGATGAAAATTATCAATGAATGAACATAGTGGTTGAGAGTAGTGTCAATTAATTACCATGGGACAAAAAAAGGGGTAAAGTATTTAACTTGAGTTCTTAAGTTAAAAGAGAATCAAGTAAACATACATGAGTATTATACAATTAAGAAGTTGTTTGAGACAATGAGCTGTATTTTATTGACAAATTTGAATCATAATATGACCAAAAACATATAAAGTTGGTAATTAAATTCTTGACAGCTTTGACTTTTATAAGAGTCAAACTTAGAATGTAACCACAAAATGATTTGAAGTATGTACAAGGTATATTGAAACTGATTTTAGAATGATGGAATACCATATGTAACAAGTTAGAAACACCAAAGAATCAACCTTATAGAGTTGATTTGTTAGGTAATAGTCCAGAGGTAAAAAAAGAAGGACAAAAGTTGGGAAATTTATAATTATAACCAAGAAGTTAGTAAACATGATTCATGGAACTGTTTAAACCACAAGATGATAATATCATGAAAAGGGTAATAAGTAAGAAAATGTGAATGATCATATACAAAATGCATGAGACTTTATAAGTCGTTTGAAAAATGGAAGTAATCATGGTAAACAATGGAAACACTGGTAGCGAAAGAGTAAATATGAGATAGAGTGCTAAACTAAGCACTAGTGCAAGAAATACAAAATTCAAGAAAGTATAAAAATATAAAGAATTAATATGAGAAGGGTACATGGAGTATCCAAAATGAAAAGAAAAGTGTACTTATAAAAGTATTGTAAGAAAATTAAAGAAACGAGAATGACATGTTTATACTAATAAGTAATGACTAAAGGAGACCGAAATCTCAGAAAAGAGGATGAAAGAAGTATTTAGAATGTTAGTATGTCGAAATATGAAAGTAATACAAGTAAAAAGTGATACGAGATATGTAGAGAAAGTAGTACATGTAATGTACAAGAAATGATTAGGAGGTATGTGAAAATGTAAATTTATAACATGAGTCATTAATAAATAATATGATGTGAAAGTAGAAAGATACAAGACATGTATGAATAGATACATGTAGAATGCAGAGTAAAAAAAATAATAATAAATAATAATAATAATCTATTGTGAACGTATGAAAGCTAGTAGGGAGTAAAAAAGAATTATATAAATCCGTAATATAAATGTCAAGGGTAGAGAATATAGAAGTTGACAGAAATAATAGCTCAACTTCAACAATAAAACTGTACAAATCTACAAGGCTGAAAATTTTATATTATACATAAAAAGAAATCTACGGATGTCTAGTGTCTAAATCAAAAAGCGGTATGTCATTTTGACTTTTCTAGAGTGAGATATGCAAATCCTCGTGTGAGGTGTGCTGTTTCGACAAACTCTGTCTCAAACAGAAAAGTGAGAATGTAAAGTGTAACATGAAGGAAGAAAATACATTCCTTATAAATGGTAATGAGTCAGCAGTTGGTAATAGAGATAAAGAAGAATAAACTGAAGTTTAAAAGACTTAAAACAAATGTAAGAGAAATAAGATGTTGTAAAACTTCTAGAAAGAAGAAATAACAGTGGATTATTTATGAAGTAACGAATGAGTAAAGGAATGAGAAAAAGAGAAGAGTGAATATAAATAAGCAATATTAAGTGAAAATGAAAAGAGTGTGGAAGTATTATAAAAAAAAGAGAAAAGATTTTGTGTATTTATGAATTTGTATAAATACGAATTATGTATAATTACGTTTAATGGTATTTGGAAAATTTTATAAGTAAAGAATGCGATGAGTATAATCTCGCAAGTTTTAGTAAAGATATGAGAAGAATTATAAAGTAGACTGCTATTTTTGATAAAAGTATGGAAGTATGGAACTATTTTGTAGAGTGAGTTTTTACTAAAAGATTTTGCATAAAAATGAAATGAGGTAAAATGGAATGTAACTAGAATATAGAGTATGAAGTATGAATGAATGACTAAAAGGTTGAGAGAAAACGGATAAAATGACTGAAATGGCCATTTTGGTCATTTAATAAAAGTAATGTATATGTTGTTATAAGTATTTTGAATGTTATAAGGAAAGGAGAGTAAAATGACCAAAAAGAATTTTTGTTATCTGGGAAGATGTAAAGTTTTAAAGAGATATTCAAATATTAGAATATATTGACTATAAGAAGAGTGATTAAAATTGGGATAACTTTTAAAGCCATAAATTCAAAAAAAAAATTATTTGGAAAGTTGGCCATGAAATAAAAAAGTAAAAAGTTGAAGAAATAAAAGGTTATTTCCTCGAGGAATAAAAAGTATAAGTAAAGAAAAGATAATCATACTATTAAAATACAAAAAGATTCCGAGGACGGAATCCCAATAAGGGGGAGGTAGTTGTAACGACCCAAAAATCTTGAATTTATATTCGAGATAATGCTCAAGGTAAGGACCAAAAATCTTGAAAGTTTTAAAATAATGTAGCGGAAAATGTAGTAAAATTCCAAGGGTTTGGAGAAAGATTGCTGAAAAATAGCAAAATGGTCATTTGACATCCAAACGACTCTTATGTAATGAAAATATGATTTTGTGAGTAAAAATGTAAGAAATAAAAGTTGGTGTAATAAAAGTATGTTCGTGAGGGTAATTTGGTCATTTTACCATAAAAGGGTAATTTGGTCATTTGACCATGTGAAGGACCAAATATGTAAAAATATTGTCTGCTTGTGGCAAAAATATAAGGAAAGAAAGTTTTATGAGATAAAATGTGATAAAAGTGCCAAAAGTTCAAGAAATTGAACTTAGGGACTAAAAATGTAAATTCTGGAAATATAAAAATGAGAAACTATCTCCATAATTATAATCTGAACTTGGAGAAGGATCGGGAAGGATTTTTGGAAGACGATTTCTACATGTTTCTTGAAGATTTAAGAAGAAGTTGGAAGAATTGCTTGTAGATTGAAGTTATCAAGTAAAAGGTTAGTAATTGAAGCTTCTAACCTAAGTGTTCTTGAGTGTTCTTCATGGATGGACTGGAAAACTGTAATTCCAGTTATGATCCAAGAGGTTTAATTGATTTCTAAGCCTCAAATATGCTTATGTCGAAAGAACATATCAAAACATGAAAGTATGTTGCTATTGTTGACAAATTGGAACCTTGTTCAAGAACGCTAGAATTCAAGTTTATACGATCAAATTGATTCTAAGGGGTTTTAATGAGTTCCATATATGGTAATTGTTGAAATAAATCAGTAGAAGTGATCAATCATGAACAATTTCGGTTTTTGAATCAAAAATGCAAAAACGGGAATGTTTGGAAAATGATTGAAATTTATGATTTCTATGGTTTAAAACCTGAAGTAAATGAAAGGTTTTGGTTCTGGAACAATCCCTAATGATTAAGTTGAGTATTAAGGGCTTAATATGAGAAAATGGAGAATTGTGGCTTAAAAATCGCGAATCTGGTTGCTGCAGACCAGATCGCGACGCGACCCTGCGCCAAGGGTAAAATGCAGTAGCTATCCTGCCAAGTTAAGGTTTTGGCACTTTGATTTTGGGACTTGATGCTAGACTTGTCCGTTTGATCTCAAATTTTGAACACAAGTCCAATATGATATAAAACTTCATGGAAAATTGTCGGAATGAAAATACGGTCTCCCGAGGGTACTGTAGAAAAATACGTATAAAATACAACTCATATAAAGTTAGTTATTTAAAAGTTATATACTTGTTGTGAACCATATTGGTATAATAAGGTCTCTAATGAGTTATAGAGTCAGTTAGAATGAATGTTAATATATAAAATGTTAATTATAGGTTCATGCCAAATGATTATTGGATCACGAAAGAGTATAAATGCAAGGAACGTTTAGACAATCTACTAGCAATACATGAGGTGAGTACATGCAGTATTTTTACCCACTTTGGGGTACATGGCAAGTAAGTATATCAAGACTTCTTATAAAATTCCTATATGTGAAATTATATGCAAGAGTATTATCTCTAACTTGTTTATGAAAGTTTAATGCTATATATGAAGTTCTGTTTTGGACTATAAGTCAAATTATGTTAAAGTAAGTTTTGGCCTATGAGCCAATTATGTGAAAGTATGTTTTGGGTTATAAGTCATATATGTTTTCAAGTATGAATAGCCATATAGCCACAAGATGTTTGAGAAGTATGTTTTGGTTATAAACCATATATGTTTTCAATAAGAGGTTTGGAAAGTATGTTTTGGCATTAAGCCTAGAATGTTATAAAAACATGTTTTAAATATATGATCTATATGTGATGAAAATTATAAAATTTGGCATTTAGCCATAAAGACAAGAAATGATGAAGTTTGACACTTAGCCACTATGTATTTAAAAATGTTTCAAGTAACAAAAACGTTATTAATGGAACCACGTCGTGTTCCACCTAAAGATGTAGTTTTATTTGACTGGTATTTGTAGCAAGCAACGTTATTGATGGAACCATGTCGTGTTCCAAATGGGGCCATGTCGTGTCCCACCTACCCGGTTTAGGTATGGAGTCTACTGGGGAAAATCCCCATCGCGAAGTAGATTTCCTAAGCAATTTCTACTGTGAGGATTGATATGTTCTTTCTAGCTGTAGAGACTTGGGGTATCACTTATGGTGATTAAGGCCCTAAGTATAAAAATCCAGCAAGTTTATAATACCAGTCAAAGAAATTAAGAAAGTTGCTATTTTTGCAAAATATGATATGAAATAATTTTGAAAAGTAAAGTGTTATAGAATGTTACTACTATAAAGTTTTGACTGATGTTTTATGTTATGAATTTTATTAAAGGATTGGAAACAAAAGTTAAATGTTTGAGTCTAAAACTCATGTAACTCACGAGACATTATTGTCTTACGTATTCTATGTTTTACCATGTATCCCAGGTTAAAATGCTAAGGTATAATTGATTGAAGTTTGGCTGGAGTGGAGCTCGAGTTAGCTCCCGTTTTGGACTCAAGGTTTAATCCTTTCTTGCTTACTATGGTTAGTTTTGGTATGGATTTGTAACACCCATAGTTTTAAACATGTAAATTATCGGTTTTTGATAAACCGTATTTTTGTATTCATGAATATTTACGAAAAACCATAGTATTTGCAAACAGTAGAAATGGGGTGTCACAAACCTATCCAGAGTAATGCAAAGTTGAGTAAGACTCAAAGTCTGAGTACAGACGAGGAGATAGCTGACATGAGTCGGGTACCTTATGCTTCGGCTGTAGGGTCGATCATGTACGCTATGACGTGTACTTGCCCTGACGTGGCTTTTGCTTTGAGCATGGTCAGTCGATACCAGGGAAATCCTGGAAGGGCGCATTGGATAGCTGTCAAGAATATACTCAAGTATCTGCGCAGGACAAAGAACATGGTGTTAGTCCTTGGTGGCAGCGATACTTTGAGAGTTAACGGTTATACAGATGCCAGCTTTCAGACAGATGGAGACAACGGTCGGTCTCAGTCGAGCTGGGTATTTCTTTTGAATGGGGGAGCGGTTACTTGGAAAAGTTCCAAGCAAGAGACGGTGGCTGATTCTACGTGAGAATCAGAGTACATAGCAGCGAGTGAAGCGTCAAAGGAAGCGGCTTGGCTCAAGAACTTTATCGGTGACCTTGGAGTGGTCCCGAGTATTCAGGAGCCCATGGAACTGTTCTGTGATAACGAATGAGCGGTTGCTTTGACAAAGGAACCGAGAGACCATGGAAAGTTCAGGCATATCGACAGAAAGTACCATTATATCAGACATAGAGTAGAAGAAGGTCACCTCCTTGTAAAGATGGTATCATCAGAAGATAATCCTGCAGATCCCTTGACAAAGGCTCTGAGTAGGATTAAGCACAATCAGCATGCTAAGAGCATAGGATTGAGAGATGATATTAGTTTTTGTAATTAGATAGCATTTGAAACTTGTAACAATGTAAATGTAATTGACTTTGGTGATTTAATAATAGAGATTTATTAATGAGTATTGTTTACTACTATTTGTCAATTGTTTATCATTGTGTTTTATTTTGCATGTTTACTTCCTGAGTAATTTGATTATTCAAATGTCCACGGTCGCTCATACTTTTAAGGAGTAAGTATGAATGAAGACTGTCTTGAATTGGTTTGTAGATTGTTAAAGGAGTTAGACATAGCAATAGGATTGCTACAACGTTCATGAGTACTTAGAAATAGAGATTTGAGTATTGGATAAACCCACGCTCAATAGATTGCTTCATGGATTATATCACGAGCAATGTTGAGACGTTAATATCTTATGATCTTAAAGCAGAGACATATGACTTCAAATTTGCAAGGCCGTTGTTCATTGATAATACGAAAATGCATCGGTAACTCGATGTTATAAAACGTGTTGTTGTGAGTGATTTGTCTGGTAAAAGATATAAGCATATGAGTCGAAGCTTATTCGTTCCTTGACCCTGACGGGAAACAGATATCTGTAGGCCTCTCGATGATTTTGAAGTTGGCTGAAAGTGTTGGCCAACCAGGACTGAATTGATGTGTTCAATTAGTAGTCTTAAAGTCATATGCAAATCAGAAATCGAGAAACAGAGAATCAGACTAGGATTGATCTTAATCCATGTCTTGAGTCTGAAAAATATATTGATGGACGGAGGATCATCTGATCACTTATCTATGGACAGAACTGAATGGGTCAGAGTTTGGCAGCAGTTTCTAAGAAGCTACAGTTTGCTGATTAATTAGAGGTTAAATTAGTAATTATAGTCATAGACTTATCCATGTGGGAGACTGTTGGATTAGGTGTCTAAGCCATGACTAATAATTTGTATTTACCTAATTAATAGAAGCAAAATCCATTTGGGTTGCCCTCATAGCTAGAGGTTTTTGCAAAAATTCTAGGAGAGAGAAAGATTGATTTATTATTTGATTAATAAATCAATAGAAATAAAATAAAATGTTTATTAATATATTAAAGTGATAATATATTAATTAGAAACTATATTAATTAATTAGAAATTAATTGGAATTAATTTGGTGATTAATTTGATTAATTAAAGGTGCAGGGGCTGAATTGTAATTATTCAATAGTTGAGTAGTGACAATTAAGGAAGGATAGTGATTTTCGAAATTTATATATAAGATATATATATTTCGAAATCTATATTTATATTAGGATTAATAGGTTTGAATTGATAAGATAAATGTTTATCTTGATTTGAATTCAAAAAGGTTTATCTCTAAGTTTTATCTGGTTATTATTTGAAACCTATAAATAGGGAGCCCCATAGCCTCATAAATCTCGCCATTCTCCTCCATACTCTCTCTAGAATTTCGTTCTCCCCTCCCTAGCTCTTGGGTGTGACTTCATTTGAGGCAAGGAATTTCCGTTGCTTAGCTTCCAAGAAATCCTAAAGGTTAGTTTTTCTGATTTTATTCTTTAGTAATTTTTCTTGTTGGCCTTTTAGGAAATATTTATATGTTCAATGATAGAAAACATAGATCCTCATAGGTTGCATGTGAACTTAGGGTTTTAGTTTATAGATTTGCAGAAAACCTTTCATTAACATGGTTAAACGTTGTTCGTAACCATGCAGTTATAAAGGCCATCGTTGGGTATAGTATGAACTATACATGAGTACGTATGTAGTCAATATGGGATATGTTCCTCTTATGTGTTGAGAGTTAGACAAGTAAGGCGCCTTACTTAAAGTTGGACAACAAATGAGAATGACCACGTTCCATGTCTCATGTCCATCATGATGTCTGAAACAAAGAGAATAGTGATAAACATACCTTAAGCATCAATTGCAGATTTGAGTTCTTGGAATTGGATGTTGATAAATGGCACCTCTTCATGTGTTTTTAGGGGCAGTAGTGCATTGCTAAACGTCAACTACTGTCTATGTCATTCCATAATGAATCTTGTGCAAATGGGAGATTGTTGGATCTATATGCTCAAGAATCATCATAGAATGATATTGCTAAAAGAATCATCATAGAATGATATTGCTAATAACATATGATCCAATAGGGTCTCACCTTTATCAAGTTGGTAGTGATTGAATATTTATTAAGTATTTGATAATTAATAAATAAATTCAACTCTTATATTAAATTAGAGAATAAGTATTGTTTTATGAAAATAATAATTAAAATGGGTTAAACTAGTTATTATATCATATGATATGATATATTAATTCATGTACAAGTTTTTGGACACTTTGGGATCCATTAATTAATACTAGATATATTAGATTATTAAGGTAGAGTGTTTGATACTCTTGTGTCCTTTTTTCCTCATGTTGGCTGAAATTTTGGTGATGTGGGTGGAGGTTGCTTGTCAACCTTCACCTTACACATCCCATACCTCTTAAGGACCATACCTTTGCATTTAATGAAAGTATGGATCATGGTACACCAATGTAAGTATAAAAGAGAGTGTTAAGAAAATGTTACAATAACATTTTTCTCTTCTACTCCCACAACCGTCGACTTCATCTCTCTCTAGCTCCCTCTACTCTCTTTTGTAAGGCATGTTGCAAGTTTGAGAGTTTAGAAGCGCTTCTCCTTTATTGGTTAATTTTGTTAAGTACTTAAAGGCTTAATAAGTTCTTTATATAATAAGGAACTAGCATTCCAGGTGCCTTAACATTGGTGGTGGATACTTGTGGAGAAATCAAGCTCCTTGATTTTTGCCATCTACTTCAACTCCCAAATTCCAAGAGGGATCAAAAGCAGCAAAGGTTATCTCTTTAAAACATCATATGTATGTTTTTAATATCATTCCTACCCATGTAATTGGATCCTTGATGATTTTGTTTAAAATGACATAAAATAAACTAGTTATTTTAAAAAGCTTTCGTTGCCATTTTAGCGTAAAACAAATCTATTTTATTTATCAAAACCCATCAGTGTTAACAGCTGCATGTGATTGTGAACATGGTGGGGGACCTCAACAGACCCTCACTATTAGGTCGGTAATTGTTGGGCAATAATTAATGGCTGTAGGTGTATTAACATGTCAGAAAGTGTTCGACTGGGAGGGGCAGTTCTGCAAAACCGCTGAGGCAGTGGAATAAAGACCCACCCGTAGGTGGGTGGGTGTCACTGTTGACCAGATTGTGCTTGCGAGAGTTCCATCAATGATCTCCCCAATGGTTAGGTTTCCTCTGGCTGCTATGAATGGAGTTGCCATCAGCGTTGGTGGAAGTTGTGTGTAAAACAGTCAGGACAGACACGTGGGCGAGATGAGGCAAGATTGAAGCCGATACATTCATGATCAGTTGATTTTCCTCTATTAACAACATAGACCGTGTCTCAAGAAAGATTGAAAGAGGAGAACTGTATTAGGTAATGTTGACTACGTTAGGAGTATTTCGAGGCTAGACCGTTGACCGTATAGATAACAATGTTTCTATCAAGAACCGGAGAGCCGATGTTGTAGAGGAGATCAACCATTGTTTTGATTTTTGTAAAGTACTCGGTCACCGAGAGATCATCCATGGTTATTGAACGAAGCTTGTTGTCGAGCTGCATATCTTTGGCATCTTTGTTGGCCCGAAACAAGCTTTCAAGGTCGGTCCAAACTTCACGGGCGGAAGCATCATGTTTGAGAACCATTTGAAGCAAGGATTGTGAGATTGTACCGTTGGTGTGTTTTCAAACATACATATAAAATACCCAGAAACGGCACCAAAAACTTGGTGTGTTACGAGCGTATATATGATATTAGCAATTGGTTTTCACATTAGTTTTACATTTCTGAACAGGGAAATACCATGTATGAATAGAACAACACAATTAGGCAAGTGTACCTAATCGGTTGTAGTATATTAATGGTAAATCCGTGTTGTCGAACCCAAGGGAAAACGGATATTTTTAAGTTAAGAAAATCAATTATTAATTAACAATTTATTCAAGCAAACAGTAATTAAAAGGGGGGGTTTTGAGAGAATGCATTGACTCGTGTCA
Source organism: Cichorium intybus (assembly GCA_023525715.1). NCBI lineage: Eukaryota > Viridiplantae > Streptophyta > Magnoliopsida > Asterales > Asteraceae > Cichorium > Cichorium intybus. The sequence continues at coordinate 42,720,528 of CM042017.1, read as the reverse complement.
AGAGGCAACGCAAAAGTTTATTAGAATCGGAAAATATAAATATAAATTACAAAACATAAAAAGAAAACATTTATACTTAGATTCGATTCAACCATCTAGTTATGTTTGATATGCTATTAGTGCAATGGATATTGAAAGTTAAATATCGATTTCTAGAGTGATTAGATGTTTTGGTCAAACTACCTAATCCTATGATTATAAGGTCATTAATGGAAATGGTCATGCAATTACATATTCCAAATAATCATGTATTGGTTCGTATCATACAAGATTCATTCGAGTTTTTGATCTCAATGGTCATGAAAATCAAAATGGTTTGTACAGATTGATCCTCTGGTACAAACTTGCCATACACATATAAGTTTCTACCTTCGTAACTTAACCCTAGGATTTGGTCCATCACTAGTCATATCTGCCTAATGGTCATAGTACAGTTATGATAAAAGTCATATAGTCAGATTGGTCCTCTAGACTAAAATAACTCAGCAATAAGTCCAAAAGGAAGGTTCTTTAAAATATATGATAGTCAAATGAATTATTGCAAGATAAAATATAAAACGTTCAATATCCGATAAATAACAATCAAATCATAACTAGATAGTATTCAAATCTAAGTAATAAATAATGCAGATAACAAATATAACATGATCTGAAGAATACGGCCTAGGAAATCATAGTAGAATGCTAAACATATATAAAGCAAACCGAATGAAGTCCCGGCCGAACATTCTTCAAGCTCTCGATTCCATCCGCACCGTACCAGTAGGCAAACTGCCGAGTTTGATGTTGTGGTTCTGAGGTATTGGTGCAGGTGTTTATGGGTTGGTGTCAAAAGAAGAGGAGAAGGCCTCAATTTATAGTTGCTGTCCAGGCCCGTCGCGTCGCGATCTCATGCGTAGTGCTCTTTTGCGCTGGCCACTATCCCGACTCAGTAGACTGTAGTTGGTGGGTCGGGTCGCGATCCTAGAGGTGATCGAGTCGCGATCGCATCGGGTCGCGATTTGAGGATTTTTTTCGCGATCGTTTGGTCAGCAACATGTCACGCGATCATCACTCGTCGCGTCGCGACCCTATAGGGGATCGCGTCGCGATCGTAGCTGTTCCTGCCATGGACTCCTTTTGTTCACAATAAGGCTCGTATTCAGCTCCTTCTTTATCCGCAAAGCCATTTTTCCTGTGTTTTGGTAATTTAAACGTATAAGTACCTTTTATCTTGATATCATACCAAAAACACGTGTTTAGGCACTCGATATTGCCCGAAATTTATGTATAAATGAGGCAATATCAACAGTATAGCCACAACATGATGATAGAATCCATTTTAAACCACTCGGGGTCGGTGGGCTTCGAAGCCGGGTCAACATAGGTGTCGTCAATGTGATCAAGAACATCGAACCAATCTGGTGTGTGATAAACAGTTCACGTCACGCATCATAATTTAGGCTGTCTAGATCAAGAAGAAGCTGGATATGAGATTTTATGTTCGTGATGCCAAATACTTTGTTGATCGGAGGAGGTGGGGCAGCGGTGGCCATGACGGGAAGTGGCGGATTTGTGTCATGAGGGCGGAGGGAGACGGAAAGATGAAGCCGTGAACTAGGTTGAGAAGATTAGGGAGTAATAGAGGGATCGGATATGCTCTTATACCATGTTAGTTGTGATAATTATCGTATGTTCTCATTAATCACAATACAAAATATATACATATACAACACATACGTAGGGCATACTAGCTGATGGTCTATACACATATACAAGCCCATGACACAAAACTAAGCCCATGATATAGGGTCCATACATAATACACTACGTTTAAGTTTTAACATACTTGTGCTAGGGAGAGAATTGTTTATTATGTCTTTGTTGATGAGCTATTTGGACATTTGGATGATTGTCTCGTAATTTGAGGCCTATTTCAATAACACATGCATTTAGGCAACTACGGTTATCATGTTTTCGATTAGACCTGGCAATGGAGCGGGTTTGGAGCGGATCAGCATTGATCCAAACCCTTTTAGCAATTTCCAAAAGGTAATCCAAACCCGATCCGTAACCCGCAGGGTTTTGAATAATCAAACCCATACCCTTATCCACCGGATCAACGGATACCCAACCCTTTTACCCGACCCGTTTATGATATTAAAGTTACGCAATAATTACACATTCCAATAAATATAACATGAATCACATTTTTACTTAATACTTATAAAAAAAATTTCATAATAAAACAAACGTTTAATATATACCTTAATACTTGAAATAACAATTCAAAAACAAAACAAGTGTCTACAATTGCAAAAATGCATGAGAAAATGTAGACATTGAGATGCATTTTCAAAAAATCTATACCTTCCAAAGTTAAAGTTACTATTAATTGAAGCCATCTTTGAACTTTATTCTTCTTGGAGTCTAATAATATTCGGGAATTAAGAAGTGGAACGATGAATGAACGACTACTGAGTCCTTGAGCACCTCGACTCTTGAGTATGCTATATGCTTGTAAAAGTAATAATTTATAAATAATAAATTAATGTTATTATAATTTAAACGGGGCGGGTTGTTAGCGGATCGGATCGATAGTGATCCAAACCCAACCCTTTTAGCAGAAGGGTTAACGGGTATGGGTCGTTAACGGGTAAACGGATCACAAATAATGATCCAAACCCATAAATTTTGCATGGGTTTGGAGCGGATCAGGGTCAAAACCCGCTCCATTGACAGGTCTATTTTCGATAACACATGCATTTAGGCAATTACAGTTATCATGTTTTCGAAACTTTTGCTAATATTTAGTTTTCTTATGTGTATGAATTGAATATTTTGAGTTTTGCTATTTCTGTAATTTGTAAAGATGGTTTTGCTTGCCGAGACTGCCTTGTTCACGAGGCAAGCTCACAAATTAAGGTTTTAAAATGGTTGTGCTATAAATGCACTCTATTTCATTTTGTACCTCTCGTAAAACCATCAAATCAAAAAAGGTTTTAATTAAATTGATTTTTTAATCCATACACCCCCTGATTTGACTAACAAATTTGTTTTTTCTCAATTTTGTCTTTTGATGTATTTTCCTTTATTATTATTATTATTATTATTATTAGCTTTTAATAAATTATAAACGTTCGTATTTATTAATAACCTAATGTTTTCTTTTTTGTCGTTCGAATTTATTCAGTAGTTTATAAACCAAGTGGTTGTACGTATAATCTATTATTTATAAAAATTTTCGGGTTTATATCGTTTGTAAGTAATCAAAATTCACGTTATTATTAGTCGGAAATCGTCATTCTTGATCCATCAACCCAATTGTACATCATATCCGTTTGTCCAGGCTTGTACGTGCTCAGAACATTCTGCTGAATAGGAAACATTGTATAGTGCTTGACTAAATATTTTTGTTCGTTATCCATATAACGCACCGTGAAATTGTAATATTGACCAAACTTTGCATTGCTATTATTATTTATATTGTTATTTTTTATACATTCGTTCAACCATTTTGATATAAGTTGACATAATTTTATAAAGTTATAAACGTCGTTTATTATGTCGTAATTACTTTAAAAAAACTATTGTTTTATTGTTACTAAAACGTAAAAATTATAAAAGCTAAACTTATTAATTCGACATTTGGTCAAATTTGACATAACCGTTTTGATATAATTTGACATAAATTTATAAAATTATAAACGTCGTTCGTTGTGTCGTAATTACTTTAAAAAAACTAATGTTTATTGTTATTAAAACGTAAAAATGATAAAAGTTAAATTCATTATTATTATTTTTCTAATAATAATAATAATACAAATAAAAATACTATTAATAAAAGAAAAGAAAATGAAAAAGAAAATGATAACAAACAAACAAAATAGACAAAATATAAAAAGAAAAACAATAAAAAAACAAAAAATCAAATCAAGGGGTGCAACTAGACTATAGGGATATGTATAGTTTCACCATTTCAAAATGGAGCAAGGGTACATAGTGCACATCAAAACCTCTTTGTTTAGATTTTCGGCCTTTTCCAAATATAGTTCTTTTTATATGGGTTAGCTTATTATATATTTATGGCCGACGGTCGAACATGGACTTAGGTTTCTGTTAGCAAATTATGATTGTTTGAAAAAATATATTATGATATATGGTGAGAAGAGTTAATCACAAAATTACCAAATAATGAAGTTAATTTTTTATTTATCCATAAAAATATTAAATAATTTATATAAACTAATACAATTATCTCACATTCATAATTCGGTCAAATATTTAAATCAAATTTTATAAATATCTGTTCAAAATAAAATACATCGCTCTGTGCAATTATTTTTCATTGTTCAATGCAACAGGTAATCCAACTCATATTAAGCAAGAGAAATTGTTCTATTTAATAAAATTAATAATATTTTAAACACTTGTCACAACAAACTAAAAAATAAAATTTATTAAACGTGATTTTCAAAATGTAATACATTTGTGATTATCCGATATCATAAGGGCAAATTCTATAAATTTGTAGAGACTTACAAAGGAAATATTAGGCCACTAAATGGTAGTAGTATGTGGGCTAAAACCCCTTACACTAAACCACTACCACCAATGGCCAGAAAAATACCAGGAAAGCCTAGAACCAAAAGGAGAAAACATGCAACAGAGGATGATAGTGGATATAAGAGAGTACGAGCCACTGGTGGTACTATAATTTGCAGAAACTGTTGGGAACAAGGACACAACAAAAGGACATGCAAAATTCAAACAAAACTACCACCACCAAAAGAGAAGAAAAATATCGGAAGACCATTGAAAACAAGCTAGCATAAGTCGGGCATCCAACCTGTGCCAAGCAGATCTGGAAGAATCACCTATAAAAAAGTACAATTTATACTTTCTTTAATATGTGATCATATGACAAATGTGGTTTACTCATAACTGTGTAATTATTATGTAATTTTTGACCAGGACAAGGAGAAGTTGGATGAAGGCATTGCAGCGAGACAAGAAGCAAGTGGTCCTACCATTGAAGCCGGGGATGACGGGCTACAAGATGTATAAATTATCCTTTTTTTTAATATGTGATCATAACACAAATGTGGTTTACTCATAACAACTATGTAATTTTTGAGCAGGGCAAGGAGAAGTTGGATGAAGGCATTGTAGCAAGACAATAAGCAAATGGTCCTACCATTGAAGCCAGTTATATAGCAATGTACTTTCATCCAAATCTGATTTATAAAATCTGATTTTTCAAGTTGAAATTAATTAGTTTACAACATTGCATATTATAGCAACGTACTTTCATTTAATTGCATATTATAGCAACTTACTTTCAAACACCCTAAATATTGACTTTTGAACAAATATTATAGCAACGTACTTATGTTCAATACCCATATTATAGATTACAACCGTTAGCCAAAAATCAAACAAATTGTGACACTTATCATATAACTTACCTGGAACATTGAAATATCATGGTCTTGTTGTACTTTGTCCAACACTAAATTGATTTTTTGTTATATCTTTTGGATCACGGCCACTATCTTTTTGTTATATCTCCGGACACAAATATGTCTAGTTGGGTAGCTTTCTGTGCAGGTTCCTTCAGTTTACAACATTGCATATTATAGCAACGTACTTTCATTTAATTGCATATTATAGCAACGTACTTTCATTTCAAGTTGAAATTAAACAGTTGAACACTTAGACACATTAATACATATACAATCTCCACTTGTAATATTATACAAAATTCGTCAACATCGGACGTTACAATATGAGTACTACATTAAACCTTACAAACAAAAGTTTCCATCATTGGACCTTACCTGCTGAACTGTTTTCCATAGACACATACATAAAACACTAACCTAATAAGAGTACTACGATAATCCTTACATACAAAAGTTGTCAACATTGGACCTTACGATAGACACATACATAAAACATAAAACATTACCCTAACTTACCCCTTTAACAACAAAAACAACAACATCAACACAATGATTATTAAAAACACTAGCAACCCAATCATAACCCTAACAAGACACAACAGACTAGGGTTTCCTAAACCATACATTTTTTTCTTCTTTGGCTTCAATTCATTCAGCATTTGCTTGTACCACGAAGTACTTTCTTCATCATATCATTCAAAGAACCCACAGTCTTCATTCTAATTGGGGAAGTACCTGCATCCAAAATATCTTCTAACGAGATTATTGTCACTCCAGAATACCGATAATGGAGCTGAAAGGCCACAGTAACACCTACTAAAGGGAACCTTCATTGACTTGCTGAAACCACTTTGAGATGATGAACCACTTGAAGCCATTGATGTCTTGAAGAAATCGCAAACTCTGAGAAGCCGATACCCTAGACTTTTGGGTGTAATGAGTGAAGAATACGATTTGCTCCTATTAAACCCTAATATATGCCAAGTAGGATCATCCACGTACGCTTATTGCCTTATCAGCATTGCAAAACCCTTTCAGCCAGTCAATTGGTTAATTTTGAAACTCAATTAAAACGTTAATGCCTTTTATGAAAAAAATTAAAAAGATAATGACTAAATAAAAAAAACTGAGTGTCAAATTCGAAATTAAAAAAAAAAAGTCAATTTCTTTTATAGAATTTGCCCTTTTTATCATAATCACTTCATCGCCTTTAGGGTTTTCAAGTTTACAACTTCAGAGTTCTTTCAGACCTCTTTCGCTTTCTTCAAATCCTCTCGATCACACCGACTGCTTGCTCCTCAGGTTCATATGTAACGCCTTCACCGTCACGCGCCGTCACTCGCCGTCACTGAACATAATCTCGCCGGTTATTAGGTAATCGTCTCCTTACCCAGCCTCCGTTCAACTTCAGTCTTGTAGGATTTGTGTCTAGTTGAATGCATGTACAAAATATTGTTTCATATATTATTTCTGCAATTATATATTCAACAAACTTCCAAGGCAAAACCCCTAAATCCGTTTCTCGCCCCTTTCGCCCTTTGGTTTCTAAGAAGATGATACAACTTCCCGTAACTGCGTTCAAACATTAAGGCTGATCGGGAAAAATAAAATCAGGCATTTGGCTCAACTGGGATTTAATAGAGTCTGTGGGTGAAGTATTTATCGATCAGTATCTTGTAACATCTAAAATCAGACTATATGATTGCCCTTAATGGACATGTTAATCGTGTAATCAAGTAATTGGATGATTTAGGGGAAATTTTTTATTTTTTGTTGTTACGAATTACATGTTAATCAAATAATTCTTGTTGCATTTTTGTGCAAAATAATTTGTCATTTCTGGTTGTTATCAGATTATACATTGTTCTTGATGTTTTCTGTGGAATTAAGTAGTTGATTAGCTTAGTTATAAAATTTGACTATCTTGAAGGCGATATAATCTTGACTGTTTAACTTCTAAAATTGAGAATTGATGTCTACAGAAACTATTCTTCTAGTTTGGGTATATACTTGCGATCTTTTGTTATACCGTTTCAGTGGTTGACATATAATTATTGTGTTCAGGTCTTATTATCTGTTTATCCTAATTGTTTGAGCGTAAAAGATGGTGAACACACGTAGCGGTAATGTACGCCAAAAAGAAGACCAAGATGCTAGTGTGCTGGCACGCATGATAGCACCAAGTGAGAGGGGCCCACAACCGCAAAAGGACACAACCGGGAATCAAGAGGCAAATTCTAGATTGTCAATAACGGCTGAAATCCAACAAATGGTTCGAGACATGGTGGATCAAAACCTAGAACAAATCCGTAAGATTATCGACGAGAAAACGCGGTTGATTCTTAGTAGGGTTACCAAACCATGCTCATTCAAAACGTTTCTTAGTTGCCAACCGCCAGAGTTTTCAGTGAGCCCAGACCCCACCGCGATCTTACACTGGACTACTGAGATGGAGCAAATATTTGATTTATGCGAGTGCAAAGAGGACCAAAAAGTGAAGTTTGCGGTCCGTATGCTCAAAGGGGAAGCGTTGTCATGGTGGAACATGACTTGGATGTTATTAGGTAAAGAAATTGTGTCTCGCCTAACATGGGACGAGTTTGTTGAAAGGGTGAAAGGGTGGTATTGCTCGGCGTGGGATTTTATTAAAATGGAAAAAGAGTTTGTCACATTGGAAAAGGGCAACATGACAATTGATGAGTACGCGTGTTTGTTTGTAGAAAAATTGCAGTATGTGAGGCACTTGGCCCCGAGTGATAAAGATTGTGTGGAACGTTTTGTGGCGGGGTTGCCATTTAAATACTCGACTGCGGTAAGAAGGGAGACAACTTTGGATTCGGCTATTCGTGTGGCTACGAGTTTAGATGTTGATAAGTATGAAGAGAGGGAAGATGTTGGAGAAAAGAGAAAGTGGGAAGGGACATTGGGGTCTTTGAAGAAGTCAAAGGGGGATGTCAAATGTTGTTATCAGTGTGGGAAGGCGGGACATTTGGCTCGACAGTGTAGGGAAAATGTGGTGACTTGCTTCGAGTGTGGAGAGAAGGGACACATCAGCAGTAGCTGTCCAAATAGAGAAAGAGACTGAGAGTTCTAGTCGGATACCTATGAACAAGAAAGCGGACTAGCTCTAGATTAAAGACGGGAATTTTTGAATCGTTGTGTATGTTGTCTAGCGTATGTTTCTAGAACATAATGTGCATATTATGATAATAAAACTTATGAATCAGATGAACTAAATAATTTATTTATAAGTAATAATAATATTGCAAGCAATGAAAATGAAAGCAGCACCTTCTAAAAATGAGTTTGATAATTATATATCAGATGAAAATTTTATTTTTGATAAATATGAATCGATTAATAATGATAATTACATTGGTAATACTGACTGGACTTATGACTCTTACTAATGGAAAAAAAAATTATGCAACTCGTAGAAAATGATAACCCTTTAAAAATCGATAAAGATTTTATAGAGTTACAAGAAACTATAAATTGTTATGGTGAGAAAATAATAGAAAATTTAAAAAAATTAAAAATATTAATAAAATCAATAAATAAAGAAAACAAATAATTAGAAGATAAAGAAAAAGACTCAATACAACACTATTTGAAAAATCTGAAATTCCCTAAAGTTTAATAAAAATGAGCTCTAAATCTGAATCAAAAAATTATATACCTACGATTTAGCAACAAAAATAGGAGAAATAAATATTAATGATAATTTTATAAATCTAAAACCTGAAATTAAACAAGAAGATTGAAATCTGAATATTAACGAAGTTCCTAATAATAGTAAGCAGATACCTATAAGAAACATGTCTAATATACCAACAAAAAGGTACGCAACAATAACTTCAAACTTAAGAAAAGAAGAAAATTATACCCCTTATAAGAAAATAAAAAATGATCCTATAAATCCTTTTGTGATATATTTAAACCTAGATTGTGTCAGTAATACCGAATAGGCAATTGATAAATGGGAAACGGCCCTAATGATAGCTATCTCGGTAAATAGAATGGATATGGAAAACTCACAACTATTTTTAGAATAAACGGCTAATAGTGCTTTACAATTTTGGCAAAATATGAATTTAGAAACTAAAACTATTACTTATGTGGTGAAGCATTCCGACTAGAATTTTGTGGTGAAGTAAATTATTATAAAGATCCAGCTACACTACAAAAATACATGACGACCTTATATAGATTACAAAAATGTGATATGTGTGAGATTGATAGATATATTTGTGTTTTTCAATATTATTATTATCACATATATAATCAAGTACCAGATACACATAGTTTTTTACACTTATTTTTCGCAAAAATACCCGACCCATGGGGACAAAGTTAATAGAAACATATAATCCAAGAACTGTTGATACTTTGGGAAAAAGAATAACTTATCTTAGGGATAAATTAAGCGAATGATGTGGTAATGATATCTTAGCTAAAGTAACCAAAGGATTGAGAAAAAGAATTTCTTTATGTTGCGATAAACCAAAAATGCCTCTAATGATAGGATGTGATAGTTCCTACTATTATGGAAAAATAAAAAGAAAATATAAAAAGAGAAAATAATTTAAAAGAAGAAAGACAAAATACTATAAAGAAAAGGTTATAAGAAGATAGATAAGTCAACCTATAAAAGGGGACCAAAACCAAAAGAATGTCGTTGCTATTGTTGCCATGAGATATGCCATTATGCTAATAAATGTCAAAAAAAGTCTAATAAAAAAATTGAGATTGATGTAGAAATATGATAAATAATGGAGATTTTGTTCAAATAAACAGTTTTGAAAACACAGATTCTGATGAAAGCATCTTTATATTAACTGATACCGAATATACTTCATCTGAAGATGAATAGATCAGATATAATATTAGCAAGTTCATCAAAATTAGATAATTCCATAATCAATAAACAAATTGAACAAGTTGGAGAATATAAACAAGAAACTTTAATAGATAAGAAAAAATTAAAACAAATACAACATGAAATATTTTCATTGTCTAGTTATTCGGGATTTAAAACAATTTATTATAGAAATTAGGTATAAAGCCTAGGAACAATCACTTATTCTACGGATTAAATATCCAAGAAAGAGCCTTAGAAGTCTCAATGACTTCTAACAAAATCATGATACCATTACTCTCCAAAAAAGATATACAAGAAAAATTACAAAAAATAAAATATGAAATAAGAAGTATCCTTGGATAGATACATGTAGGAGCTATACAAATAATAATCAAATCAACCTTTAAAGAGGGATTATATACTCCGATAGAGTTGGCAGCTCTAGATAATAGAATCCAAAATAGAGAATAAACATGTTTAGGAATCCTAATAGTAAATTCACAATATGGAAAATTAAAAGTTAATATTTACCTAAGAATTTTATATCATATACAGGATAAAGATTTTGATAAAACTTTGAGTTCAATACAAGATTTTAAAAGAAAAAATTTATTTAGACAAGAAAATAGACCATATTTAATAACATATGATATATCATATGCAATATCAAATACTCATCATTCAGATTGTTTTGTGATAAAAGACACAATTGATTTTCCTTACTTATTTAATGAAGTATGTCAAATACAAGTGCCAAATATGACAAAAATTAAGGAAATCGACTCTAGACCCTTGGACTTAGACTTACAAGATAAACCATTACTAATATCTAATCATATATCTCCAAGACTATCCTTCACAGATAAAGGAGTAAATAATAAGTCATTAAAAGAACTAGTACAATTAGATAGGTTTTACCCTATAATAATAGACAAAGAAAATAATCTAAAAACTATAAAATTGAAGGAGAATACTTTAATGGAATAAAATTTGTTCATGTTAATATACTAATTGATACGAGAGTAAACGTAAATTACATAAATAATAAATTATTCACGCAAATGCAAAAATATAAATTAGAAGAACGACACCAATATACAAATTTCAATGATAAATTATATGAGTTAGATGAAGCAATAGAAACATTACACAAGTTTGGGAGGAAACCATCCCTACAAGGCTAATAATAGCAAATGACGACACTAACGATAAATTGGAAATAATACTAGGATTGACTTTTTTAGAAAAAGTTAAACCGTACAATATAACTCCGTATGGATTAAAGATAACATATAATGACAAATTGATATATATACCTAAACGACAAGTCCATTGAGTATTTATATCCATATAGGACTAACTTATAAATATTATAAAGCCGAATACTTTGCAGCATATATAGATAATGGTGCAAGCACATGTGTGTGCAAACCAGAATCCTTTCCAAAGGAATATCACCAAAAATTAAAACCTACTAAAGGAATAGATATGTCAAAAAGAATTATAACACTCACCACAGGTATACAGCAACATATCATTTTATTAGGATCGTATATGATAAAATGTCTGTCATTTTATTTCCATGATGTTAGTACGGATATTCTATTAACAAATAATTTCCTACAATTATTTCATGTAGTCACACAAGATAGCGTGGCCAATCAGCTAAGATTCAAAACACCGTGTCACCATCTAATAGTGGTAAAAGGCTTAAGCACGCATACGCCAAATATTTTACAATTGATTTTATACCCTGCACAACCCAGCATGGTGATATAGGATATAAATAAAGACCAATTTTCCCCAAAGGAACCCCGCTATTGAAATACCAAACACAATTAAGAATGTTAGATATAGATATTGATCGTATCAAAAGTTAAATAAGGCAATGTTATTCTGAAAACCCATTACAATTTTGGGATAAAAACCAAATAATTGCTAAAGTAGAAATGAATGATAAGAATAAATAAATAAGGATTAAACCAATGAGATATAATATAAAAGACCACAATGAATTCAAAATTCAAATAAAGGAATTGTTGAATCTAAAATTAATCAGACAAAGTCAAAGCCCACACAGCTCTCGTGCCTTTATGGTTAGAAAACATGTAGAGATAACTATAGGAAAACCCAGAATGGTGATAAATTATAAAAAAACTAAATGATAGCACTGTATTTGATGGATATTTTTACCACATAAAGAGAGCCTAATAAATTGGACTAGAAATAAATAAAAAACTGTTTTCAAAATTTGATTGTAAAAGTGGATTTTGGCAAATAAAAATGCATCCAGATAGTATAGCAAATACATCTCTCTCCACCCCCAAGGACAATATGAATGGCTCGTAATGCACTTTTAATTAAAAAAATGCTCCTCAAATATTTCAAAGAAAAATGGATAATATATTTAAGAATTATGATTTTATTTTTGTATATGTAGATGATATTTTGGTACTATCAAATGATATATAATCTCATTTACGACATCTAGACATCTTTGCAGATTTATGCATTAAAAATGGTTTAGCTTTATTAGAAAAGAAGTCTAAATTACTACAAGACCAAATAGAGTTTTTAGGGATGAAGGTCGATAGCAATGGAATAAAACTTCAAAGTCATACCCTTGAAAAAATAACTGCTTTTCCTGATAAATTGATATATAAAAGACATGTACAAAGTTTTATTGGAATCCTAAATTATGCTTTTGATTTCATTAATAATCTAGCAGCATTAAGGAAACCCTTTCAAGAATTACTGAAAAAATAAAGTTTTTTGTTTTGATAAAAGTCTAGAAAACCCAAGTAAAAAAATAAACGTCAATTGTAAAACCCTGCCAAAACTTCAATTACCAAAGGAAGACAATGATTTAATATTAGAAACAGATGCCTCAGAGAAAATTTTTCTGGAGCGGTGTTTTTAAGAAAATAGATTACAACCCAGAACGAGAAAAAATTGGAGAAAGCATATGTCGATATTGTTCAGGAACCTTTACCGATACACAAACTTGATATCATATAAATGAAAATGAATTATTAACTGTTGTAAAAAGTTGCCAAAAATTGTATTACTTTCTACTGCCTAAAAACTTCCTTTTAATAACAGATAATACTCATGTAAAGGCATTTATAAAAAATAATGTGCATTCTAAATCTGAATATAAAAGGTTGATAAGATGGCAGAATCTTTTATCAGAATATAATTTTGATATTGAAATTATTAAATCTAATAAGAATGTTTTAACAATTTTTTAACGTGATATGGCAAGTGAAAAAGAAAATATTTCTAATCTCCTTGCGGATACAGAAGTACATATAAGCATCATGAAAGATTGTGTCTCAGACTTTTTCGATATTGCTCGTCTCCCGAGCACTATAAAGGAAGTAGCTGAAATCCTTCTAATAGGATGTTGGTTGCCGGAAGAAACGATAGTTACATGCGAAAATAATAATAAAGCAATAAACGATTTACTTGGGGATACTGAAAAAAGAAAAAATGGATATTGGAATGACTTCCTATGAAAAACAAAATTTAAAAGATGAAGTCATGAAAGATTTAAAAACCGATGAAAAAGAAATCTCTCTCAAACCCCAGACTAAAAAAATGATTTCAAAAGAAAAATGATTCGAATAGATATTCCAATCCAAAATTCTTATGAGCGAAACTTATGTTTCAATAATGATAAATTTATATAAACTCTCTGATAATCAATTTCGATATGTAAATAAAAATTTTACAAGGTTCATCTCCTAGCGAGATTAGATACTGGTATGATTTTGGAGCCGTAAACTCGATATTTCTTACATCTCCAAATTTTAATGACACCGGGATGTTAACCGAATGGATAAATATTGGGTTTAAGATATATATACACACATATATATATATATATATATATATATATATATATATATATATATATATATATATATATATATATATATATATATATATATATATATATATATATATATATATATATATATATATATATATATATATATATTAATAACCCTGCTATGAGCCCAAAAGATATCTTATAACTAAAGATATTTTCAACCGGACCGATTTCTATGAAGAAAATAGATACCCAGCTTATCATTTTATGCAGTTTATGTGACAACTGTCAAATTAGTCAACGAAAGTCAACCAAAGCGTACGTTAAAAATGTGTTTATGATCGGCCGATTTCAATTTCAAAGATTTGAAAAATGTGTTTGAAAATTTTAGTAATATTATTATATAAAGTGGACCACACTTCATTATTTATTCAATTTTACATATTTTACCCTTAAAAATTCGTATTTTCATTTCGAACACTACATATTCAATACGTATTGTTATGTTTATCAATAATATTATGACGTTTTATAAAACGCAAAATTTACCATCAAAACCATATCGTCGATACGAACAATCTGACGTCAAAATATAATATTATTGATATTAGTTTTATATTTAATATTTTCTTTTTCTTTAAAATGAAATTGTATTTACATTTAAACCCTATATTTTTATTAAACTTACAACTAATACCCTTTCGTTAATTCGTTAAAGACTTTTAGTTAAAAAGTTGATATTATTAAACTACGATTTTTGTAGATTATATTTCTATAAAAGAAAATTATTTGTTTTAATTAAAAACTATTAAATCTATTTAAAGAGTATTTTAAGGGTATGTTTTGTTATAAACAAATTCTAAAAGCTATAAAAGTCGAATATATGTATCTTGAGGGCCGCAATACGAAAATAAATCTACTATAAATATAGCCTCATTCTAGCCATTCAAATCACACAAACAAGTTCTTCGATACGTATAGAGAAATATACGAAGAATGAGCGTTAGAAGTAGATATTTCAGTTATAAATATAGTGAGTTCGAGTTAGAAGCACGAAGAGTCGGGCGATCTAACAACAATTGGCAATAAGGTCCTAGTCGACATTGAGGTGAGTTCATACCCCTTCTTTTTATATTTATTCAAGTTTTAAGGGGGAGAATACAAGTTATACTATAAAAATAGCTATTTATACTCATTTGTAACAGTAGTAAACAAAATGTGAATTTTGTAAACATCATTATGACAACAATTCAATTATAGTTCCAAAATATAATATCGAATGATCTACTTACGAGAGCGGTGTCTAGGCCGATCATTTGGGCTAGGTTGTTGGATTTCCGAAAGGCTTATACGCTGAAAGGGTCCTGCCTTCTTATTTGATCTTCTACCTGACCGTTCTTTATTTGATAGTCATGAAATATTATATTGGAATTAATAAAGGGTATAACCAATTTATTACACCACTATTGTGGAGAATATATCTTAAAAGAAGTTCTTTATAACCATCTAAATAAGTTATTTCACATATATTTGTAAATATATGCTTTTCACAACGGAATACTAAAAATAAACTATTATAGGAATAGTTTGTTGATACAAATGTTACTATGACGTTTTAAAGAGGACAAATAATTATATAAAATATATAATTGTTATACATTACTATATTATCATGGGAAAAATGATAATGGACAAATACAAAGGTTTTTCATATACAAACTTTAACAAGTTGATTGATACATACATTTTTGTGAGACGGGTCTTCACAGTGCTTATTTAAGTACATACTATAAGTCCTGAAATTTATAACCAGAGTCTCGGTAAGAGAGCGTGATATTTGTGTATAGATATATACGGGATTGACAACCCCGCACCTGAGCTGCTAGCTACAGCTAGACCGACGGGTCTGAGGTGACAAATGTCATAACAGTCCGACGCCTGAAGAACGTCGAAGCAGGCCTACATGGTCACAGTATGGTTATAGGACGTCTCGCATGGGATATCAACTTTATAAATTGTTTACGTGGAAATATACATTTTCAAAGATTTTATACTACAAGCTACGCTATACATTTTAGTCTTTGGATTTTTAAGACTTGGATACATTCATAAGAAAATATTGGATTTTCTTGGAGTACAATACTACATTTTACAATGAAAGAGATTCCTTATACAAGTTTTATGGTATTAAAACTACATTTTTACAAGTTACAAATATAAGTATGGTTTTACTTATATGGGAATTAAAACTATGTTTTATAAAAGGTATAAATATAAGTATGATTTACTTATATATACTAGTTTTATGGAATTAAGTCTACGATTAGTCTACAAGTAAACATTTATTTACACGGTTTCATACAACAATAAAACTACGTAATACTATTTTCAAGTATAGAAATAATTATACATTTACGGTCTTTGGGTTTTAAGACTACGACTCATTTATAAGAAAATATTGGATTTTCTAGTTTCCAACACTATCTTTTTACAAGGAAAAAGGATTATGGATTTTCTCATACAAAAATCTTATGAACTCACCAACGTAATGTTGACACTCTTTCAAACTACTTGTATTCTTAGAAAATTGATAAGGTAACTACAACCTTTGACGATGGGTCGCTATGGCGTCATACTATGTATTTTGATATCATATTGTAATTGTATTTAAAACATACAATCTTTTGAACTCTTGTAACATTTACAATTATGTATAAGATGGATGTGTTTGATTTGATCACTATTGTACAAACGTTGTTGTGATACTGTTCATGAAGTCATCCACCCTCAGACGTTTACGTCATCGTGGTTTGGGGGTGTGACAGTTTATGCAGTTGGGCAAATCCGAGTTTTTTTTTCCAATCACCAATAGCAGCAAGAAAAAACTTTACAAAATTCTCAGAATATGATATCCATTACCGAAGAGCAATCGGGATTCGTATTATCCTTCAATCAATGGAAGCAAGTTTTAAAAGAGGATTTCGTACTTATAGCGGACCATCAAGATTTTCACCTGGCATGATTGCTTTTGCAAAAAAGTCTCCTGATTCTGCTGAAAAATTTAAAATAAAAAGATTAAGATGATAGACCAAGGTGGTCTTAAGTCAAGCCTAGTGGCAGAATAAAAATTTTGTATTCTTAGAAAACACAAAAAAGAAACTTGTGCATCTTGCACAGATAAAATAAAAGAAGACGGAGGTGAAGCATCGTCATCATCATGTGAACACTGTTGGATTAGGTGTCTAAGCCATGACTAATAATTAGTATTTACCTAATTAATAGTAGCATAGTCCATTTGGGTTGCCCTCATAGCTGGAGGTTTGGTAGAAAGTTAAGAAGAGAGAAAGGCTGATTTATTATATGATTAATAAATCAAGATATTGTTTATTAATATATATTATAAGGATAATATATTAATCAGAAATTAATTGGATTGATTTCTGTGGCATTAATTACATTAATCAGGAGGACAGGGGCTAAAGTTGTTCCAATTCAATAGTTGAATTAACACGCGCGGCGCGCCAATGTAAAAGTCGCGGCGCGCGTGTAAATAATCCGGAAAATGGCTTAGAGATTGGGTTTATATCTGTTTGAAAGTCAAACGAGGTTTATCTCTAAGGGTCATTTGGTAGCCTATAAATAGGGACCCCTAGACCTCATATTCAGTGCTAATTCTATTATTCTCTCTCTTGAATTTTTGATCCATATACCTCCTGCTCCCTGGGTGTGACTTCATTTGAGGCAAGAAATATTTGTTGCTTTGCTTCCAAGAAATCTAAAGGTTAGTTTTCTGGTTTTATTCTTTAGAAATTTTATTGGCCTTTTAGGAAATATTATATGTTCAATTAGAAGAAAACATAGATCCTCATAGGTTACATTTGAACTTAGGTTATTTAGTTCATGGTTTGCAGAAAACCTTTCAAACACATGGGAGGGATCCATGTGTGACATCTTCCAAAAAACCGTGTGATTTGACTTCAAAAGAAAGATAAAAGGGGACAGTGGAGGAAACCTGGAAGGATCTCAAAACACATTGGAAAGAGAGGAAATAAAAACGAGAGAGAGAGAGAGAGACATGAGGAGAAAATGTCCCCGTGAAGGGAAATGTCTCTAACAAAACTCAATATCGGTAGTCCCAAAAAGGATAAAAATAATAACAAAATAGATTATGTTTGAATGTTGTATAAAAGGACCGTAAGTGAAAGGAAGAAAGGGTCAAAAGAGTCTGTACCATAAAAAATGTCTTTTCTTCCGTTGTAATATATGTCTTGTACTACAAATGTTATGAAATAAAACCTTCATTTCCTTATATCCTCTAGAAGTTAAGTCTTTAAACATGCGTTTATATTACCTACAAAATTTCAAGTCTCCCAAAATCCATATCATTTATCCATACACCTATCGTAGGAAACAAAATTAGGTTGTGTCGGATATTGCTGAAGGAGCTATAGAGAAGTTACCTCCATGAGAGGTTGGGGTTGGAATGCCCATTAGAAGTCTCACGGTATGCCCCGATAATATTTTGGTCAAAGCGGAGAAAAGGTATGGAACATGCTGGACCCTTTTTATTTTGTTGTATTATAAATGTTGTTTTACTTAATTAATGGGTGTTATAAGGAAATTACTTAAAAATAATAAATGATTATAATTACCTTTTCACTAGACACAATACACTTAATTTTTATAATGCATGAAAATACTTTTACTTTGTCAACTATGAATGAATCTGCCTCTAAATGAAAAAATATTGTTTGATTAGACATCTGAATGGTTCTGTTGACATTCTCTTTAAAATAATAATATATACTAATAAATCATCAAAAAATTTTAAAAAATTATAAAATATCTTACTAAAGGAAAAAATTAGTGATAATTAAATTTGGATTGTTAATGGTGTATTTTATGATTGTTTATTAGTTGAAATGATGTTTAATGACTTTGTATTCCAAAAGTAAGACATTATATACAATTTGTATTATCTTATAATACAATATTCAAAATTTGATTGTAAATACGTACATTAGAGTAAGGGTATACGATCACTCCATGTCATGTGATGGGTTGCCACTCACCATCACACTATCACATTTTCAATATTATACTCATCACTACATATCACCTTTTTTATTTAAAAAAATAAAAAATTAAATAAAAAACCTAATTATGGTATCAACTATGTTTTCATCTTACCGCTCCTAATTCCCCGAATTATTTAAAGAGTAAATTACACGAATGGTCCTTGCGGTTTGGGGTAATTTGTGCGTTTGGTCTCTAACGTATTTTTTAACTCGGACAGTCCCTGTTATGTGTTTTTGTTGCGCGTTTGGTCCCTGCCATACATGAAAATACTATTGCACCCTAATTGATATTTTTATTGATAATTTTTTAATCTTTTTACTATTATTTATGTTATTATTGTTAGTAAAGAGAATTGGTAAATGGTAAGTAAGCCGTGGGCCATACCTTCTCTTATGCCTTCCCCTTTCTCAAAGCCGCCGGAAGATTCGATTTCTGAAACCACCCCCGCCTCAAACCTTGAATCCATTCAGAAGGATAAGACGAAGTCACTGCTGAAATCAATTAATCGGAATCATGAGACGATGATATCGCTGATTGTAGAACTTTGAAGCTGATAGATCTTTTTTAAGCGTTTTGTCTTGAGTAAATTAGGGTTAGGGTTGTTTGATTAAATAGAAATGACACAAGTTGTGGAAGAATGGTACAAGCAGATGCTCCTTATAACCCGTTCTTATCTCAAAGATGCAGTTCTTACCACAATGCTCCCTTGAGGTATCCCCCGCCCCCAGATTTCTTTGCTTCTGATTTTTTCAATCAAAGGGATTCGATAAATTGATTGTTCGATGTTTTGTTTGGATTGTGAATTTGGATGCTACGTATCTTTATTCTCCTATTGGCTTGTTTGATTTTGTAAAAAATGAATGGTATTGACGTTATGATGCATACGCATTGACCACTCCACAAAAATTTTGAATTACGATTGATGGTTTGTTTGATTTCTTCGAATCTTCAAACAATTCAATGTTTCAGTTTATTTTCTGTGTTTAATGTCCAGTGGGTAATAGGTGGACGATGGCAGTGGTCTTTAAACAATTTTCTTAAATAGATCGGTGATAAATAAATAATTAAAAAAAGTTAAAAAAATGGTAATATAGCCTTTTCATGTCTTGCAGAGACCAAGCGTGCAACAAAATCATATAGTAGGGATAATCCGAATTAAAAAAAAAAAAGGAACCAAACACACAAATTATCCCAAACCACAGGGACCATTCGTATAATTTACTCTTATTTAAAACTTTCCACTAGGGGTGTAAGTGAGCCAAGCTACTCGCGAGCTACTCGGGATCGACTCGGAAAAATTGGATATTTTTGGATCTTTAGTACTTTTGTAATCTGAAGGTTTTGAGTTTGTATTTTGAAGTTTCAAAAACTTGTAATTTGAAGGTTTTATGTTTTATGCACTTCTGTCTGTTTGCTTCAATTTTGTACTCAAGTTGCTGAATAACGAGCCGAGCTCGAGCCTAAATAACGAGCCGAGCTCGAGCTTATTTCAGGCTCGATAAGCAAAACGAGCCGAGTCGAGCCGATCCCGAGCTTGGATAATTCTTAACGAGTCGATCTCGAGCTCACCATCAACAGGCTCGAAACGAGCCGAGCTCGAGCTCGAGCCCAAAAATTTTAAGCGAGTCGAGCTCGAGCTTGGTCAGGCTCGAGCTCGAGCTCGGCTCGGCTCGTTTACACCCCTACTTTCCACTAAATTTCAATTTCATTTACAACTTCAATTTCTCTAAAGTTTTGACCTAATTCCCCCTGCCCTAAAATCCTTTCGTTTTCCCCCAAACCCCATATCGACCTAAGTTGTAGCTTCTTTTCCGAGTCCTCCATCGATCTGCATACATTATGTTTCACTCCTCTCATACTCATCTTATAGACGATTTTAGAAATTCACATGCTTCAATGTTCCACCTTGTCTTCCCTTATACGCCTTTTACCCTTTTACCCTAAACTCATCCTCCTGTTTTCACGCCGCATGTTTCAGTGTACGTGTACGACTCAATCAAGTTCAAGTAAGGTTTTCGGTTCTGTTCTAGCTGCATTTGATTTAGGGTTTAATTCGACCAAGTTCAAGTAAGAATCATCAATAAATTCTCGGTCTTTTCTCAATAATTTTGGTTTGTGATTGAACCCTCATTTTGGAATTTCGTCATTTTGGGGCCTTTTAATACGGTTTTTATTGTGGGGAAACTTATTTCTCTGTCTTTGGCTAGTTTTTATGATGGGATGGATGTTTTAGGCTCTAATTGAAGCTTGAATTCATCTTTGCGCTCGTCATTTCAGTTTCTTTTTTGGTTTATCATCTTGAGTTTAATGTTCTGGGCTACAATTGAGATCAAGTGAGTACGAATTCATCTGGGTTTTGTGATGTGATTAATCGTTTATTTCTTTGTGTTTGCTGAAGCTATGAATCATTAACATTTTTTATGATCAAGAAAAACTGAACTTATTTAAGGGGTTTCAGTTCGTTGTTTACTTAGCCCTATTTTGGGATTAGATACAGTACAACTTTCACAGCATCAGATACAAATCAATATAGCTAGATTTTGCGTTTCTTATCTTATCTGCTGAAAAAAAAGGTGATGTACTATTTCATATATTAGAAGTATAAGAATATGCATAATCATAGATAAACCATAGGTAATCATAATTGCATTTTGTGACACCCTTTGGTAGGTATTATATAATTTGCATAACTGTTTTTTATTCGACCATATTACCCGTTTTATCTTTTTAAGGCTATTTAATTTTGTCTTCCTTTTTTTCTTAGAAGTGCAATTTTGACAATCCACAGTTAAGTTCTTTTGGGAGTGAAACTGAACTTGAAGAAGTGGTAAATATTTTTCAGCAGCTACTTCAAATTTTATAAATTTAAAGGAAACAAAAAGAACACTGATTAGAATATTAAGGGTATTTTATTTTCTTTTAAATCATCTAGAAAAATTATTTTTTATCGCAATAGCCAATAACTACTAGACTTGTTTATTTTCTTATAGAAATGTTATCTTTTAATCTATATAATATAATTTATATTTATGTTAACAAAAGTAATATTATAAATTAGAAATATTAAACAATAATAATAATTATAGAATACTAAAGCAATTAAAATAATTTTGATTTCGTTTATAATCTATTTGTACTAAAATATAACATTATATCATATCAAATATATTTTTTAGTTTATTAAAATAACTTTTAATTAATAGTATGGATTAAATAAATTATCTTATATAATCTAAAAAATTAAACAAATTGAAACTGTGTAATTTATGTCGTTCAATAGCGTGTGTAAGAACTAAGAAGCAAAAGGGCGCGTAGCAAAAGGAAACACAAGTTACATTACGTTCATTCCTCATGCATTACATGAAGCAATGAAATTGTGAAGTGTATGAACTGTGATCCCTTCATAACTCGCAGCATAGCGATAACTTGTAGCATGAAAAAAGCTCGTCGCATGACAGTTAATCGATGCTATAGGTTGATTCAAGTTCACGACATGCTCACGCTGTTGGAGAACTGTTCGGCTTGACAATACTTTTTGTATGTGGACATTGTGAGACGAACTCTATCACCCGTGGTTGTGGATTTAAATGAAGATTGATTTGAAAACCAATTATAATTAAGATTTTTTAGTTTTATTGATAAATTCATAATCATGTTACGAGTTATGTTCTTTATGTGCATTGCAATACATGCGATAGGGTATTGGTGATCAATGAACCCTACCATGATCCAAACTTAGGTGATTCATGTGACTGGTGAATTTAGTTTCCAAAAGTTTAAACTTGATTTTACATCATCATCACCGAGTTTAATCTTTTGGAAACTAAATTCACCATTTACATGAATCACCGAAGTTTGGATCATGGTAGGGTTCATTGATCACCAATATCCTATCGCATGTATTGCAATGCACATAAAGAACATAACTCGTAACATGATTATGAATTACTAAATAAAACTAAAAAAAAATCTTACTTACAGTTGCTTTTCAAATCTATCTTCTTCATTCAAATCCACATCTACGGTGATAGAATTCGTCCTACAGTGCCCACATACAAAAGGTATTGTCAAGCTGAGCGGGGTAGGTTTCTCCAACTGTGTGAGCGTGTCTTGAGCTTGAATCAACTTGTAGCGTTTAACTGCCATGCGACAAGCTCTTTCCATCCTGCAAGTTATGTAGGGATCACACGAGCTATACAGGGATCACAGTTCACAATACTTCACAATTTCAATGCTTTATATAGTGCACAATACGAGTTATGCAGGGATCACACGAGTTATACACTGTGAGTGTGTGTGCGCGTGTGCGTGTGCGTGTGCATGCGCGTGCGCGTCTCGCTGTCGCCACTGTACGTACGTTACTTATAATAACATTCTAACATGTTGTGAAAATGCTGTAACCCCGGTTTGTGTTTGTGTCAGTTTTAGATCTATTCGATCCAATTTCTCCAACTAGAATCTTGAACTGGATCGTAAACACGATAGACCAATTCACGGATATGTCTATCTCTTCTCTCTAACTCCGTGTGATGTTTTCAGGTTTGTTTTTAGTTTTTCATTTTTTAGGGTTTCTTTTGAATATGTTATTGATTTTAACAATTTACTAAGAATCAGAGTTGGTTGCGTCTCTCAAGATGAAATCTCCATTTACCAAGATCAAAATTTCTCAATTTCCAATTTCATACGAGTTTGTGTTTCATGAATATTGAATCAGCTTGGTTTTTGACACTCTAAGATCGGAAGGAGTACATCGTGATGAGGGGCCGTGGTGGCCACATAAGGCTCCATCACGGTGTGCACACCGCCCCGTGTGACCGTGATGGGCCGTGGTCGTGGTCACCCGTGTTCCCTTTCACGCTCTATCACAGCCAATTAAAAGAGAGAGCTGTTCTCTCTCTCTCTTTCTCTCTCTTCTCTCTCACATTTTTGAATTTTTTTTTTAATTAAAAAGATGATGTGGTGTGATGAAAATGTGATGGGTATAAAGTGGGTAATGTGATGGAGTGTGATGGGGTAAAATCCTATGTGGCGATGACGTGGCGCCCATCACATTTGGGCAATGTGATGGGTACTCCCACCGGCCTAAATACTTATTTTGTTATTGATGAATCGGGGATTAGCTTCCCGCTAGTGTTCTGTAATCATACAAATGTCCATAAAGTCGGTTTCTTTCTGATTTTATTTGGTAAAATGTAAACCAAATCGATAAGTCTTTTTGATGCATTCATAAGCTCGATAAAAAGATTCTTTCTGGTTTCAAGTTGATATGGAGGTGGCTATGTTTCCTCTATATTACACGGATGTAAGCAATGTACTTATAATTTTTTTCTTATTCAATGTTTATTTGTTGAAGGTATCTAATTTTGAAAACCAAGGGGTTTCAGACTAATAATAAAAAACATATTTTTTTTTCTTTATTATTTACTTTCATATGCTCATTTTTTCTTTTATTGATTATTGTAGGATGTTATAATCCTTATAGATGTCTATTTTTTTTCTCCATTCTCGATTGGTATATCTTTGTGACATAGAAATATGACTTTAAAGAACATCATCATATCCCATTTGACATAAACACATATTTGCATATTTCATTTGTGACATAGAAATATGACTTTATGGTTTTATTTTCGTCAATTTTATATAATATCACAAATAATTGAAATCATTTGTATTGGAGGTAAAAAGAAAATAAGGATTGTTTACTCTGTTGGTTCTTGAGAAGCATAACATGATGCTTTCTCTTTTTTGTCCATGTTGGTTGTAATAGAAACGATATAAAATACATTTAATGTTTAAACATATTCCATTTTGGTCATTTTATTGATATCCTGAATTTTTTAAATTGTACTCTTCTAAAATAGATACTTTGATTTTATTGTTTATAAAATAAACAATCTTAGGAGATTTTTAGACTAAAAGTCATAAATTAACTATATAATATCAATTTGGTTTGTAGATATTTATCTTAGATAATATGTAAAAGGTGCATTTTTACTTTTGAGGTTAGAATATGGTATTTTATTCTCTGCTCTAATATTCTAAAATTAGTAAATCCAATATGACTATAATCCATATGAATTACAAGTATTCGTAATACTTAAACAAACAAATATACAAATTAGGATTATAAAAACACTAAAAAAGATCTATTTTTAAATTACTTTGTTATACGATCTAAGAATTAATCTGAAGTTAAAATTTTTAAGGGTATTGTGCAATTAAATAATAAATTAGGAACATGATCACCAAAGTATCCTTGAATATTGACAAAGTACAAATGATTTAAGTGGTAATACAATAACAAATCAAGAGTGGAAGTTATGATGACGTGTGTTAAAGTTTTTACTCATTCTTCATTTAGCTCCAATTTTAATTAAAACAATACATGTTCTTTTTTTGTCAACGGCAATTTTAACACCTTGAGGGTACTCAGCTTGCACCCAGGGCGGTTTGCGATTACCTATGGTGCAAAGCCTTTCCCCTCCACCTGTTTATTCGCCGCCCAGGGAAAATCCCCCACATGGGGTTAGTTGGAGTCGAACTCCAGACCTTCCACCACATGGGTATATAACCCGGGTGCATCCACCCAGCTAGGCTAGGCTTTACTTGCAATACATGTTCTTTAAATAATACATGTTCTTTAAATAATAATCTAGATATGTGATGAATCAAAATTTATTTGGCTGAAATGAAAAATTAACATTTTAAACATGTACCGCCCCTACGCAATGTTTTAAAACTCGGGTTTTTGGTTGACCCGGTGTGATGATCGGGTCACGGTCAATCGGTTCAACCGGCTGGGTCAACCTGGTTTTTATAATTTTTATATATCTTATATTTTTCAACATAATTATATATTTATAAAACATAAATAATGTGATTTCATCTTTTGGGGTACCAAAACACATGTTTTGTCAAGTTTTTATAAGAAATATTTACTAGATTTGATGAATTAATTGTTGACTAATTTTAAAATTTTGAGTTTTGAACTTTTTAACCAAGTTCTTAAAGCCTAAGTTTTAATTTTTGTTCAACCGCTGGGTCAACCTGGTTCTAGGTCAACGGTCCAACCAGTTTTTTTAGAAAACCGGCCGTATCAATATGAGTCGGAAATTAGCAAAAACCCGGTCATCATTGATCCACTCTCTTCACCGGTTCACGGTCCAACCGGCCGGATCAACACGGGTTTTAAAATATTGCCAAGAAGCCCTTTGGCTGTGTTGATTCCTACTTTAGGCTAGCAATAGAGAGCGAAAAAAAAAAAAAAAAAACATGTTGGCTGTTGTATGTTTCCTTTTTTGTTGTTGGAGATGGCAAGCTGCGTTTCTTCCCATTATAGTTTGAAAAGTCGAAGCAAAAAAATAGTTGGGGGCTTACTTTATTAATAAAAATAATTTGGTTCGTTTTCTAAACATACTCTTTCAAAAAAGATTTAACCATTGAAGACCTCATCCCTTTTAGAATACACTACATCTGCCCTAGCATAGTAACCGGTTACTAGGGGTGAGCGTAGTGCAGTTAGGCGCAGTTATCGACTAAAACCGTACCGCTAACCGCAAATGCGGTTATTAGTTTTTCAATAACCAAATGGTACGGTTAATAGTGTGATGCGGTTATGCGGTTCTGGTTATTAACTGCGTATATTTGGTGCGGTTATTATGTGCGGTTTTTTAAACCATATAAATTTGGTACTTGTTTGCGATTTAACCAATGAAATATTAAAATAAAGCAACCACATATTAAAGGCTTGTCTCAAACTTACAAGTTACAACCACTAATTCATTTAAAATACTCCATTAATTAATATAAAAACTATATAATTATTTAATTATGCGGTTAGCGGTGCGGTTATGTTTGCGGTTATTGAATGCGGTGTGGTTGCGGTTATTTCGGTACGGTATTCAACATAACCGCACCGCATCGCAATTTTTTGGTTATTTAAAATTGAAAACCTCACCGTCAGTTATTGTTTCAGTTGCAGTTAGTCGGTTTCGATTTTTACGGTTTTTTTTACTACGCAGTTCGGTTTTTGCTCACCCCTAGTGGTTACCATGTGCATTTTTATCTGTTAAGGTATTAATTATTTGTTTTAATAGGAAAACATCTATATTTATAGATTTATTCATTCTCATCTATTTTGATGTAGCTTTTCACCGACTCTGGTTATCAAACTATAATTTTTTCCAGCGAAACGTTATAGAAACAACACATAGTCTTAGACACAAAAAAAGTAAATGTTTCAAAAAAAAGATAATGCTAAACAGAAACATGATAACCCTTTTTGTAATTTAAGGTAACTATAGGTCTTGCAAAGTCTTTTGTGAGATTCTCTGCTTTTAACAAAAGTTGAAGATTTTAATGGTTATATATCATGTAGTTCCAAAGAAATGTAATAATGACTATCTCTTGAGCTTTGATACTTTCGTTTTGAAGCATAACTTATTCCAACAAAAATGAACACACAAAATAAGAAAGTTTGAATACTTAATGAATTTTTAATTCCGTTAACACCATACGTGCCTCATAACAACTAGACACCACGTCGATTTAATTTTGGCAAAACGACAATGTATTTTATCGAACTTTCAGCTTCAGCTTCTGGTTTAAAAAGTCTTTTTTTTTTCTTGCCTTCTAAAGGATTGAACATCATTTTAACCTGTTAATATGGTCCCTTGACCCATTGTAACAGGTTATTATGCCACGTAAGCAAGGTTTATACCTAGTCACATAAATGTCACAAGCCACATCATCGAATTGGTTACTGCCTCACCACCACCACCGATATCCTGTCTCCATCTCCAAACAACAAAAGGTTGGTTTATCCGTCTATAAATCAAAACCACAAACCCAAAACAAACGAAAAAAGCTGTGATATTATTATATAAAATAATCAATCATTATGTGAAGGGTCAGTTTCTTCTTAGGGGTTTCATCCCTCGACACCCTTCTTCTGCTATCTTTAAAATCCCATTGGTTTCGCCCACATGCCTTCCCTTTATGAACATTCGAGGCGGCCGGCGAGATCACATGAGGCTCAAGGAACATCAACGCTTTTTATTTGCATTAACTCAAACATATTCAAGAACCCATTGTTCCTTGAAGGCTACAAGCTCCGTTGCAAACCCAAGAACACAATAAAATCAGGCGGCTATAAAGATGACACAAATTGGTGCCTTTTTTGAGTAAAGTTAAGCAACTAAGCCTTTGGTGATTAAAGCATCATAATCGGCTTCAAATATGACACGAATTGGTGTCGGCTTCAAAGATTTTTAACTAATTAAATACATCTAAAAAATATGCTGTTGGTGATTAAAGCTGCAATAGCGAATTGGGGATGAAAGCATTAGAATCGGCTTCAAAGATAACAGGAATTGGTCGACGGCTGTAATAGAATCGATTACATCTAAAATAAATAACTAATTAAATACATCTCAAAAAATCAAGTAGCCGGCTTCAAAGATGACAATTTTCTTATGAGAATCGTCGAAGTGGAAGAGTTTTGTGATTTATTCGGTGGTGCTCACGATGGCCGACGAGAGCTGTTCATATTTGGTTTTTGGGTATTGTACGGATCGGAAGAGTTTTGCGATTTCTTGAAACTTTTGAGGGAGTTGTTCGAAACTCTTCCACTTCGGCGATGATGATGGATTGGAAGAGTTTTGCGGCTTCAAAGATGACAGTTTGTAAAGGGGAAGAGGGTTTGGTGGGCGTGGATTGAACGATAAATGATCTCGAGAGTCGGGTTTTTGGAGGAAGGGATACAAGTCGAAAGGATGATGACGGTAACGGTAGGGTTTTGAAGGTTGGGGATTAAGGTGAGGGAAAAATTGGTGTAGAGATACATTGCAGCCAAGTCATATGCCATCTCAGTGCTACATTGCAACCAAGTCATATGACATCTAGGATGAGATCAGTCTATGTGGCAATACAACCGGCTATATTGTGTTAAATGATTAAATAAAACGGTTAATGTATACTTCGTATCCCTAAAAAGCAAAAATTTAGTTTACGGACATTTTAAACTAGAAGCTGAAAGTTCGATGTGCTACGGTGTCATTTTGCCTTTAATGTTTTACATTTAAAACTGTGTGCCGCTGCATTGTGCGGGTACAAAACTAGTGTGTGTGTGTGTCTATATATATATATATATATATATATATATATATATATATATATATATATATATATATATATATATAAGTTTAAATACAAACTACATCTATTGTGTGAATATGATTGATAATTAACCAATCATTTATAAAGGGTATATTGGTAAATTAATATAACAATTAATCTAAATATATTTTAATTTATCCCCTAATTTAAGTAATTTAACTAATTATTCCTAAAGTATCTCATTCTCTCTCTAACTCTCTTCTTATCGTATGCTTAGTCAAACACCCCCTCCAAAACCTTAGAAACTGCCGCCGCTCACTTGCTAGAATGAATCACCGGTCGGAAGCGACAAACATAGTGCCGACGACCACCCGTTTCTTCTGTCACCTCTGTCGTAGACCACCAGATTCCACCCATAACAACCACTCAACCGCCTCCACCGTTTTTTTCCTTTTTCCTTGCCGTCGGTAACCCCTAACCTGCAAAAAAAATGATCTCTCCTCAAATACAACCCTTCGTCAAGTCTGCGCCTTTTTCTTTGCCGTCGTCAACCTTTAGTGAAAAAATGCATATTTTGATTCTCCAAGAATGCATATGTTGTTAAAAACCATTCTTCTTGTTTCATTATCTAATAATGCATATTTTGTTTCTTTACTGTAAAGTCATTCTTGTGTCATTATCTAAGAATGCATATTTTGATTCTATGTTACTGTAAAGTCATTATTGTTTCATTCTCTAGTAATGCATATTCTCTAAGAATATGATCATTACTACACACACATAATGATATTCTTAAACAAATAAGTGACTATTCTCTAAGAATATGATCCTAACTACACATGGAGAATGAGATTATTAACAAGTATTTGACTATTCTATAAGAATATGCTCCTAATGAAGAAAACCCAACTTACGTAACTTTAAAACTAATGAGACTAAATGTAATACCGTGTTATTAAATTTTTGAGATTTTGAGTTAATCTTAGTGTAATTAAGATTAATTAGGCTATTGCATAAGTTTGGGTAGTTAGAATTTCATTTGGATGAAGTTTGAGATTTAAAAATGCTAAAAGCAAGTTATGTGACACCCGACTTATTAACAAAACACCCCATAAAATTTTTATTTTTCAAACCATATATTTTACAATAAAACATTATCCAAAGGGTATTTGTTAACACAAACAGGTACAAGTGTATCAAGGAATATAATACATATCAATATTAAACATCCTTTAAGCCGGGTTGTCACTTCACCATCCTAAGTCCTTAGTCACGGACTTTATCTTTTCCCTTAGCGGGATCACGCTCACCTGCAAGGACATATCAAAACACTGTGAGCTATAAAGCCCAATGAGTAATCAAATCTGCAACAATATGTATAAGAATAAAATCTCTATACAAATCAAATATGCAATATCTCATAACATATGATCACATCTGGCTCACGGGTCTGTTCCGCTTTTGCCTACACTCACGGCTCCGTTCTTGCCATCTCAATGGCTCACGGATTATCCGGTATTGCCTTTTCAAAGTTTGACTCACAGCTCCATTCTTGTCTATCGTAGATTCACGGCTTATCTGGTATTGTCGTATTGTTGTTGTTGACTCACAGCTCCGTTCTTGTCTTTCTCAGACTCACGACTTATCTGATATTGTCATTTTAATTCATCATAAAACATGTCAAATTCGTCCCCAAAACGGTTTCCATCTGCAGCTGTTCAACCAGCACATATCACATCGGATATAAGTGAGATTACTCACCTTGATGATCGCTACAACTAGTTCCGATTGGTCCTTGCCCTTTTGTACGTGCTACAACAACTTGTCCTGTACCTATATATTCATTTGTATACACAATGATTATAGGTTAACAATCACTTTAATTGACTCTAATGCATAAGAGTCTAATATAGCACCATTTCCAATCATTTTTGAGCAATAACCATCATTATAAACATTTAATACACTTCCCGAAATACGCGTATTCTACTACAGTACTTTCGGGAAGTCGTATACGTATTCCGACAATTTTGTATGAAGTTTCACACCATATTAGACCTATGTTCAAAATTTGAGGTCAAATGGACAAGCCTAGCATCAAAATCAAACTTGGAAATTGCTCAAAATTTTAACAGAGAAGAAGCTCACTTCTGCAGCGACTTCGCGTCGCGATCCACCCTATGGTCGGGTCGCGATCGCTGCGAATTCAGGCAGTGAGTCCGAGTTTTGTGCTAGAAAATCCCATTTTCTCTTGTTAAACCCTTATTACTCGACTTAACCACTAGGAAATGTTCCAAGACCAAAACCTTTCATTAATATCAGGTTTTAAACCATAGAATTGTCAAATTCAAATCCATTTTTACAATTTCCCGTTTTCACAATTTTGGTCCAAAACCAAAATTATCAAGTTTTAATCACTTCCAGTGATTTAGTTCTACTAAGGGAACATCTAGAACCCATTTTAAGCCATTAGAATCAAGTTTATCACAAGAACTCACAATCTAGGGTTCTTGATCAAAATCTCAATTCTTTAACAATAGCAACCTACTTCCATATTCTTGAATTAAGTTCTTTTAGCATGACTTACTGGAAGTATTAAGCCATTTAAACCACATAATTCATGACTGAAATTACAGATTTCAGTTTCCATAAAAACTTATCATGAACAACATAGGTTAGAACTTGAATTACTAACCTCCAATGCTTCCAAACCTTCAATTCAAAGCCAACTATCAAGTTCCTAGCTTTGATCTTCAAGAAATCTCCAAGTTCTGCAGAATCCGTACAAAGAAAACCCTCTCCCGTAGCTTCTCGATTCTCTGCACATGTGGGAGAGCTTTTCCACTATTTATACTTCCAGAATTTACAGTTTAGCCCCTGGAGTTCTATTTCTTGAACTTTTACCACAACTATCACATTTTTATGACAAAAACCAGTTTTTATAACATTTTAAGTCCAAAACTCAAAATATTATTACAAACCAAATCCTTTTCTGTCCAAAAGACCAAATTACCCTTCTAAGGTAAAATGACCAATTTACCCTTTTTATTATATTTACACATAAAGAGTATCTTGGTGTTACAAATTCTCCCCTCCTTCAAGAGATTTCGTCCCCGAAATCATACAAAGAGTTGAGGGTATTTCTCCCTCATTTCACTTTCGGTCTCCCACGTCATGTCGGAACCTCTGTGATGTCGCCAAAGCACTTTAACCATGCTGATTTTCTTATTCCGCAACTGTCTTACCTTTCGGTCTAACACCCTTTCGGGTTGTTCTGGATATCTCAACTTTTCATCTATTTCAATTTCAGTAAGAGGTACCCGCTGAGACTCGTCAAACAAGGTCTTTCTCAAATGGGACACATGAAATACATCATGTATACCATGAAGTTCATCGGGTAATTCCAATCTATACGCTACAGCTCCAACCCTTTGGGATATGCGGAAAGGTCCAATAAAACGAGGACTCAACTTTCCTTTCTTCCCAAAACGAATTAAGCCTTTCCAAGGGGATACCTTAAGCATTACCATGTCCCCCACTTGGAATTCTAGCGGTTTTACCCGTTTATCTGCATACTCCTTCTGTCGATTCTGGGTCACTTTCAAATTTTCTCGAATTTGTCTAATCTTTTCTTCAGTCTGTGCTACAATCTCGGGCCCAGATAACGGCTTTTCCCCAACTTCAGTCCAGCAAGTCGGAGTACGACATGGTGCTCCATACAATGCTTCATACGGGGCCATCTGAATGCTGGAGTGGTAGCTATTATTATACGCGAATTCTACCAAAGGTAAGTGATCTTCCCAGCTTCCACCAAAATCTATTACACAGGTTCTCAGCATGTCTTCCAAAGTCTGGATAGTTCTTTCACTTTGACCATCGGTCTGCGGGTGGTATGCAGTACTCATAAGTACTTTTGAACCCAGTTGTTCTTGAAGACTTTGCCAAAACCGGGAAGTAAATCTGCTATCTCGATCTGACACGATCGATACCGGTAACCCATGTCGGCAAATCACCTCATCTATGCAGATTTTCGCTAACTTATCAATCTTGAATTTCTTGCTAATCGGTATGAATTGTGCCGATTTCGTCAAACGGTCAACAATTACCCATACCGCATCGTGACCTCGCGGTGTCCGCAGCAACTTTGTTACAAAATCCATAGTAATATTGTCCCACTTCTTCTCTGGAATCGACAATGGTTGGATTTCTCCGTATGGTTTCTGATGGTTTGACTTTACTTGCAGGCATGTCAAACACTTTTCTACATATCTTCCAATATCTCTCTTCATTCCAGGCCACCAATACAACGGTTTTAGCATCCGATACATCTTGGTACTGCCCGGATGAACTGCATATCGACTACAGTGTGCATCCTCTAGAAGCAAGTTCCGTGCCTCTCCTTGTTTTGGGACCCACATGCGACCTCTAAATATTTTCAATCGCTGTGCGTTTTCATCCAAATGCTTCAGATACCCAACTATTCGCTCGCTCTTTGCATGTTCAGGTTTACACGCCTCTTCTTGGGCCAAACGGATCAGTTCGGGTAACCGGCATGCTACACCCATACATGCGGATGTAACTTTCAAAGGAGCTTCTTTCCGACTTAAAGCATCTGCCACCACATTCGCCTTGCCAGGATGGTACAAGATTTCACAATCAAAATCTTTAAGTAGATCCATCCACCTTTGTTGTCTCATATTAAGCTCTTTTTGGTCAAACATATACTTCAAGCTTTTATGATCCGTATAAATAACAAACTTCACACCATACAAATAGTGTCTCCACAACTTCAAGGCTAAAATCACAGCAGCTAATTCCAGATCATGAACTGGATATTTCTTTTCGGCTTCTTTTAACTGACGGGACGCATAAGCTATCACCCGACCTTTTTGCATTAACACACATCCGAGGCCAACTCTCGAAGCATCGCTGTAGATCACATATTCTTCTCCGCTTTGCGGTAGTGCTAACACCGGTGCTTCACACAAGGCTTGTTTCAGCTTTTGGAAAGCTTCCTGTTGTTTTTCCGCCCATTCAAATTTTTCGCCTTTCTTGGTCAACTTGGTCAACGGGGCAGCTATCGAGGAGAAATTCTCGACAAATCTTCTATAATAACCTGCCACATAATTCATGACTGAAATTACAGATTTCAGTTTCCATAAAAACTCATCATGAACAACATAGGTTAGAACTTGAATTACTAACCTCCAATGCTTCCAAACCTTCAATTCAAAGCCAACTATCAAGTTCCTAGCTTTGATCTTCAAGAAATCTCCAAGTTCTGCAGAATCCGTACAAAGAAAATCCTCTCTCGTAGCTTCTCGATTCTCTGCACATGTGGGAGAGCTTTTCCACTATTAATACTTTCAGAATTTACAGTTTAGCCCCTGGAGTTCTATTTCTTGAACTTTTACCACAACTATCACATTTTTATGACAAAAACCAGTTTTATAACATTTTAAGTCCAAAACTCAAAATATTATTACAAACCAAATCCTTTTCTGTCCAAAAGACCAAATTACCCTTCTAAGGTAAAATGACCAATTTACCCTTTTTATTATATTTACACATAAAGAGTATCTTGGTGTTACAGGTTACACGGGTTGTGTAGGAGTTACACGGGTCGTGTGGGAAATCTCTTTGGATTTGTTGAGCATACCGATAGTTACACAGGTCGTGTAACATAAACACGGGTCGTGTAAAGTGTGCAGCACGGGTCGTGTAATATGAACACGGGTCATGTAGTTCTGCAGACCAAATTCCAATTTCATACCGATAGTTACACGGGCCGTGTAACTTTAACACGGGCCGTGTAATCGCACAGACCTGTTTTAAAATATGATTTTGTTTCATTTGGGGATAAAACCCTTTTCGTCTAAAACCTCTCCAAACCCTAGAAAATCGATTTTTACCCCTCTAAGTTAAGATTAAAGCTTATTGACCACGAATTGAAGCTAGAGATTAATTCCTTGAGCTTGAAAGGTAATCCTCTTTAATTTTTATCTTGTTTTAACGGTCGAATCGTTGGAATTGAGATGGTTCCTTGTGGTTTTGATGAACCATCTGCAATTAGATAGAGTTAGAGTGAAAATTGTTGGGTTAGCTAGTGTAAAAGAGTTCTAACTATGAACCCAAGCTAAAGAAGTGTTGATTGTTGCATTTCTAGGGTTATATGTGTTAAAGTGATGAAATTGAAAGCTACAACTAGGATAGTATTACTATCTTTTGATTGTAACCCTCTCTTATGATTCAAATTCTTGATTGTTATCGATATTGAGTATGATTGAGATTGTTTAATATTGAGTTTTGACTCGAGATATTGTGATACAACTAAGGCTAGACAGGAGCACAATACACGCGGTTCAGGAGTTCCACAGAGTAACCCGGGAACAGGTGAGTAGTTATTTATTAGATGATTATGCCTTATTATGATGTGGTTTACAGATAAGAAGTAGGCTATGTTTTGATTTGGTTGAGTATAACCAAATTTTGAGTATATGGAATAAAGAGTTATAGTGTGTATATCACACTCGGGACTGAGATAGTCCGTTGAACTTGATTAAAACGAGATGATGGATGATACAAACCAATTAACCTTAAATTACTCACTGAGCTTTCATAGCTCATAAATTGTTTGTTATTGTTGTTTGTGTTAGGTTTTGGTAGTGGCGATCGGGGGAAGCGTGTCTCAGAGGGATAGCTGGAATGGACTTGGACTTGGACTTAGTTTGTTGTTTTGAAATATGTAATTTGACCCGGTTTTTAAATGATAGTTGTAAATACTAATGTAAATAGTTTAGGACTTAAACTATGTTTTGGTAACAACTTTGTATTACTCGTTTCTTAATTTGAGTTACACCCTTTAATGTTGTTCTAATGTGAGAAAATTAAGGTGTAATTCATTTATGAGAAACCGGGCGTTACAAGTTGGTATCAAAGCTGTGGTTTAAGGGAATTAAACCTTGAGATGGGTTTAGACTTAAACCAATGAGATAGAGAAGTCCCAAAGAGTCCCGAGTAGCTATCCTCCGCGGTGTATCACAAATTGAGTTGATTATACACCATATTGAGTATTATGGTGATATACAATTGAGTTGATTATACACCATATTGAGTATTATGGTGATATACAAAATGAGTTGATTACACACCATATTGAGTATTATGGTGGTGATTACTAAACGAGTTGATTTTCTTTTTCAATTAAAATGAGCACTGGAAAAGAAAAAGAGTGAGGTGATCCACCAAGAGATAAATTGGGATCACGAGATTCGGGTAGAGAGCGTGAACCTGAGGGAGAGCGACCTCCCGAGATACAGAGTAATATGCAGGCGATGATCGCAGCTGAGGTAGCAAAGGCGATCAAGGGGATATTACCAACTTATTTGAAGCCTCAAACGGAGGCTACAACTGGAGGTACTTCAGGATCAACCCCGGTCCATCCTGAACAGAGAGAGGATCGTGGAGAGATCTTTATCGAGGCAAGTGGAGCTAGAGTGCCTGAGAAAACAAGAAGGTGCACTTACGATGTTTTCCAAAAGTGCATGCCACACGATTTCTATGGGAAGGATGATCCCATAGCAGCCAAAATTGGTTGACTCATGTTGAAAAGGTGTTCCGCACAAGTAAATGCGACGAGGCGGATAAAGTTGAGTTGGGAATAGTTGAAATTGAAGTTCACCGAATACTATTGTTCCAATAATGTTATGAAAGGAATAGAAGAAGAATTTTTGAAGTTACATCAAGGGTCGAGAACAGTGCAACAATATACGTTGGATTTCAATGAGAAAGCGAGGTTTGTGCAACATCAAGTTGACACGGAGGAGCATAAGATGGAGAGTTACTTGTGGGGTTTAAAAACCCAGATCCGAGAGTTTTTGCCGAGTTCCAGATATACTACCTTTCAACAAGTTGCCGTGGCAGTAAGATCGAGAGAAAGGGAGTTGCAAAGACAGGAGGAGGAAAGAATAACTGAAAAAGGAGTTGGAGGATTCAAAAGAAAGTGGGAAGGTAAAGCTGTAGATACTTCTCAGAGATCCGCTACCACGGGTTCTCAATTCCGTGGTGAACCCAAAAAGAAGGAGGAAAGATGGTGCAAGAAGTGCAGGCGAAAGCACACTGCCCGAACCCCACCATCAATTTGTTTTCAGTGTGGAAAGACAGGACATATGGCTCGCCAGTGTACCGAGAGTCGCCCTGTTTGTTTCAACTGTGGAGAAAGTGGGCATATTCACCCCGATTGCCCAAAGATGAAGTCCAAGTCTCAAAAAGATTTTCAAAGGATCGGACGAGGAGGAGGCCGAGATCGAGATGATCGAGGAGATAGAAGCGGTGGTAACATGAAAACGAGAGCTTTTCAATTAACCGTCGATGAGGCTCGAGACCAAACTGATGTTATTACAGGTATATTTAGTTTGAACTCTTCTCAAGCACGAATACTATTTGATTCTGGTGCTTTTGTGTCTTTTATATCGGAGTCCTTTGCTTCTAAACTAAATATTCCGTTAGTCGATTTATATAAGAAAGTGATAGTAGATGTAGCAGATGAGAGATGTGTTTTTGTAAAGAGTCATTACGAGCAGTGTCGGCTTGGGATCTATCGGGTTACGTACCTTATTAATCTGAAGCCGATCACTAATAATGAGTTTGATGTGATAGTCGGGATGGATTGGATGGATGATAATAGATGTCAAATGGATTGTCATGAGAAAACACTTTCCATAAAAACACCAAGTGGTTTCCGAAATTTGATTCGAGGTGAACGACGTTCCCGAAAAGTACTGATAGTGTCACTTGCAACGGCTAGGAGATATATGGAAAGAAGGGGTGAATTGATTATGGCACATGTGATTAGTGCCAAGTCAAAACATTCCAAAATAGAAGAAGTAGAAGTGGTTTGTGATTATCCCGATGTATTTCCCGATGATCTTCCAGGCTTACCACCAAGTAGACAAGTTGAGTTTGTGATCGATGTGATACCAGGGGCGAAGCCGGTAGCTCGACCACCTTACCGATTGGCACCTTCTGAGATGGAAGAATTAAAGAGACAGTTGCAAGAGTTGTTAGAACTTG
Source organism: Cichorium intybus (assembly GCA_023525715.1). Classification (NCBI taxonomy): domain Eukaryota; kingdom Viridiplantae; phylum Streptophyta; class Magnoliopsida; order Asterales; family Asteraceae; genus Cichorium; species Cichorium intybus. Next base: position 42,682,118 of record CM042017.1, on the reverse strand, counting down.
GGTTTATTTGTCCGAGCTCGTCTCCGTGGGGTGCACCTATACTCTTTGTGAAAAAGAAAGACGTCTCTATGAGAATGTGTATTGATTACCGAGAGCTTAATAAGATCACAATAAAGAATCGTTATCCGTTACCACGGATCGATGATTTATGTAACACCCGGCTTTTAAAACAAAACACCCCTGAAAAATTTTCATTTTAAACAAAGGTTTCAATACGTAAAACCATAACAACGGGGGTATATTTTATTAAAAACGGGTACAAGTGTATCAAGGAGAGTATAAAATACCATAGTCTCATTTGAAGCAGGGCTGCTACTGACAGCATATATAAGTCCTACTTCTGTAGTCACGGACTCTATCTTTTCCCTTATCAGGATCATGCTAACCTGCAGGGACATTTAACAAATAACATGAGCTATAAAGCTCAGTGAGTAATCATATCTGCAAATAACCTGTATAAGAATACATTCATATATAATTTCCTATATATGATAAATCTCTTCTGGCTCATCTTTTCAATACCAAGTCCCATTTTATAGCCTCTTACGGCTAACCGTATATATGTTTGGATATCGGATCCAAACTCCTAGCCTTACTGGCTGATCATATGTCTCTTAGGATTTCACATCCTACTTCATAGCCTTACAGGCTGACCATAATAACCTATAGTTATCAAGCCACGTCAGTTATTTGCACATTTAATCATATCTAATCATTTCTGTCCCATGTTTCTTAGTCACAATTGACTGCACCGTATTTCATGGCCATATAAGCCGCACCAAACAGTTTTAACATTTATATCATAGCCATATAGGCCGCACCAGTTGGATTTAATCATCCAATATCATAATCATTTATGGCTCACGAGTTTGCCCCGCTTTTGCCTAGACTCACGGCTCCGTTCTTGTCATGTCATTGACTCACAGCTTACCCGGTATTGTCTTTTATTTGACTCACAGCTCCGTTCTTGTCATGTCATTGACTCAGGGCTTATCTGGTATTGTCTTTTTACTTTTATTATTGACTCACAGCTCCGTTCTTGTCTTTCACAAACTCATGGCTTATCTGGTATTGTCGTATTAATGACTCACAGCTCCGTTCTTGTCTATCGCAGACTCACGGCGTATCTGGTATTGTCTTTTTAATGCATCTGTAAACTGTCAAATTTCGTCCCCCAAATCTGTTTCAATTTGTAACAGTCCAATCAATACATATCATATATGATATAAGTGAGATTACTCACCTGGATACTCGCTGCATTTAGTTCCAGTTGTTTCTTGTCTTTGCGTACACCACAACCATTTATCCCGTACCTATATATTCATTTATATACCAAATGATAATAGGTTAACAACCATTTCAATTGACTCTATTACACAAGAGTCCAATATAACACAATTGGGGACCATTCTAGATGATAACTTTCAATTACCATCTTTCTTTAAATTATACATTTTCCCAAAATAAACGTATTTTGCTACAGTACTTTCAGGAGGTCGTATACGTATTCCGACAATTTTCCATGAAGTTTCATACCATATTAGACCTATGTTCAAAATCTCAGGTCAAACGGACAAGTCTAGCACCAAGTCCCAAAATTGGACCAAGCCATAACAGAAGGCAGGAGCAATTTGTCCAATATTACTCTGTCGCGACTTCGCGTCGCGATCCACCATGTGGTCGCGTCGCGATCGCTGAACAGCAGGCCAGAAAGGTCCGATTTAATGCTATAAAATCCCATTTTCTCTCGTTAAGTCCTTAATTCTTGACTTAATCAGTAGGGATTTGTTCCAGGACCAAAACCCTTCAATTTCTTCAAGTTTTAAACCATGGAAACGGTAATTCAAATCCATTTCCAATAATTCCCGTTTTTCACAATTTTGGTCCAAAACCGAAATTACTAAGTTATAATCACTTCTAATGATTTAGTTCAACTAAAATAACATCTAGAAGTCATTATTAACCATTAAAATCAGGTTAATCACAAGAACTCACAATCTAGGGTTCTTGATCAAAATTGTCAATCTTCAAAAATAGCAACATACTTTCAATTTAATGAGTGTTCTTACAACACAAGCATGTTTGCTACTTATAATCATACAAAACCACTTGGATTATTACTGGAATTCAGTTTCCAGTTCATCCCAAGAAAACCCACCAAGAACACCTTCAAGAACTTGGTTAAAAAGGTAATTACTAACCTTATTTGTTTGGAAGTCTTCAATTCCAAGCTTTGTTTATGATTCCTTGCCTTAACTCTTGAGAATTCCAGAAATCACACATCAAAATTTCTTCCCGTAAGCTCTCAAATGTCCAGCCACACATAGGAGAGTCAACTCTCCTATTTATACTTCCAGAATTTACAAATTTAGTCCCTAAGTTCATTTTCTTGAACTTTTGACCATAATAATCAAGTTTTATTACAATAAAACTTTCATTTCTTATATTTTTGCCACAAGCAAACAATATTTTTACATAATTGGTCCTTTACATGGTCAAATGACCAAATTACCCTTTTATGGTAAAATGACCAATTTACCCTTTTTCTAGTATTAACTTTCTAATACTTAGAACACCATATTAAATCATAAATACACTATGATTAACGTATAAATACTTAACAAAAGTATCGTGGTGTTACAATTTCTCCCCTCCTTCAAAAGATTTCGTCCCCGAAATCATACAAACAAGCGAGGGTATTTCTTTCTCATTAAAATTTCAGTTTCCCATGTCATGTGAAACTTCTATGGTATTGCCAAATCACTTTAACCATATTAGTCTTCTTATCTCGCAGTTGTCTTCTCTTCCAGTCTAACACCTTCTCAGGTTTTCCCGGGTACCAATTCCTCATCTACCTCTATTTCAACACGAGGTATGCTTTGGAATTCATCAATCAATGTTCTCCAGAAATTGACTCATGGAAAACATTATGAATGTCTTGGAGTTCATCAAGAAACTTTAATCAATACATCACAATTCTTGCTTTTTGGGATACCTGGAAAGGTCCAATAGACAAGGACTAAACTTTCCTTTTTGTCCCACATCAATTTCTAGTCTTTCAGAAGGATTACTTTGAGTACCACCATCTCCCTCACTCGGAATATCAACGGTTATACTCAGTGATCCACATACTACTTTTGCTAATTTCTTAGCTATTTTCAAATTTTCTCGACTCCATCTAGTCTTCTCTCCAGTTTGTGCAACAATCTAGGATCTAGCCAACGGCTTTACCCCATCTTCAATCCTATAAATCGAAGGATAACACGGTACTCCATACAACACTTCATACGAGCCAGTAGAATACTAGTACGTAAGCTGTTATTTCTTAGAAATTCTACCAACGATAGACGATCTTCTCATCTTCCACCAGGGTCTGTTGTGCAAATTTCAAGCATATCTTCTAAAGTCTGCGTCATTATTTCGCCTTGTCTATGAATATATGGTACCTTTGAATTAATGATTTCTAGTGACTATACCAAAACCGAAGAATAAATATACTATTTCGACCCAGTACAATCAGCGCCGATAACTCACGTCGACTATTTACTCTATCTATGTAGCTTTTCACCACTTTTCGATCTAAATTTCTTCACTAGTCGGTATAAATTTACACTGATTTCATCGATAAATCTGCAATTACCCATATGGTGTCATACCCATGCGGTACTTGCAAAGACTTTATTACAAAGTCTATAATTATTTCGTCCCTTTTTTCCTCTTTGGGACTGACAACGGCTAAATTTCTCTGTATGCTTCTAATGGTTTGGCTTTACTTTCACACAAGTCAAACACTTTTCACATGTCTTTCAATGTCTTTCTTTAGTCCCGGCCACCAATACATAGGTTATATCATCCTACACAATTTGGTACTGCCCCGAGCATTTTGCATATTTACCCCAATATACATCTTTTAAGGGTAAATTTCATATCTCGCTTTGCTTTGGAACTCACATACACAACCCCAAGGGTTTTCAATCGTCGTGAGTTTCTAACTAGCTTCTTTCGATAGCTAATCATTCATTTACTTTTCACGTTTTCAGACTTGCACATTTCTTTCTGTGCTACCCGAATCAACTCAGGTAATCAATTCGCCACACTCATACATGTGGTTGTATCTTTCAACAGATACTCTTTTCAACTCAAGGCATCTCTACCCACGTCCGTATTTCCAAGATGGTACAAGATTTCATAACCGAAATCTTTAAGTAACCCATCTATCTTTGCTATCTCATGGTTAGCTTCTTTTTGATCAATTATGTACTTCAAACTTTTATGATCCGTATAAACAATAAGCTTTACACCATATAAGTAGTGTCTCCAAAGCTTAAATGCCAAAATCATAATTGCTACTGCAATGCCATGCATTTCTGTAAAACAAATTATCTTCTCCGCTTAGCGATAACGCTAACACCGAAGCTTCACACAAGATTTATTTCAACCTTTAAAAAGATACTTGTGGTCTTTCTACCACTCGAACTTTTCACTTTTCTTGGTCAACTTTAGTCAGCTAACCAGCAATCAAGCAGCAGTTTTCTACAACTCTCCAATAATAACCCGCCAATCCAAGGAACTACAGATTTTAGTCAGATTCCTCATGCGGTTCCCGTTTTATCACAGCATCATTTACACTGGATCTACTTTATCATCTTTGGCACTGTTAACATGCCCAAAGAATTGAAACTTCTTTTAGCTAAATTTCACACTTGGAAACTTCGCATATCACTTTTCTCCACTAAGTAACTCCAATATCTAATACAAATGTACATCATATTCATTCGGGTTCCGAGAATATTAGATTCTCGGTAGTCAATGCACATACACATCAACTTGTCTTTCTTCTTTTCAAACAAGATAGGGCTCCACACGATGACACATTCGGCCATATGAGACCCCGATATAAAATTTCCTTCTAGTTGTTTTCCAACCTGCTATCTCTACAGATGCTAATCAGTTTAGAGCCTAAATAACAGGAACGGCTCCCGAGACCAATTTAATCATAAACTCTTCTCGCCAATCTGGCGGAAATTCTGGAAGTTCTTTGGAAGAAACATCCAAGAATTTGTTTAAAGTTTTACACTTCTATCGCTACTTTATTTAGTTTGGCCAATACTACATATGCCAACTAAAACATCCTTCCTTTACTAACTCTTCTCCGAGTTTAAGCAAAGGAAAATAACCGGTATTCTCAACAACGGTCATTTACCGTGGATTTCCATCCGTTTTATTTCTGATTTTAGAACCATCATGTTCATATTTCTACAATTCATGTTAGCATCATTCATTGCTAACCAATTCATATGCACAATTTCTTCAAATTCTTTGGTAGTCATCGACTTCAGATTTATAGGGGAAAATGGTCCCGTAAATCCTAGGCAGACAACCTCCCAGGTGTTCAATACCTTGAACATATTTGCTAACTGCTATAGCTACTTCCAAAATTTCATCCATCAATCGTTGATGAAATATTCAGACAAGACATCAAAGTCACCGATCCAAAGCATAGCTTCATGGATCAAATATAACATATACGGGGATTATATTCAAAACAATGATATCTGAGACCATATTAGTATACTCACGAGCTTCTTCCACAGTCTGCTGGAATGCTCATGGTACCACTGGTCCTTTTCGACCGTTCATTTCTTCTTTCTTTCCTCCCCGTTCTTTCCTGGGTTTATCACCCGTCACTCCACATTTAGCATGTGAACATTTTATATGAAAGTGATTTATAGCTCCACGCTGGAAACACTTCCATTTCATCCAACAGGTTCGAGCAATATGCTCCTGTTTTCTAAAATTTCAATAATTCAGCGGTAGAGTAACAACTCTACAAATTTTCTAAGTGCTTTTCCTGCACTTCTTACATCGCCTTTTTATTTTGGTCCCTTCCCTTTAAGGTTGGACCTAAATCGTGTTAACTTCCTCTGAAGCGCCCACTAATATTTTTCTGTTTTTCTTGTAGTCTCAACTACCTTTCTTTCACCTTGAATATCAGTCAGGGTGAGCACCCAATTTCTTTTTCTGACCACAGCCGCTACTATTGCTTGTCATGTGGATTTTCTGCTACTTGTCTCTTTGCCCCTCGTTCAATGGAGCCTTGAGAAAGGGCTGGTCTACTTCCTAAAGCTCCACGCCCTAAATTCCTCCAAATAAGATTCACTGCTCATACTTTTTATACGTCAGAAGTTAGCAACGGTTAGGTTACATATATATAATGACAACTTATATAAACTTAACTTTTCAACATGTCTATTTACTCTCAGGGTTTAAGTCCAGGAATCTACTCTATAGACACCTAGTTCACTTAAACCACGGCTCTGATACCAACTTGTAACACCCGGCTTTTAAAACAAAACACCCCTGAAAATTTTTCATTTTAAACAAAGGTTTCAATACGTAAAACCATAACAACGGGGGTATATTTTATTAAAAACGGGTACAAGTGTATCAAGGAGAGTAATAAATACCATAGTCTCCTTCGAAGCCGGGCTGCTACTGACAGCATCTATAAGTCCCACTTCTGTAGTCACGGACTCTATCTTTTCCCTTATCAGGATCATGCTAACTGCAGGGACATTTAACAAATAACATAAGCTATAAAGCTCAGTGAGTAATCATATCTGCAAATAACCTGTATAAGAATACATTCATATATAATTTCCTATATATGATAAATCTCTTCTGGCTCATCTTTTCAATACCAAGTCCCATTTTATAACCTCTTACGGCTAACCGTATATATGTTTGGATATCGGATCCAAACTCCTAGCCTTACTGGCTGATCATATGTCTCTTAGGATTTCACATCCTACTTCATAGCCTTACAGGCTGACCATAATAACCTATAGTTATCAAGCCACGTCAGTTATTTGCACATTTAATCATATCTAATCATTTCTGTCCCATGTTTCTTAGTCACAATTGACTGCACCGTATTTCATGGCCATATAAGCCGCACCAAACAGTTTTAACATTTATATCATAGCCATATAGGCCGCACCAGTTGGATTTAATCATCTAATATCATAATCATTTATGGCTCACGAGTTTGCCCCGCTTTTTCCTAGACTCACGGCTCCGTTCTTGACATGTCATTGACTCACGACTTACCCGGTATTGTCTTTTATTTGGCTCACAGCTCCGTTCTTGTCATGTCATTGACTCACGGCTTATCTGGTATTGTCTTTTTACTTTTATTATTGACTCACAGCTCCGTTCTTGTCTTTCACAGACACACGGCTTATCTGGTATTGTCGTATTAATGACTCACAGCTCCGTTCTTGTCTATCGCAGACTCACGGCTTATCTGGTATTGTCTTTTTAATGCATCTGTAAACTGTCAAATTTCGTCCCCTAAATCTGTTTCAATCTGTAACAGTCCAATCAATACATATCATATATGATATAAGTGAGATTACTCACCTGGATACTCGCTGCATTTAGTTCCGGTTGTTTCTTGTCTTTGCGTACACCACAACCATTTATCCCGTACCTATATATTCATTTATATACCAAATGATAATAGGTTAACAACCATTTCAATTGACTCTATTACACAAGAGTCCAATATAACACAATTGGGGACCATTCTAGATGATAACTTTCAATTACCATCTTTCTTTAAATTATACATTTTCCCAAAATAAACGTATTTTGCTACAGTACTTTCAGGAGGTCGTATACGTATTCCGACAATTTTCCATGAAGTTTCATACCATATTAGACCTATGTTCAAAATCTCAGGTCAAACGGACAAGTCTAGCACCAAGTCCCAAAATTGGACCAAGCCATAACAGAAGGCAGGAGCAATTTGTCCAATATTACTCTGTCGCGACTTCGCGTCGCGATCCACCATGTGGTCGCGTCGCGATCGCTGAACAGCAGGCCAGAAAGCTCCGATTTAATGCTATAAAATCCCATTTTCTCTCGTTAAGTCCTTAATTCTTGACTTAATCAGTAGGGATTTGTTCCAGGACCAAAACCCTTCAATTTCTTCAAGTTTTAAACCATGGAAACGGTAATTCAAATCCATTTCCAATAATTCCCGTTTTTCACAATTTTGGTCCAAAACCGAAATTACTAAGTTATAATCACTTCTAATGATTTAGTTCAACTAAAATAACATCTAGAAGTCATTATTAACCATTAAAATCAGGTTAATCACAAGAACTCACAATCTAGGGTTCTTGATCAAAATTGTTAATCTTCAAAAATAGCAACATACTTTCAATTTAATGAGTGTTCTTACAACACAAGCATGTTTGCTACTTATAATTATACAAAACCACTTGGATTATTACTGGAATTCAGTTTCCAGTTCATCCCAAGAAAATCCACCAAGAACACCTTCAAGAACTTGGTTAAAAAGGTAATTACTAACCTTATTTGTTTGGAAGTCTTCAATTCCAAGCTTTGTTTATGATTCCTTGCCTTAACTCTTGAGAATTCCAGAAATCACACATCAAAATTTCTTTCCGTAAGCTCTCAAGTGTCCAGCCACACATAGGAGAGTCAACTCTCCTATTTATACTTCTAGAATTTACAAATTTAGTCCCTAAGTTCATTTTCTTGAACTTTTGACCACAATAATCAAGTTTTATTACAATAAAACTTTCATTTCTTATATTTTTGCCACAAGCAAACAATATTTTTACATAATTGGTCCTTTACATGGTCAAATGACCAAATTACCCTTTTATGGTAAAATGACCAATTTACCTTTTTTCTAGTATTAACTTTCTAATACTTAGAACACCATATTAAATCATAAATACACTATGATTAACGTATAAATACTTAACAAAAGTATCGTGGTGTTACAATTTATTTGATCAATTATACGGAGCCACGTATTTCTTGAAGATCGATTTGAGATCTGGTTATCATTAATTGAGAGTACAAGAAGTTGATATCCCAAATACAACTTTTCGCACGAGGTATGGTCATTACGAGTTCTTAGTCATGCTATTCGGTTTGACTAATGCTCCAGCCGCTTTTATGGATATGATGAATCGGGTTTGTCGTCCCTTTCTTGATAAATTCGTAATTGTGTTTATCGATGACATTCTGATTTATTCAAAGAGTCGAGATGAGCACAAATTTCATTTGCAGCAAATACTAGATCTTCTCCGAGATGAGAAGTTATATGCAAATTTTCAAAATGCGAGTTTTGGTTACGAGAAATTCAGTTTCTCGGTCATGTGATAAATAAAGATGGCATAAAGGTGGATCCGACAAAGATCGAAGCCGTAATGAGTTGGGAGCCGCCAAAGAGTCCGATGGAGGTTCGTAGTTTCTTAGGGTTAGTAGGCTATTACCGACAATTCGTTGAAAACTTTTCTCGTATAGCCACACCCTTAACCAAGTTAACCAAGAAGACGGAGAAATTTAGTTGGACTGAGACGCAACAATCAGCCTTTGAACAACTACGAGATGGTTTGTGTAAGGCTCCGGTGTTGGCGTTACCGCAAGGAGGAGAAGACTTTGTTATTTACAGTGATTCCTCCCTAAGTGGTCTTGGATGCGTGGTAATGCAAAAAGGGCGTATGATTGCTTTTGCCTCTCGACAACTAAAACCACATGAGAAAACTTACCCGGTGCATGATTTAGAGTTGGCGGCGATAATTTTTGCATTGAAGATGTGGCGACACTATCTTTATGGCGTGCGATTCCAGATCTACACAGATCACAAAAGTCTGAAATACATGTTCGATCAGAAAGAGTTAAACATGAGGCAAAGACGGTGGATGGATCTATCTAAAAGATTATGATTGTGAAATACTATACCATCCTGGTAAAGCTAACGTTGTAGCAGATGCACTAAGTCGTAAAGAACCACCTATTCGAGTCGTATCGGCTCGAATGGGAGTTGTGAGTCGATTACCAGAGATGATACGCAAATGCCAGAGTGAGGCAAATGATTTAAAGAAAGAGAGAATGATTGTTTATATCGAGAAACTGGTTAAAAATGCACAAGGAATCAAGACTTTCCAAGGACGAGTTTGGGTTCCGAAGCATGGCGAGACGAGGCAGCTGTTGCTAGAAGATGCTTACTGTACTAGATATTCGGTTCACCCTGGTAGTATACGGATGTATCATACCCTAAAACCATACTACTGGTGGCCCGGTATGAAACGAGATGTTGGACATTTTGTAGAAAGCTGTTTGACGTGTCTTCAAGTAAAAGCCAATCATCAAAAGTCGTATGGAGCAGTACAACCATTACCGGTGCCAAAGAAGAAGTGGGATAAAATCACTATGGATTTCATCACAAAGTTGCCTCGGACTCCACGAGGACATGATTCGATATGGGTGATTGTTGATAGGTTAACGAAGTCTGCTCATTTCATTCCAATCCGAGAAGATTATCAAGTGTCAAAGCTGGCCAAGATCTATACTAGGGAAGTGGTGAGACGACACGGAGTGCCGATTTCAATTGTATCGGATAGAGATAGTCGCTTCAATTCACATTTTTGGTAGAGTCTTCAGAAACATTTTGGCACTAAAGCTTTGCTGAGTACTGCTTATCATCCTCAGACAGATGGACAGTCGGAAAGGACAATACATACACTTGAAGATATGCTCAGAGCTTGCATAATTGATTTTGGAGGCAACTGGGAAGATCACCTGCCTTTAGTAGAGTTTGCCTACAACAACACATACAACTCCAGTATACAGATGGCACCCTTTGAGGCATTGTATGGTACATCGTGCCGAACCCCAACTTGTTGGACAGAAACAGGAGAGAAACCATTGGCGGGACCAGAGATTATAGCCGAGACCGAAGAGAAAATAAAAAGCATTTGTGAACATATGCGAGTAGCCCAAAACCGCCAAAAGCAATACGCAGACAAAAGAAGAAAGCCGATAGAGTTCGGTGTCGAAGACATGGTAATTTTGAAAGTGTCCCCATGGAAAGGAGTAATCCGATTTGGTAAAAGAGGTAAGTTGAGTCCACGATTCATTGGACCCTTCCGAATCTTGGAGAGAATTGGAGCAGTTGCATATAAACTTCAACTTCCAGATGAGTTGCAGGGTATCCACAATGTGTTCCATGTGTCACACCTCAGAAAAACATTGCATGATCAGTCTACTCGAATAACCTTGGCCGGAGTTCAATTAGATGAGAAATTGAGATACCAAGAAATGCCGGAACGAATTCTGGATAGGAAAGTCAATAAATTGAAAAATAAAGAGATTGGAATTGTAAAAGTGCAGTGGCGACATCATAGAGGTACAGATGTTACTTGGGAGGCCGAGGAGGAAATGCCGTCAAAACATCCCTTTTTGTTTCAAGAGATTCCGAGGACGGAATCTTTTGAAGGGGGTAAGAACTTGTAATACCGTGTTATTAAATTTTTGAGATTTTGAGTTAATCTTAGTGTAATTAAGATTAATTAGGCTATTGCATGAGTTTGGGTAGTTAGAATTTCATTTGGATGAAGTTTGAGATTTAAAAATGCTAAAAGCAGGTTACACGGGTCGTATAGGAGTTACACGGGTCGTGTGGGAAATATCTTTGGATTTGTTGAGCATACCGATAGTTACACGGGTCGTGTAACATAAACACGGGCTGTGTAAAGTGTGCAGCACAAGTCGTGTAATATGAACACGGGTCGTGTAGTTCTGCAGACCAAATTCCAATTTCATACCGATAGTTACACGGGCCGTGTAACTTTAACACGGGCCGTGTAATCGCATAGACCTGTTTTAAAATACGATTTTGTTTCATTTGGGGTTAAAACCCTTTTCGTCTAAAACCTCTCCAAACCTTAGAAAATCGATTTTTACCCCTCTAAGTTGAGATTAAAGCTTATTGACCACGAATTGAAGCTAGAGATTAATCCCTTGACCTTGAAAGGTAATCCTCTTTAATTTTGATCTTGTTTTAATGGTTGAATCGTTGGAATTGAGATGGTTCCCTGTGGTTTTGATGAACCACCTGCAATTAGATAGAGTTAGAGTGAAAATTTTTGGGTTAGCTAGTGTAAAAGAGTTCTAACAATGAACCCAAGCTAAAGAAGTGTTGATTGTTGCATTTCTAGGGTTATATGTGTTAAAGTGATGAAATTGAAAGCTACAACTAGGATAGTATTACTATCTTTTGATTGTAACCCTCTCTTATGATTCAAATTCTTGATTGTTATCGATATTGAGTATGATTGAGATTGTTGAATATTGAGTTTTGACCCGAGATATTGTGATACAACTAAGGCTAGACAGGAGCACAATACACGCGGTTCAGGAGTTCCACAGAGTAACCCGACAACAGGTGAGTAGTTATTTATTAGATGATTATGCCTTATTATGATGTGGTTTATAGATAAGAAGTAGGCTATGTTTTGATTTGGTTGAGTATAACCAAATTTTGAGTATATGGAATAAAGAGTTATAGTGTGTATATCACACTCGGGACTGAGATAGTCTGTTGAACTTGATTAAAACGAGATGATGGATAATACAAACCAATTAACCTTAAATTACTCACTGAGCTTTCATAGCTCATAAATTGTTTGTTATTGTTGTTTGTGTTAGGTTTTGGTAGTGGCGATCGGGGGAAGCGTGTCTCAGAGGGATAGCTGGAATGGACTTGGACTTGGACTTAGTTTGTTGTTTTGAAATATGTAATTTGACTCGGTTTTTGAATGATAGTTGTAAATACTAATGTAAATAGTTTAGGACTTAAACTATGTTTTTGGTAACAACTTTGTATTACTCGTTTCTTAATTTGAGTTACACCCTTTAATGTTGTTCTAATGTGAGAAAATTAAGGTGTAATTCATTTATGAGAAACCGGGCGTTACACTAAAGTACATTTGTACACTATAATATGATTAATAAGTGACGACCGTGTTTCCGTAATTGTAGTTCTTGATATTTAAAACTCAATCGTTTCCTAATTTGTAGGCATTAGTTTTTGACTTATATGCCCTTTCAACCGTATTTTTTTTAAATTATTCTTTCAATTTATTTACAGAAATGTCATTATTATCTATGCCACTCAATTTTTGCTACCCAATGGTCAAAAAATGGTCTTACAATCACACAATAAATACCATTCTTATTTAATCCTAACTATCTCTTTCTATATATATATATATATATATATATATATATATACACACACACATATATATATATATATATATATATATATATATATATATATATATATATATATATATATATATATATATATATATATATATATATATATATATATAATACAGTGTTATTAAAATTTAGAGATTTTTGAGTTAATCTAGCTGTAATTAAGATTAGTTAGATTATTGCATGAGTTTGGATAGTTAGAATTTCATTTGGAAGGAAATTGAAGTTGAAAAATGCTAAAAAGAGGTTACACGGGTCGTGTAGGAGTTACACGGGTCGTGTAGGAGTTCCTTGTGAATGTTTTGAGCATACCGTGAATTACACGGGTTGTGTCATTTTTGACACGGGTCATGTAAACCTGTAGACTAAAACTAAAATGTACAGCACGGGTCGTGTAAAATGTACAGTACGCGTCGTGTAATATGGACACGGGTCGTGTAGTTCTGTAGACCAAACTCTAAATTTCATGCCGTGAGTTACACGGGCCGTGTATATTTTACACGGGTCGTGTTACGCACAGGGTTACTTTTTAAAGGCTGATTTCTTTTCATTTTGGGTTATTTCCACTTCGATCAAAACCCTTCCAAAACCCTAAAAAAGCGATTCTAACCCTTCTAAGTGGAGATTAAGGCTTATTGATCACGAATTGAAGCTAGAGAGTAATTCCTTGAGCTTGAAAGGTAATTCTCTTCGATTTTTATCTTGTTTTGATGGGTGAATCATTGGAATTGAGATGGTTCCTTGTGGTTTTAATGAGCCACCTGAAATTTGTTAAAGTTAGATTTAAATTATGTGGAATAGTTAGTATAAAAGAGTTCTAACTAGGAAAAATCGAGCTAGTGAAGTGTTTATATTGTGTTCCTAGGGTTACACGTGTTTAAGTGATGAAATTGAAGGTTATAACTTTGATATTGTTGTTATCTTTTGATTGTAACTTGTTTCAATGATACAAGTTCCTTGATTATGATGAATATTGAGTGTGATTAAGATTATTCTTAACTTGAGTAATGAAAATGAGTTGTTATGCTACAGCTAAGGCTAGGCAGGAACATACACAAGGTGCATGAGTTCCACACATCAATTCCACAACAGGTGAGTAGTTATTAATAGATGAATTCTGTGTTGATATTGATGTTTATTGCAGAAGAAGTATGATTTGAGTTGTTTTGAAATTGGTTGAGAATACCAATTATGAGTGTTTGGAATAATGAACCTCATTATGAGTATATATTAAGGATCAAGATGGTTTATTGAGAAAGTTGTGAAAGAAATGTTGGACAATTGCTGTCCAGTTAAACTTTAATTACTCACAGAGCTTTCAAAGCTCATATATTGTTTGTTAATGTTAATTGTGTTAGGTTCTGGAAGTACATATCGTGGGAAACGCATCACGGAGGGTTAGCTGGATGGGATATGGACTTTGAACTTGAACTTATTTTGTTGTGTTAGACTAGGTCTTTCGTAAACACTTGGTTTTTGAGAACTAGTATGAAACTTGTTGTATGTAAATAAGTACTTAAACTATGCTTTTGATAGTATCTTGTCATACTTGTTACTCATCTTTGAGGATTACACCTTAATGATAGTTATTTTGTTTGAATTATCAGTGTAATCCTGAATATGAGAAACTGGGTGTTTCAAGTTGGTATCAGAGCCGTGGTTTAAGGGAATTAAACCTTGAGATGGGTTTAGACTTAAACCAATGAGATTCAGAAGTCCCAAAGAGTCCCGAGTAGCTATCCTCCGCGGTGTATTACAATTGAGTTGATTATACACTATATTGAGTATTATAGTGCTATACAATTGAGTTGATTATACACTATATTGAGTATTATAGTGCTATACAATTGAGTTGATTATACACTATATTGAGTATTATAGTGCTATACAATTGAGTTGATTATACACTATATTGAGTATTATAGTGATATACAATTGAGTTGATTACACACCATATTGAGTATTATGGTGGTGATTACTAAATGAGTTGATTTTCTTTTTCAGTTAAAATGAGTGCTGGAAAAGAAAAAGAGCGAGGTGATCCATCAAGAGATAAATTGGGATCACGAGATTCGGGTAAAGAGCATCAACCCGAGGGAGAGCGACCTCCCAAGACACAGAGTAATATGCAAGCTATGATTGCAGCTGAGGTAACCAAGGCACTTAAAGAGTTATTACCCACTTATTTGAAGCCTCAAGCGGAGGTTACAACTGGAGGTACTTCGGGATCAATCTCGGTTCAACCTGAACAGAGAGAGGGTCGTGAAGAGGTCTTTATTGAGGCGGGTAGAGCTAGAATACCTGAGAAGACAAGGAGGTGTACTTATGATGTTTTCCAGAAGTGCAAGCCATACGATTTCTATGGGAAAGATGATCCCATAGCAGCCAAGAATTGGTTGACACACGTTGAAAAGATGTTCCGCACAAGTAAATGTGATGAGGCGGATAAAATTGAGTTTGCAACGAATTTATTAAAGGAGGATGCACAATTTTGGTGGGAGAATATGTGCATGGAGATAGGAGAAAGCTTGGCATATACCTTGAATTGGGAACAGTTCAAATTGAAGTTCACCGAGTATTATTGTTCCAATAATGCTATGAAAGGAATAGAAGAAGAATTTTTAAAATTACAGCAAGGGTCGAGAACTGTGCAGCAATACACATTGGATTTCAATGAGAAGGTGAGATTTGCACAACATCAAGTAGATACCGAGGAGCGTAAGATGGATCGTTACTTATGGGGTTTAAAAATCTAGATCCGAGAGTTTTTACCGAGTTCTAGATATACTACCTTTCAACAAGTTGCAGAGGCAGCAAGATTAAGAGAAAGGGAGTTGCAAAGACAAGAGGAAGAGAGAAGAACTGAAAGAGAAGTTGGAGGATCCAAGAGAAAATGGGAAGGTAAAGCTGGAGATATTACTCAGAGGTCTATTACCACGGGTTCTCAATTCCGTGGTGAACCCAAGAAAAATGAGGAGAGATGGTGTAAGAAATGTAGGCGAAAACACACGGGGGAATGTGATTCCCGAAACCCTCCCTCAGTTTGTTTCCAGTGTGGAAAGACGGGACATATGGCTCGCCAGTGTACCGAGAGTCGTCCCGTTTGTTTCAATTGTGGGGAGAGCGGGCATATTCGTCCAAATTGCCCAAAGGTGAGGTCTGAGCCACAGAGAGACTTTCAAAAGACCGGACGAGGAGGAGGTCGAGATCGAGATGATCAAAGAGATAAGAGCGGCGGTCACGTGAAAATGAGAGCTTTTCAATTAACCGTCGATGAGGCTCGAGACCAAACTGATGTTATCACAGGTATTTTTAGCTTGAACTCTTCTCAAGAACGAGTACTTTTTGATACCGGTGCTTCTGTATCTTTTATATCGGTGTCTTTTGCTTCCAAATTGGATATCTCGTTAGATGATTTATTTGAAAAAGTAAGAGTAGATGTAGCGGATGGGAGGTGTGTTTTAGTAAAGAGTCATTATAAGCGTTGTCGGCTTGAAATATTTGGAGATACCTATCTTATTGATCTGAAGCCAATTACTAATCATGAGTTTGATGTAATAGTCGGGATGGATTGGTTAGACGAAAATAGAGGTCAAATGAATTGTCATGAGAAGACAATTTCAATAAAAACGCCAAGTGGTTCCCGAATTTTGATACGAGGTGAACGACGTTCCCGAAAAGTACCGATAGTGTCACTTGCAATGGCTAGGAGATATATGGAGAGAGGGGGTGAATTGATTATGGCACATGTGATTAGTGCTGAGTCAAAATCTCCTAAAATTGAAGAAGTAGAGGTGGTTAGTGATTATCCCGATGTATTTCCCGATGATCTTCCAGGTTTACCACCGGATCGACAGGTTGAATTTGTAATCGATGTGATACCGGGGGCAAAACCGGTAGCTCGACCACCGTATCGATTGGCACCTTCTGAGATGGAGGAATTAAAGATACAGTTGCAAGAGTTATTGGAACTTGGGTTTATTCGTCCGAGTTCGTCTCCGTGGGGTGCACCTATACTCTTTGTGAAAAAGAAAGATGGATCTATGAGAATGTGTATAGATTATAGAGAGCTCAACAAGATCACTATAAAGAATCGTTACCCGTTGCCGAGGATCGATGATTTATTTGATCAACTGCATGGGGCCACGTATTTTTCAAAGATTGATTTGAGATCCGGCTATCATCAGTTGAAAGTTCAGGAAGTTGATATTCCGAAGACGGCTTTTCGCACGAGGTATGGTCACTATGAGTTCTTAGTCATGCCATTCGGTTTGACTAATGCTCCAGCTGCCTTTATGGATTTAATGAATCAGGTTTGTCGTTATTTTCTCGATAAATTTGTGATTGTATTTATCGACGACATCCTAATTTATTCAAAGAGTCGAGACGAGCATAGATTTCATTTGCAACAAATATTAGATCTTCTTCGTGTTGAGAAATTATATGCAAAATTTTCAAAATGCGAGTTCTGGTTGCGGGAAATACAATTTCTTGGCCATGTGATAAATGAAGACGGTATAAAGGTGGATCCGGTGAAGATCGAAGCCGTAATGAGTTGGGAGCCGCCAAAGAGTCCACTAGAAGTTCGTAGTTTCTTGGGGTTAGCAGGCTATTACCGACGATTCATTGAAAACTTTTCTCGTATAGCCACACCCTTAACCAAGTTGACCAAGAAGACGGAGAAATTCAGTTGGACTGAGGCACAACATTCAGCCTTTGAACAACTACGAGATGGTTTATGCAAGGCTCCGGTGTTGGCATTACCACAAGGAGGGGAAGATTTTGCTCTCTACAGCGATGCCTCCTTAAGTGGTCTTGGGTGTGTGTTGATGCAAAGAGGACGAGTGATAGCATATTCCTCTCGACATCTAAAACCACATGAAAAAGCTTATCCAGTACACGATTTAGAGTTGGCGGCGATAATTTTTGCATTGAAGATGTGGCGACACTATCTTTATGGCGTGCGATTCCAGATTTACACGGATCACAAAAGTTTGAAATACCTATTTGATCAGAAAGAGTTAAATATGAGGCAAGTACGGTGGATGGATCTGCTAAAAGATTATGATTGTGAAATACTTTACCATCCCGGTAAAGCTAACGTAGTGGCGGATGCACTAAGTCGTAAAGAGCCAAGTCGAAGCTAATGACTTGAAGAGAGAGAGAGAGGATGATTGGTTATGTAGAGAAACTTGTAGAAAATGCACAAGGAATCAAGACTTTCCAAGGGCGAGTTTGGGTTCCGAGGCATGGCGAGGCGAGACAGATATTGCTGGAGGATGCTCACTATACTAGATATACGGTTCACCCTGGTAGCACGCGAATGTATCATATTCTAAAACCGTACTATTGGTGGCCCGGTATGAAACGAGATGTTGGACGTTTTGTAGAAAACTGTTTGACGTGTCTGCAAGTAAAAGCCAATCATCAAAAGCCATATGGAGCAGTGCAACCATTACCTGTACCAATGAAGAAGTGGGATGAAATCACTATAGATTTCATCACAAAGCTTCCTCGAACTCCACGAGGATATGATTCAATTTGGGTGATTGTTGACAGATTAACAAAGTCTGCTCATTTCATTCCAATACGAGAATATTACCAAGTGTCAAAGCTAGCTGAGATTTATACGGGAGAAGTATTGAGACGACATGGAGTGCCAACTTCAATAATTTCTGATAGAGATAGTCGTTTCAATTCACATTTCTGGCAGAGTTTCCAAAAGCATTTTGGTACTAAAGCTTTATTGAGTACTGCGTATCATCCCCAGACAGATGGACAGTCGGAAAGGACGATACAAACACTTGAAGATATGCTACGAGCCTGCATCATTGATTTTGCAGGCAGTTGGGAAGATCATCTGCCTTTAGTAGAGTTTGCTTATAATAACACTTACCACTCCAGTATACAGATGGCACCTTTTGAAGCCTTATACGGTGCACCGTGTCGGACCCCGACTTGTTGGACAGAAACTGGAGAGAAACCATTGGCGGAACCAGAAATTATAGCCGAGACTGAAGAGAAGATACAAAGCATTCGTGAGCACATGCGAGTAGCCCAAAATCGCCAAAAACAATATGCAGATAGAAGAAGAAAGCTGTTAAAGTTCAGTGTCGGGGACATGGTAATGTTGAAAGTGTCCCCATGGAAGGGAGTAATTCGATTTGGCAAGAGAGGTAAGTTGAGCCCACGCTTTATCGGACCCTTTCGAGTTTTGGAGAGAATTGGAGCAGTTGCGTATAAGCTTGAGCTTCCAGAGGAGTTACGGGGTATCCACAATGTATTCCATGTGTCACACCTTAGAAAAACATTGCATGACCAATCCACTCGGGTACCCTTGGCTGAAGTTCAACTAGATGAGAAATTAAGATATCAAGAGATGCCGGAGCAAATTCTAGAAAAGAAAGTTAGGAAACTGCGAAATAAAGAAGTGGGATTGGTGAAAGTGCAATGGCGACATCATAGAGGATCAGATGTCACTTGGGAAGCTGAAGAGGAGATGCGGTCAAAATATCCCTTTTTATTTTAGGAGATTCCGAGGACGGAATATTTTGAAGGGGGTAAGTACTTGTAATACCGTGTTATTAAAATTTAGAGATTTTTGAGTTAATCTTGGTGTAATTAAGATTAGTTAGATTATTGCATGAGTTTGGGTAGTTAGAATTTCATTTGGAAGGAAATTGAAGTTGAAAAATGCTAAAAAGAGGTTACACGGGTCGTGTAGGAGTTACACGGGTCGTGTAGGAGTTCCTTGTGAATGTTTTGAGCATACCGTGAATTACACGGGTCGTGTCATTTTTGACACGGGTCGTGTAAACCTGTAGACTAAAACTAAAATGTACAGCACGGGTCATGTAATATCAACACGGGTCGTGTAAAATGTACAGCACGGGTCGTGTAATATGGACACGGGTCGTGTAGTTCTGCAGACCAAACTCTAAATTTCATGCCGTGAGTTACACGGGCCGTGTAATTTTTACACGGGTCGTGTTACGCGCAAGGTTACTTTTTAAAGGCCGATTTCTTTTCATTTTGGGTTATTTCCACTTCGATCAAAACCCTTCCAAAACCCTAGAAAAGCGATTCTAACCCTTCTAAGTCGAGATTAAGGCTTATTGATCACGAATTGAAGCTAGAGAGTAATTCCTTGAGCTTGAAAGGTAATTCTCTTCGATTTTTATCTTGTTTTGATGGGTGAATCATTGGAATTGAGATGGTTCCTTGTGGTTTTGATGAGCCACCTGAAATTTGTTAAAGTTAGAGTTAAATTATGTGGAATAGTTAGTATAAAAGAGTTCTAACTATGAAAAATCGAGCTAGTGAAGTGTTTATATTGTGTTCCTAGGGTTACATGTGTTTAAGTGATGAAATTGAAGGTTATAACTTTGATATTGTTGTTATCTTTTGATTGTAACTTGTTTCAATGATACAAGTTCCTTGATTATGATGAATATTGAGTGTGATTAAGATTATTCTTAACTTGAGTAATGAAAATGAGTTGTTATGCTACAGCTAAGGCTAGGCAGGAACATACACGAGGTGTAGGAGTTCCACACATCAATTCCACAACAGGTGAGTAGTTATTAATAGATGAATTATGTGTTGGTATTGATGTTTATTGCAGAAGAAGTATGATTTGAGTTGTTTTGAAATTGGTTGAGAATACCAATTATGAGTGTTTGGAATAATGAACCTCATTATGAGTATATATTAAGGATCAAGATGGTTTATTGAGAAAGTTGGGAAAGAAATGTTTGACAATTGCTGTCCAGTTAAACTTTAATTACTCACAGAGCTTTCAAAGCTCATATATTGTTTGTTAATGTTAATTGTGTTAGGTTCTGGAAGTACAGATCGTGGGAAACGCATCACGGAGGGTTAGCTGGATGGGATATGGACTTTGAACTTGAACTTATTTTGTTGTGTTAGACTAGGTCTTTCGTAAACACTTGGTTTTTGAGAACTAGTATGAAACGTGTTGTATGTAAATAAGTACTTAAACTATGCTTTTGATAGTATCTTGTCATACTTGTTACTCATCTTTGAGGATTACACCTTAATGATAGTTATTTTGTTTGAATTATCAGTGTAATCCTGAATATGAGAAACTTGGGTGTTACAATATATATATATATATATATATATATATATATATATATATATATATATATATATATATATATATATATATATATATATATATATATATATATATATATATATAGACACACACACACACACACACACACCCCCCCCTTTATACGATGTCAAAATATCATATTTGCCCAAATTCATTTTTAAATATTTTAAAACATTTTTATAATAAGTTTTTGTAATTTAAAAACTTTAAAATATAATGAAAATCTAGAATGAGCGAAATACCCTTACATCTATTTGTTGGAATCCGTTCAATCTTTCAATCAGACTTTTGATACTATAATGTTGCTAGAAAGTAGAAATACAATCATTGACAGCGATTTCCATCTTTAGGTAATTAGTGACTGTGACTAACTACGACTGGCGAAAAATAAGTACGAGGAACGATGGAAATAAGTACAGATGGTTATCACTGAAGATAAAGATAAAGATCAGTGCTGAAGATGATTATTGAT
This sequence comes from Cichorium intybus, assembly GCA_023525715.1. Taxonomy (NCBI): domain Eukaryota; kingdom Viridiplantae; phylum Streptophyta; class Magnoliopsida; order Asterales; family Asteraceae; genus Cichorium; species Cichorium intybus. Next base: position 42,660,396 of record CM042017.1, on the reverse strand, counting down.
AGCGACTAACTATGATAGGTGACGACTATGAATGGTGAATGGTAGACAACGACTATGGACGATGACAATGGTAGAGTTGCCCTTCCCCGAGGTTGCATCGTTTATGTTTCCATTTTTTTAGCGAAGTGTTTGTGTGAAAAGTCCGATTGAAAGAATTAAAGTATTTAAACAAGGGGTATTTTGTCATTACATGTTTTTTTTATATTTATAATGATTTTAAATTACAATAAATGATTTTAAAATACTAAAAAAAGAATATGGGTACATATGAAATTTTGGAAGCTTATAAAGAATATATATATATATATATATATGGCGGATTTAAGAAGAGGGTAAGGGGGGAGGTGCCCCCAATCATTTAAAAATTTATATGTTGGGTTAGGCTTCATTTTTGGTAAAAATAGATTTCAAATACAATGTGCCCCCAACTAAAATAAACATATGTTATTGGAGTTGATTTATTGGGGGCACTAATGAGCTAGATAAGTTAATTGAGTCCAGTTCATTGTCTTAATTGAGCAAAATACAACATTTTTTCCTTCTTCCTTGTCTTTTTTCAGCACAACTATGCAACATGACATCATCCAACAACAAGCTAATTTTATTTTTTTTTCTTTTGATTCCTTTGGTCTATGATTCAACAAGAAAAAAACATACCAAGTATTAACTTCAAAATATCTACAATTCTTTTTCGTTTTATTCTAGGTAATTTCATAACCATTCTGGCCCGACTTGGTTATTTTGTAACCGTTTTGTACCGACTCACTGTTATTTATAACCGTTTTGACCCGACTCGGAAAAAATTTAATTGTATGTTTTTTTGTGCCTCCAATGTTTATAAATCCTGGGTCCGCCACTATATATATATATATATATATATATATATATATATATATATATATATATATATATATATATATATATATATATATATATATATATATATATATAGGGAGAGGTTCAAACGAGGACAATTAAAAGGTTGAGAACGCGAGGACAATTCTGGACCAATCATTTCACAAGGGTATAATAGTAATCTTAGTATATCTATATTAGTAAATAAAATCAAGATAATTATAAGTTACCTAAAATAATGAGATTGGTTATAATTATTTCCTTGAATATTGATTTTTTGAATTTTCGTGGGTTTTTTTTTTGAATTTACGTCACTGAATTTAATGGGTTTTTTTTCCTTTTTTTTAAAATTTTCGTCACTGAATTTAGTGTATAACTAGTCGAAATTGGCAATGAAGTAAAATTCATCAACGAATATTCGTACAGAGATATATAACATGACAAATTCGATGTAATTCATTAATGAATATAGATAAATAACATTGATATTACAGTAAAATTGGCATTACATTGAATATTCGTCACTGAATTTAGTGCATAAGCATTCGATATTGGCATTACAGTAAAATTCATCAATGAACATTTATACAGGGGATATGTAACATGACAATTCAATGAAATTCATACATGTATATACGTGAAATTGGTTACAAGTTTGCTCTCAATTTTGGTATTCATCAACGAATACAATGATTTATTATACCAATGAATGCAAAATCAACAAGTAATCTGATTATTCATCCATGATTACAATGTTTGGATATACTAAACCCCTAAATTCATCAATGACTGATACAAAATCAACAAGAAATATGATTATTCATCAATAAATTTTACAGTTATCTCATATCAATGTTAATGTAAAAATATATTTATCAATGAATACTTGTGTATATAGAATCCATTTGATTATTCATCAATTAATACAATCTCCATCTTTGTTTTTTGTCTCCATCCTCACTGCCCTCTCAAGAATTAGCAACCCATTTGGTTATTCATCAATGAATACGACTTCAAAAAAATAGAAATCAATAAGTAATTAGATTATTCATCAATGAATACGACCATATATTATCATACAATAACTAGATTATCCGTGTATTCACAAATGAATAACACCAAAAAGAATATAAAGTACAATGTAGTAACCGATTTTTTTTCTTGTAATCAACAGAAAAACATATGCCGGCGTTGTTCAATTCACATTTTTTCTTCCACTAGATAAATTATACAAAAAAAAGTCACGTTTGTTGTGAAATGGATAATCTTGCAGCATCCCTACAAAGTCTTGCAAAATCTATTGGCATAAAAATGACAAATTTTTTTCTAAGATTATTTTGCAATGAGATCCATATTCCATATTTTTGCAATGTCCCCACGACAAGAAAATCTGCAAACAATTTCATAGTTAATTCACTTCAAAATACTTAGTTATTTTTGATGGGGAAGTTTGAGTTATTTTTTAGAAAAACGTTATGCAAATAAGATTTTCTCGTTTTAAAAACTCTGACATTTTTCGTCTTTAACCCAACCCTAACGTTGAAAAAACCTTTTACAAAATTATTAGTATAAGCTCTTCAGGGAATCGTCTTAGCAAAAAATTATTAAACAATCATCATCCAGATTGAACAATCATCAATGTCGTATACAATCGTCTAAGCCGACATACAATCGTCTAAGCAAAAAAGTTAGTACAAGTTCTTCAAGGAATCATCTAACAAATTATTAATCTTAAATGTTAAACCCTTTCAATGCCGTACAAAAAATATTAAACAATCATCATCCAAATTTAAGGTAATCATCTAAGCAAAAAAGAAGATGTAGAAACTTAGTTTATGCGGACATATATAAGAATGTCGTTGAAGAAGAAACTTACCGGTCAAAAAAATCTTTTACATTTCTTGTTGGCTTTTGGTGACACTTGACGGCTAATAGGTTGAACTTTGTTGGCCGACGGAATTGTTGATCGAAGAGCCTCACAGGCGGTAGTTTAATTAGGGTTTTCTCGTGATTTGTATAGAGAGAAAACATAGAGATTATTATAGAGGAGAGAGAGAAACAAATTTTTTAGGAAATGATAAAAATAGCTTAATTTACCTTTATAGTTTATTAAAAATTTTAATTTCATTAAATTATTATTGGATATTACACAAATTGCCTTTTAATATCAGCCATTAATTTTAATATTTGAATGGTCCAGATTGTCATCACGTTCTCAATCTTTTTTGTGTCCTCAATTGAACCTACCTCTCTCTCTCTCTCTATATATATATATATATATATATATATATATATATATATATATATATATATATATATATATATATATATATATATATATATATATATATATATATATATATATATATATATAGGGGGAGGTTAAAATGAGAACAATTTTTAAGCTGAGAACATGAGAACAAATCTGGACCACGTAATTTTAAAAGAGGCCCCTTCACTGCAACCACCGCCAAAAAAGACGCTCACGTCGATTGCTTGTCCCTCTCCTTCGCCGGCAATCTACATCTTCCTGCTGCCGGAGCTACTTCCCCGCGGACTCTCTTCACCATCGTCTCTGCTTCCTTCTCACATCTCCGTCCACATCGACTGCTCACATTCCCGTCGCCTGATGTCGCCTTTTCGGTCGTCCTTCTCCTTGTTGCTGCTGCTCCCTGCTTGCGACGGTAAGGTCTCCTCTCCTCACCGTCGTCGGTTCATTTTGCCGTTCAAACCGCCGACCAAATTGTTGGAGATGAGTTTGATTTTTTTGAAATTCCTGATTCTAGTTTTCTACAATTTATGGTTATGATTTTTCTGTAATCTGTGGTTGCAACAAATAATGATATTGGTTGTAATTTTCTTGTTGATTTATCATTTATTTTTTTGTTGAAATGTCTAATTAGTTATCTCATAGTTTGTGCTTATTGTAATACCTAGTAGGTGTTTGTTGAAATGTCTAAATGAAAGTTAAGTGACAAATCACTAATAATTGTTGACAGTAAACCAAGGAAATCAAGAAGTGGCATATTCACATGAAAGTTAAGTGACAAATCATATATGATTAAAACATGTTATTCATATGTAAATAAGCTGAAGAAAAAGGATGCACATAAGTTGTTCGATGAAATGTCTTAACCATAATTTCTTCAATCACATGTGATAAGTGTTTTTTTTTACAATCACATGTGATTAAAACTTGTTATTCGCATAATCACATGTGATTAAAGCGTGTTATGTATATACAAATATGTACATAATGAATTTTTTATGTTTAAATAAATTTTCTTATTATATGTATTTAATCACATGTGATTAAACATTGTTAATCACATATGATTAACCTATTCACAGGCGATAAACCCTATTATAAACATGTGATTAAAGCCTGTTTTTCAAATGTGAATTTTCTTATTATATGTATTTAATCACATGTGATTAAACATTGTTAATCACATATGATTAACCTATTCAGGCAATAAACCCTATTATTCACATGTGATTAAAACCTGTTTTTCACATGTGAATTTTCTTATTATATGTATTTAATCACATGTGATTAAACATTGTTAATCACATATGATTAACCTATTCACAGGCGATAAACCCTATTATTCACATGTGATTAAAACCTGTTTTTCACATGTGAATTTTCTTATTATATGTATTTAATCACATGTGATTAAACATTGTTAATCACATATGATTAAGCGATAAACCTTATTATATGTATTTAATCACATGTGATTAAACATTGTTGATCACATATGATTAAACATTGTGGTAGGGGTAAGGTTTGGTGGGGTGCTGGTTGGTCGGGTGGGGTGTATTAGAGTGGGGTGGATCGGGAGTGAGTGGTAAAAAATTAAAAAAAATTTGGTGGGCGGGGTGATGGTATAGTAGGGATGGGGGTAGTAGGGGTAGGGTACGGGGGTGGAGTGGGTAGGTTGGGTGGGTGTTGGTTGGTGGGGTGGAGCGTGACTGAGTGACAAAAAATTGGTGGGGGTGGGTAGGGTAGGGTGGGTGCTGATGGGTTGGGTGGAGCGGGAGTTGGTGGTAAAAAAAATATTTTTTTTGTGGTAGGGCGAGGTGGGTGGGTAAGGTGGGGTGGGGTGGGTAGGGTAGGGTGGGTGCTGGTGGGTGGGGTGGGTGGAGCGGGATTGGGTGGTAAAAAAATTAAATTTTTTTGGTGGGTGGGGTAGGGTAAGGTGACGTGGGGTGGGTAGGGTATGGTGGGTGCTGGTGGGTGGGTGGAGCGGGAGTATGTGGTAAAAATATTAATTTTTTTTTGGTGGACGGGGTATGGTACGGTGGGGTGGGGTAGGGTGGGTGCTGGAGAGAGGGGTGGAGCAGGAGTGTGAAAAAAATAAAAAAAATTGGTGGGTGGGGGGTGGGGTGGGTGCTGGAGGGTGGGGTGGAGCGAGAGTGGGTGGTAAAAAATTTAATTTTTTTAGTAGGCGGGGTAGGTGGGTAGGGTGGGGTGGGGTGGGTAGGGGTAGGGTGGGTGCTGGTGGGTGGGGTGGAGCGGGTGTGGATGGTAAAAAAAATATTTTTTTGTGGTTGGCAGGGTAGGGTATGGTAGGGTGGGATGAGGTGGGTATGGTAGGGTGGGTGCTGGTGGGTGGGATATAGCGGAATTGGGTGGTAAAAAAAATTAAATTTTTTTGGTGGGCGGGGGAGGGGGTAGGGTAGGGTGGGTAGGGGTAGGGTGGGGTGGGTGAGGTGGAGCGGGAGTGGGTAGGGTGGGTGCTGGTGGGTGGGGTGGAGCGGCAGTGGAGGCGTAAAAGTTTGGTGGTGGCTGCGTTGGAAGGGGGCGGATGAGGCCTCTTATAAAATTATGTGGCTTATATTTGTTCTCATGTTCTCAATTTCAATAATTATTGAAAATGTTCTCATTTGAACCTTCATCTATATATATATATATATATATATATATATATATATATATATATATATATATATATATATATATATATATATATATATATATATATATATATATATATATATATATATATATATATATATATATATATATAGGTTCAACATAGAACCAAATTTTATTGGCTAACCATAGAGCCACTTGAAAAATGCCCATGTTCATAAATGAACATAATATTTTTCACGTGGTTCTATGGTTAGCCAATATAATTTGGTTCTATGTTGAACACATATCCTATCCTAATAAATAAGTAACTCAAAGCCACATGTCATCACCACATTCATTTTGCCACATGTCATTTTCTCATAATTTTAAATTTAAAAAAAAAAGCTAATTGGTTTGAAACCTTTCTAACTCATTAATGATCGGTTTAATTACTATTCAATTTCAAAATTAATTGTTATAATTTAATTTCAAAAATAATTGATTTTTAATATCATATTATTTTTTCAATGTGTAGAATGATTTGGGAAACAATAGAGAGACAATTGACGTCATAATATTTTGAAGAACGACTCCAACCATAATAGTGAATTTGATTTTAGTACCGGTGACATTCTCATAATCAATTATATTTATCAAAATACAAAGTCGTAATAGTAAAAATCAAAAGCAAGATGTCACGATACACAAACAACTTTCTTATGTAAAATTATTAATGTTTAGATATTCTTAATTAATAATTTTTTGAATCATCCCGTGTAATACACGGGTTTTATAACTAGTATATATATATATATATATATATATATATATATATATATATATATATATATATATATATATATATATATATATATATATATATATATATATATGTATGTATGTATGTATGTATGTATGTATGTATGTATGTATGTATGTATGTATGTATGTATGTATGTATGTATATAT